>CM077305.1:55797500-56422500 GCA_039655065.1 Glossophaga mutica
GTTTGTCATTTACTGTTTTTACTGGATGGGTTTCAATCTCTCTCTTGGAGAGCAGGAAGCAGAAGCTAAATTGTGCATGCCCAACGCACTTCCACTGGGGGATTGGTGTGGGCCATGAGATGGCAAGGGAAAGGGTACCAATTTCACACATAAATTCTTCTCCCCCTGGAGGTTTTCTAAAATACCACACAGTACTTCACTATATATACATATACATGCACACACACACACACACACACACATGCAGTCTCTTCAAGTAGCTCTGTTGTTTTCATGTGTCAGTGACTAACATTTGAACCAAACAGACTATAAGATAAAGAATTTTCAACTTATAAATGCTCCAATTGGTCAAGCACAGAGTTGATATCTCATGATGTCTGTGACAACTGTTACTAAGTTATATTTGTGGTTTGTGCCCAACAATAAAATGATAAGGTTATATTCGTGTGAGGAACATGATTAGAAGAAAGACCACATCACACAGGGCTGAACCTTTATATCAGATTACAAAGTGAAATGAAAGCAGACAACTCTGGGAGAATGTGAGTTGTTCTGTGTATGACTCTGTCTTTGGAGCTGTAATGCTAAAGCTCTGTCCTGGGGAGCAGAAGGAGGTCATATTCGGACAGATAGTTTCGAATATTATGTGCTTCTTTTTCTCTCTCTACATTCTCTCTTCCATTGCATAGGGATTGGGCATTTATCACACTCACAGCTAATTCCTCAGATTTTTATAAAGGGATTCCTGTATTTAATATTGTGTCACAAGAAAGATAGTCTTTATCTAGGAAAAAAACAGAAATAAAACTAGTATGACTCATAGCAATTTACTACTTTTCCTTAGCAATCCTTTAAAAACAAAACTGGATTTCTCTCTGAGACTGCAGATCTATCCGAGATTCTGAAAGCTGATAATAAAAAGGGAGAGGGGGAAAAGGGGGAAAGAAAGGGAAGGGTCTAGTCAAGGAACATGTATAAAGGACCTAAGGCAGAGGACAACAGGGTGGGGACTGCCCGAGAGACCGGGTGGGGTTGGGGGGCGGGCAGGGGAGAGCAACAGAGGAAAAATTGGGATGACTGTAACTGAATAGCAATAAAAAAATTGAAAAAATAAGGGAGTTCCAGAGTCAATTCGGATATGTTTACACAAGGAAAATTTGAAGGTATCTGTCTGTTTTGTGAGACTGCCTACAAAAACTGTCAAAACCTGCTGGATGATTTTTTGTTCTGAGTGGTCTGAGAAAGATTTTGAGACAACTTTCTTCTGTTTTTGTATATTTGATAGTTTGCTATTAAATGGGAGGTTGGTGTTCTGGGCTTGCACAGGTTGTCATCCTTGAGAGCCCAGGAAAACAATCATTTAAATTAGTATGGTTATCTGAGGAGGTCTTCAAAAGTGGTCTTTACGGTAGCAATGTTCAGGGACTACCTTCTATTATCATCCAAGAAGACACAGCATGTGTGTTACAAGGCAGTGAGTGCAGTGTAAGGGGGGTTCCCAGGTTGATGCAAGAATAAAGGCAGTACTGAATCTGAATAGAGTCTTTGAGCACGGTCTTACAGGAAGCTGTGCCCATTGGTACACCTGGCTCATAATTAGCAACTTTTGGTTTATAATTCTTTCAGAATAATTTTTTCTGGAAGTATTTTCATTTTGTTCTGGCAGTATTAGTTGTGTAATTATCTATTATGCCCATAGCTTTTTTATATCACCAAGTGACTTCAGAATTTGGTAGACATTGTTTATCCTTTGCTTTGTATATTCAATTAAATTTAACAAATGTTTACAGAACACACAAGCAATAAATACTAGAAAATCAGAATGAAACAAAAAGTAGTTGAGGAGCAGATTATTTGATATCTTTTAAATGTATAAATGATAGTAAGTAGAACTGTACCTATCACTATTCAATCAAAGCAGTTGCTGTATATCATCACTTGTTGGAGTTTGGGTTTTTTGCATTTTTAGAGCAAGTTTGGGTCTTTGAGTGGGTTGCTAAGATGTTCGAGGGAAGTCAATATTGGATTTATAACAACAGTTGCCTCCGTGGCCTATGGTTGTTTTACCTGAATGTGTCAGCCTTCTTTTTACTCAGGATGCTCTTATTTGACTAACAAGTCTGTTTTTAGACCTCATCCTGACCTCAGAACCTAAGGGGTCTCAGTCCTTGTACTGGTTCTTAGAATCTGCTCCCACAAAATCATTTCACTGATCATACTGCCTGCCAATGACTCTGCCTCTCAGAAAGATCACAGGGCTCCTTACTGACCCAGGAAGCCCTGGGACTCTGGGCTGCCAAGCCCTGTCCTGTCCAAACCTGACACATTATATTCTCTGCTGCAATCACAAGTGTGACTTGGAAATTGGTGTTTTTGCATACTTGTATGTGTGAATGCAGTACCTTGTAGCCACTAGCACATGTGCAGATAGCAGTTTTAGAAGATTGGTTCTGTGTTTCACTTCCCAGAAGTTACTACCACACAGATTTTTTGAGAAATGTGTGTACAGCAGGATGATATACCAGTTTTCTTCTCTTTGTTTTCTGCTCTTATGCCATGCTGTGATGTTGCCCTTTCTTGAGAGGCAATGGTGCCAGATAGTGGGATGGACAGGCTGAACACAAGGATTAAAAGGAAGTGGTTTCCCTAGCAACAATAACCCTGCAAGGGAAGCAACACTACTTATCCACCACTCATGTCTCTTTCCCTCTGCTTTAAATAACACAGAGGATCTGAATGTTAAGTATCTGATTCTGAATTATTTCTGTAGCAAACGAGCACTATCCAGAAAGAATTTGGAAATATGAAAAATGTGCTATCTACTTTAATAAGTTCATGGACACCTCCAAAATTATCTCTTATCAGCGTGTTGTTGCTTTCACACTTTTTTGTGACCGGAAGCCGAGAAACAGTTTTCTCTTTCAAAGACAAAGTGGGTATAGAACTTGGAAAACCAAATTTTAAAAATTTATTAGAAAACTCCCATTGTATTTCTAACATTTAAAAATTATCCTTTCTACAGTAGTGGACAAACAATAATCCGTAGGTTAATTAATATGAGAAAGGCAAGAAAGTCACTCTAATAACTTCAATCTAGTTCTTCATAAGACTTTTATTTTAAATTCTTTAAATTATTTTTTGAGTTCTGTACTTATTAATAACTTGAAATTAGAGTATTAATATTTTTATGTGATTACTAGTTGTTTATCAGCCTTTAGAAAATGTGAAGTGGTATGCTGAATATGGCTCTCCATATTGGTTGACCAGCATTTTTCATATATCTCTACTTATCTCTACCTCTATCTATCATCGCAATCTATCTGTGTCTGTGTCTCATACTACGTACACTACCAGGCACAATGTCAGTATGTGAGATCATATACAACCTACATCCAATAACTATTATGATATCTGAAAACAACTATTGGTGAAAGAAAAGATCACTTGCCAAACTATTACCTTACAAACACTGACCCATTTTGAAAAATTAGTTGTTATCCATTATTTTTTGAAAATTTCTGACTTACTAATATTGATAAAAGCTAGAATAATGAATAGGTAATTATATAAGCCTGTTAAAATATTTCTAATTTGGCAAAACTGGTTAAATATAGAGAACAATACTGTCTAAATGAAACATAATGTCAGTCACAAATCAAGCTACATGCATAATTTTAAATACTTTAATAGTTACTTTTATGAAAAGTAAATAGTAACAGGTAAAATTAATGTTAATACCTTATTTAAACAAATGTCTAAAATATTATAATTTTCACATATTATCCATATAAAATTATTGAGAGTTTTATACTATATTGCTATACTTGGTTTTCAACATTCAACTTGTATTTTATGCTTAAGCACAGCTCACTTGGGACTAGCCATATGTCAAGTGCCCAATAGCCCCATGGGGCTAGTTGTTACCATATACTCAGTGCAGGTCTGGGGCATAAAATATAACAAAGGCATTTGAGGCTTGGTTTCTTAGAAGTTAAGATGCTGACCCTATAGAAATCCTATTTTTCTTAGTAATATTTAAAAAAATCTATCTTGAGGTGTTTGGGAAGGTTAATATATTGGCAATGTCTTCTGAATTCACTAGCAGGTGCTTCTGGAAAAGTATTTAAATGATCAAAAGAACTTTTCTAAAGTTCTTCCCAGATACTATAATTAAGTTGATGATAACATAATTACAAAGCCTAGAAACAAGTGCCATCCCATAAAGTATTCTTGGAAAAAATTCTTTGCTGATTTAGTATATCAGGTTGTTAAAGTAGCATTATAGAATCCAGAATATCTTACAGAAACCAGGTCTTTGCTGAATTTCTTTATAACCAGTATTTTTGGAATGTTAATGTACACTGTGTGGATTCAGAGTGACTAAACTGAAGAAACCATTAAGTTTTTCTAAAGGAAGTTTAATTTTAGTGTCCTTGATTACAGAGAGATAGATACTTGCCTTCCCTGAATGACACTGCAGAGAAGAGATAGTGAAAGGAAGGATATAAGTGGTTTATCTCAGCGAATTGGCTGAGTCAAGCAATTTTCTTTTGCCAAGTGTCCTGTAATATTTAAAAACCACTTTTAGTGAAGGATTGGAAAAAAATATTCCAATCAAATGGGAGGAAAAGAAAAGCTAAGTAGCAATACTTATATCAGGCAAAATAGACTTCAGAACAAAGGCCATAAAAAGAGACACAGAAGGACACTTAATACTCAAGAGAAGAATGCATCAAAAAGACATAAACATTATAAACATATGCACTCAACACAGGAGCACCACAGTATATAAGGAAAATCTTGGAGGAATTCTAGAAAGATACAGACAGCAACACACTTTTACTAGGGGATTTTAACACCCCACTGTCAAAAATGGAGAAATCTTCCAAACAAAATATCAACAAGGATATTTCAGCATTGGACAATGCCGTAGATCAAATGGAATATATATATATATATATTTGAATATATCCATTCAAATGGATATATTCAAATGGAATATATATATATATATCCTTTTATACCAAAGAAGCAAAATCTACATTGCTTTCAAATGTGCATGGAATATTTTCAAAGGTAAACCACACGATAGGACACAAAACAAGCATTGACAAGTTCAAGAAAATTGAAATCATAGCAAGCAGTTTTTCAGACAACAAGAGCCTGAAAGTAGAAACCAACCTCAAGGAAAAAATGAAAAGCATTCAAATTCATGGACATAGAATAGCCTGCTATTAAACAATGAGTAGGTTAAGAATGAGATCAAGGAAGAAATTAAAACTTTTATGGAAAGAAATGAAAATGAACACACAAGAGCACAAACCTATGGGACACAGAAAAGGCAGTCCTGAGAGGGAAGTTTATAGCAATACAGGCCTACCTAAAAAAGATAGAAATGTTTCAAAGAAACAACCTAGATGAAACAACCCTACATCTACAAGAACTGGAGGAACAACAAACAAAGCCCAGAGTGAGTAGAAGGAAGGAAATAATCAAGATCAGAGCAGAGTTAAATGACAAAAAAACCTAAAAGAACAATTCAAAGGATCAATAAATCCAGGAGCCAATTCTTTGCAAAGATAAACAAAGGTGACAAGCCTTTAACCAGACCCATCAAGAAAAAAGGGAGAGGACCAAATAAAATCAGAAATGAAAGAGATTACAACTGATACCACAGAAATACAAAGGACTCTAAGAAATTACTATGAACAACTATATGCCAAGAAATTTGAAAACCTGGGTGAAATGGACAAATTTCTAGAAAAATATAATCATCCAAAACTGAATGAAGAAGAAACAGAAAGCCTGAACAGACTGATAAGAGCTAGTGAAACAGAAGCAGTAATCAATAAACTCTGGCACACAAAAACCCTGGACTGGACCGTTTCACAGGAGAATTTTACAAAACATTTAAAGAAGAGCTAACCCCTATCCTTCTCAGACTGTTCCAAAAAATCCAAGAATAGGGAAGGCTTCTAAACTCTTTTTATGAGGCTAGCATCATCCTAATCCCAAAACCAGATACAGACACAACAAAGAAAGAAAAATACAGGCTAATATCACAGATAAACACAGATGCTAGAATCCTCAACAAAATATTGGCAAACTGCATCCAGCAATACATTAAAAAGATCATACACCATAATCAAGTGGGATTCATCCCAGGGATGCAAGGATGGTATAATATTCACAAATCAATAAACATAGTACATCACATAAACAAAAACAAAGACAAAAATAATATGATCATATCAATGGATATGAAAAAAGATTTGAAAAAGTACAGTACCCATTTATATAAAAACATTCAGCAAAGTGGCAGTAGAGGGAGCATTCCTCAACATAATAAAGGCCATATACAAGACATGTATAGCCAACATCATACTCAAAGGGAATAACTAAAAGCTTTCCCACTAAGATCAGGAATAAGACAAGGATGCATGCTCTCACCACTTCTATTCAACATAATATTGAAGTCCTAGCCAAAAACTGTCATTGTCTGCAGATGACATGAGAGTGTACATAGAAAACCCTATAGACTCCACTAAAAAGCTACTCAATCTAATAAATAAATTTGGCAAAACAATGGAATACAAAGTCAGTATTCAGAAATCGAAGGCATTTATATATACCAACAAAGACATATCAGAAACAGAAATCAGAAAAAAATCCCATTTGCTATAGCAATAAGAAAAATAAAGTACCTAGGAATGAATTTAACCTAGGAGGTAAAAAACCTGTACTCAGAAAATTACAGAACACTGAAGAAACAAATTCAGGAAGACACAAATAAATAGAAGTCCACATTCATAGACTGGAAGAATTAATGTCATTAAAATGTCCATACAATCCAAAGCAACTTATAGATTCAATGCAATCCCTATTAAAATACCAATGATATATTTCACATATATAGAACAAACATTTCAAAAACTTATATGGAACCATAAATGACCCCAAATAGCTTCAGCGATTTTGAGAAAGAACAAAGTGGGAAGGATCACAATACCTGGTATCAAACTATATTACAAGGCCACTGTAATCAACAGTTTGGTGCTGGCAAAAGAACAGACACATAGATCAATGGAACTGAATAGAGAGCCCAGAAATAAACCCATGTCTCTATGGTCAATTAATATTTGACAAAGGGGTCAGAAGCATAAAATGAAGTAAAAATGGCATCTTCAACAAATGGTGTTGGGAGACCTGATCAGGTACATTGAAAAAAATGAAATTTGACCACCCACTTCCACCATACACAACAATAAACTCCAGATGGATAAAAGGCTTAAATATGAATCCTGATACCATAAAACTCCTAGTGGAGAACATAGGCTGGAAAATCTCAGATATTCCACGTAGCAATACTTTCACTGATATATCCCCTAGAGCAAGGGACATAAAGAGAAAAAAAAAAGGGACTTCATCAAAATAAAAGCTTCTGCACAGCTAAAGAAAACATCACCAAATGAAAAGGGCGTGGACATGGGTGTCAATGGCACGGTGCCCCTGACACACATGTAGGGACACCAGGGAAAAGGCAGTCCATGCCACTGCCTCACAGAAAGGAGCAGGCAGCCCACCCTGGGCACCTGGCTGAACCAACTGTATGGGAAAACATATTTGCCAATGATACCTCAAACAAGGGTTTGATCTCCAAAATGTGTAAAGAACTCATATGACTCCATGTCTGGAAGACAAACAACTCAATTAAAAAATGGGCAAAGGACCTGAACAGACCCTTCTTCAAGGAGGACATACATGGAGCCCAGAGACATATGAAAGAATGCTTAGCATCACTACCCATCAGAGAGATGCAAATTAAAACCACAATGAAATATCACTTCACACCAGTCAGAATGGCCATCATTAACAAATCAATGAACAACAAGTGTTGCAGAGGATGTGGAGAAAAGGGAACCCTAGTGTACTGTTGGTGGGAATGTAGACTGGTGGGATCACTGTGGAAAACAGTATGGAATTTCCTCAAAAAACTAAAAACAGAACTGCCTTTTGACCCAATAATTCCACAGCTGAGATTTTTACCTTAAGCACCCTGAAACAGTAATTCAAAAGAACCTATGCACCCCAATGTTCATAGCAGCACAATTTACATTAGCCACTTGCTGGAAGCAACCTAAGTGCCCATCAGTAAATGAGTGGATCAAAAAACTATGGTGCATTTACACAATGGAATACTACACAGCAGAAAGGAAAAAGGAGCTCCTACCCTTTGTAACATCATGAATGGAACTGGAAAGCATTATCTAAGTGAAATAAGCCAGGTGGTGAAAGACAAATACCATATGATCTCACCTATAAGTGGAATCTAATCAACAAAACAAACAAGCAAACAAAATAGAACCAGAGACACTGAAATAATGAACAAACTGACAGTAACCAGAGAGGAGGGAGGAGGGAGATAACAGGGGAAAGTAGGGGAAGGGTCATCAAGGAACATGTATAAAGGACTCATGGACAAACCAAAGGGAGGTAGGATTAAGGGTGGGGTATGGGGTCAGTGGGGCTGGCCGAGAGTGGTGGGAGGAAGATGGAGAGGACTGTACTTAAACAACAATAAAAAAAATGTTTAAAAAAACCCAACACACATGTTTCCTATGGAAACCATCATGCAAAAAAATGGAAACCACTTTTAAATATATAGATGATATACGATAGAATTGTACACTGGAAACCTATATAATTTTATTAACCAATGTCATCCCCATTAATTTAGTTAAAAATACACTTTTGGAAAGACTGACTAGCAAGAATCACAACTGTTTCTAATAATTTCAATAGATTTTCCTGACTGGTATGGCTCAGTTGGTTGGGCATTATCCTGCAAAGGAAAAAGTCATCATTTCAAGCAACTGATGGACGTTTCTCTCTCACATCGATGTTTTCCTCTCTTTCTTTCTCCCTCCCTTCCTCTCTCTCTAAAAATAAATAAAATCTTTTAAAAATTAATTTCTGTAGATGAGGATACGATAATTACAAAGATATGTGGAATAAATAGGGAACTATTATGCGAGTTCACAAACTAATTTATAAGGTTTCTATTTGCAAAAAAATTAAGACAAGTATTTCATTTGGAGATTCTGCCCTTATTATTCATTAATTGTATCAGTGGCCCAAATAGATCTCTAAGCATCCACTTTCCTTAGACAATGTGAACAAATCCAAATTGTCAATGATTAACAATAAACAATTTCTGAGCTAACGTGAAAATTTTATTTATTATAAAATGGAACAGAACAACGGAAGAACTAGATTTATATATATATATATATATAGGGATGAAAGTGGCTTTTAGGATATTGAAGCAAGCAGCAACAAATAACTGAGTATGCAATCATTTGTTTAACTTATTGAACCAATAAATATCCTTAGAGATCCCATTACTTGCAAATTGCTTGTTTTAGGTGCAGTAGGAACCCAAAGGCAAGTCAGACATGAATTCTACACTTAAGGATCTAAAATTTAATGGAAGGAGGAGGACCATAAATAGCTATAATGGAGGCCCAAGAATTTTGAGATTTGAAAAAGGAAGAGTGGCTTTAAGGGTGATGGCTGCAAGACTCAGGGTAGGAGACAGAGCAATTCTCCAGGGGAAGTAGATTTTAGCTGGTCCTGATGACAGAGAAGGATTTCAGTCTTGCACAAAAAAGGGATAGAGCCTATAGGTAGAAAAAAACTAGCAAAGACAAGGTTCTTGAGGGAATACAGGAAAATTCTGATTTATAAGTGGTGCTAGAGACCTAAGCATTTCTCAAAGATTATGTTTTGCATGAAAAGGTTTACCACAACGGTGATTCTATGCTTTTTTTTCCTTTATTTTAATTGTTGTTCTTGTACAATTTTCTGTCTTTTTCTCCCACCCTAGCCCACCGCCCCAGCCCTCCCCACCTCCCTCCCATTTCCACTCTCCCTAGTATTTGTCCATGTGTCCTTTATACTTGTTCTAAACGCTTTCCCTTTTCCCCTGAGATCCCTTCCCCTCTCCTCTGGTCTGTCAGCCTGTTCTCAATTCCAATGTCTTTGGTTATATTTTGCTTGTTTGTTTGTTTTGTTGATTAGGTTCCTGTTAAAGGTGAGATCATATGGTATTTGATTCTATGTTTTCAGCGTCAGTTCAGACTTGACTCTTTAACTAAGGAGTACCTTTTGATTATAGCTCCCAGTAAAATAAATACTTTTCTAAATTTTAAAACACTTTTAATTTAAAAACTACAGAATAAAACTAAGATTCAAATATATTGTATTTCCTTTCTAAAAACCTAGACTATCAAAATGTACATATGGGATTTTGATTCAGTAGTAGGCATTTCTTTTACCAGTAAAATAAATTCTATTTGCAATCATAAACATATGCTAATTTCTCAAGTTTGGTGCTATGTCAGGGAATCAGAGTCATTAATTTATTTATTGTTTTTGTCAATATTGATGTTGTAGCATTAAGGTTTAGCTAGAAAAAAATTATATAAAATGGGAGAGGTTAGTTAAAATGATATGAATTAATATTTAATGTGATCAGTAAAATATATCATCAATTTTTTATTCAGTAAATTTGGCTTTATATTTTATATCTGATATTCTACTTATGTGCTATCTATATCAAATCTATAAGTATTTATCTTAGTAATTTCTTATGTTACATATAAATTTAGCATGAATTCCCTCTACTTGTCCCCCTAATTTTATAAGTTTTCAACTTGTTTTATCCTAATTACTCTATGTCTTGATTATATATAATCATAACATGTAAGCTTTTTGCACCTTTACTGCATCAAGGCTAGAGAATAGACAGTTCAGTATTGATTTCTTTTTTATTCATCTTCCATGTTGATATCACGGCACTAATACTGGGACTCTTTTTCACTCGCCCAATAATGTAATTTTCCCCTCAATAAGCTAAGAAACTTCTTGCCACTGTGAATAGCACAGACACCAGTTTTAAATTGGTGAAATACATATTGGTAGCAGATGCCTTTTATGCCCCATGTCACATCCTCTCAGCATCCCTCTGACTTGAGTGACAACCTATGTGGACAGTTTCCATGCGCAGATCTACCTCAAGTACCCTATCAGGCCTCTCTGCTTTTATATTTTAGGCTTCTCACAAGCATAGGACTATTCCATGAGGAGCAGGGCAGTATGGATTTGCCAGTGAATTAACACCTTTGGGAGTAGCCCTCAAGTAGTGGACAACAGAAATTGATGGACATGCCTCATCCTCCTACCTGCTGAGGGACAATTGTGAGGTCATGGTTTCCCAGAGGGTCCCTAATTCTATGGAGCCTCAGGTGCCCATGACATTAACCAGTTCCCCAGCACAACCTTTATTGGCTATCTCTTTTTTCCTGTCTCACTCTCACTCCCTCATTCCTGCTTATGAGTAGCACCTCCTAAATAAACCACCTGCATCCAAGTCCTCGTCTCAGGCTCTGCTTTGTGGAGGAACCAAATATCACCAGTCCCAAAAAGAATTAGGTATTTTAAAAAATCAAGATTGGTTAATGAGGTGACTAAATAACTTACCTCAGGTCCACTCAATAGATAATAGAAATGAGAAAATCTGAGCCCTATGTATGTATATGAACTAATCAAAATGCTAATTTATAAACCACTTGTTTTAAACATGGAATGTATTTCCTCATGGAAGTATATCACAATGACGGCTAGGTTTCCAAATAACAGAAATAAGTTAAACTCACAAATAATTAAAAATATTAAGTAATAAATACAATTTATTTTGTTTTATGGAATCACATTGTATTAGTTTGCTTGGGCTGTCATAACGAAATACCACAGACGGGTGCCTTAAACAACAGAAATGTATTTTCTCACACTTTTTGGGGCCAGAAGTCTGAGACCAAGGTCTCAGCATGGTTTCTGTCTTCTGAAGCCTTTCTCCTTGTCTTGCAGTCAATGGCTATCCTCTTTCATGTACCTTCAAGAACATGTGCCTTGACATGTTCTTCCCTCTAAACATTCTGTGTCCAAATCTCCTCACTTTATAAGAACACCAATCATGTCCGATTAGGCCCCTCCCTAATGACTTCATTTTGACTTAATTGCCTCTTTAAAGAACCTATCTCTGAATAAATTTTCATTCTGACTTACTTGGAGTTAGAGATTGAAATATAAATTTTGGGGTGAAGATAAGTTCACCCCATAACACAAAGTATTTAGTTACAAAGTATTTGATGCATGTAAATAAATAATAAAATAAATACCAAGGAAATCCCAATCCAACTTACGAATTAGAATATTGTAAACACTTTTTTACCACTTGTGTTCTCTTTCCTCTCCTATCCCCCTTCGTTCCTCTGAGGAGTTAACACTACCCTGAATTTTGTTTACCAATTATTTCCTTTTTATTAGACTAATCATATATGAACGAATACATAATACATTGAGGTTTTCTGAGCTTTATAAAAATAACTTCATTTTGTATATAGTTTTATGCGATTTTCTTTTCCCTCTCAATCTTGTGTCTAAGATTCATCCACACTAAACACATAGTTATGACTCACTCACTCTTGTATAATAGTCCATTAGGGGACTATCCAAATACATAGCTATTTATTCTCCATTTGATAGAATTTAGCTTGTTTCCAGGGTTTGGGGTTATTAACCATGCTGTTCTTGTTGTACACATCTCTTCACATACATAAGAGAGGTGCTCCATACCCAGAAGTGGAATTGCTGTGTTGTGGGGAATGATTATTCACCTTTACACGATAGTACCAAATTGTTTGCCAAAGTGGTAGTGCCAATTGATGTTCCCACCAACAGGGTCTAGGATTCCTCAATTATTTGTATTGTGGCCAATGCATAATATTTGTAAATTATGCCAATGTAGTAGATGTCAAATAATATCAAATTGTTTTTCTAAATTATATTTTCCTGACAACTAATAATTTTTGAGTCTCTCTTCTTATGCTTATGAGCTATTCATGTTGTCTTCTCTGTAAAATGCTGTTTTTTTCTTTTAAGTTTTTTATTTTTGGCTCATTTTTTACTACATCTACTTTGTCTTCTTTTTATTTGATTTTTTTCTGTACCTGGATACTAATTCTTTTCTCCTTATATTGTTATAAATATCTTCTTGCAGTTTGCAGTATATTTTTATTTTCTTTGTGTGTATTTCGATGAACAAAAATTTAAATTTTAATGTAGTTAAATTTAGAAGACTCATAATGATTATTTTTAGTGTATTGTTCAGAAATTCTTTCCTATCACAAGGTTGTAATTTTCTCTTAAACCTTTTATCATGTGAATACTGCTTTTATTGTCTTAAGAAATCTTTTCCTGTTTTGATACCATAAATACATTTTCTCTAACATGCTTATGGTTTATCCTTCACATTTATATTTTTATTCCTTTGGTAATTTGTTTTGAGTATGGTATAGAGTAGGGACCCAATTCCATTTTCCTTCTGCATGGATAATTAATTATTCTATCAAGGTTAAAATAAAGTCACCCTATGCTTTTGCATCTATTGAAAAGTATTCCAATTGGAACTAAAATATTATAAAGAGGAGGAAGTATATAAGCAGTTATAAGTATATAAGCAGTGTATAAAGTCAGTAGTCATTTGACTCCAAAAGAGAAGGAAGTATGAGTTCCACTAAAGAGACAATCATTTTTCAATGTTCTAGTGAAAAGGAAAAGACGGAAGCAACAAAACTGAAAGTAAATACATGTTGAGTTAGGGTGAAGACAATGGGATGTATATTAAATTAGAGTGATTTATAATGTACAGGACCTTCACAAGCATGAATGTCGGCTCAGATACCAGTGGATCTTAACCTAAAAATTTATGTTTTTATGAAGTCCTTTATTGTCTAGTTTAATTCTTTCATCTTGTCAGACATACATGTAAGTCAGAGAATGAAGTGACTCCCCCAGAGACACACAGTGAGCTGGGGGCAGAACTGTAATTATAATTCAGATTGGACTTATGAGGGTAGTAGATCTATCACCAAATAAAAATGACTGGGACATCCACATTTTTTGTTTTTACCCATCAACACAGTTTGAAGACTTTTTATGACTTTTTTTTTGCCAAATGTATAGAAATATAAATTGCTAGGCTGATGTAAAAAACATGCATTTTGAAAATTTAATTCTTTATGCCTATGCCAAGAGAGAAGTTTAAGCCTAAAAATGATTCCTTCTTTCATATTCCTAGCATGAGCAGATCTTCCCGTTTAAAGCTTATCAGTTTGCTTCACTGTGGGAAACATAAACAATAAAATATCTGTCTCTTGATAAACAAATTGAACTTTCTCACCCCCAGTTAGCATGAATAGTTTTGTCTGACTACTGACAGATAATAGTTTGAAGATAGCATAAAAGAGTAACCAAAAATGCACATGTTTAGCTTCACTAGTCTTCTTTTAGAGTTGATAAAATGTTACAAAACTCACAAGCTATGATCCATATATTTATGACTTCAGGTTCTGTAACTTTATTTTCCCTTGTGGAAAAAAAAGACAATAGCTATAATAATTTGTCTTACAGATAGAATTTTCATTCTTTTACAAAGATGTTCTGTCTAGCATGTGGATTATGGCACTTGGCTGAGAGGAAATTATTTCTCAGACTATCTACAAAAGTGACTTTTCCTTTACAGATATGCATCATGAGTTTAGAACTCTGGAGAGAAATTCTTCCTTTTTTCTTTAAAACAAAATTATTTTGCAAATGGCTAGTGAGCCATCAACTTCTTAGGTTTATAAAGTTATATTCAAATTGTACCTTATTTTTCTGTATCCTTAAAACTTGACTATATCTTAACATTGTTGCTGTATTAGAAGGTGGACCAAGATCATACATGAGAATAGATTTTATGGGGAAGTAAAGGAAAGGGTGGAACAAAAAGGAATGTTACTGGTAAGAATTTATCTTTAAATAAAAATTTAAAATAGTATAATTCCACTTAAAACAGTTCTTCTGTTCTCACTAATTAAAAATGCTCCCAACTATATAGAATTGTAATTTACATCAAATGAATGCATTCATTTTAAATGAACATTTTGATGAGTTTTGACAAATATTTACACCCATGTAACTATTACAATCAAGATACAGAACATTTCCATCATCCCAAAAGATTTCCTTCTGTTTTTCACTCACTAGCTCCTTCCCTGTTCCCCAAGCAATTAGTTGTCTATCACGATTGATTAAATTCGCTTTTTTAGAGTTCTCATATATCAAAAGGTATATGTTGTTTTGCATCGAAAGTCTTTCACACAGCATGGTTTTTGATATTTATTCAGATTGTTGAGTGTATCAGAAGTTCATTCCTTTTTATTACTAAGTTATATTTTGTTTTTGAGTATGACAGTTTATTTATACATTTAGCTGTTGATGGAAAGTGGTTTGTTCTGACTTGGGGCTATTATGAAGTAATCTATAAAGTTTTATAAACAATGTTTGTGTGGACCTGTGGACCTGCTTTCCTTGTCCTTGAGTAAATACCTAAGAGTGGACCTGCTGGACTGGATGGTAAGAAGACAGTTAACTTTCTAAGAAACTGCCCAACTTTTTCCCACAGCGATTGTCCCATTTTATATCCCCACCAACAAAATGTGACAATTCTGACTCCGTATTCTTGCTTATACTTAGTATATCAGTTTTTAAATATTTTACCTATTCCAATGAGTTTGTGGTGGCATCTCATTGTGGTTTTAATTTGCATTTTAGTAACAGCTAAGAGCATTTTTAAAAAATTTTCTTATCTTCCATTTATTTTTTAAAAGTTCTATTGGGCAAAAAAATCTTTGCCTAAATTTAACTAGATTGCTTATGTTCTTGTCATTGAATCTTAAGGGTTTTTTTTTGGTATATCCTGTATCTTGTTCTTAGTTGGATATACTTATTACAAGTATTTTCTCTCACTCTGTGATCATTATTTTATTTTTTTAATGATATTTGTCATTGAGTAGAGGTTTTAAAATTTGATAATATCCGATATATCATTCTTTGTCTTTTATGGTTTGTGCACTTTTGTTCCACCTATGAAATTTTCACTAGCGTTAGGTTGCAAAGATATCCTCTTGTGATTTCCTCCAGAAGTTTTATAATTTTCAAGTTTTTATTTACTTCTATGGTCAATGTATAATTAATTGTTGTGTACGACATGAGACAAGAATCAAGATTCATTTTTCTTCTTAGAGCTATCTAGTTGTTGCAACACCATTTGCAGGACACATTGGATTACTTTAATGCCTTATTGAAAATGAATTGAGACTATATTATGTAGGTCAATATTAGGATAATATTCTGTTATTGATTTTTTTGTCCTTATACTAAATACCACATTGTCTTGATTACTTTATAATTAGCCTTATAATGAGTCTTGAAACCAGAGAGTATATGTTCTTTAATACTGTACTTCTAAAAATTCTTTTGACTATTTTTGGTTCTTTGCATTTCAGTATGAATTTAATAATCCTTTTGTTAATTTTTAATAAAGGCTCATGAGAGTTCTGACTGGAATTGTATTAAGTCTGTAGATCAATGCTGGCCAGTGAGATTCAGTGTGTCTTAGTTTATTCAGGCTGCTATAATAAAATACCACAGACTGAATGACTCATGAACAACAGAAATCTGTTTCTGATCTGGAGGCCAAAAGTCCAAGAGTAGTGTGCCTGCAAGGACAGGTTCTGTGCTTGGTGAGGGCCTGTCTTGGTTCATAAATAGCAGTATGCTAGCTATAACTTCACAGGGCAGAAAGAGCGAGGGAGCTTTTTTCTATGGCTTTTATAAGGACATAATCCTGTGATTTAATTAATCTCATGACCTACTCAGCTACCAAAGGCCCCAGCTCCTAATAACATCACCTTAGGGGATAAGTTTCAAAATATAAATTTTGAAGAAACACAAGAATTCAAACCATAGTACAATCCAAGCCAAAAATATGAGGCAAATACATTAAATTTTTTCTGGTATCCTTACTAAAAAAATAAAAAAAAAAACCCTGTGGAACTAATTTAACACATTTTATTTAACTCATAAATATTATTTCAACATATAATCAGTATAGGTCTTGATGTGATTTTTTTTTTGGTGCTAAGTCATTGAAGTTTGGTGTTTTTGCAGTTATAGCACATTTGAATTCAGACTAGCCACGTATCATGTGTTCAAAATCCTCATGTGACAAATGGCTACCAAACTAGGCCATGAAATGATAGACTAATCTGGAGAGAATTAACAGCATTCTCTTAGCTGTTAATATTTGCCATAATATATTCAATATACCAAGTGTTGATTTTTAAGTTCAAAACATTTTATTTCTAATAATTTCTATTTAGATTCATTTCTTATTTAGCCCATGAGTTATATAGAAGTGTGTTAAATCCCAAATATTTGGGGAATTTTCAAATATTTTTCTGTTCTTGATTTCTATTTTAACTCCATTATAGGCACAGCATATACTCTGTCTGACTTCATCCTCCTTAAATTGGTCCAAATATATCCTACCTCACTGACTACTCCATGTGTACTTGACGAGAATATGTGTGATCAGCTTCCAGGCTTTCTCAAAAATATTAAGACTTCTCAGTATTTCAGGGTCCAGAACTCTTAGTCATTCAAAATGCTTATAGTAGCAAGTGATAAAAAATTAACTAACAAATACAAAGAATTTCTCATCTCCAATCCACAGCAAATGAAAGGGTGAATTTGGACTCAGAGATGACAGAATTCATGGATTTAACACAGTCAGGTTTCTTCCTCTCACTGACTCCTGTCTCTGATTCTTCTGAATGTCAGACATCCCCCCCGCCCCCCCCCCCCGCCGGAATTCCAGATGCATTTTCTTCATGGTTGGGAACATGGCTCCAAAGCGCCTCTTACTGAGATTCTTCTATCTACACAACTCAAAAGACAATAGGAAAACCCTGACAATCTCTAGATTCTCCTAAGAAGCCCTCTGGTCCAACTTCAATCACCCCTTTTGTGTTGGAATAATTACCATAGCCTCGGGGATGGAGCAATAAGTTGGTCTCAGTATGACTGCCAGCCAACTTTTAGCTGGGGAAATGTATACTAATGGTATCCCTACTAGAAACATATGGATGGATTGATGAGGGAGAAATTCCACAAAAGAAGGGGATATTGCTATTAGAATAATGTAACAGGGCAGGTTGCTGGTTTAACAAAATAGCTTCTGTACACTATGCCATGCAAGCATTTCTAGACACTAGAATTTTGTTCAGGTTCCTTTTTTTTTTTTAAAGGAAAGTTTAGAAGCAAGGGGGTAGTTAATTGAATGGTTATCCACTTTCCCTTTAGATTTAGGCTTCATCAGCTATGCAAGATGTGGAATTAGAAGCACTTTCAAGTCTATAGCCAAACTCCATTATTCCCATAAAAGTAGAAGATCTGATTCAGTCTCAGTAAACAAATACTCAAGGCAGAGTCTACTTAAATAATAGCAATTATATTTCAGATAAATGGTATGAGCTACCCCTTTTTAGAAATAATTCTCAATTTGATGTAAAAAAATTGCATTTTAAAAATTTCAGCAGACCTGCCCTCACTGGTGTGGCTCAGGTGGTTGGGTGTCATCCTGTGAAGCAAAAGGCTGTCAGTTCAACTACTGGTCAGGGCACACGCCTGGTTTGCAGGTTTGGTCCCTAGTCCCTGGTTGGGGTACATTCCAGAGGCAACAGATAGATGCTTCTCTTGCACATTGATGTTTCTCTTCCTCTCATTCTCTCTCCCTCCCCCTCTCTCTATACAAATAAATAAATAAAATCTTAAAATCTTTTTTAAAAATGTCACCAGACCTTATAATGCTACAACAGGGTTTAGTTCCTCACAGAACCTCATGTCAACCAAAGTATGCCATGCTGCAGGTCAAAGAATATATGACTTTGAAGACTGAACTCTCAATTTAAAACTGCACTTTAATTCATGTCAGGTTATACCATAATACAAGAAAAGAAAGAGGCTGCATATGTTGTCAAATTTAATGGCAAAAGTTACATAGAATTGGCTAATTAAATAATAAGTGGATTCTGACTTATATGGAGGAGAATGTCGGAATTCATCAGTGAGAGCTATTTGACAGGGGTGATGAATCTTGTTCTCTAGGGTTGATATTTCTCAATGCCCTAGTGCATCCTAGGGCATTTCAAATGCACTGAGAGGGCTGGATTAGCAGCAGCCTGATTTAGTGATACCTTTCGAGGAGGCATTCTAATTAGCACATATCTGGGATCTTTAAAGAGCTAAAACCGATGATGCAAAGTGAAAAAAAGATGGAGAAAGTAGTATGTGGTTATATACATAAAGACAATTCTTATAAAAGGGGATGCTAATAGAGGCAAGAGTGTGGCAAGAAAACAAAATTATTGAAAGAGAATCCAAGAACGAGGAAAATGGAGACAAATAATATTCAGGGCTTACAATTCACTGTCAAAACCTCAATGAAGTAAATTTCAACTAGTCAATGTCAACATTTTACTGTAAATCATTGATTTGGATCTTAAGTGGTACCAGGACATGACTATAGAGTTATTTTATATTGATGAAGTTTTAAAATCCCTCTTCTGGTGCCCCCTTTTCCTTCCTCTATGCTTTTTCCTTCTGTCATAACCTCCACTTTCCTATAGGCCTCACTACCTGAATCTGTTGTAAGAAGTGATATATCACACACTAGCCTGAAGGAAACATTATATGCTAATTTATTCTTAATATAAAATATAGAAATTTAAGATAAGAGAAGAAGAAATACTGGGTTATTAGTGTTACCCTTCACCCATGTAGCCTTGGCCTCTACGAAGTCACAGAGATAATCTAGTAAAGACTAATTGGTCTGATTCACAGAGTCCAAGGAAAGCTACTGACCTCATGGTGCACAACGGAACCACGGTAAAGACAGCGTAATATATCAAGGCGAGCTCTCCAAAGTTTCACAAATTCCATGTATGCTCTTCTCCCACTGAAACAATTTTCACTCTGCCACCCCAGTATAGACTTGTCATCGTTAGCAAGGATGGAGGAGGAAGTCTGAAAATGAGAACTTCACTTCCAATTTGGAGGTAAGTGTTTTCAGCAGGCCCGTCCTCTAACAACTTCCTGATGGTGATCCTGATAGTTCCAGCCAATGCACACTTAAAGGCTGAAGGACTCTTGTGCCCGGGGTCCAGGGATACCCCATTCAGGTCACATGTATTTTCCCTAATATCCAGCACCAACAAATAAGCTGTGCACTAAGGACATATCAGTATATCATAGAAGATATATTGACTCATAAGGAAGATAGGTTGTTAAGGAGAATGCAGCATATTCAAAGACCAGTAGTAATGGTCATAAATGACATTATCTGTGGAAGAAAGGGCAGGGACTTAGGGCACTATTTAGAGTGTAAAAATGGAGAGAAATTCAGGCCAGAGTAATAAGGGGAGGTGAATTATCTACCGTAAGATCTTTGCCTGTAGTCTGGGCACCCAGGATTGCTTACCCCAAGTCAACTTGTATAGTCCCATTTTTAAAGTCTTTTCAATAATTTCACCAAGGGCTAAGACTTAGACTTTTTGCTTTATCATTCAATATTTGTTGATCTCTATTTTAGAGATCATTCAAGTATACATTAACTTACCTGAGGTTTGAGGAGCAACAGAGTAAAGGAGAAAGCAAGATGATTTTCTTACGAATTTTATCAACAATAGAGGCCGTAGTGGAAGCAGCACACAAAAATGTTTCGTGTTAGTCATTGAGGATGAAAGGAAGTATGTAGCTCAGCCCCTTAAAGGGCTATGGTTAATTCCTAAATATCCTTCATATATGGAAATGTTTGAGTAGATGCAAAACAAAAAATTACCATCTACTTATGAATGGTTCTTTTTAATTTTTATGTTACTGAGGTTTTAAATACTTTTTATTACTTAAAATGATATTCCCAAGTGTGCCTTAAAAAATAAGGCAGTGTGGTGATTGTGGGGCATAGGAGGGTGGAGGGAGAAGAGAGAATAGGGGGATAAATGGTGATAGAAAAATACAATAAAATAAAACAAGCTTCCTTGTATAGTATCTCAACCTAGCTTGTTCATGGCCTCTTAAATTTCTTAAAATTAGAGTTCAATATCTAAAAAACAACAACTAAGAAGCATTTCACCTTCTAAAGTCCACATGTAATATGAAGTTAAGTCACAAAAGTACTAATTTCTTACCAATTACTGAAAAGAAGAAATAGTTTCTTAAAAATAAGCAAAATTTAAGAAGCAATTTGGATATCTGTAAGAAACAGATTTATTCTGGGCATGCAATGTTAGTAGAGTTATTACTAAACCAATGTAGAAGCCTGATTTAAAGATATACAAAGCACCAATATGTTTAAAAATTTTGTAAGATATACGTAGTGTGGTAAGTAGCCATCAAAATAAGACATATAGTGTGATCTCAATTTTGGTGGGTTGTATGTATACTTTTATTAAATTTACATATGTATATATATTTATATATGCTATATATGTATGTATGAGTATATGTATTTGTATATTTGTGTATGTTAGTACAGCTGTGGTAGACTTACAGGTAAACATTATAAATTCTTTTTTTAATATGTTATTTATTTATGCATTTATTTATTTAGAGAGGGGGGGAAGGAGGGAGAAAGGGAGGGAGAGAAACATTGATGTGTGACACAAAAATCAACCTGTCACTCCCCGAGCAGGGGCACTGGCCCCCTACCCAGGCATGTACCCTGACTGGGAATTGAACAGGCAACCTTCTGGTCCACAGAGTGGCACTCAGTCCACTAAGCCACACCAGCCAGGGCTATAAATTCTTAATATTTTTAATATTTTTAAAGATTTCATTTTATTTTTTATTTATAGAGAGAGGAGAAGGGAGGAAGGGAAACACAGATGTGCAAGAGAAACATCGATTGGTTTCCTGTTGCAGTCCCCCAGCTGGGGACCTGGAACACAACCCAGGCGTGTGCCCTGACCAGGAATCAAACCAGCGGCCTTTCAGTCTGTAGGCTGGCACTCAATCCACTGAGCCAACCAGTCAGGGCAAATAAATTCTTTATAATTTTCTTCCCCCGGCCTCGGCCAAAATTCCCATAATAAACACATACTATATTTATATTAAAAGTTATTAAAAATAAAACTGTTCATGTGTTATTAGTACATGTGTACTAATTAGTACTAATGGGCTGATTAGCTGATACATGATTTAGTGTAATTGTGGTTAGAGTATGAATTTATGCAGCAGGCTCTCCTGTGTTCGTTGTGAAATGTAGTATTAGTAGTACACTGGCATTTTCAGCCTCAGTTGCACTTCCAAATCATAATGTTACCTAATAGCATCATAATCGAAAAAACAACAGCAAGTAGATTTAGAGAGAAATATCATCAAGATAATATGCATTGGAAAGCAATTCTTTGGAATTAAAACTAACATGTACTTTTAAAAGCTATTAGCATTATGTATATATCACGTATATACATAAGCGATGACAGATTTGATTGTACTGATAGTGTCTTTTCATTTTAAAACTTAGAATCAAATAATTTGAGCATCATTTCAGTATACAAGTAAAATTTCCCATTTATTTCTTATCATGGGTTACTAGAGTAATTACAGAATAGTTTTATTTCTCCTCTTTATCAAAAGATGCACATCCTACAAAAATAAAAACAAATATTTTAAAACTCTAAGACAAATCAACAAAGTACAAATTAAAAATGTACTACTATCTGTAGCAACTCTCTGAATGGCCCCTTACCCATATATCTAGTGGGTGAAAAGTTTTGTTAGGTGAATGGTAACAAACAAGGGGCTTCTGAGACGACTATAAGCAAATGGTGACACTGGAATGGGTTTAACACGTGTTCGCCAGCATGATTTGAGATAATTCCAAAATTACCGCTGTTATGAAGAATTTGAGTTATGAGGAATAGATCTTACATATTTGTATGTGGTTGGGTGATCAATAAAATGTTGTAGGTTGCAAGTCAGAGAGTTGGAACATTCATTCATTGTTCATAATTTTGAAAACTACAGAAAAATATTTTTAGAGAAAAATATCCTTTGCAATAGATTTTTTTGGAAGTGTGTGCATAATCTTTTCTAACAGCTTTACTATAGCTCAGGGGGCTTACAACAAACCATTTATTGTTACTCACTGAAAAATAAATGTCACTTAATAACCACTGACTTATAAAGGTTATTAAGATTGCAACAGTATATATTCAAATTACAGTAACTGGTTCTGATGACTTTGGATAGATTTTTCTGCCTAGTAACTTTATCCTGAAGTTTCAACTGAATTATTTTTGTGACTTTTTTATTTTTAGAAAACAAATAAGGGAAGCTTTGCATTTTGCATGGAGAAAATATAATGATGATTCTTCGTACTTCCTAATTCTGTGTTTGGAATTGGTCTTCCAGGGTGCAGTGTGCTTGTTTACTCATTGGTTGAAAGAAGCAATTTGATTAGAGCATAAAACTCAATTTATTGGTATTATGGAGCAAATAGTGCTTATATTCATTTATTATGAAGTGTGATGTTTATATTTGCTGTATAAAGTATAGATAAATACTTAAAAATTATCCAAATAAGAAATTTCTGTATACTGATCATATTTTCCATTTAAATCTCTAAGATGCATGCAAATACAAAAAGGATGACTATATGATATAACAAAACTGTTCTTTAAGGTTGGGAAACATTTTACATATACATATTTTTTATTTTCATACTTTTATTTCTTTATTTTTTAAAATTCTATTTTATTGATTATGCTATTATAATTGTTCTGATTTTGCCCCCATTTCATCTACCCCCCATTTCACCTAGCACCCCTTCAGGCAATCCCCCCACCATTGTTTATGTCTGTGGTTCACCATGTACGTGCTCTGGCTACCCCATTTCCTACACTGTGCTTTACATACCCCTGGCTATTCTGCAGCTCCCTATTTGTACTTCTAAATCGCCTCACCTCTTCACCCATTATCCTCACGCCCCTCTCATCTGGCAACCATCAAAATGGTCTCCACATCCATGATTCTATCTCTGTTCTTCTTGTTTGCTTAGTTAATTTTTTTTAGATTCAATTGTTCATAGACATGTATTTTTTGCCATTTTATTGTTCATAGCTTTGTTCTTCTTTTTCTTAATTAAGCTCCTTTAACATTTTGTATAATAATGATTTAGTGATGATGAACTCCTTTAGTTTTTTCTTTTCTGGCAAGCTCTTTATGTGCCCTTTGATTCTAAAAGATATCTTTGCTGGGTAGAGCAATCTTGACTGTAAGTACCTGATTTTGATGACTTGGAATATTTCTTACCAGTCCCTTCTAGCTTGCAAAGTTTCTTTTGAGAAATTGGCTGACAGTCTTATTGGAACTCCCCTGTAAATAACTAACTGCTTTTCTCCTGCTGCTTTTAAGATTCTCTCTTTATCTTTAACCTTTGGCATTTTAATTATGATGTGTCTTGGAGTGGGCCCCTTTGCATCCATCTTGTTTGGGACTGTTTGTGCTTCCTGGATTTGCATGTCTATTTCCTTCACCAAATTAGGGAAATTTTCTTTCATTATTTTTTCAAATAGATTTCTAATTTCTTACTCTTTTTCTTCTCCTTCTGGCATCTCTATGATGGGAATATTGGAATACTTGAAGTTGTTCCAGAGGCTGCTTATACTATTCTCTCTTTTTTTCTTCTTGTTCTGATCAGATGTTTTTTGCTTCCTTATGTTCCAAATCATTGATTTGATTCTCAGCTCCATTCATTCTACTGTTGTTTCCCTATAAATTGTTCTTTATTTTGATTAGTGTATCCTTATTTCTGACTGGACCTTTTTTATAATGTTGAGGTCCTCACTAAGCTCCCTGACCATCCTTATAACCAGTGTTTTGAACTCTGCATCTAGTAGATTGCTTATCTCCATTTCATTTAGTTATTTTTCTGGAGCTTTGATCTGTTTTTTCATTTGGGTCATGTTTCTTTGTCTCCTCATTTTGGCAGGCTCCTTATGTTTGTTTCTATATATTAAATAGAGCTGCTTTGACTCCATAGCTTGGTAGTGTGGACTAATGTAGTAGGTGTTCTGTAGGGTCCAGTGGCACAACCTCCCCTATCAACCAAGCTAGGTACTTGAGTTGCATCTTTCTAGTGGGCTGAGTAACCCTGCTCTTATAGTTGAGCCTTGGTTGCTGTTGGCAGATCAATGGGAGGAATTTACCCAGGCCAATCAGCTGCAAGGATGGGCTGTGACCACTGACTACCACATTCTGCCCTCTGTGGAGGATCAGCTGTTTAGGGGCAGGGTAGTGGTGCTCCTACATAGTATGCAGCTGTCTTCTGATTGTGATGGTCCTAGGATTTAGCGGGGTGGGGGGTGCAGGCCAAGGTCAGCTGTCACCTGTATTTTCCCTGGGGCTACCCTGCCTGAGCTATACAACAGTCTGAGATGGCTGCTACTTGTGCTGGACTAGGAGATTCCCAGGCAGAGCCAAGATGTTAACCTAGGCCTGGGTCTGGGGCCTGGGGTTTACTGAGGCCAGCTGTTGCTTGTTTGATAAAATTTAGGACATTGTGAAGCATGAGCCAAGGCCAGCCATTCATTTGGAAAAGCAACTTGGGTGGGGTGGTGTCGCTGGGTATCTTCCAGGTGGGTCAAACAGTGTTAGTTAGGTCAATGTAGTCTCAGATATGGCACCAACTTGCTGGCTTGGTGGCTCTGTTGAGAGAGGGCTAAAAAACAGACAATAAACTCTGCTCACCTTGATGCCAGACACTTCAGTTTTTCCCTGTGTACCACTGGTGCCTTTCAAGCTGCTGCCCCAGTGCTGGATCTCAGAGGGAGTGAGTCTGAGTAGGTGAGTCCATCTGGGGATTCTTTAAGATGAACTGCTTGAGGTTCCAGAAATTTCTTCCACCAACTTATTCCTCATTGGTCTTTGCAGCCAGAAATTGCAGGGACTTAGCTTCCTGGCATTGGAACCCTGGGCTGGATTGCCTGGTGTGAGGCTGGGACTCCTCACACCTGAGACATCCCTCCTGAGTTTTCATCCATCACACATGGATGCGGGAGCAGCCTGTCCACATCTCTGACCCTCCTCCAGTCTGGATGGATGTGGTTTCTTCAATTCTATAGTTGTCAGACTTCCATTCAGCTTGCTTTCTCATGGTTCTGAGTGATGGTTGTTTTATATTTTAGCTGTAATTTTGATGTGGTTGTGCAAAGAGGGGAGCCATGTCTGCCTAAGCTGCCATCTTCACCAGGAATATGTGTGCATATATATTTATGTATATGTATATGTATAAGTATATGTATATGTATATGTATATGTGTGTGTGTGTGTGTGTGTATGACAAGAAAGATGGCAGCTAAAACACATAACTGCTGTGCTATGTTTTAACTCCACTTTAGATAACTACCTTTCCTGAATCAGCAGCTGCTAATTTGGTAGAGGTGTGGGGACACAGGGCCCTAGAGTCTTAAGCTCTTTTGGGTCTGGATAGAGAGGGCTATACTGAAATTTTCCCCTCTAGAGGGGACAATAGTTTGTGGATGAGTAGCAAATAGTCATGAAGCAATAATCAGAGAGAATATTTATACTAATTTTAAATCATGGAGATTTATGTAATTATCTCTAGAAAGCCTATTGATTTACCTAGTACTTGAGAGGCTACAGAGGAATGTAATCAAATAGGTTGGGTTCAGTGGTCTCTGCGCTGTGGATAGAATGGCTAGAAGATTTATCTTTGCAGTTGAAGGATCTAGAAGGAGAGAGACCGTCTATGTTGTCAGACAGGGTCCTGGTGGCTTGCTGGCTACTCTGCAGCTACCCCACACAGGTAGAGACCACTGAGATCACCTCTACTTTTGGAATTACACTGTCTAAATTACCCCAATGTCTGTCTGAACTCCTGTGGGTAGTCAAAGAAAAATATCAACTCATTTAAAAGGATACAACAGCTATACAAAGAACTAGAAGAAAAACAGAACTACTGGAAGAAAGAAATAAAAACTTCAATTTAAAATATGAGTAAAGTTTAATGACTTAACTTTACACCTAGAAAAAGAAGAGCAGACTAAACCAAGCACTAGAAAGCACCTCCTCATCATGATAAAGGGCATTTACAGAAAACCTACAGCTAACATCATATTCAATAGTGAAAGAATGAAAGCTTTTCCTCTAAAATCAGGAGCAAGATAATGATGTTTGCTTTAACAGCTGGTATTTAAAATTTTAAAAAGCATCCAAATTGGAAAGGGAAAAGTAAAACTAAATTTCCAAGTTATATAATCCAGTATATAAAAATATCAAAATACATACACACAAAAAACTTATTGGAAATAATAAATAAATTCAGCAGGGTTTCTGGGTACAGGATCAATGTACAAAAATCAGCTGCATTTCTATATGCCAGCAATAAACAAGCAGAAAAAGAAGTTGAGTAACAATTCCATTTACAATAGCATCCAAAGAAATGAAATATCTTACAAAAATTAGTCAAGGAGATGAAAGGTTTATACATTGAAAACTATAGAATATTGCTGAAAGAAATTAAGGAAGACCTAAATGTATGAAAAGGCATTTATGTTCATGAATTAGAAGACTTAATATTGTTATGATGTCATTACTACCCAAAGAAATGCATCGCAATTTCTATCAAAATTTTAATGGCCATTTTTGAAGAAATTTAAAAGGTAATCCTCAAAATTCATGTGACATTTCAAAGGGCCCCTAATAGTCATCAAACAGTCTTGAAAAAAACAAAGTTGGGCTCTGGCTGGTGTGGCTCAATGGACTGAGTGCCAGCCTGTGAACCAGAAGGTCACCAGTTCAATTCCCAGTAGGGCACATGCTGGGGTTGTAGGCCAGGTCCCCAGTTGGGGTTGCATGAGAGGCAACCACACGTTGATGTTTCTTTACCTCTTTTTCTCCCTCCCCTTCTCTACAAATAAATAAATAAAATCTTTTTTTTTTTTTTTTAAAGAACAATGTTGGAAGACTCATACTTGCTGATTTAAAAATTTCCTATAAAGCTAATTAAAAATATTTTTTTGTGTGGTATTCGCATGAAAATAGACATATAGATGGATAGGATAGATTTGAGAGTCCAAAAATAAACATATACAACTATTGTCAATTATTTCAACAATCATACCAAAATAATTCAGTGGAGGAAGAATAGTCTCTTTAACATATATTGGTGGTACTGGCTGGCTAGGGATCCTGGCAGCAGGTGGGTGTCCCTGTGGCCAAATTACAGCCCAGTTCCTGGATACCTGTGAGGGTCTGTAATTGCACAAGAACACTGCCACATTCCAGAGCATATGCCTATAAGTAGCAAAAAAAAAAAACCAAAAAACAAAAAAAAAACATGACAGATCAAGAAAGAGGCTGTGAAAAAAAGGAAAAGGAATATTTTAGTACCCTTCCTTGCATATATTTCCTGAGTTCTCAGTAAGGGACCCTCATTTCCATTTTTCACTTGGCCTCCCACATTATGTAGCTGATTATGGTATCAGGAAACACAGTATAAAAAGATGTGTAACTTATGATTGTGAACAGAGTATAGTCAAATGTCATCTTATTTGGGGCCTTTGTTTTAGCTTGATTAGTCAGGTAATGCTTTATTTCCAATTTCATGGACTTACAAATATTTTCTGCTTTCCTTTTCAGGATGGAGAAAAGCTATTGATAGCAAAGTTTTTGAAAATAAAAGCAGTTTTAGGTTAATGAGGTTGTTTCTTCCTTGTACAAAACCTTTGGTTAATAAGAAATTGTGGTTTGTAGTTCTTAATTAATCCTCAAAGGATATTTTTTTATTCACAAAAATTAAGGAGCTATATTTAAATATGGCAGAGATTATCTGTCTAAAATTAAAGCAAATATCACTCTAAATAATGAAAAACTAAAAATGAAAATTACTGTAATTATAATTCAGCTTGTTTGGGGAGCCTGGGGAATGTAGTAAATCAGGAATGTGTGTCAGAATAGAGATCACAGTACATATGGCACCTTAATATATGAAGGATGGTTTAGAAATTTTGGGAAGAAAGTACATTTGTAAGTGCAACAGTAGGTTATCTATTTGGAGAAAAATAGAATCATCCCTTACCTTTTGTAAATTACAGAATATAACTCCTACCCTTCAAGACAGCTTGGATGGAACTGGAGAGCATTATGCTAAGTGAAATATGCAGGCAGTGAAAAACAAATACCATATGATCTCACCTTTAACTGGAACATAATCAACAAAACAATCAAGCCAACAAAATAGAACCAGAGACAAGGAAATAAAGAACAAACTGACCGTAACCGGGGGGCAGGGGTGTTGTGGACCGTTCAGCCTGGTCTCAGGAGTTGTAACCCTCACCCCATGGTGGGCTGTGTAAGAGCCCAAGGGACCCACTTCATCTCGGTCTGTTCTGTCTCAAGGACGTGACCTACTAAGGAGACAAAGCTTATCTCTCTGGCAGGAGCACTGCTTCTGCCTCATCCATCTCTGGCCCCAATGCTTGGTTGGCAGTCAATGACGAGTAAGACTCCTCATGGGAGGGACAACCTAAGTCAGACTCGACCACTTGGGAGGCCTCATGGAAGGACTCGGGGTGCGGGGGGCTACAGCAAAGAGGATGTGATGGACCCTCGCCCCCTGGCTATTCTGACATAGTCCGAGTCCTCATTTCCATCTGGGAGATGTCTCCTGCTTCCTAATCGGCTTAAAGCCTGAAACTGTGGGGGCGAGTGGTGCAGCCCTGTGCCGGCCAGGATGGCTCCCTGGGTGATCGGGCATAAGAAAGAATTCCTAAAGTCCTGTGAAACCTGCTTTGCTAAGAGTGCTCTTATTTAAATGATAAGTGTCCCAGGAGGAAATGGGTATGTTCCCAAAGTTTGGCAACACCCTTTCAGGACAGACACTGACTCAGATTAAGCCCTCAGATTTCTTTGACATGTTAAACCTGTATTCTGGTGTATTGGAGCCCAATAAAAGTCTAGTGAGGAAGGGGCTCTGGGTCATTCTCCTCTGAGAGTTTGACCACCTTTCCTCCCCAAGCAGTCATGTCTTAGTAGTTTTTATTTTCATCCGTGTCAGAGGGATGGGGCTTTGTGGGTGGAGCTCCCCCACATCTGGCTCCCAGGACAGGGGCCCCCCCGCACAGCGGGAGGTGAATAATGGGGGAAAGAAGGGGAATGGTGGTCAAGGAACGTGTACAAAGGACTCATGGACCAAGACAACAGAGGGAGGAGGATTGAATGTGGGAGGTGGGGGTGGGTAGGGTGGGGGAGAGTAATGGGAGGAAATGGGGACAACTGTAATTGAACAACAATAAGAAGATTTTAAAAATAAAAAAAAGATGAAGTAAAAACTTGAATATAAAAACAACACAAATTTTAAAAGGAAATTTAAGAGAGTAGATGTTGAGGTACTAGAGATAAAGTTTTAATCAAGGTGAGAACCCCAAACCATTAAAGTAAACAGTGTATGCTTCACCATATAAAAATTTTAAAAAATAACAAGATAAAAGATGGCCAATGGACATATGAAAAGATATTCAACATCACTAATCATCAGGGAAATGCAAATCAATACTGCAATGAGATATCACATCACACCTATCAGAATAGCTATCCTCTAAAAGTCAATGAATAGCAAGTGTTGGTGAGGATGTGGAGAAAAGGGAACCATGGTAGAGTGTTGGTGGAATAGCAAATTGGTTCAACCACTGTGGAAAATAGTAGGGATCATACAATTTGGAAATACTCAGTAAGTACATTCCTGGGTATTTAGCAGAAGAAATAACACCAATTCAAAAAGATATGTGCATCCCTATGTTCAGTGCACCATTATTTACAATGGTGCCCACTGATACCTGAATGAATAAGAAAATTTGGTACATACACGCAATGAAAAATTACGCAGCAATAAATAAAATCTTGCCATTTGTGACAACATCAATGGATCTAGAGGTTATTTTGCTAAGTCAAATAACACAGAGAAAGACAAATACTGTATAATTTTACTTATATGTGAAAAATAAAAAACAAAGCAGAGTCATAGAGAGAATAAACTGATGATGGTTGCCAGAAGGGAGAGGATGGGTGGAAGGGTGAAAAAGGTGAAGGGAGTAATAAGTACAAACTCTCAGTTATAAAATAAATAAGCTACAGAGAGGGACTGTACAGCATAGGGAATATAGTCAATAGTATTGTAATAACTTGGCATGGTGACAAATGGTTACTAGACTTAGTGTGATGATCACATTGTAAGGTATACAAATGTCAAATCATTATGTTGTACAACTGAAATTAACATACTACTTTATGCCAACTGTATTTTCATAAAAACTTAAAAAATAATACAATAAAAATAGCAAGGTACCAAAACCAAGGTAAATAGAAGAGAAAGTGTGAAAAAAATATTTCCAAATTGAAGCTTTATCTATAATATACAAATAACTCATAAGTTATTAACAAAATGAGTAAAAATGGACAAATGAACAAAGACTATGAAGGCAATTCACAGAAAAGTATTTTCAAAATTGCTAATAAATGAGTGAATATGTACTCAACCATTTTTATGAAAGGAAATGTAAAATAATGCAAAATTAGGTTATTACTTTGTATCTGCATGGCAAAATTTAGAAGAAAAATTTACAGGAAAGAGTATTCTGAAACACTGCTGGTAGATATATGAACTATTTTGAGGAAAATTGTGAATATCTATTAAAATTAAGAATAGTCCATGCCCCATGACCTTCAGATCTCATTCCTATCATTGTTCACCTAAAGATAAAAAGTAGTGAAGTGAAGTATACACATACAGGAAAATATATATAGTGGCCAAAATATGTATAAAATGGATGAATAATTTCTGAACATCTTTATTATAGAGTATCATATAGCTAGTAAAAACTCTGACTTAGGCCTATACCAGTTGACTGTGCATTTCTATTATATGTGTGTATATATATAGACACACATATATATATACATACACACACATATATGTGAAAGCAGGTGCAGAGAAATGTGTTTATATCACCCCCTCAAAATATACAATGCACATATGATGCTATATGAGGTCTGTCTGGAAAAAGTTGAACCATTGTTAATATAATGAGAATGGTTTATGTGACATTGATGTAACCTGGAGGCCAAAGAGAGTGGACTGGAATACACATGCATGAACAATGATGACTTAACTGCACTAGTCAGCAGATGTTTTTGTGTGAGCATGTGTACTGTGTGGCTGTAGCATTCAAAATGACTGAGTGAGTAGAACAACAAATCTGCCTCAGATTTTGCATTAAATCTGAATATTCCTCCACAGAAACTATTTGGATGACTCAGAAGCCCACAGCTATGGACAACTGGTGATTAGCAGCTTCATCACAACACACCCACTCATGCATCATGTCTTGTGCAATTTTTGGTGAAACATCAAATCACTCAGGTGACTCAGTCACCCTACAGCCCAGATTTGATGCCCTGTGACTTCTGGCTTTTTCCAAAACTAAATCACCTTTGAAAGGGAAGAAATTTTAGACCATTGATCAGATTTAGAGAAATTAGATAGGGTAGCTGATGGCAATTTGGAGAAGTGTGGGGTCCCAAGGTAACTACTTTGAAGAGGACTGAGGCATCACTGTCCTATGTACAATGTTTCTTGTGTCTTGTATCTTCTTCAATAAATGTGTCTATTTTTCATATTACATGAATAGACACCTTCTGGACAGACCTCATTGTATATATTATTATATGGGCATTTGTTTATTGAGAAGCCAATTTTAAAAAATTATAGTCTTTTCTAAAAGTTACAAAATGACAAAATCTTGTCAAAATGGACACAGACCATAGGGGAGAGGTTGGGGGTAGTGGAGAAGGGTAGGGGGGATTAGTGGTGATGGACAGAGACTTGACAGGGTGGGGAACACACAATGCGATATACAGATTATATGTTGTAGAATTGTGCACCTAAAATCTATATAATTTTGTTAACCAGTGTCACACCAATAAATTAAATAAAAAGGTAAAAAATGGCACTTGTTCCTAGACATGGACAGGATTAGCAGTCAAAATACATAGTGTAGAGTGAATGAGAGGATCTGTGAGTAAGTTTATATGCAGATGAGATCGCAGGCAGTGCATGGCAGTGGGCTAGAACTGGCTTGCCTGCAGGGTGCTCAGGAGCCAGCGGCCAGGGATCTCTCTGTGAGCCGGCTACTCTGCCCAACCCAGCACTTCTGGCTGCATAGAGTCTGAGTGGTGGTGGACAAACTCACTAGCTGCAAGCCACCAGAGCAGAAAGAGAAGGCTTTGAGGGTGGGCCCCAGAAATAGCACCACAGGAACAGGACGGCCTGAGGCTGAAGAGGTCTGGAGGGAGCAGTTTCTCTGCCACCATGCTATGTTATAATACAACTGCAGGCCTCTTGCCAATGCCATCCTGGAAAGATCCAGAGAGAAACTTTATCACAAACTATCTGAGGTTCTAAAAGATGGTAGACAGCCTTAACTGTGAGAGACTGTGATTTTTGGACAGGCATGGAAAACAGTCCCCCCAAAGACCAGTGCTATAGTTTGAAGACCATATAGAAACTCTTCTCAAAGGGGAGCTGAGGTGAGACCTAGACTCAGCAGGGACTAGGGGCTTGCATACCTATGTGCTGGTCCAGTGGCTTTGCTAACCAAAAATTCAGAGGAGAAGAGTACACTGAGGAACAATAGGACCTGACCCAGCATGACTTGTGAGCAGGTAGCTGTCCAGAGTGGAGAATTTGGCCCAAACCTCCTGCGAAACACCAGCAGACTCAGGACTGCAATGCAGGAGCTGAATGTTTGAGATTTGCTGCAGCCAGCTGGATCCCTTCACAGACATGCAAACCCAACACCCATCTGCAGGATTACAGGCTCAGCAGATCAGCAAATTCAGGCTCTGGAGTATCCTGCTGTGTATATTTCTGCAGAGGAGAAAAGAAAAGTCTCTGCCATACACTACAAGCTACACAGAGCCTTGGACCCTGATCTACTAAACCCAGCAGAGCAGAGAGAATGGAGACAGGTGCAACAAGGCACTATATTCTTTCCTGCATAGCTTCTTAACATTCATTTCTTCTGGCAGTGCCTGCACAACAGTATACAAGATGTGGTGGGAAGAGTGCCTCTCAGTCAGCCAGCTGGAGGGAAGCACCCACCAAAGAATGACCCAACAACAACCAAAACCCAACTGCAACCAGAGAACCCACATAAACAGCATAAAGGGTAGCCCAAGAGCATAAAGCTCAGGAGATCAAAGAGACTGCACCACTAAACCCCAAGTTCTCCTACCACAGAAGGTCATGTCATGAGGACAGGGAGTCAAAGCAGATCAATTTAATATGCAGAAACAAACAAGAAAAGTCACCTAAAATGGGGAGACAAAGAAACAATCCCCAATGGAAAGGAAAGGAGGAATCCCCAGAAACATTGCTAAATGAAACTGAGGCAAGCAAACTATCAGACATCGAATTCAAAATAATGGTTATAGGGATGCTAAATAAGCTCAGTGAGAGATACAAAGAACTTCAGGGAAGCTACAAAGAAGTCTCTGAGAACTATACCAGCATGAAAAAAGACAGAAATAAGAGACAGGAGGAAATGAAAAATACAATATCTGAAGTAAAGAACACAGTGGAAGGCATTAAAAGCAGTTTAGATTAATCAGAGGATTGAATTAGTGAACTGGAGGACAAGGTAGAAAAAAATTCCCAGACAGAGCAACAAAATGAAAAAAGACTCAAAAAGAATAAAGAGGGGTTAAGGGACCTGCAAGACAACATGAAACATAATACTATTCATATAATAGGGATACCAGAAGGAGAAGAAGAAGAGCAAGTGATAGAAAACCTGTTTGGAAAAGTAATGAAAGAAAATTTCCCTAATTCAATGAGAGAAAAAGCCATAAAAGCCCAGGAAGCACAGAGGGTCCCAATCAAGATGAACCCAAAGAATCCCACTTAAAGACACATCATAACTAAAATGCAAAATTCAAAAACAAAAAGAGAATCTTAAAGGGAGAAACAGATAGTAGCATTCAAGGGAGCTCCGATAAAGCTAGAAGTAGATTTTTCAACAGAAACACTACAAGCCAGAAGAGATTGGCAAGAAATATTCCAAATAATGAAAAGCAAAGACCTGCAAACAAGACTACTCTACCCAACAAGGCTCTCAATTAAAATGGAAGGCCAAATAAGGAGTTTCCCAGACAAAAGAAGGCTAAAAGAATACCAGCACCAGCACTGCAAGACAAGCTAAAGGGACTGCTTTAAGAAAATGAAGAGAGAGAGAGAGAAAGAGAGAGAGAGAGACAGAGAGAGACAGAGAGAGAGAGAGAGAGAGAGTAAGAGAGAGAGAAGAACACAGTTATAAAGGGAAAAATAGTCATGAATAAATATCTATCAATAACAACAAATGTAAATGGATTAAATGCTCCAATCAAAAGACATAGGGTAGCTGAATGGATAAGAAAACATGACCACCATATATGCTATCTACAAGAGACCCACCTCAGAACAAAAGATACACACAGATGAAAGTGGAGGGACAGAAATAAATATCCAAGCAAATGGACATTAAAAAAAAAGCCAAGGTAGCAATACTTATACCAGACAAAATAGATTTCAAAACAAAGGCTATAAAAAGACAGAGAACGACACTTCATCATACTTAAGGGAAGAATTCATCAAAAAGATATAACTATTTTAAGCATATAAGTATCTGACATAGGAGCACCCAAATATATAAGGAAAATCTTGGAGGACTTCAAAAAGATATAGACAGAAACACATTTATAGTATGGGATTTTAACACCCCACTGTCAATAATGGACAGATCTTCCAAACAAAGAATCAACAAGGATATTGTGGAACCGAACAACTCTAGATCAAATGGACTTAATTGATATATTCAGAACCTTTCATCCCAAAGAAGCAAAATATACAGTCTTTTCAAATGCACATGGAACATATTTAAAGATGGACCACATGGTAGGACACAAAACAAGCCTCAACAAATTTGAGAAAATTGAAATCATATCAAGCATTTTCTTGGATGACAACAGCTAAAAACTAAAAACTGACCTCAAGGAAAAGACTCAACACATTCAAATTCATGGAGACTGAATAGTGTGCTATTAAACAATGAATTGGTTAAGAATGAAGAAATCAAAAAGTTTCTGTAAACAAATGAAAATGAACACACAACAGCACAAAACCTATGGAACACAGAGAAGGCAGTTTTGAGAAAGAAGTTCACAGCAATATAGGCCTGCCTAAAAAAGAGAAAAATTTCAGATATACAACCTACCCAACATCTACAAGTACTAGAGAAACAACAACAAACAAAGCCCAGAGTGAGCAGAAGGAAGGAAATAAGATCAGAGCAAAACTAAATGATCTCGAGATCAAAAGAACAATTCAGAGGATCATTATCCAGGTGCTGGTTCTTTGAAAAGATTAACAAAGTTGACAAGCCTTTAACCAGACTCATCAAGAAAAAAAGGGAGAGGACCAAATAAAATCAGAATGAAAATCACCCCAATTTTCATAGCAGTGTTATTTACAATAGCCATGTGCTGGAAACAGCCTAAGTGCCCATCACAAATGAGTAGATCAAAAAACTGTAGTACATTTACACAATAGAACACTACACAACAGAAAGAAAGAAGGAACTTCTACCCTTCGTGACAGTATGGATAAAACTGGAGAGTATTATACTAAGTAAAGTAAGGCAGGTGGCACAAGACATATACTGCATGATCTCATTTATTAGTGGAACCTAATGAGCAAAACAAAATAAATAAACAAACAAAATAGAATCAGAGATACAGAAGTAAGGAACAAATTGTCAGTGACCTGAGGGGAGTGGTGAGGGATAAAGAAGGTGAAGAGTCTAGTCAAGGAACATGTATAAGGGACACGTGGACACAGATAACAGAGTTGGGATTGACTATGGGAGTGGGGGTGGGCACGTAGGCAGGGCAGGGGTAGCAATGGAGGGAAATTGGGAAAATTGTAATTGAACGACAATAAAAAAAGTAAGACAAAGGTTTAAATAAATAAATGAATACATAAAAAGTTAAAAATATATATATTTGTATAAAAGTTGAACTATAAAAATATCTTTTTACCTTTTCCCTATGGTACTATTAAGTTTGATGTGCATTCTTCTTCCAATACTTTTTCTACACACAGTAGTTTGTTTTTCTTTAAACATAGAATAATATGCTGTTCTTTGTAATTTTATTTCATTTGCTTGCCCTCTCCTCCAATATAACAGCAAGTCTTAAAGATCCTTTCTCTTCTTCCCAAAAACCATGCATCTAACTTACTCTTCAAAGGCTATTTCATAAAATGAATATTTAATAACTTTTTGAATTTTTCCCATATTTCTGAATAAATAGGTTGTCTTCAATTTTTGTTACTATCAATATCTATAAACAACATTCTTTCTCTAGGAATTCTTCCTGTCCTCCTGCTAATGACCACCAGCAAGTAAGTCGCGCTCCCTGCTCCCTGCTCCCTGCTCCCTGCATTAAGAGAATCCCTATCACGGAGAACCGTGGGGAATCAAAGTAAGTGAGGTTGAGAAAGCACTTTGAAAGATTTGGGTTATGGTTAGGCAGTTATGGGTAAGATTCTAGGAAGCTGTGTTTCGTTTTGTTTGTTTGTTTTGCTTTGGTCTCACTTCATCACAGTCACAAAGAGACCTAGTCTAACGCTGGTGTTCTGTCAGATTATGTCCGACAGAAGAACACCTCTGTCTGGCCTGTAGGCTTTAGGCAAGTAACTAACACCACCAGGGCCTAGCTGCAAGTGTAAGGCCAGGTCCTGCATGTCAGGGGCTGCTTTTCTCTTTCTCAAAATCAGCCCTACAGAAATATTTATAAAAGTGTCAGGATCAAGGAGTATGTGTATTTTAAATTTTAAAGATATTCCCAAGAGGCTGTATCAATATATACCTACCAACAAGGGAGGGGCGATGAAAGGAGAGATGGGAAGCCCCAGTGGGAAATTTCTTCTAATGAATAACTTTGCTCAGAGCTGATGCATCTAGCCATGATGCTTTCATTTATTTCTCTGAAGAGAAAGTAAGTAGGAGAAAAAACAGGGAAAATCTTCATTACCTAGAACCTTAATCAAAGCTTTTTATCTCTGTCTTTGGACTTGAGTCAGCATGTCACTAAAATGCAAAACAAGAGCAAAGGCTCATGATTCTTTCACATCTTTGTCTTTAATTTTCTACAAATTCGGGAAGAAAATATTTTGTTATGAATAATCCTGTAGAAATATATCATTCTATTGGAAGTGGAGCCTTTGTCTGCCATTTTTTTCCTGAGGTAACAGTCCTGCTGCTTTTATAACTACAAGGTCTGGTAGAAGTAACGCCATTGAGTGTGGTTGGCAGGGTACGTGAATGTCTCACATGAGATGGACAGCAATTTGAACATTTCACCTAAAATGTCCTATGGTGTGCTTGAGTGTGATATTGTTATGTTACAGAATTACATGCTTATGATTTTGTAATAAAAGATGTTTATGCGATAAAAAGGGGTGATATTTGTGCTGGACCCTGTACTGTATCTGGCAGTTGATACAGTTTGTTATCACTTCCAATTTTTAACTGATTATCCATTATATTTCTTGTTCAGTATTTAATTAGTGTTAAACCAAGGAGGTAAGAGGAAAAAGTTGTTTCTGGCAGAGAACAAAGAATGGAAAAAAAAAGGAGAGCATGAGAATAGCATTGCAGAGCGGCATAGGGAGGTATCACAAACCCATTAAATAGTCCATAAATGGGAATTAAGCAAAATTAATTCACTACTGCATACATTTTTTTGGTAGAGAAACTTAACATATTGGCTTGTGCTGTATAAAGGCTACCCGAATTCCCCTCAGCTTTGGGAATTCAAAAGGGGGAAAAAAAGAAAATATCGTATTAAATAAATCCTGATGCTATCTGGTGTTTTGAAAAATGTCATTTTCTACAAGGGTAACAAAATTTTAGTTTGTCTGAGAGTCATCCTAACAACACTTTTAATATCTAAGCAGAGATTGCTTTGCTTAATTCTATGATGTGCCAACAATTTTTCTTTTCTTCTTTTTTAGACAAATTAATAGTCTTCATATCACTACAGTTGTAGCAAAGCAATCACTATACTTAAGGGCTTCTCAATGTTTAAAAATTAATTTTTTCCGCTCTTAATTATCACCTGTCTCCTCTTCTTTTTACTTGGTCATTTGTTTTAATTCTCCCCGTAATGGTAATAAAGACCTCAAAAATAGAGATGAGCCGAGGACTAAGCTTGTTTTATTCTAAATGCATTTCTAAGATAACAGAGTCTCAAGGCCTGTCTTTTTCTGGCCTTATCCTACCCATTTGTTTTAGAAAACCTAGAGAAGAAATGTCTTCTTTCTCCATCCAGGGCCTAAATAATTGACTACTTTTTAACAATTAGCTGGCTTTAAAACTCATAATTTTCAGAGGCAGAAACAAGTTAAAAGATTTTTCTTTTTTATTTTTATTATGTTTTTGAAATAGATCAGGTATTTAATTAGGCTCTGCCTAAGAAATTTGGAACACTAGTTTGTGAGGATAAATCTGATTTGTGAGAGCAAACACAGATCTGAGGTAGCCCAGGAGCTGAGGGACTGCTTTGATTTCTGGCAGAATTTGCAAGTTCATGGCTTTTTGATCAACCTTGTGCTGCTCTGTCCTCTAATTCTCTTTCTTTGTGAAGAGCTCACCCTCCTGTTGCCTGGGCTTGTGCAGCTTCTAGAAGCAAACATCACTGAGATGTTTGGGGGATTTTCACACCACTGATAGCAATTTTGGTGACAATGGCAATGACAAATTTCTGGTGTGCCTTACACAGAGATTCTCAATGGACAGACAGAGATCTAGTGACAGGCAGTAAGCCACTGCTCAATTGCTTCAAGAAAAGCCCCCTCTTGCCTCTGTGGTTCCCAGTGAGGATGATCAGCGATCGGGAGTGATGCTGGCTGCAGTTTTCTCACATGCTGACTGACAGGTTTCTTGCTGTGGCTCAGCAGCTTTCAAGGCACAGCATCAGTAGGCTAATGCCTAGGCACTTTGCAAACTTCCGCCACGTGGGTATCACCATTCTTGTAGCCACCAACCAGTTTTGTGACAGAAGCATGAACCCCATCCTTTCATTTCTTTTCAACCTTGAATTTAGCTGCTGAATGCTTCCCCTTGTACATGGCCTTTGGGGAATACATAGCCAGTGGGGAATATCTGCCAGTTCCTCTGACTCGGACAGGGTTTCAGCAGCAGCAGGGCTTCCCCTTTTTGGATATCTTGGCCTTGAAGTTACCCTCGTTTATCTGCCACCAGCATTAGCCTTCTTGGCTTCAGGTTTCTTCTCCTTAGTATCTCTTTTCACCGGCCATTTTGCAAGATGGGAAAGAAAAAGGCTTTTTATACACTTTTAAATTGAGTTAATTTTTAAGTTATAGTATATAACATAAAATTTATCATTTTAACTATTTTAAGTGTATAATTGGTTGGCATTAAATGCTAATGAGTTAATTTTAGGTAATAATTTGTATATTGCCATCTTGTTTATTTGCTGTTTTCTGTTTGTTGTTTCAAAATTCCAGTAAGTTAAGATTCATCATCAGGGAGTGCTGGCCAAGATGGAAGTGTAGGTAGAAACCCTTCTCTTCCTTGCACAACCAAAAGGAGGATACCAATCAATCTAAAATCAATAAACAACCAGAAGCTCCAGAAATTCAAACTGCGTGGAACTCCAACAACCAAGGAATTAAAGAAAAAATCAACCAGAACGACCAGACCAGTAAGGTGGCAGACTGCGAGGGCTGGCCTAGCTGATGGCAAAACAGACTCAGAGCTGTCTGTGGACTACAGTGGGGGTTGCCTCGGTGGGAGAAACTCGTCTCACACGAGAGTTGAAAAGTGCGCTAGGGACCAGCAGGTGAGCTGTACTGTTCCCCGCCACAGGCAGCGTTGTGCCCTGCAGCAAGGAGGGTTGCCCTGCCTGGGTGAATACCTAAGGCCCTGCCCCCTTACAAACTGTCAGCTGTGCCAAGACAAAGAAATTATGGCCCAAATGAAAGAACAGAGCAAAGTCTCAAAAAAAGAATTAAGTGAGGAGATCGCCAACCTATCTGATGAAGAATTTAAAGCCCTGGTAATCAAAATGCTCACAGATCTGATTGAGCTTGGTAGAAAAATGAAAAAACAAATGAAAGATACCCAAAATGAAATAAAGCAAAATATTCAGGGAATCAACAGTGACAAGAAGGAAAGAAGCCAGGTCTCAAAGCAATGATTTGGAACAAAAGGAAAAAACAAACATCCAACTGGAGCAGAATGAAGAAATAAGAATTCAAAAAAAGTGAAGAGAGTCTTACAAACCCCTGGGACAACCTGAAATGTTCCACTATCTGAATTATAGGGGTGCCAGAAGGAGAAGAACAACAGCAAGAAATTGAAAACTTATTGAACAAATAATGAAGGAAAAATTCCCCAATCTGGCAAAGCAAATAGACTTCCAGGAGGTCCAGGAAGCCCAGAGAGTCCCAAAGAAGTTGGACCCGAAGAGGAACACACCAAGACACATCATCGTTAAGTTACCCAAGATTAAAGACTGGGAGAGAATCTTAAAAGCAGCAAGAGAAAAGGAGAGAGTTATCTACAAAGGAGTGCCCATAAGGCTATCAGCTGATTTCTCAAAAGAATCCTTCTTGCAGGCAAGAAGGGGCTGGAAAGAAGTATTTGAAGTCATGAAAAGTAAGGACCTACATCCAAGATTACTCTGTCCAGCAAAGCTTTCATTTAGAATGGAAGGGCAGAGAAAGTGCTTCCCAGATAAGGTCAAGTTAAAGGAGTTCATCATCACCAAACCATTATTATATGAAATGTTAAAGGGACTTACTAAGAAAAAGAAGATAAAAAATATGAACAATAAAATGGCAACAAACTCACAACTATCAACAAATGAACCTAAAAGAAAAGAAAAACAATGAAAACAAAAACTAAGCGAACTATGCTTCTCTGGTTCTGACAGGAACAGAATCAGAGAAATGGATATCACATGGAGGGATTTCGGTGGGGAGGAGGAAGGAAGGAATACGGGGTGGGGGAAAGTTACAGGAAAGAAGAAGCATAATTGGTAGGCATAAATAGACAGGGAGAGATACAAAATGGTATAGTAAACAGAGGACTCAAAGAACTTATATGTACAACCCATGGACATGAACAAAAGGGGAAGAAGAATGATGGAGGGTTGTGAGGTCAGGACGGAGGGGGGATAAAGGGTGAAAAATTGGGAAAACTGTAATAGCATAATCAGTAAAAAATACTTTAAAAAGATTCATCATCAGTATTATCAGGGGCTACAAAAAACAAAACAACCCAACCCCCCCCTCCAAAAAAAAAAACAAACCTTTATCCACAGCCCAAACTCCAAGAAAATTACCTGCTGACTAGTTTCAAAGAAGGTAAGGTGATGGGATTCCCCCCTCTACGAATATGATGGAAAGTGATACCATCCAAATATAACTGTTTTTATTTAGGGCCCTGAGAAGTGATTTTAATATCTAATCTAAATGTTATAAAGTAGAAAGTAGACATTTTTCTCAATGGAAAGCATGACGTGTAGAATATTCCTTGCTTCTGTTTCTTGCCATTGTTATATCTCGAGTAAATTATCTTGTGGGAGAAAGTGAAAAGTCCAACACCTCTTGGTCCCCTACTCTAAACTTAGTAAAAGTTTTTCAGATTAAGTGTAGAGAATGCATCATTTTTTCATAATAAATAATCTCAAAGCCAGGTTTTCCAAGTCTCTTGGCATAGCATTTAACCCATTTTCCGCTAATTTCAACACACAACCTCTACTCTGAACTCAAAGCAATTAATTTCTCAGTCTCACACTTTATTTATTAATACGCTAATTATTCACTTTTTCTAAATAGATTATTTTAGGTGGGAAAAACAAGAGAGCTGTAAGATATATTATTTAAGGGAGGTTGGTGATTAGAGACCAGCCTGGGGCTGGTCTGGAAACATGTCTGAAGACTGGTCAGTCTCCAGGGCTTATGTTAAATATTTTCTTTGCTCTGTTTCCACAACATTTGCCACTGTATGGATTGGAGTCTTCTACTTAAACTTCAGTGGTCTCACACCTGCAGTGTAAGCTTGGCCCTTAACCTAATTCATGGCACCTTTTTATGGCCTGTAGGCTGCCAAGTTGTTTGGTTTTTAATTTCAGCTTCCCAAGAATAAGTCGCTGGTTGGACATCTTTTCACAGGCTCAAAGAATTGAAAAAATTATAGTGCAAACTTATATGTATGCATTACGTTCACAGTCTCTTGGCAGACTGATATGTTCTGAATAACCCTGAGATAATTTCTGCTTGGGATGAGACTGTAATGGAGGTAAACCTATACTCCAATTTTTACAGTTTAAATTCCTCATAAGGCTTGCTTGGGGTTAAGACTAACTTTAGAGTTCCTTTCATTGATGGAGGTGGTTCCGAAACTCTAACAGATGGTAGAAGATTCATCAGAGGCTATCTTCCCTACAAATTTGTTCCAGAATGTCTTTAAGCCTCAGTGTTGAATGATGTTAAGAGTTAATAAGCAGTTAATGTTATTTTAAAAGGGTTAAAAGTTGTTATCATGTGTTCAACAATCATTAGAGCAAGATATTTTCCTCTTTATATTAAAAAAATCAAAAGAAATTGGCTTTACTAAACAAGAGGGGGAAGGCTTTAAGTGGTGTGGTCTGACAGTAATTTGTATTAGAGTCTAGAAGAGCACATTTGTAATGTCTTGTGGTAGTACATTTATCTCTTGGTGACAGAAGAAATAATTGCTTTAGAGAGCATATCAGTGACTGTTTGAAAATTTAACTCTTTATTTCCTCACACCTAACGTTACAATATTGAGAGCAGAAAAACATGGTGAGAAATCTAATCCAAGTAAGAACAATTATGAAATATTGTTTGCCAGAAAAACATATATTGTCCATTTTCAAGGAATGGTGAAGTAATGAAAATATTTTTCATTATTTATAGGTATATATTTATTTATGGATATTGCTATCACATACTATTTTCATTTTTTGCCTGTTTTATCTCTGGAACATGGTTTCCAAGTTTAACATGTCCATCTAAAGTGGTTTTTCTCAAAGATGAACTGTGTCTGACAAGTTGGCAATTAGGCTTTGCAATCCTATTTTTAAAAATTTGACAGCTTTAATGGCTTCTTGAATACCACCAGCTCCCTTTTATCTGTACCTTTGTGTGAAGCCTGTTCATCCTTAGGTCCTTGATTTCCCCTCAAAATATATATTGATATTTATGTCTCCCTCAGTGTCCGACCAACAATGAGGGCAGGAATGGCATCTCATAGGACCCCATCAAAATGTTCAGTGCTCCGGCACAAGTGATGAGACATCTCACAGTAGGGGGTCACAAAACTTATTGTTCAAACTGGTTCACTTCTGAGAGTGAAAGAGATTAATAATTATGCTGGGGTAGCTAGTGTAAACTGTCCAAGTTAAATCAGGATGTACTATTACCTTTCTTCAAGGCAACATGGGTGGAAACAAAGGTAGAACCCTACTGGAATCAACTTTTAAAGTGAATTGAGTACAGTAGCCCCTCATATCTTTGGGGATGGATCTCAATATCTCAGTGCATGCCTGAATTCATGAATAGCACTGAACTGCATACATACAATGATACCAACGTATCTAAGTTTAACTTACAAATTAGGAACAAAAAAAGATTATCACTAATAGTAAAATTAACAATTATAATAATATAGTGTAATGAAAATTCTGTGAATGTAGTCTCTCCATGAAAAAATCTTATTGAACTGTACTCATCTTTTCACTTAAAGAAGGCACTTTACAGCTTTTCGTTGGCATATCCTAATTGCCAGCATCACTACTCTAGTGTTTTGGGGCAACTATTAAATAAGAGTTACTTCAACACAAGCCCTGCAATACTATGATAGCCAATCTGATAACTGAGATGGGACACTAAGTGGGTAACTGGTGGGAAGTATGCAGCAAGGATATGCTGAACAAAGGGTGAGTTACATCCCTGGAGGGATAGTGTGAGATTTCATCATGATACTCAGAACAGCACACAATTTAAAACTTATGAATAGTTTATTTGCAGAATTTTCTACTCAATATTTTCAGACCTCAGTGGGCCACAGGTAACTGAAACTGCAGAAAGCAAAACTGCAGATAAGGAGGTACTACTATATTCTGAATTGAACCAGTAAAGTATTTTAATCAATTTTATTATTTATAACATAATGGTAACTAAAAGTTAAACATTAAATATGACTTATTTTGTCTCCCAAAGTGATTCATCTTTTAAAAGAATAAAGGTTGTATGTGTTTATACATACATATGTCAGCATGATGCTGGTATTTATTGATCTGCTGGTATTTTTTTCTGCTTAAGTCTATTGGTTTTGCACTATGTAGAAACATAAAATTTTGAAAAGGACTGATTTTCTAAAAGTACCAATCATGCATTGAAAGAAGGGGCTGATTTCCATACTAAAAATGCATTTGTGTTAAATAACATTTAGCTTGTGGTTGGCACATAGTAGGCATTCAATAAATATGCAGTGAATGAATAAATAAACTAGTGATGAATTCTAGCTTACCTTTTTTTTAATCTCTGTAGGACTTGTGGCTAGCCAGTATTTTCATCTGGTTCATGCTGTTTCTTCAATTTATCGAGGTCACTTTGAATTCTGATCTTTTCTTCCAAACTGTTAGCAACCCCTTGCAACTTGGTGTCATCTGAAAAATACGACCTGTATGAAATGTGTGACTGAGTTAAGCTAGGAGTGTCATGTTGTACATTTTCTTAAACTAGAACACAGCTGGAAATTATTACACAACTGAAAGCGTACTTCATTTCATTCTTATCAGGCCAGCCTTGTCCACATTTGACTGATTTTGTCTCTTATCATCCATAACCAATTACTCAGCTTCTTCACTAGATAAAAAAATAAGTTGCACCGTAGAGCCTCATGAAAATTAGAGGACAAGAGACTATTATTTGATAACCAATAGGTAAGGACATTAGAAAAATACCTTGTAAGCATACTACACAAATTATGCTCCAGGGCATACTTGTTTTATATTTCTCAATAGTCAAGTCTTGACATTTAATGTATAGAAACAATCTACTATAGATAGTCCCGTAGAGTGTATGTAAACTCTCAAATACAGTCATATAACCTCTTTCAAGAATTTGGTAGAAAAATATCTTTCCACTAAGAACTTAATTCTGTTCAAGTTCCCTAATTCACTGTTCTGTTATCAAGAAAGCTTTTATTTACATCAAGAAATAATCATAATCTTTATTATATTATTTTCAAAATACTTGGTCTTCTAAAATGCACACAGCAAAATTAAAGAAAACAAAGATGTACAGTAAGAGATAAACCAGTCAATGTCTATATATGCAACAGGAAGGAAATAAGAGAAAATTATCTAGGTAATTTAAAATAAAATTCTTTTTTGCCTTCTTATTTATTTATTTATTTGATAAATGAAGTCAAAGTTGCCTCACCTGAGTGTATATTTGTTGACTCACATCAGCATGGAAACTACTAAATCAGTGCTCAAATATTAGTGGATTATATCTGCATTTTGAGCTTTCCCTTTCTTATTTTTAAAAGTAAAAATGACTTTTTAATTTTTTTTCTATTATAGGAAAATACAAAGTGCCCTTTACTAACCTATTTCATTACTATCTAATAATTAAAAATTTTTATTAGTACCAAGTGCCTTTTCATTTGGGGAAAATATAACAATGCAGGTAAAAGATAATTATTTCCATGGAATAAGTTTATAAGAGAATTCCTTTTGTTTACATAACAAGAGAGAAAACACCCTTCTGATGCTAAAGATCCCATTTCTAAACCCTGTTTAAAATTCCACCAGCATGATATGTTTTAATAGCTCAAGACTGCAGTCTCAACATCCACTTTGATCCGTAAGTGGTGGTATGTGTCTCTATGAGGAGGTACAGTTGGTACAGTTGGCAGTGTGAATTCCCAATGTTGATGATGATCTGTATGTCACAGGCTTCATTACCAACAATGCTATATGCAAATTAGTTACAGCTTCATGCCAGGGTAGAACACCATTCACAGAGTAATTGCCAGCTTTTTTCCTGGTCATTCTATACATGGAATAAAAATAATAACCACTTAGGGAACTATTTCTATAAATTAGGAGAATAAAAGCATTATGTTATACACATTTTCCCCATTATTTTTATCATAATTAGAGAGATTCATTTTTGTTACATATTTAATTTATGTAGAAATGGAATTTTAATACGCCTTCAATATTTAATCTACTCTCTGCATTTTAAACACTTAGTTATTTTACATAGTTTAGCTTATGAGAACTATTTAAAATAAAATAAATTTGTTGCGTATTATTCAAAAGTCTTTAAGTGCCATGAATAAAATACATGATGAGTAGATGGTAGGCAATTACTCTCAGTTACGGTGGTAGTACATGGGACACAAATGTTTAAATTAATTTTTGCTTCACCTAAAAATGTTTGCTGTTTCTGAGCTTTTCCTTTGATTTCTAAGAATAGCACACTTGGACCTAAGCAGGAATAATGGAAAGGATAATTGTTTCTAATGACAGGAACTTAAGGATTCTTAGGGAGGAAAATTCAGCACCAGATTTTGAAAGTCTGTGAAGTGAGGAAAAGGTACTAATAGATGAATTAGAAACAGAAAATTTCTATTATAGCATCTGTGGGCTTTCCTCATTCCATTTAAATTTTCTCTCATTTTAGAAGTATAGTGATATGTACTCCTACTTTCCAGTTTCACATGCAAAAATGAAGCAACTGCTTCCCTCCATATGCAAAGTGATTTGTAAATGCATTCTGTGAATAAAACACATTAAATGTCATTTGCATATAGTAGGTTAACACATATGAAAAATGGTTCACACAGTACATTAGGAAGAGAATAAACAGAAATGACTTTAAAATGCCTGCTATATTTATAACAATTTAAAAAGATAACAGAGCAATGAATTTCAGGTGCATTGGACTTAATTTAGTGACAGTGTTTTTTTTGGAAACCCTTATTTATTATTATTTTTTTACACACTCTTTTGCCAATTGCAGTGCTGAGCTGCCAAGATTGTCAGAGCTGACCAGGAGGTGGAGAGCTGATGCAAATGAGCGCTTCCCCTCCGAGGACAACCCACAATGACTGATTCAAAGGAACACTTTAACCCAGAAGATGAGTCTGAGCTGAATACCACCAGCCAGAAACCACTCCAGTGTTCCACATTAGGTGAGAGGTTGCCTTGCAAAAATATTTACCTTCCAAAATTCACGGGTTCTGTTACCACTGATGGAAGACTTCATTTTTTTTAAATGTGGAATCTCCATACATTAAAAAAAAACCTATCTTGAAATTAAATTTCGAGGCAATGTTTCCATTTCTCTCAACTTATATAATGCCCATTAACAGGACTATATGTGTACATCTTTATTCTCAGGCTGTCTGAATTATATAAGGCTAAGTTGCAGTGTTTAATAATATATTGAATCTAAAATAAATGTTGAAAAATATACAATGTATGTAAGCCTCAAAGTTTTATTAGGTTTCCTAGTGTGAGCTGGTGCATGATGTAATTTTCAAGAATAGTATAACAGGGGGATGTTGAATTGGCAAGATGCAAGTCCAGCAGTATATTATAACATCGTCATTTTACCTCAGATTCTGGTTTCGTGTACACTTCCGCCTTGGGTAATTTACATAAACATGCATAGTTCATGAATTATGCATAAACCTTATTTTAAATGCAGAGCTTTCAACTCTCACAGTGCACTAGTATACACACCCATTTGATTGGCTCTGCCCTGTTTTCATTACTGGCAATTTCTTGGAACACAAAAGAGGGTGAAAAGGCTGACAGAAATGGACAGTATTTTTCCTTGTGTGTGTGGGGGAGAAATATTTGTTTCCTTTTCAAGGCAATTGGCGTTGCAAAGTTTTGCTTGTGATTGTTGTTCCTAGTTGTTATTTTTCCAAGGAAGAATGCATTAAATGTCTGAATCTACAAAAGAGCAATCAAAATCGGATACTTTATTTATTTATTTTATTTTTGAAGGATGCTGCAGAAATTGTTCTCTATTTGAATAAATGTGAGCACATGGCTATAATGAGGAAGCAACCATTAGGTTTTTGGGGACATCCCAATTGTACTCAAAATAAATGGGCAATCTTAAAGTACTGATGGAATAGTTAGGCATGCAGAAAATATAAACATTTTAGCATTATTATTGTGTTTATTCAAGTAGAATTGAATGTTCTGATTAACGTACACATGAGTCCTCCGCACTTGAGACACTGTGTAATTATTCTGTTTTCATCTGAACTTGTCTATATGAAATGATTCACCCAACAATATAAAGAAGGAGATATAGATATTTTTACAAAGGTGGCAGTATATACAATAAAAAATAATACAGTGGAGCATGCAAACAGAATTTTAATAAGAAAAGATTTTAAACTCTGTTTATTAATCATTCTGAGATTTACTATTTCTAATATTATTAAAATAATAATGCTATGCTTTAAAATAGTAAAATATCTTTATTTTTTCTTTTTAAATTTACTTTTCATTGTTTTATTATTTTCCTCTTATGTACCTCTGGGACTTTGTTTCCTTTGTTTTTCTTTGCTTTATTCCCCTAACTTTTCTTTTATTCTCTATTTTAATACATTGGTGGACATTAGTTATCAAATTATGCCTCAAGTTATCTTCCTTTTTTGTTAATTTTTCCTTTTAGCTTATTTATTTTAACATGTAATTAAGCTTTTATGATAATTTCTTTCTCTTGATAAGTTCTATACTAATGCTACAGGAAAATGGATATTTGGTTTAAGGAAAAAGGAGAAGTATGTTCTGCTAGACTTCCTTTCAGAGGTTCTACCTTTGAGGACCATAAAATTTTGATTTCATTTTATTGCAGGGAGTTACCAAGTTCTTCCTTTGTGGGTTTACATGAGAGAGGAAAACTTGTAGATTAATGACCAGAAAAAGCTTTTGGGGTCATTTTGTCATAATTTTATGCATAGTTTCAATGTACTGAACATTGATACATTCCACAGCAAAACAAGCATTAATAAATACTAGATAAAGAGGTGTGAAGCTGAAAACTTACATTTATACTCAGCTACTGGAACTCAGAGGGGCCAGCAGCAAACTTGAACTAATGTACTTCACCAAGAGAAGGTGAAGCAATTTGCTCCAGCATTCACTCTGAAAAAGAAAATTACACCCGGCAGACCTCGCTCTCTCATTTAGAAAAAAAGACAGAAACGTTGGAAAAGCATAAGCAGAGCTAGTCAAGCATATTACTTTGCTTCAAAAGAGTTATTCAACTTAAGTTTAAAAGTAAAGCTAAAGTTATCCATCTATCTATTTTTATTTGGTAGTAAACAATACGTTTTTATTTAATAATACCTCTTTGTTTCTTTACATCTGATTTTGTTTGGTTTTACTAAATGAGTGTGAATGTGTTTAACCCAAACTACTTAACAGAAAAAAAAGCATTTGATTGTCTGGTAACAGTCAAAACGTTTTTCATAATATTTATACTCCTTAGAATTATGTATGTTTGAGTTAAATGCTCACATCCGCTCTGAAATAAGTCTTGTGAAAAGAGCGTTCTGTAAGCTGGAGCAGTTTTTCTGCAATGGGACCCTCAAGTTTCCTGTAGTAGTTAGTTGGTATAGACTAGAATAGATATCGCTAATTAAAAACATCTGGAAGAGAATTCATTTAAAAAAACTTAATTGCAATTATTGGGGTGACATTGCTTAATACAATTATGTAGGTTTCAATACAATTCTATAATTGAGTGTATCATCTGTATATCGCATTGTGTTTTCACCACCCAAAGTCAAGTCTCTTCCTTCACCAATTATCCCCCCTTTATCCTCTTCTATCACCCCCTTTCCCTTTGGTAATCACCCTATGTCATCTGTGTCTATGAGGTTTTGTTTTGTTTTGTTTTGTTTTGCTTAATCCTTTTACCCTTCTCTCACAGCCAGCCAATTATGCTTCCCTCTAACAACTGTCAGTTTGTTCTCTCTTTCTACGAGTCTGTTTCTATTCTGTTTATTTTGTTTATTAGATTCCACAGATAAGTGAAATCAAATAGTATTTGTCTCTCTCTGACCAGCTTATGACTGGCTTATTTCACTTAGCATAATACTCTCCAGGTCCATCCATACTGTGGCAAAAGGTAAGATTTCCTTCTTTTTATGGCCAAATAGTATTCCACTGGGTAAATGTACCACAGCTTTTTTTATCCATTCATCTGTTGATGGCCATTTCAGCTATTGTAAATAACGTTTTAACAAACATGGGGTGCATATATTCTTTTGATTTAGAGTTTCAGAGGGTTTTTTTTATATTCCCAGAAGTGGAATTGCTGGATTTTAAGGCAGTTCCATTTTTAATTTTTTTGAGGAAACTCCATACTCTTTTCCACAAACAGTGCATGATGGTTCCATTTTCTGCATACCCAACATACACAATATAGAGAGAGAACCCTTAAGATTCCACAAAAAAACTACTAGAACTAATAAATGAATTCAGTAAAGTAGCAAGATATAAAATAAATATCCAGAAATACACCAATAATGAACTATCAGAAAGAGAAACTAAAAAAAAATCCCATTTACAATTACATGAAAAAAAAATACCTAGGAATAAATTTAACTAAGGATGCAAAAAACCTGTACTTGAAAAATTATAAGATAGTGAAAAAAGAAACTGAAGATACAAATAAGCAGAAACATATACTGTGTTCATAGATAGGAAGAAGCAACATCATTGAGATGTCTATACTACCCAAAGCAATCTATAGATTCAATGCAATTCCTATCAAGATACTAATGGCATATTTAACATAACTAGAACAAATATTCCAAAAATTTACATGGAACTACAAAAGACCCCAAATAGCCACAGCAATCTTGAGAAAGAAGAACAAAGTTGGAGGAATCACACTACCTGATATCAAAGTATAATAGGCCATAGTAATAACAAGAGCATGGTACTGGCATAAAAACAGACATATTAGATCAATGGAACAGATCTTATTGACCGGTGTTACCCCAGTAAATTAAAAAAATAGAGATCCCAGAAATAAAATAGAAATGAAAAAATAGAGACTGTCTATGACCACTTACCACAAGCCTCTGCCCCCCCTGTAGGACCAGTTGTGCAGGGGCAGGGTGGTGGTTCTCTGATGTGGTCTGTAACTGTCCATTGGGTGCACAGGCTCTGGGGTTTTTAGGTTGGTACAGATCAGGGTCATCTACCATCTGTGTTCCACCTGGGGCCACCCAGTGTGAACTACAAAGCAATCTGCAGAAGGCTGCTACTTTTGCTTGGTTTGGAGATTCTCAGGCAGAGCCAAACTGTGATCCAGAGCATGCTGTTGCTACTGTTGGGCCTGGGGCCACTGAGTCAGAGATATGGAGTCCGGGGCAGACTTGTAAGCTGGGTGGGGCAGAGCCTTAGGAAAACACCAGAGTGGGGCAAATAGTGTAAGCCAGGTGGATAGAGTCTCAGCTATGGCTCCCACCTGCCAGTTCTGTGGCCCTGTTGGGGAGCGGGGGGACTCAAAAAAGGCACAATAGTCTCTGCCCACCTTTCTGTCTGGGAGAAAGCTGTTCACCAGGTCTCACCCTGATGCCAGACACTTCAGTTTGCCCCTGCATGGGCTAGAGGGCCTGGTGTGGGGCTGGGAACCCTTGCTACTGAGATATCCCTCCCAAATTTTTATCCATCACATGTGGGTGTAGGACCCACACTTTCTGTGTCTCCACATGTCCTACCCTTCTGGTTTGATGTTATTTCTTCAGTTTTGTAGTTGTTGGATTTCCATTCAACTTGGTTTCTGATGGCTCTGAGTGATATTTGGTCTGTAATTTATGTAATTTTGATATGATTGTGTGAGGAGGTAAGCTGTGTTTATCTACGCCTCCATCTTCACCAGAAGTCTCTGATAATTATATTGATAATTATATTTTGATATTTTATGTTCCACATTAAAAACCTTAAGCACCACTTCTGACAACCCTTTACTAGTCTCACTCTCAACCTTAATTCACTAAATATTCTCCTCAATTTCTTAGATCACATTTCTTAATTCCTATATTTCCTCCTTAGTTACCATATTTTGCATTTTTTTTTTTTTTTTTTTTACTCTTCCCTGCCTGGAACCACATAGCTGAATATCTTATTCACTCTTTCTTATCAATATTTCAGTTATTTAATGTTCATATTTTTTATTGCACCTATGCAGGAAAACCACAACTCTGAATTAAATTTTTAATTATGCTTCTATGCTATTACTGGTATAGAGTACTCCTAAGTATATCAAATAAACATGTCAGTCTAAATTTAGGTCAGTCCAAATTCATGATATCTAATTTTGCCTGGGTACTTAGTGAAGCTCAACAGTTTTTACCTTGTATGTTTTTTACTTCTTTTCATACTTTTCTGACCAGTTTTTTCTTGGATTCCTTAAGTCATACATCTCTTTCCATCTCTTACATATTAGCATCCAGCAAGCTTTCATCATGGCCCCTATTTTATTGTTCTCCTCATACGCTTTTGTGGAAGTCCCTATTGACATTTGTAGTTTTGTCCTAAAGACTTTCGTTTCCACATCTTCCATCCTAAGTTTAGCTAGGCAGAGTTTCAGACTCATTTACTCTCAGTACAAAGCAAGAACGATCCATTAAAATGCAAATCAGATCATGACAACTGTCAATATCCCCCAGATGCCCCATATTCATCAAAATTACCTCCAGAATCATGATCAGACTCTGGGAATTTGCTTTGAATACTTGTGCCAAGCACTCACTCCTTTACGTTAGGTAGTGTTCAACTGACACTTTCCAGTAAGGATTTTCCTGACCACTCTATTTAAAACTTCCCTTTTTCCTCAACCTCCACAAAGTATTCTCTATCATATTTTCTGCTTTGTTTTTCTCCATAGCATGTATTACCATATCTATATTTTACTTTTTTATTTTACTATATACCTTCTCTCCCATTTCTGTCCTGCCCAAGTAGAGTATAAACTCTATGAGAGCAGGGAATTTTGTCTATTTTGTTGACATATCTCCAGAGCCTATTATAATGCCTGGGAAATAATGGATGGTGAACTAAGTAGTTGAATGAGTAGAAGGATTATGGGCTTGGCCTTGTAGAGAGTTCTGCAATGACATACAGAAGATTGGGCTCATAGTAGGATAACTGGCTTTCTTAAACCTCAGGAAGACTTGTAAGAAGGTATCTGGATAAAAGGAAACTTACATGAACCTCTCTTCTTTGGTAATTGCTGGAAGGTAGGAGGGATAAAATGAAAACATTGGGATTCATATTAAAAGAAAGACTATTCATTAAGAAACATTAGTAATAAGACTTCTGGCCAAGATGTAGGCATAGGTAGATAACACTGTATTTCCTCACATAACCAAAAGAAGGACAGCAACAAATTTAAAAACAAAAAGTGATCAGAACTGCCAAAAAGTCAAACTGTATGGAAGCCCAACAACCAAGGAGTTAAAGAAGAAACATTCATCCAGACAGGTAGGAGGGGTGGAGATGGGCAACCAGGGCAGAGAGGATGCATGGCAAAGCAGTGGCTGGAGGACTGGGTGGGTAAGGTGGTGGCTGGCAGAGTGGGCAGTCCCACATTTGTGTGTAGATAAACCAGGAGAAACAAGTGGGGAGCGAGATAGACTACACAAACCAAGGTTCCATTGTGGAAAAAGAAAACCTCAAAACCTCTGGCTGGAGCGGTCTGTGGGGGTTGTGGTGGCAGGAAAAACTCCCAACCTCACAGGAGAGTTCATTGGAGAGACACACAAGTCCTAGAACACACATAAAATCACCCACCTGGAAATCAGAACCAGAAGGGCTCAATTTACTTGTGGGTATCTGGGGAAGTGACTAAAACCTGGCTGAGAGCCCAGCAAGCAGCACTGTTCCCTCTCTCACCCCTTCCCCACATGCACCTCCACAACGCAGCTATGTGGGTTGCCCCTCCCTGGTGAATACCTAAGGCTCAGCCCTTTACAAGATTACAGGCATGCCAAGACAAAGAAATGTGGCCCAAATGAAAGAATATATCAAAGCCCTAAAAATAGAGCTAAGCATTGAGTAGATAGCCAATGTATCTGATGCAGAGTTCAAAACACTGGTAATCGGGATGCTCACAGAAATGGTTGAGTGGGGTCACAAAATAGAGGAAAAGAGAAGGCTATACAAAGTGAAATAAAGAAAAATATACAGGAAACCAACAGTGAAGGGAAGGAAACCAAGACTCAAATCAACAGTTTGGAGCAGAAGGAAGAAATAAACATTCAACCAGAACAGAATGAAGAAACAAGAATTCAAAAAAAATGAGAGGCTTAGGAACCTCCGGGACAACTTTGAACATTCTAACATCTGAATCATAGGAATGACAGAAGGAAAAGAGGAAGAGCAAGAAATTGAAAACTTATTTGAAAAAATAACGCAGGAGAATTTCCCCAATCTGGCAAAGAAAATAGACTTTCAGGAAGTCCAGGAAGCTCAGAGAGTCCCAAAGAAGTTGGACCCAAGGAAGCACACCTCAAGGCACATCATCATTAAGCTACCCAAGATTAAAGAAAAGAAGAGAATCTTAAAAGCAGCAAGAGAAAAAAAGACAGTTACCTGCAAAGGAGTTCCCATAAGGCTATCAGGTGATTTCTCAAAAGAAACCTTCTTGCAGGCAAGAAGGGGCTGGAAAGAAGTATTTGAAGTCACGAAAGGCAAGGATCTACATCTAAGATTACTCTATCCAGCAAAGCTATCGTTTAGAATGGAAGGGCAGATGAAGTGCTTTCCAGATAAGGTCAAGTTAAAGGAGTTCATTATCACCAAGCCATTATTATATGAAAGGTTAAAGGAATTTATCTAGGAAAAAGAAGATCAAAAGTAGGAATAGTAAGATGACAATAAATTCACAGCTATCAACAACCAAACCTAAAAAAAAAAAACAAAAAAAAACCAACCCCAAAACAAAACTAAGCAGACAACTAGAACAGGAACAGAATCACAGAATTGGAAATCCCATGGAGGGTTATCAGTGGGGAGGGGGTGGAAAGAGAATGGGGGAAAAGGCACAGGGAATAAGAAGCATAATTGGTAGGTACAAAATAGACAGAGGGAGGTTAAGAATAGTATGGGAAATGGAGAAGCCAAAGAACTTATATGCATGACCCATGGGCATGAACTGAGGGATGGGAGTGCTGGTGGGAGGTGGGTACAGGGTGGAGGAGAGTGAAGGGGAGAAAAAAATGGGACACCTGTAATAGCATAATCAATAAAATATACTTAAAAAAAGAAAAAAACATTAGTAATAAGGAAGGAAAATAAAGGCTTTTGCTATTTTATTAGGAAAACTTGATGCTCTATCTCTGTTTTGGTCCAGAACCAGTCTGTGACTCCTGCCATGCTCTCACCCCCAGCCCTTGTCCTTTTCTGTCTTTCTCCCCTTCAGCTCTCATTCACTTCTCTTTCCTCAGTATCATTTTCTCTTATTTTCTTCCTACTAATATTCTTATACAAGTATATTTGTAATATAATAACATTAATAAAATAATATTCTTATATAAATATATTTGTGTTACAATCTTCTTTTCAGAAGATGATTTCATTATGCTAATGCTCTCCTGGTGTAATTAATTCAGAAAAATTTGGCTGTATTTGCAACCCCCTGCTATTTTCTTAAAATAAATCCAGCAGTCAAATAAAATAATTAAGAGAATGAAGACTCAAAATATAAAGATATTTTCACTATAGCACATTACCTAATTACCAAGGAATTTTTACTAATCTAGAAAGTTGGCTGGAGTCTTTTATGACAAAAAAAGAAAGGATGTAAATTGATAGTCCTTGTAGCCTCATGGCCACAAATATTTTTTTTCCTATGCTATGAATATGTAATTCCCTCTTGAAAGTTGCTGAGGTATTTGGCTCACTAAAATTCTGTGGAAATGACTGCTGTAGATTTATTAGGCACTCCATTGAAATGTATTTTCTTTGTGTTTTAAATTAGTTGCATTTTAATGTCATTGAACATGCCCTTGTTCTTGTTTCCATTTGTGGTCTTGCATCCAGTGGGAATTTATAGGGCTCAGATTTATTTAAACTATGCTGATATATTTGATCTTTCAACATACAGCGCATGGTAAAAATAGGCGTCTGTCCATATCCCAGAATGAAATATGAGAGAAAAAGGCACACTGATAAATTTTCCACTAAATCAGGTTTAATTAGATATCAAAGAGGAATAAAGCCTGGCAAAGTTTCCACTCTAACAGTTACAGAGATCTAAGATCAGAAAAAGAAAATAGATATTCAAGAGTATATTATAAAATAATTCCTCCCTTTTTTATTCATGACAAAGGAAGAAAATACTTGTCATTCAGGCTATCCACTTGTTGAGAGGAAATGTCCTCTTCCTTAATTCTTCCAGTTTCACTTTATAAATAGCTTAGGAAAACCTCTCTACTCAACAAAAAGTTTATTAGGTTTGTAAAATATCATCATCTTGCCTAGATTAGACCCTAAGAACAATAGAAATGCTGTCACTGAGCCATATGTGGCACAGCTATGTTCCTGCTTTGGGGATTTGGGCAGAATTTGATACATTTCTGAAGCATTGTGTGTAAATCAAATATGTTTAGTGCCCTGGGGTTGCTTGCTTATTAAAAAAAAAAAAAAAACCCTCAAGAGAAAACATTCATGAAATAAAATAGTCTTTTCTAAAGTAAGTGAAAAACCTCTTGATTTGTTTTTTGCACATATTAAATACTATTTCATATACTGGTTTTACTTAAAGTGAGATCCAGTCTTACAAGTTTCAAGGATCCATGTACATGTGCACAAGTTTCCTTGTCACAAAGGCATACACTGTCTTACTTTCTCCATGTGTCTGTCTACTCCTTCTATCCATCTTCTTCTAAAACATCCACCAAAGAAGGGAGAAGTCTCTCTAGAATAGCTATAAGCATGGGAAAGTCATGTCAGAATGCATGCAGAAATAAATGTCATGTCTCCTTCTTCCATTTGTTCTACATGCTCATTCTTCATCATAACCTCACTTGCCTAGGGATTTAGAACATGACAGACATGAGTGGAGTTAGTTGTAACTAAAGTTCCTGAAAATATGCTTGAGGTTCTTTTCCAGGTCTCTTTTCTAATTGTAAAAACAAACATACACTGAAATTTAGGGGCCAACAAATTTGTTAAGTATCTTAATTTGATTTAAAAACATAGCAGCAAATAATCCCATGTGTATGATTCAATGCAGTGTAACACAAATTAAATACATAGTATTCAAAATGCTACCAAATTGCTAAAAGATCATACCATCAATATAAATGTCTATATCCCTTAGAAATTTATGTAGATAGATCATTTTGCCAATTCCATTATTTCCTGTGCTAGAGAAGTTTCAAAATCTTGTAACTGATTGATTTAACACACTCTTTCTTAAGCTTCCACACCTAGATTTAACTTTCCCTCATATCTTCGCAATTCTTTCAAACTTTCATCAATAGTTCTGAGGCTCTACAATTTCCTCTGTCCTTATGGTGCCTTAATTTGTCATTCAGCATGAGAGCTGTACTCCTCTTCTAAGCCACCATGGAAACTGCTCCTCTCCTCTAAACTATGTAAGTATTCTCAGTACAAAGCACATTTCAAACTCGGGATTTATAATTCTGTGTGAGTTTTACTTTTCGGAATGTTGGATCCATGCTTTAAATCCTTTTTAAAAATAGTAACTCCCTACCATCTCTTTCTGTGCTACTGATTCCATCTCCTTCTGTGCCCTCTGGGGTTATTTTCCATCAGTCACCCTCACCTCCCACCTCCCTTTCATCTTTTGTTCATTGCTTCCTTTTTTCCATTACTACATACAAAATGAATACCTTTATTCTAATAATGTTTACTTCAAGCCTGCTGCCACAAATTAATCTACACCATCATCATTCTTTTATGTTTACTTAAGGTATTAACACTTTCTGAAATACTTATCACATCTTATTATCCTAAGGATTCAACACTATTCTTTTGGTTCAGTCCTCTCAAATGTCAAAATAACATTTCAATGTTTCCCCTCATTTCTTATCCATTCCCAATTTGAGAATATCAAACATTTCTTCTCCTTTGACTTTAGTAAGAATTGCTAACACTACTTTTCCATATGCTTTGAGTGCTTCATAAATGCTACACACTGGTCTAAGAATTTTATACATATCCACTTGGCTAATGCTCCATGAACTACCCCTATTTCACAGATGAAGAACCTGAGACAAAGAGGTTAATTGCCTTCCCAAGAACACGCAGTGGCAGAACTTGAACTCAGGCAGGCTTGTTTGAGAGACCACTCCACAACTATCCTGTCTTTGATGTTAGCCTCTGGGTTGTCCTCCATTCACCACTGTTGTGCTATCTTTACTTATATATATATATATACACATACACACACACACACACACTATATAAGTAGTATATATTATATATAATACATATGATTATATATCATTAATATATATAAATTATATCAGTTACAAATCAATGCATTTGTTACTGCAATTCAGTTATTTGTCCATACATTATTAAGAATTTTGGTTAGTACAGAAATATGTGGAATGAAAAATATAAGTCTTCTGTTATCTCCCTACCCCAATTCCAATGACACACCAAATCCAATGCCACCCCAACAGGAAACAGTTTTGCATTTTCTCAGGTTGCATTTCATGCATTATAAAGATGGACATGCATACTCAGTATTTAAAAATTATTTCCAAAAGTGAGATTATACTATACATTTTCCCATGAGTTAACTTTTTTTCATTTAATAATGTGCTTGGGAATTAGGGTGCATGAAGTTTTTATTTTAGTATGCACAGATCTGCATCATTCTACTTAATGAAAACACAGCATTCCATTAGGTGGAAATGCCACACTGATTGACTTTAAGGTTGTTTCCTATTTTTTGTTATTATAAAAATGATGCAATGAATACTCTTGTACAAATATCTTAGTGAACGTGTAAACAAATCTTTCTGCAAAATAAATTTAAATAGGTTGAATTGTCAGGTCAAAGGGTATGGTCACTTGCAATGTTAAGTACTAACATGTCTTCTTCCAAAAATACTGTATTATTCAAACTCCATCAATAGCATTAGAAAAATCATTTCTTCACAGCCTTTCTAACTTGATGTTACCAGGAGAAAATTTTGCCCATCAGATGGGAAAGTTGGTCCTGTCTGGTTGGTTCAGTAGGTTGAGCATGGTCCCATACACCAAAAACTTGTGGGTTTGATCCTCAGTCAGGGTGCATACCTAGGTTGTGGTTGATCCCTGGTTGGAGCAGATACAGGAGGCAACAGATGGATGTTTCTCTCTTTCTGTCCCTCTCTCTTGTCCTCCATCCCTCCTTCCCTCCCTCTCACTTTCACCCCCATCCTTTCTACATGTCCTTGGGTGAGAATTTTTTTTTAAAATGGGAAACTTGTTTTAGTGTGTAATTTCTCGATTTGGGCATATTTTCATGTTTCTTGCCTTTTTTATTTTATTAGTTCATTTAAACAATTATATCTTTTGTAATTTCCTTATTAATTTATAGGAGTAATTAAAACTATTAATTCTTAGTATGTTTGTTATAACTTTTATCCTATTTTGTTAATTTCTATTTTATTTTTCTCATTTTTATAGAGGTAATATTCCCAATAGCTTCTTCATTTAAAAGTTAATTATTTTGTTATTAGCATAATTTGTTTGCTAATAAAGAAATTAAAGCTTCTGAATTTTCCTTTCAATTCTGTCTTGTCCAGATTTGGTATATGGCCTCTTCTCATTGCTACTTACTTCTGAATGCTATGTGTTTTCAGTTTTAATTTCCTCTTTCACCTCAGAATTATGTGGAAGGCTGTTTATATATTTTTCCAAGAGGGCACATAAAGTAATATGCATATAAACTATGAATATATCTATTTGTTTTAATACATGAACACATGTTTATTTATAGCTTACTTACGACTTGGTTATAATTCTTTTGGGGGACATTCTAAAATTAATTTCATGTTACTTAAGTAAAATGTTAATTCAATTTCTTGTTTTTATAACAATAATCATATTCTGCATATGTGTCTTCTCAGAATGTCTACTAATCAGAGTCAGCTGTATATTATGATACTGAAGAGGCTTAACAAGGAAGCAGGGTAGTGGGCTGTGGTGTATCTCATCATTTGACTTCAGAGAGTATAATTTTAAAATACCTTCATTGAGAACACCATTTTCACTATTAATCACAAAATAAACCAAAGATATTTCATACATATTCCAGTATATTTTTCACATCTATAAAAGTTTCGCTTACAAAAAATGTTACATCTTTTTGTTTGCACACTGTTTGAGCTTTAAACATTTTAAGCACATACAAAATCTCCCTATGTTCACATGGAATGACAGAACTGAGGTAACTCAAGTTGTTTCTTTGTCTTTATGATCCTTGCACCATCCGCGTTTATTTTGAGTCTGCTCTTTGAAGGCAGGTCCATGTGGCACCTTAGGGGATGAAGACACAACAGTGCTGGAAACAAGACAAAAATCTGCAAACTTAGGAAATTACTCTCCAAACAAATGTATGCAGCTGAATCCACATCTATATGGCAGGTGACTCTATTAATTTTTAAGGAGAAGACAGCATTCTTTATAGAAGAAATAATAAAATTCTACTAATTCGAAGCTTACATATAAATTAAAAATCTTAGCCATAATTGCAACAGTTGTTTAGGACATACACATAATAATTTGGGGATAGCTTATTTTATCACTGTTTAGAATTGCTGGAGCATGGTGATAAAAAGCAGACCCACTCTAAGTGGATTTTATTAGTGTTTTGAATTCTCTACAGACACCGTACCCCTTATTTTCTATATCTGCAGAGATCCACGTACTCCCACTGTCAACTTTTGCTGTACTACTGAGGGAAAGAAAAGATATAAACACACAAACAATAAAATAACAATAAAGAACTGAAGGTTGATGAAGGCTTTTCAATATAGGCTCCTATACCAGTCTGCTTTGAAAGAAGTAAAAGGTGCAAAAACCTATGGTATATTCTTCACAATATCACAACATATTTCAGAAAAAATTGCCAGCATAAAAATTATGAAACCACAAACCATATCTACTTGAAACTTTGAGTTAAACAACCAGTTAATTGTAAATATCAATATTTAATTCAGCCTAAGAAATTCTATTGAAAAGGAAATACATTAGCAGGTATTCATATAGAGATAAAATTTTCTCCTAGACTCTTACATTACTAGGAGGGTTAATGTGTTTTGAATAGATTTCTAATATTTATCATTGGTGAGGAGATAATGTAGAAACTTGGAAAATGCCTATGTCTTAAAGACCTTTAAAAAGAGATTAGTAAAATTCACCTAAGTTTATTCTTTCCCTTCAGGATACTTGGAATTTCTTTTTGTTTGAGAGAAAAAACCATGCCTCCAGGACAGAACCTACATTTTGCACCCAAAGGTAAAAATAAGAGTTGAGTATTTTCAGTGGCTGTGGGCATTTGGGAGGGGCAGGAGTGAGCAGGATTGGGGGGAGTCAGAACTGACTTCCCCTTTGGCTTTGATGACTAACTAATTTCTATCTTCCACATCCTGTAATACTTATTTATTCTGTTCTTTATTGTCTGGGTGGCTGAAGTTCACAATACATATTTTAAAGGTCTTATTTACTTATTTTCAGAGAGAGGGATGAGAAAGAGAAAGAGGAGAGAAACATTGATGTGTGAGAGATATATTGATCAGTTGCCTCTCATGTGCCCAACCAAGAACCTGGCCTGCAACCCACGCATGTGCCCCGACTGGGAACTTTTTGGTCCACAGGCTGGCACTCAGTCCACTGAGCCATTCCAGCCAGGGCCATAATATGAATTTTTCATGTGACAATTGCATGATGGGTTATTATATCTTTCTTTACTCAATATTTCCAGTTCTGGAATTGCATCATTCCAAGATTCTTAGTCAGTCTGCAGCCTCTATTAGGGGAATTGAGTACTGTATACAGTAAAATATGGAAAAATTATAAGACCTAAGCTTAATGGGCAGCATAGAAGAACATTTCTGTCACTGTGCTATCACTTGAACATTATAAGCTATGATGACTTCTTTAAAGTCAACCATCACGTCTTCCTGTGGCAAATTTAGTTAGATGCCTGGGGTAGGTTCCTTCCATTGTGTATCATAAAGACTTATCTCTCTGTATCATAAAATACCTGTAGTCTGACAACTATAAGACACTGATGAAAGAAATTGAGGAAAATATAAATAAATGGAAGGATATACTGTGATCATGGATGGAAAAGATTAACATTGTTAAAAAGTACCTACTGCCCAAAGTAATCTAAAGATTTACTGCAATTCCTATCAAAAATTCCAATGGCATTTTTTCGCATAACTAGAACAAATATCCTAAAATTTATACAGAATCACAAAAGAACCCAAATTGCCAAAACAAACAAGGGAAAAAATAGAAGAACATTGGAGGTATTATGCAACCTGATTTTAATTTTTTTGGACATATCTCCATAGGCAACAGCAACAAAAGCAAAAATAAACAAATTGGACTACACCAAACTAAAAGGCTTTTGAACAGCAAAGAAAACCATCAACAAAGTGAAAATATAATCTACTGAATAGGGGAAGACATTTGCAAATGACATATCTGATAAAGAGTTAGTATTCAAAATATATAAAGAACTCATACAATTCAACATCAATAAAACAACAATTCAATTAAAAAATGGACAGAGAACCTGAACAGGCATTTCTCCAAAGAAGACATCCACATGTCTTCTGACAGATACATGAAAAGATGTTCAACATTACGAATTATCAGGGAAATGCAAATCAGAACCACAATGAGATAGCATTTCATACCTGTCAGGATGGCTATTATCAAAAAGTCAACAAATAACAAGTGTTTGCAAGGATGTGTACAAATAGTAACTCTCTTGTACTATTGGTGGGAGAGTAAACTGGTATAACTAATATGGAAAACAGTATGGATGATCCTTAAAAAATTAAAAATAGAACTAACTTAAGGTATTTATCTGAAGATAGTGAAAACACTAATTTGAAAAGATATACGTACCCCTATGTTTATTGGAACATTATTTACAACAGCATAGGTATGAAAGCAACTTAAGTGTCCATTTAGTAGATAAATTGATAAAGATATATTATACACATATAAGGGAATATTACTCAGCAATAAAAACAATGAAATGTTCTCATTTGCAACAACATGGATGGAACTGGCAGGTATTATGCTAAGTGAAATAAGTCAGACAAATATCATATGATTTACCTTTTATGTGGAATCTTAAAAATGAACAAACTAATGAACAAACAAAACAAAACAGAAATAGACTCATAGATAGAGTGTAAACTGATGGTTGCCAGAGGGTAGGGGTGGGATAGATGAAAGAGGTAAAGGGAAATGGAGGTACAACCTCCAGTTATAAAATAAATAAGTCAAAGGGTATAATGTACAGCACAGGGAATATGGTCAATAATTTTGTAATAACTTTGTACAGTGACAAATGGTTACTAGACTTATTGTGGTTATATCATAAGGTATATAAATGTCAAATCGCTGTGCTATACACCTGAAACTAATGTAATATTTATAATGTCAACTACACTTTATTTTAAAAATAAATAAATAAATTTAAAAGGATATCACTCTGGTGTTAGCTTGATAAAATAAGGCATTTGCCTGTTCAGAATGTCATAACTGATTTTATATTAATTTCATTTGGTCTTAACCATCAGGCATTTTCAAAAACTATTTTCAGTTTGTCTTCTCACCCCTCATTTTTTCTTTCTGTTCAGTGCATCCACAGATGGCTTTCAACTTCCAATTACATATTTATTTGCACCTGAAAATAGGCATCACACTGCTGACTCCACATTGATTCTTGCTTTTTTTCCTTCATTTTTACGTCACTAAGACTGTGTGCCTACTTCACCTATTACACCAGATACTTCTACCTGTCCCCATAAACCACACCTGACAGAAGATTTGTGCCTTAAAATATGAATAATTTTCATAAGTGGTCTGTGTTTAAAAAGTGTATTCTTTGTTTTTTATCAGTAATACATGGAATGCATATTTCATGAAGACTAAGATGTTGTAGATTTTATAAAGCATTAGTTTATGTTCTCTTGAGAGAACTCATTTCCAGTAAAAAAAAAAAAAAAAAAAGATGCCATTGATTGTAAAACGCATCAGATTTTCAAGTTGTAAAAATGTGAAAAAATCTTAAACTTGATGAAAAAGTGTATATTTGACATGCTCATTTATTTTGTTATTCAAATATCCCAAACAATTTAAAATTAGTAATTTTCATCAATATGTACAAATTGCCTGCACGTCAAATGATGTTAACAGCTTTCTAACAAAAAAGTATGCTGTCCTGCCATGTGCCATCCTGATTCTCAGCCCACTTTCTCAGGAAGAACCACACTAAGTCTTCAGGCACATCAATGTGCAATGGGCAAGCGATACATCCATTGGTTCTGCCTTGTATACACCCCCACTGGGGACCTGGCCCACAATGCAGGCATGTGCCCTGACTGGAAATTGAACCAGTGGCATTTCGGTTTACAGTCCAGCGCTCAATCCAGTGATCCACACCAGCCAGGGCTAGTCTCTGTTTTTAATGAGTCTGCTTTTGTTTTGTTTTTAATTTTAACTAATCTATAACAAATAGGTAGAAATATACACTGGAGTAATGACAGTCTTTTCAATAAGTGGTGTTGAGAAAACTGGACAGATGCATGCATGCAAAAAAAAGAAAAAAAGAAAAAAGAAAAAGAAACGGAACTGCTCTCTTACATGATATAAAAATATAAACTCAATGTGGTTAAGGACTTAAATGTAAGGCCTGAAACCATAAAACTTCTAGCAGAAAACATAGGAAATAAACTATCTGACATCAATCTGAGTAAACATCTTTGTGGACATGTACCCTGATACAAAGGAAACAAAAGCAAAAATAAACAAATAAGATGACATTAAATTAAAAAGCTTCTGCAAAAAGAAAAAGGACTCATGGACATGGACAACAGTGTGGTGATTGCTTGTGGGAGAGGGATATAAAGGGAATAAAAGGAAATGGAAAAAATATAATAAAAATTAAATAAATACAAAAAAAGAAATAAAATAAATCAAAAGCTTCCATACAGTGAAGAAAACCTCCAACCAGACAAGAAGACAACCTACTAAGAGAATATATTCACAAACAATACATCTAATAAGGGGTTAATATCCAAAATATATAAGAAGTTTATACAATTTAATACCAAAAAATAAATAAACAAAATGATTAAAAAATGGGCAAAGAATCTGAATAGACTCTTCTGTAATGAAGATATGGAAATGGCCAATTGACATATAAAAAGATGCCCAACATCTCTAATCATCAGAAAAATGTAAGTTAAAACCACTTCATACCAGCCAGAATGGCTACTATCAAAAAGTCAATAAATAAGGTGTTGGCAAGAATGTGGAGAAAAGGGAAATCTCACGCACTGTTGGTGGGACTGCAAACTGGTACAGCCCCTATGGAAAGCAGTATGAAGATTCCTCAAAAAACTAAAACTAGATATACTATATGACCCAGCAATTCCACTTCTGGGTGTATATTCAAAACAAATGAGAACACTAATTTAAAAAGATATATGCACCCTTACAGCCATTGTAGCACTATTTACAATAGCCAAGATATGGAAGCAATCTAAGTGTCTATTGGTAGATGAATGTATGAAGGAGATGTTATATGTGTAATGGAGTATTACACCACAATAAAAAGGATTGGAATCTTGCCATTTTGGACCACCTGAAAGGATCTAGAGATTATTATGCTAAGTGAAATAAGTCAGGCAGAGAAAAGCAAATGCTGTATGCTGTAGGCTAAAAACAAAATAAAAATATAATTTCTTAACTCATCAACTTTAGATGTTTTCTATTAACTTACTATTATGGTAGTTGTGGGTTTTAACTTTTACATAATTTCCACACTACCTCTTCCTTCATCCATTTCTTTAATGAAATTTTTTTCATAATGTTTGTTAAGTCAATAGTCAATGTTTCCACCCCTATGACTATGCAAATGTTGTTTTGCCTCATCAATTTGTTTACTATGATTATATTTCTTTTCTAGTAGGAGACTTCTTTTTGTGGCAGAGGGCGGTAACAAATAATTCATTTTGCTTTGCTCTTTTTTTATTTCTATCTATCACAATTCTCTAACCAGTTTTTACAATATATCTCCCAAACCACCATCAGAATTTTTTTCTACTTCATCCTCCTGCTCCTTGGCTTGGTTTCTCTGCAGGCAGAGTGTAGCACTGTCACCTGAACATCCGAACATCTCCCTTCACTACTCCCTTGAGTAGGAATTTCTGTTTCCTCTTTCCTAGTTTACTTTTCTGTTATTCTTAAGAACACAATGGAATAACTTTTAAAAGAATGCATAAAAGGTACTTTCTTAAAGAACTGTACTATGAAAATGTTCATACTATCCTCCTACTTGGCTTGATAGGTTACTTACAGAATTTTAGATTAAAATCTATTCATCCTCAAAATTTGGAAGCCAAGCTATTTTGATCTCTAATACTTGTATGTCATATTTATTTCTTTGGAAGAATTTAAGATCATCTCTTATTAACCAGTATTCTGAAATTTCATGAGAAAATGCTTTAAAGTAGATGGTTATTCCTTTTGTTAGACCATTGGCAGACTCATTGGATTTGGAGACTCGTGTTTTTTAGTTCTGGGAAATTTTCTTCTATTATTTTTTTGATTACTTCTTTAACTCTCTGTCCCCTATTCCTGCTAAAACTTGTATTATATGTTTCTGCATTAATTTTATTTTTAATCTTTTTTAAATTTTTATATTTTGGTTCTACTTCCTGGATAATTTTTAGTATTTTCTTCTAATACCACTATTGCTATTCTCATAAGAAGTTTTTTTTTTAAGTTGTCTTTCTCTGCATTTTATTTAGAAAATTAAATATGTTTTTTTTCCAATTTTTATTTTAATTGTTGATCTTGTACAGTTTTCTGTCTTTTATTCTCACCCCAACCCACCACCCCAGCCCTCCCCACCTCCCTCCCAATTCCACCCCCCCATAGTTTTTGTCCATGTGTCCTTTATACTTGTTCCTGTAGATCCTTCCCCTTTTCCCCTGTAATTCCCTCCCTTCTCCCCTCTGGTGATTTTCAGCCTGTTCCCAATTTCAGTGTCTTTGGGTATAGTATGCTTCTTTGTTTGTTTTGTTGATTAGCTTCCTGTTAAAGGTGAGATCATATGGTATTTGTCTTTCACTGCCTGGCTTATTAAGAAATTTTAAAAATTTTTTAGTGTCCCTTTTTTTCTTTAATTCTTTCTTCAGAAAAACCTAATGCTGGTTTATGGATGCAATAGCATCTCTTACTTCCCTCTGGTCAATATTGTGTATATTCAATACTTTCTTATGTGGAGGTAGCCTAGTGTAATCCCTCCCCCTTTTTATAATAACAACTGTATTGTGTTATAATGAAATACACAGAATTCACCACTCTAAAGCATACAATTCGACAACTTTTAGTATGTTCACAGCATTCTAACCAACACCACTACCTAATTTTAGGACATTGTATCACCTAAAAAGGAACTCCATAATCGTTAGCAGAAAATCACCATTTCCGTCTGCCTTCAGTCCCTGAAAACCACTTATTTACTTTCTGTGTGCATGAAGCTGCTTACTCTGGATATTTCAGTTAATGGACTCACACTATATGTGGCCTCCTATGACTCTCTTCTTTCACTTAGCATTTATTTTCAAGGTGCACCTTCATTGTTGTATGTGTCAGTAGTTCATTCACTTTTATGGCTGAATATTTCATTATATAAATGTATCGTATTTTGTTGTTTCATTCATCAGTTGATATACATTTGGGTTTTCACTTCTTAGCTGTTTTGAATAATGCTGCTATGAACAAACATGTAGAAGTATTGGGATGGACATATAATTTCAAGTCTCTAGGGTATACACCTCAGAGTGGAATTACTAGGTCATACAATAACTCTAAGTTTAACATGTTTAGGAAGCGAAAATGTTTTCTGTAGTGGCCACATCATTTTGCATGCCCACCAGAAAGGTACACCATTTTAAAATTGGGTTATTTGTATTTTAACAGTTGAGTTATAAAAATTCCCCATAGGTTCTGGATAACAGACTCTTATTAGATACTTCGTTGTCAATATGTTTTCTCATTCTCTGGATTCTCTTTTCACTTTCTTCATGGTGTCCTTTGATGTACAATTTTTTTTAGTTTTGATGAAATCCAATTTACTTAGTTTTTCTTTAATTACTTCATATATGTTTTGCACATAATATATAAGAAACCATTTTTATTCCATGACCATTAAGATATATGTCTATTTTCTTCTAAGAGTTTTATTGTTTTAGTTTATACATTTAGGTCTTCCACCCATTTCAGGTTAATATTTGTATATAATGAGAGGTAGGGATCCAAATACATATTTTTTCATGTACATCCAGTTTCCCCAGCAAAGTTATTCAAAAGACTATTCTATCCCTTTTTGAATTATTTTGGCAGCCTTATCTAATATCAATTGACTGTAGATATATGATTTTGTTTCTGGAATCTTAGTTCTGTTCTATTGATCTATGTTAATCCTTATGCCAGTGTGACACAATATTATTTTAGGTTTATAGTGAATTTTGAATTGGGAAGTGTAAGTACTCTAACTTTGTTCTGTTTTGTAAAGATTGCTTTGGTTATTATGGGCTCCTGCAGTTCCTTATGAATTTTGAAACCAGCTTATCAATTTCCACTAGAATTTTGCAGGATAGTACACTGAATCTATAGATCAATTTATAGATCGCTATCTTAACAATATTAAATTTCCCAATCAATAAACATGAGCAGTCTTTTCATTTAATTGTCTTCCTTAATTTCTTTCCATATTATTTTGTAGTTTTCAGTGTATATCTTGACTTTTCTGTCAAATTTATTGCTAAGTATTTTTGATGCTATTGTAGATGAAATTGCTTAATTTTAATGTTACATTTTTTAAGTGCATGAGTAACACAATGACAACATTGTTACGCAAATATTAGTTTATAAATTTCTGATTTCCTTAATATAGAAAACAAGAATGGGAGTGACTAAGTCAATGAGTATGCATCTTCTCCAGTAGTTCCTGCAACTGGATGTATGCTAGGCAACATACACTACTATAAGATATAAGATATTTGGTAATGCAGTAACTGTCTAAAGAATGTTATCCTTGAGTTTTTTTCCAATACCTCTATGAATATTTTCTCATATTTTAGTTTGCAAAAGTTTAGTTTATGAGGGAATTCATGAGGCTAAAGTTGGATCTCAAAGAATAAAGTAAATAAAGCATGGTGTACTTAGAAGTAAAATTCATTTGTAGCCCGGGCTAAGAATGTAGGTTTATTTTATTTTAACTTTTGTTTTAAATTAATTTCCTAACAGACAATACATTCACCAGTGTTTTAGCTCCATTTCCCTGGAGGGGATCCTGAGATGGGCATTCTTATATACCTGATTTAATCTAAAGTGCTTGCAGCCTGGCTGGTGTGGCTCAATTAGTTGGGCCACATCCCACAAAGTCACAGGCTCAATTCCCAATCAGAGCACATGCCCGGGTTGTGGGGTCGGTCCCCAGTCTGATGTTTCTCACATCTGTGTTTCTCTTCCTCTTGATCTCCCTTCCTTCCCTACACCTCTCTCTCTCTCTCTCTCTCTCTTAAAAAAAAAAAAAAAAAAAAAAAAAGTACTGCAGGAAAAGGAGAGTGAGAGAGGTAGGACAGAATGACGGGGCCTGCGGTCGGGCTTCAGTCTGATCCCATGGAATCTCTGGAGCACAAACTACACGGAGTTCATCTCACCACGTGAGGCCAGGAGGCAGCTTTCTGGATCTCTGTGAGCTTTCCTTTATGGGTGGCTTTTTCCATTCTGAGATTACCAAGAATAGTAGTTTAATAGCTTCAATTTCCTTTTCCATTTGTATTTTTACATTTATATTCAAATGATATTTATTTTCATGTATGGAGTTTCCCTAAAATTTTCCCTAACATTATTTACTGAATTATAAATCTTCGACATAATGATTTAGAATTTAACCTTTACCACACATTAAATTCTCATATATAGTTAAGTCTATTTCTGGACTTTTCAAATGTCTTCTATTCAGGGGTCAATACATCTACTGTTTCTACTTATATACTTTTTACAATATAGTTTAATAGTAGGCCAGTCCCCATTCATCACTATTTTTGTTCACAATTTCTCTGATTATTCTTGTTTATTTTTTACACATGAACAAAAATTAAAATCAATTTGTCTAAAAACAGTCTCTTTTTTATTTTTATTGTGACCATGATATGTTTATAAGTTAACTTAGAGTTGAAAATGTTGTAATATTGAATCTTCTTATCAAGATCATGTGATCTGTTCTTTATCTACATGTTATATTCTTGACTGTAGTAGCCTTTTAAAATTTTCTTTATATAGCTCTTTCTCCTTTAAGATTGTAGCCTTCAATTGATAAAATATGGTTCTTGTATATATAAAAGCCAATGATTTCTATTTATTAATTATGTATCTATCCATTTCCCCGAAATCTCTTATAATAGTACAAGTAGTTCTATTACATTTTCCAAGATGCAATTACACTGTCTACAATGATACTCTACCATTTTTTATTTTAAAGTGTAAATTTCTTCCACTTTAATAAACATTGACTAGCTTCTGCAGCGAAATGCTAAGTAGCTGTTATCCTAGTAGCCATCGTTGCTTTGATCTTGACTTTTATAGGCACGCTTTAGTGTTTTTGTCAAGGATGATGTGCTCAGACATTTAATTAGCTCCCCCTTTAAGTGCAGCCCAAAGAGCCAGGGGACCTTCTCACTGGACTTGCCCAAGGCTGTTCATCAGAAGCACTGGGATTAACTATCTTTCTTTGACTTATCTACTTTATCAGACATACGGCTCGTTGGACTCCTTGGATGCCCCTTTTCTGATGGATAAAGATGCCGATTTTCCTTCTGAAGATTTAGCACCATCACTGCTCAGGCCAACAAGTCATGTGCCCAGGGGGTGCTTCTTCCTCAGCCCTGGCTTCCCCAGGGCAGCTGCACACAGGGGATTTCTGGAGTCTACCACCACTGTCACAGGTAATGTGAGGTCAGCTGCTGAGGGAGGCTAATAAGGAGACCTGAAAATGTGGGAGGGATTTGCAGTCTTTGTGTTGAACTTTAATCATTGGGAAGCAGAAGACAGGAAAGGTCTGGCAGGTACATTTCCCTCTGTCCCCTCTTCTACAGAAGACTCAAGGCAGCTTCCTGCGGCCTCTGGAGAAGTCCCGTGTATGGAATGAATGCCTCTGCCACATGACTGACTAGTTTCCTTGCACGGTTCAACACTGTCATTCTTCATTTTACAATGTTTCTCATGTTTTCTTACTGTACTTCCTTTCTTCTTGTCCTAGCAAACCAACAAGGTCTCCTCAAATAACACAGTAGCACCTCTTTCAGGCATCAGGAATCAGGGATAAAACACTTCTTTTAATGCATATCTATTCCTAAATCACATGTAAAAATATATGAGTCTGCTTGTTATTGTCTCAAATTCTTTTACCTAGGGAGATATGATTTAGTAATTCTAGAAATCAAAATTATTGGGTTTTTTTTTTTTTTTTGCACTTCACTGGTGACAAAATGATCTCTTCTATCAGTCAAGGTTCTATCAGAGAAGCAGACCACCTGGAATAATGCAGAATAAGGGACTATAGGGATTTGACTTTAAGAAATTGCAGGGACTGGTAAGAACAGCACTAGTCTGGCTGTTTCTTCTATGTGGTACTGAGCCTGAGGACACAAGGCAGGCTATTGGGAAGAAAGGAGAGAGTGAAATGAGGGGGATGCATGAACAACTGGAAACCATAAGGAACAAGCTGAATCCTGCATCAGTCACTCAAAAAACTCCCACTGGCCTCTCCCCAGCTCAAAGACTTCAACTGTGCTTCAGTGATAACCTGCTGAAGAAGCTGTTGGTTTGTTTAAGACCCACATTTTCACCGGGCCCAGGACTTTGAGATGTTGAAAGAAAATATTTGGCAGTAGCTGGAGCAGCCAGAGGCTCTGCTGCTACAACAAAGTGAGGTGTTAAGTTAGTGAAAACTTAATGTGGGCTCCAAATGTGGCCTGAGGTGCATTGACTTTCAGACAGTAAACCCTGCCTATTCCTTCATTTCTCCCTTCTGAATCTCATGCGAGTTTCTGTCGTGGAAGCTCTAACTAGAAACATCCAGGGAATTGAATCCTGGTGAATATAATTTAGCTTATCCAGCTAATTCCATGAAGCACTCGCCTCATGTGTAACTGCAACATGGTAACCCTCTCCCCACAAAAGGATACAATTTCCCATTTTCTATCTTTGGGTGAGGTTCATTCATTTTTTAAAATTTTATTTAAATACATTTTCTTGATTATGCTATTACAGTCATCCCATTTACCCTCCTTCATTCCCCTCCACCCTGCACACCCTCTCCCACTCACATTCCCCCCAATTAGTTCATGTCCATGTGTCATACTTACAAGTTCTGTAGCTTCTACATTTCCCACATTAGTCTTACCTTCCCCCTATTTTCTACCCACCGTCCATGCTACTTATTCTCTGTCCCTTTTCCCCCTCTCTCCTCCTCCCACTCCCCTGTTGCTAACCCTCCATATGATCTCAATTTCTGTGGTTCTGTTCCTGTTCTAGTTGTTCACTTAGTTTGTTTTTGTTTTTGTTTTAGGTGTGGTTGTTAATATCTGAGTTTGCTGTCATTTTACTATACGTTTTTTATCTTCTTTTTCTTAGGTAAGTCCTTTTAACATTTCGTATAATAAGGGCTTGGTGATGATGAGCTCCTCTACCTTGACCTTATCTGAGAAGCACTTTATCTGCCCTTCCATTTTAAATAAAAACTTCTCTGGACAGAGCAATCTTGGGTGTAGGTCTTTGCCTTTCATGACTTGGAATACCTCTTTCTAGCCCCTTCTTGCCTGTAAGGTCTCTTTTGGGAAACCAGCTGACAGTCTGATGAGAACTCCTTTGTAGGTTACTGTCTCCTTCTGTCTTGCTACTTCTAGGATTCTTTCCTTCATTTTAATCTTGGGTAATGTAATTATGATGTGCCTTGGTGTGTTCCTCCTTGGCTCCAACTTCTCTGGGACTCTCTGAGCTTCCTGGACTTCCTGGAAATCTATTTCCTTTGCCAGATTGGAGAAGTTCTCCTTTATTATTTGTTTAAATAACTTTTCCACTCGTTGCTCTTCCTCTTACCCTTCTGGTACCCCTATAATTTGGATGTTGGAAGATTTAAAGATGTCCTGGAGGTTCCTAAGCCTCTCCTCATTTTTTTGAATTTTTGTTTCTTCGTTCTTTTCTGTTTGGTTATTTCTTCATTCCTTCTGGTCCACTCCATTGATTTGAGTCCCAGTTTTCTCCCATCACTATTGATTCCCTGTGAATTTTCCTTCATTTCACGTATTGTAGCCTTCATTTTTTCATCTAATTTGTGAGTAAAATCAACCAATTCTGTGAGCATCCTGATCACCAGTGCTTTGAACTGTGCATTTGATAGGTTGGCTATCTCTTCATCGCTTAGTTGTTTTTGCTCTGGAGCTTTGATTTGTTCTTCCATTTGGGCCTTTGTGTGTGTGTGTGTGTGTGTGTGTGTCTTGTCACACATGTTACGTATGAGGGGCGGAGCCTTAGGTGTTTGCCAGGGCAGGGCAACCCAGTAGCTAGGTTATGATGCTGTTTGTGGGGGCGGGGTCTGAGAGGGAACAACGGTGCTTGCTCTGCTCTGTTGGATTTCAGTCCCTTCCCACTTCCCCCAGGCAAACTGGCCTTTCTGGTGCTGATTCCCATGGGGGTGGTCTTGTGTATGTTCTAGGTTCCTGTGGGTCTCTCCAATGAACTCTCCTGTGTGGCTGGGAGTCTCTCCCACTGCCTCAACTCCCACAGGTGTTTTCAATAGGTGTTTTGAGGCTTTATTTCCCGAGCTGGGACCCTGGGTTGCGTGGTCTGTATCAATTCCCAGTTTCACCTGGCTTATTTGCATGTGAATGTGGAACACTCGGTCAGCCAGCTGCCTTGTGCACCGTGCCCTGCTTCACAATCGCTGCCTTGTTGGATCTGCCACCCCACACCCAGGGTCTGCCTGCTGCTGCCTTGTGCACCTGGGGCCACGGCTTTTTTGCAGTGACCTCTCTGCCCGGCCACCTGTCTCCACCCCTCCTACCAGTCTGGATGAATGTGTCTACTTTAACTCTTTGGTTGTTGGACTTCCATACAGTTCAATTTTCTGTCAGTTCTTGTTATTTTGTTTCTAAATTGCCGTTGTCCTTATTTTGATTGTGCAAGGAGGCATAGTGTGTCTACCTACACCTCCGTCCTGGCCGGAAGTCTCCTGATGAGGTTAATTCTTCATCTATCTGAATCACACATTCTGTTCGATATCTTTTAACTTAAATATAGTGGTATAAAGTTTACTATTAACATACCCTATGTTAGATGATTGGAGGATGAGAGGATGGAAGGAAAAATGGGTAATGTACACTCACAAATTTACTAATAACACAATAGGGAAGGAATATTTACAATGATTACAGTTCTCATTCTTGCAAATGGTTACATCACTATAGTTGTTATTTATAACAACTTCACAAACTACTTATTCCAAATACCCTTTGCCCTCAGCAAGCATCTCGGTTGGTGAGATTTCCTATCTGATGGTGTGACCAAAATCTTCATTCCTGAATGGTCTGGGCCATTAAGCAATCCTTTCAATTGGGTTTAGCTCTTCATTGACTTTAATTACAGGTCATTATAGCATTGTTAGGTGCCCAGAGGATCTTCTGTATTCCGGACATACTCCTTACCTCCATTGTGCTTCAGCAATCCAATGTCCTCTTGGTTGTCAAGGTAGCTAAATCAGCCCAGCCAATACTATAGCCCTGTTCTTTGCCTGTTGATTTATTAACACAGAAGCCTAAAGTTGTCATGTGCCAATTTTAACTTCCAGTTTAATGGAACTATTTGCTGTGTGTTCTGGTAGAAAAATTCCTCCTTTCAGAGCTAAGGCTTCTACACCAGCAGAACCCAAATTTGTGGAGATGAGAAACAGAAATTTTGCTAATTTATTACTAAAAGTAAAGTGATAGACATTAATCCCATTTCCTTCTTTTGGTTCCTGGACCCCTGGAATCCTGGCTCTTGGAGAAACAGCATCATACCCTGATCATGAACTGAGGGCATGTTCTGTATCCTTGAGGACATTGTTCCGACACTGTAAGGCATTGCCACCATACAAGTTCTCAACTATCTTCAAAAGGTCATTCCATTGTTGCATTATATCAGCTGCTCCAGAGACATGGTAAGACAGAGAATACCATGACCATGAACATACTACTGCACTTTATTTTCTATAAGATTAGTCCCTTGGTTAGGAATGGTGCTGTGAAAAATTCCCTGATGGTCATTGAAGCATTCTGTGAGTCCACAGATGGTAGTTTTGGCAGAAGCATTGCAGGCAGGGAAGACAAGTCCGTTGTCAGTGTCTGTTCCAGTAAGAACAAAACACTGCTCTTTCCATGATGGATGCAATCCAGTTTAATTAACCTACTACCAAGAGCTGGCTGGTTCTTTTGTAGAATTGGTGTCATATCAGGGGCTCAGTGTTAGTCTGTGCTTTCAGAAAATTGTTCAGCTGTTGTCTGGAGCCAGATGGATCTTAGTGAGTGGAAGTCACACTGCTTCAGTCATGTATAGCCTCCCTACTTGCTTCCATGGCTACCTTCTTCATGAGCCCATAGAGCAATGAATTAAGAGGCCAGAGAGGGATGTTGACTGATGTCCTCAGATGAGGTAATCTTCCACCTGATTATTAGAATTTCCTCTGATGAGGAAGCCTTCACATGTGATACAAATATCTTCATACACGTTGCCCACTCAGAGAGATTCCAATAGTTTTCTTACCAAGTCTCTGACTATCCATGTAAACTGTTGGTTACAGATCATGAATGAGTATAGATCTGCATATCTGGCTCTCCCTTATGTCAGGCACAGCAAACCCGTAGGTGCTCTGCTTAAAGTTGGCTTCTTGAAGGGACTTCCCTTCACCAGCATCCTTTAGAGCCACCCCGGGTGGGGTCCTAGTGCTGCAGCTGTCCACTTCCAGGTGATGGCTGGGTAACAGGCAGAATCATCTGCATATCAAGATTGAATGTTTCTTCTTCAATTTGGCCATCTTTTTACATCTTTATTAGCAATTCGGGTTTTCTCATCTTTAATTGGCTATTCACAGCCACTGTCTATTTTTGTACTGGTGACCTCTGAGTAGTGGTCATTTCACATGTTCATTGTGATCCTCCTTTTTCCTGCTAATGGTTTAAAGAAGTGTTTAATACCCTAGTTGTCACAATCTTCATGAGTGAAAGATTGCAATGTTTTCTTTGAATTTAAATAAGTTTTCTTCAATAGTCATTACATTTCAGGGGCAGATGTGTGGAGGAGGGTTACCTGCTTATTTCGTGTTGGCAAGCAAGATTTCCTGGGAGGGTGCATGGATGGGCAGGCAGCCCCGTGGTGCTCCTAGCTACAGAAGTAAATGGGACTTTATTCTAAGTGTGAGTAGCTGTAGACTCCACAGTGTAGATAGAGTATTTGACTCCTCAGTGGACCTTTCTTTTTTTCTTCAGTGTGTTATTGAAGGTCTTAGCTATTTTTCATTATTGCTGTCCTCAATACCCATTATGAGTCTCCCCATAAAGATTGTCCACTGTCTTGAGAAAACAGTTCTTGGATTTTATCCAGTGCTTAGGTTCTACTCTTGCTGCCAGTTGGGATCATGTTCTGTATACAAAGGCAGAAAGGGGGAGGGTGGGTCTCTGACTTAGCTGTGCTGAAACCAGTTCTCCAATTAATTACGCTGCGATTGCTCCTGCTGTTTGCATTTACTGACTTTGAGCAGGGAGCTTCTCTATGACACCCTGTGGAAGAACCCGGACAAACACCCTATATCTGACGCTTAATATAATAGTTTATAAGTATCAAGAGAGTTTCACTTGAATAAAGGTAGCATTAAAGCAAATCCCAGAGAAAAATTACTCTGGACCAGTTATATTTCTATATGATTGGAGAGGATATTTACTATAACTTTGAGCAAGTTATATAACCTTTATGTTCCTCAGGCTGGCCTTTTATAGAGTTGATAGTGTTGATGTGAAATTAAATTATTTATATATTAAAAGTGATTAGAATCATGCCTAGCATACATGTGCTCCAAATTACTTTATTTTTCTATTTTTCTTTATAGTACACAGTTTAGGTTATATAAATATATCTGGATTTGTAACTGTTTATACAGATGAAACATCAACATTTAAAAAAATTTTTTTGAAAGAACCTCGAACTTACAGAAAAGTTGAAATACAATAAAAAACAACTTTTCCTTTGAACCACTTGAGAACTGTTTACCACTCTAGTCCTCCAAATAGTGCACATTTCCTGCAAACAAATACATTGTCCCATTTAATCACAGTGCCACCGTTGATATTAAGACATTAACCTCATACTTCACATACAATCCTCAGACTACAGTCAAACTTCACCTATTATTGTCGCCATAATTTTCCTTAGAGTGAAAGTGTATGTTTCAGAATTCCATGGGCATTTAGCTATCATGCCTCCTTCAGTCTGGGCCACTTCATTGGTCTTTCCTTGGCTTTTGTGACCTTAATTAACATGTTTGAAAATTGCAGGAGCCTTATCTTGCAGAATGTCACTCAGTTTGGTTTTACCTGATGTTTCCTCATGATTAGATTCAGGTTATACATCTTGGGCAAAAATACCACAAAAGCAATGCTGTGTTCTCATCATTGCATCTTATGAGGTGGTGCACAAACTTTGATTTGTCCCATCATTCACAATGTTCCCTGAATCCCTGATTCAGATAGTGTTTGCCAGGAACTCCTTTTAAAAGTAACTTCTTTTAAACTCTGTAATCAATGAATATTTTGGGGAAATTCCTTGTGAAGCAAGATAAATACCCTTTATCTCAAAAGCTTTTTGATTTATTCATTCACCAGAATTGACTGTAATTTCCTATTTTATACAATAGATTATAATCCACTAGTATCATTATTTGGTGCGAATAGTGTCCAAAATTTGACCATTGGGAGCTCTATGAAGCTGATTCCTGTGCATTTTTTGACATGACTCAGAGCACTTCATTGCTTTTAGAACAACAAAGTATTTTAGGCCCATCTGTACTTTTCCTGCCCCAACCCTGGAATCAGACATTTCTCCTAGGAGCCCTGGTTCCTTTGTATGAATAATGATACTTGAGACCAAGATCTGATGCTAGCCATGCTCTGTTTTGGCTAGCAGAGCTAAGGAATATGTGTCTATGTAATAGACACATATGTTTATTTCTGCTTCTACTTTTCTAAATTGAAAACCAGTGGTTCTCTGATACCCCTGATTCCAGACCAATGTTACAGGGCTCAATATAACTATTTCCTTGTTCATATTTGCGATCCCTTTCTCTGACAGTGAGAGATTTGGTTAAATGTATTTATTTTAGCATTTCCTTTGTAACCCCTGTCCTGTGCACAAGCCTGCCCCATCCCACTGGCCCTGACAAACTGTTTGGATGCCCTCCTTTTCCTCCTTTCCCTACTCTCGAGTCAAACCCCGGGCTGCCCTGTGTCACAGCTCAGGAGCCTTTCTCATCCCACCAGGGCCCAAAACTCACTCTGGGCCAGTTTCCCACCTCATGTGGATCCCTCTTCATTTCATTTGGGTTTGATTCTCCACATAGGGACTCTGCCCCAACTCCCATCACATGTAGAACCCACCTAAAGGCTTTTGTACTGAATTGTCCCAGGAGAGAAAAGTAAAGGGAAGGTGAAGTTCCTGAGAGGGCTTTAGCCAAAAGAAATCTATGTGAGAGTTGTTAGCAAATAGAATGTTTATGGTGACATCATTTACTTCTCATAGCTTGTGGTTTCACATCTACCCCCACATGACCATCAGCTCCCTGGTCCTCATACCCCAGGGCCTAGAACTGGTTAGAAACATCTACAAACCTGCCAAGTTTCAGCTCAAATTTTGTTGCCCTCTTCTTTCCAATACCCGGGGATTTCCCTTGTTTTCATTTTGAACTTAACTCTGCATTTAAAATTTTGGTTATAATATATCCAGCCTATCTATGAGTTTGTAATGAGAAAAATGTTTATCTGTATCAGTTTGGCCCACCATGTTGCCAGGCATCCATTTGATACAGATTTCAAACATTTTTTTCTGTCAGATTTATGTGATTACTTTCTAAGTGATATCAATCAAAGGATGAAAATAGAGGATGACAGATGTTTCTATTTAGAATTTATCAAAAATGTTTCCAGCAGGTACTATATTTAGTTTCATTATCAAAAAATGAATTGTGCTTGAAGCCTTATCTCTTAAATGGAACAACATGGTATAATAGGTTAAAGGCACACCTCTAATTACAGTTTATAAATCAGTATGGAGTAATATTGTGAAATTTTAAAATAACATGGAAATTTTAAAATAACATAAGAGCCACCTTTATATCCAGGCTCTTATCTAGGCAAATTTCCTGTGGGCAAGAGGATTGAGAACAGAGAGAGACATTGCATTTTTGATGATTAAGTTTCAAAATCCATGGTGTAAATTTAAGGGAGAAAGAGATGCAGTTATATTATATGATATCTGCTCACCCCTCCTAACTGAATGGAGGTATGTCTCTCTATAGCTGGATCTTTGAAAGGTGGCAGCTACTGAAAGTGATTATTGAGTCAGAAATGTGAGCCCATCTTCTGTCTGCCTGAGTGATCACCACCTTGCATTAGAGTAAGCCGCATGGGGACAAGTCAGACTCTGCAGACCCTCCAGGATCATGCACAGGAATGCTGAACTTCATCTGTGCTAAAAATGTCTGCCACTGTCCTTTCTGATGCTGTGTCATGAGGATAACATCAATTCCTCTTTTAGTGAGCTGAGACCACTTACAGACCAGCCTTTACCTTCACATCAGAGTGTGAAGTCAAACTCCCATGGACACTTGCTCAGGTTGCACACCACATAAGGAGCCACACCTACGGGCATACTGGGCACCTGGTAGATGTCGTATTCATTGGAAAAATGTTTGCATTTTTATCATAATGACGTTGTCTCCACATATAAGTGATACGTATATTTCTTATAATGATCTTACAGCAGATGGCAGTAGAGTATATTCTTCTAACAAATTCAGCATATTACAATAATTTTCTGACAAGTAAACGTAAACTAACTTGTTCTAACAGAATTTATATATTTTTTTTTCTAGAGGAACACACCCAGTAATTGAAAGACCTTTTTGATAAAACAATACTTCAGTAAGGAGCCTCTGCTGCTTTTCCCACTGATATTCTGAATGGTATCTTAAAATAATAAATTAATAAACCCTTTCAGTAAGCGTATACTGGCTAATAAGACATATTTTTCAGTTAATATTATCTGTCATTTGTTTACTGTTAAGTCCTCATTTAAAATTCACAAGTACCTCCACATAACATACATCAATATGAAATAATCTAATACATTAACCATTAATAATCTACAAATTTGGTATTAGCTTGTTATAAATTAAGGAGGGAAAAATGATGCTTAGCTAATTATATTACAGAAATTATTTATTTTTAATATGGAAATTCAATCAACATTGAAGTTAATTTGTTAAAATTTAGCAGCTTAATATTGGATTGGCCAAAAGGTTCACTTAGTTTTTTCCATAAAATAAAAGACACATTTTTCATTTTCACTAATAATTTTATTGATTTGGATATTTTGAGTATGTTGACTATCTCCTGTTATTGGCTTTTGAGGGGAGAGGACAGGCATGCTGCCAAACACCTTCCAATGCATAAGACAGCCCACAGCAAAGAATTATTTGGCTGAAATGTCAATAGTACCAAGAAACTTCATAAACCACTTTTGACATGTTTGATCAGTCACAGCAACTTCTCCATACATTACACAAATCTTTTCTTGCATTTCAGTGTATTTTTACTTTTCTTCAAATAATAAAGCATAATACACTGAAAATATTATGTATTTTCTTCCATCTTCAATATTAAAATGGCTGGACAAAAATTCACCACTTTGATAATTTTTAAAAAATGCACGCTGATGTGACAGCTGTCACAATACCATCTAACAAAATTATTTTGAATAAAGTTAAAGACAATAAAGCACTATTAGAACCATCACATGGAAAAAAATAATGAACTTTTTGGCCAACCCAATATATACATTTTACTTTAAAAGCTACTAGTTCTAAGACAAAATACTATCTCTTCATTAAAAAATGCTTTACAGACTTCTGGTCAAGATGGAGGCATAGGTAAACATGCCTTGCCTCCTCCCACAACTACAGAAAAAAATTACAACTAGACTACAAAACAAATATCACCTAGAAATGTCAGAAAATAGAGTTGTATGGAAATTCAACAACCAAGGATTTATTGAACACACATTCATCCAGACAGTTAGGAGGCATGAGACATGGAAATGTGTGTAGAGGTAGAGAGGCTAGGAGAGGCTCAGAAACACAAATGGGCAGTCCCACATCCTTGTGTGGTAGATAAAAATCAGGAGGGATACCACATCCCAGGTTTCCAGTGCCAGGAAGTTAAGTCCCCAGAAGTTCTGGCTGTAAAAACTAGTGGGGGTTGTGGCAGTGGAAGAATTTGTGGAACTAACAGGAGACTCCTCTTAAAGGGTGTACAACAGACTTAAGACTTAAGCAGACCCGCTCCCTCTGGGATTCAGCACCAGGACAACAGCTGGAAGGGCACCAGTGGCATACGGGGAGAAAGTGAAGTGACTGGCATCAGGGTGAGTGCTGGGAGACAGCTTCCTTCCAGGAAAGACTCCAGAGGCAAGGCAGGGCATTGCCCCCTCTCTGAGCCCTGCCATACACAGAACGACAGAATGGTGAGGTAGGTTGCCCTTCCCAGGCTATTACCTCAAGCTCCACCCCTTACAATTTATAGGTGCACTTTTCTATAGTAGGCCAAGGTACCAAGACAGGGAGTCAAAGCACCTCTACTTAATACACAGAAACAAACACAGAGATGTTCCAAAATGAGGAGACAAAGAAATATGGTCTAAATGAAAGAACAGAGTAAAACTCCAGAAAAAGAACAAAAAGAAATGGAGATAAGCAAACTATCTGTTGCAAAGTTCAAAACACTGGTTATCAGGATGCTCCAGGAACCCAGTAGGTACTTCAACAGCATATGAAAGACCCAGGCAAAAATGAAGATTACATTAAGTGAAATAAAGAAAAATGTACAGGGAACCAACAGTGGAGACAATAAAGCCAAGAACCAAATCAATAATTTGGAACACAAGGAAGAAAAAGCATTCAATCAGAACAGCAAGAAGGAAAAAGAATTAAAAAAAACACAAACAAAAAAAACAAAGACTGGCTAAGGAGCCTCTGGGACATCTTAAACCTCTGAACATCCAAATCATAGGGGTGCCAGAAGGAGGAGAGAAGAGCAAGAAATTGAAAACATATTTGGAAAATTAATGAAAGAAAACTTCCTTAATTTGATGAAGGAAATAGACATACAAGTCCAGGAAGCACAGAGAATCCCAAACAAAATGGACCCAAAGAAAACCACACCAAGACACATCATAATTAAAATGCCAAAGGTTAAAGATAAAGAGAATCTTAAAAGCAGCAAGAGAAAAGCAGAGAGTTGCCTATAAGGGAGTTCCCATAAGACTGTCAGTTCTCTCAAAAAAACTTTTTCAGGCTGGAAGAGACTGGCAAGAAGTATTCAAAGTGATGAAAATCAAGGGCCTACAACCTAGATTACTCTATGCAGCAAAACTATCATTTAGCATTAAAGGGCAGATAAAGTGCTTCCCAGACAAGATAAAACTAAAGGAGTTCATCATCACCAAGTCATTATTATATGAAATTTGAATGAGACGTATATACAAAAAAGAACATCAAAATTATGAAAATTAAAATGGCAATAAATTCACAACTATCAACAATTGAATCTAAAAAAACAAACTAAGCAGAATCAGAGATATGATTTGGAGGGCTATCAGTTGGGAGGAGAAAGGGGGAGAATGGGCAAAAAGGTACAGGGATTAAGAAATATGAATTAGGCCCTGGCTGGTGTGGATTAGGTGCCGGCCTGCAAATCAAAGGGTCACCAGTTTGGGCACATTGCCAGTCAGAGCACATGCCTGGGTTGTGGGCCAGGTTTCCAGTTGGGGGCATGCAAGAGGCAATCACACGTTGGTGTTTCTTTCCCCCTCTTTCTCCCTCCCTTCTCCTCTCTCTCAAAATTAATAAGTAAAATCTTAAAAAAAAAAAAAAGAAGTACAAATTGGTAGGTACAAAATAGGGGGATATTAAGGACAGTATAGGAAGTGGAGCAGCCAAAGAACTTAGATGCATACATGAACCTATAAACATGAATTAATGGGGGCGATTGCTGTGGGGAATGGGGGTATCTAGTATAGAGAAGGGTAAAGGGAGAAAATTGGGACAACTGTAATAGCATAATCAATAAAATATATGTAAAAATGCTTTACAGTGTTGAAAGAATAGCATGGCTTTTCTGTGCAGTAGACCAACAAGATTAGAATCCTGGGAGGTTGTTAGAAATACAGAATCTTGGGCCCTGGAATGCAAATTGCATTTTAATAAGATTCCATGTAATTTGTGTGCATATTAGTGTTTGAGAAACATTGTTCCAGATGGCATATATAATTTGAACAATTACACAAAAATAAAATACCACAACAATATAAAATTTACAGCTGACACTTAACAATGAACATAGTAAAAGTGTGTTATTGATGGGACATTGATATATATGCATGGAATTTAAAAAACTGTCATTGTTTTCTAAAATGTGATATGACTCCTGTTGAAATATTACAATATATTTCCAGTAATCATTTAAAATACAGATTTCTAAACACTTAGTTTTGTATCTATTTGACTTTTCCAATATCATTTCTCATTATAGAATGCTGCATCTAAATACTACAGATGCAACGAGGAAAAATGAGGAGGAAAAAGTTTCTAGGTAGTCACTTCTTCTACGAGAATGAAGATCTTTGAACAAGTAAGCATCAAAACCGCCACAAAGAATATTGCTTTATGAAAGTGACAGGAATTATTTTATAACAAGTATATACTAATCATTTGGCCCTTAATTCCCAATTTTCTTTTCCTTTAATTAAATTATTTATTTTGTATAATTTATATGAAATGAACTGGTTGTTATTATTGTAAAATAAATAATACACTCCTCTAAAACTTCTCTGCTCCATAAAGAATACTTTTCTTTTTGCATTCCCATGGTCGAGAACTCGCTGGACACAGTTAGGAAAAGAAAACTCCTCGACACGGCCACAGCCAGCCTAGAGGGACTCAGCTTGCTATCTCTGTCTGGGCTAAGATAGTTGTAGCCCCATCCCATTCAAAAGCATTAATATAATTCATGAGTTTACACTGTGATAACTACATTTTACTGCTTTGGGACTGTTAATGCCACAGTTTCTAAGACAGTCACTGTTTCTCTATGGTGTCTTTCCATGATTAATCTCACTGGTGGAGATGGACAAAGTAGGGGAAAGGGGGGCATCTGTAACAGTATCAACAATAAAAAATAGTGTGTATGTATCTGTGTATCCAGAAGGTAGGTATCCAGCCATGTAATATGAAAAATAGAGACATTTATTGAAAAAGATACAAGATACAGGAAACATTGTCCATAGGACAATGACTCCTTAGTCCCCTTCTAAGTAGGCACCTTGGGACCTCACACAGTTCTTCTGATAGCCAACAGCTTCCCTGTGGAATTTTCCTGAATCTTATCAACAGTCTGAAATCTCTTCCCTTTCAAAGGTGATTTTAGTTTGGGGAAAAAACAGAAGTTGAAGGGCACCAAATCCAAGTTGTAGAGGGACTGAGTCACCTGGGTGATTTGATGTTTCACCAAAAAACTCCGTATAAGACATGACGAATGAATGGGTACATTGTTGTGATGAAATTGCCAGTCACCAGCTGCCCATAGCTGTGGCCTTCTGAATCATCTGAATAGTTTCCAGTGAGGAATTTTCAAGCTTCATGCAAAATTTGATGCAGATTCCTTGCTCTACTTGCTCAGTTATTTTGAATGCAATGACAACACAGTACACCTGCTCACTCAATGGCATCCACCACCTTCAATGACGAGTAGTGAAGTCATCATTGTTCACACATGTTCATTCCAGTCCACTCTCCTCTGCTGCCAGGTTACACTGATGTCACACAAATAGTTTCATTATATTAACAATGGCTGGACTTTTTACACATATATGTATATATGACTTTTTACATATATACATATGGAGAGAGAAAGAGAACTGAAAGACAAATTAAACCCTTAGGTTGGTTAAATGCTTCCTACTCTGGTTTATTCACAAGGACCAGAAAGATCTTAAATTCTAAAGAGCTTAGAATCTTACCAGAATTTCACCGTGATTATAAAATTCACTTTAAACTTAAAAAATTTCACTTACAAAAATCAGTTTTTCTGAAACTAACTACATAAAACAACATTCTAATTCATTTCAGCCACCACTTAAATCTCTTTAATATGGGATGTGTGTGCGTGCACTTGCTTGCTTTTTTTTTTTTTTTTTTAGTTTTATTATATGAACTTGATTCTTGAGGTACTAGGTCTTTTTTTTTTTTTTTCTCCAAGTGCTTTTGAAAATCATGCTGAGCATTTTAATGTCAGCTTGCACATTAAAAAAAAAGTTTGCATATAGCCTCTCTTAGGCTCACTAAGAAAAATGAACAAAATGAGAAAGGGCTTTCAGAAAACCTTAATAAGTGGAGTGCAAATTTATCACACGGGGAACCTGCTTCACTGGAATGCAGCGATATATGTCCATTGGTCAGTCTCATTCACATGAGAAAACTCCATTACTTGCTGTGAGCAAGAAAAAGGTTACCTGACCCAACTGGAGAGTATTAGCTTTTTTGTTCAGCTTTGAAAAAATTGCTTTGCCACTTAGGTCAGCATCATGATGTAAATCTTAATGAAAGTTTCTGAGACATGAGGGTAAATCAAGCTGTTTGGCCACCCTGATGCTCTCTTAATCTGCTTTCTCTTGCTGTATTTCCTCCAGTCAGGTTTAGGGAGCACAGGTCTCAGTGGAGACCCACTGCAGAGTAAGTGGGTCACTCCACCCAGTCATCATGGCCCTTTTGGCACGCAAGGCTGAGGATCCCTGAGATTCACACACTAGTTCTCTTTCTTGGTGGAATACAATTTTTTAAAAATCAAGTTTTCCTTTCATTTCACTCGAGAGATTTTCAATTGTCTTTTAGTTGCAATCCTATGTCTCTATTGCACATGAGTAATTGAATGAAATTGCTATTATTAAATAAATGCTATCTGGATTATTTTAATTATTTATTTTAATGGATTAGTAAGAGGTGTAAAGATACTAAACAAACTAATTAGATTGTCTAATTCCTCTGATCTTTATAGGCATAGCTATTGAATTAGACTCTGCTTTTTATTAGAAAAATTATTTTAAAACACAATAGGGTACTTAGATAATCTAGGTGAAATCCAAGCAAGCTTGCAAAGAATGCAATGTTTAGAATCATTTTTTCATTCATTCAATCATATATGGGGTCTGGCACAGATAATGCCCCTTTTTATTACGTAAAGATATTTTATTACAAAATCATAAGCATGTAATTTTATAACATAACAATATCGCACTCAAGCATGCCATATGACATTTTAGGTGAAATGTTCAAATTGCTGTCCACCTTGTGCAAGACATTCATGTACTCTGCTCACTGTACTCAATGGTGTTACTTCTGCCAGATCCTATATACTTGACAACTACTTACTGAAAGTCCACTCAATTATTATGAGTATGTCATCCTTTTCTTCCGACTTGGGATAATGTGGTGAGGAAGACCTACAGATTCCTTACTTTGATAGAAATTATGTGAGAGTGGGGAGAAAGAAAATAAATAAATCGAGCATTTTAGATAGTGGTAAATGTAACAAAATAAAATGGGGTTACATGAAGGAGTGACATTGGGAGGAGATTCAAAAATTTAATCGGATGGTCAGAGAAAGCCACATTTAGGGTGTGACATGTCGACTAAGGCATGAATGACAAGAAGTAACCTGCCCTAGAACTGTCCTGGGGTAGAGAACTTGGGGCAGAGGGTATAGCAAGTGTGAAGCTTTAAGTTAAGAATGAACTTGGAGGAAGACCAATGGGATCGGAGCCCAACAGATGAGAAGAAAAGTTCTAGTAGATAAACTTGAATAGTTAGGCAGATTGTTTAGGGCCATGAGAAGGGGTTTGATTTCTAAGAGCAATGGAAAGCCAGGGCACAGATTTAAGCAGGTGAGTGACATGATCTAGTACCTATTTTTAAAAGATCATTTTGGAGGGATTCCAAGAGTAACGAGCATGAAACAAGATATCAGGAGATTACTGGGGCAATGGCTCTAACATTGGAAATGAGGGAGGTAGACTATTTGGGGATATATTTTGAAATGGAAGTTGTAGTGTAAATGGATCAAGAGTCTTTAGTCCAGTCTGGGAAAACCTTTCTGACATATTAATGAATCAATTATTGGCTAAAAGTATTAGTAGAAATATTATTACTTGATGTAAGCATTTTAAAAATAGGAAAACTTCACCTTGAATCTTAATAATATGACACACAGACAGAGTTAAGCGAAGAAATGACAACCTGATATCAGTGATTTAATTTGTATTTAATTTTAGAATATCATCAGATAAATATAATCTTTTAGAAATATACATAAATTTTTTAGATGTCAAATAATTTCTCATTTAATTAAAGATATATTTTTAAAAATGTGTCTATCAAAATGTGAATGGACCAGCGTAAAATATAAACACACTAAAAAGGTACTTCTGAGAAATTAGTGTAAACAAAATCATACTGTACACCTTAGGGCAAGTGTGTTTATTCAATGATCTCACACATTTTAGAGTTACTGTGAAAGTAAAAGACTTTCCACCAGCTATTTCTCAAATTAATTAGGCTTTTGACTGCAGAGTTACTGGGCCATGGTTGAGGTGGGGTTTGGGGCCTGGGAAGCATTTTAGGGCGTCTAGAGAGTATCAAGGCAGAAATGTGAGGAAGATGCATGCTGTGTGGCTCCGTGGTTCTTTCCCTACTCAACCAGCTGTGTGGCAATGTCAACACCTGTGCAAATACAAACACAATGTTTTGCTGCTTTCTGCAAAAACCTCGTGAATGGCAATGGGGTTTTGACAAGGTGATAAACAAGGATGTAGAAAGAAGATAATGGAATGTTAAGCCTTGAGGGGAAATATTTTAGGTAGAAAGACAGAAGAAATGGCAAGATGGAGGAACATTGGAACATTGGTAAAAGTAAGTGTTGTTAATTTTTAATAGGTATTCAATGTTTCACTTGAAAACTTCATGTTGTATTAGTCACATAGCAACAGGCCCTGCAGCTAGCTGTATTTGGGGTTTAGTCATAAATTCTGGGGACAGCATTCTCAATTCTCTTACCTCAACTCATAACAACAAACCTCCCTTTTCTTTTCCTTTGGGTCCTAGAGAAGTGTACTTACTCTTTCCAAATGAATTTCAGAGTCAGCAGCATATATTAGTTCACTAGGGCTGCCATAACACAATGCCACAGACTGAGTGGCTTATACAACAAGAATTTATTTTCTCACAGTTCTGGAAGCTAGAAGTCCAAGATGAAGGTCTAGATTCTTCTGAGGCTTCTCCTTAACTGGTAGATGGCTGAAATTTTAGGATGCTGGCTGTCCTCACACGGCCTTTCCTCTGTGTGTGTGCATCCTTGGTGTCTTTGTGTTTCCACATTTTCTCTTCTTATAAGGACGCTAGTCAGTTTAGATTAGGATCCACCCTAATGGCCTCTTCTTAATTAATCATTTCTTTAAAGAGCTTAACCCCACATATGGTTAGATTCTAAGGTACTGGGTGTTAGGTCTTCCACATATGGATTTGGAAAGGCAGAATTCATCCCATAATACAGTGCCACAAGTATATTCTATACTAGTATGCTAAAGCTTATTTTCATTTACTAAATTATAGATGTGAGACAATTTGCAGTCAAAATATATCATTGTTTAGTAAATTGATCCTAGAAAAAATTTATTTTTATTTTGACTGAAAATTATAATTAACAAAACCATCTAAGAGGTTTTCAGTTTCCTCTTGGAATACAGCATAGTTTTGAATCATCTCATTTTTTTTTCTTCTTCTGGACACCCCACAGAAAAAACAAACAAAAAATTCATAATCTATGTTTTGAAACAAATCAAGGTGAGAGAGAGAAAGTACCTGCAAACTCAAAATCATTTGCAAAGGCTTCAAAGGCAACTAAGCTGACCTGGGAAGCAGGACCACGTGGGAGGTTGTCACAGAGCTATGGGGAAGAAAAAGAAGTGCAGAGAGGCCCTGCTATAGCAAATCTCACACTCATAAGCTTACAGCAAATAGTCATCCAGGAAAGTACAACCCTATCTTGAGAGTGAGATTTAAGATCGAACAGGACAAGACATCCAGGATTGTTAAAGATAAAAAGATCAGAAAGTTCCAGCCAGAGGGCAGGTGGAAATCGTTTGAAAGACAAGGATTATTCATTTGTGACAACAATCTAGAAAGAAACCAGGGAAACTGAAAGCTGACAGTAGAAATCCTCCAGAGCCTGATTAAATCTTTAAAGGGAGGAGAGGCCTGTCTTTACAGAAGCCCCATGTAATGGGGAAATGGCCCTTGTCTTGGGAGGACCTTAACTAGTGAAATCTGGAAAATTATCCTAGCCCTGACAAATATTTTTATTTTTTAAAAAAATTTACTGTATTTTTCCATTACCATTTAACATACACACCCTTCCCCCTGTAATCACCACACTGTTGTCCATATTTACGAGTCCTTTTTCCTTTTTACTCAGTCCCTCATGAGAATTTGTTTAAAGGGAGAGTTTATTTGAGTTTGCAAGTACTTTCTCTCTCTCACCTTGATTTGTTCAAAATATAGATTATAAATTTTTTGTTTGTTTGTTTTCTCTATGGGGTTTCCAGAAGAAAAAAAAATGACATGATTCAAAACTATGCTGTATTCCAAGAGGAAACAGAAAACCGCTTAGAAAATTTTGTTAATTATAGTTTTCAGACAAAATCAAACTAAATTTTTTTTTAAATAAACTTCATAATTCAAGAATGATGCAAACCCTCCCACTCTGGGAACCACTACCAGCCCTACAGCGAGAGAGGCACCATTTGCAAGTGGGAATTGGGTGAAGTGACTGGAAATTGGGCAAGTGCTAAGCAAGACTCCAGCAGCCAGGCAGTGACATTGTCACCTTTCCAACCATTTCCCCACATACAGAACCACGAAGTGGTGAAGTGGGTTGCCCCATCCTGGTGATTACCTAAGGCTTCACCCCATACAGTGTAACAGGTGAGCCAAGACAGGGAGTCAAAGAAGCTCTACCTAATATACAGATAAACTAAGGGAGGTTACCAAACTGAAGAGTCAAAAAATGTGGCTCGAATGAAAGAATTGAACAAAACCCAAGAAAAAGAACTAAATAAAACAGAGATAGTCAACATATCAGATACAAAGTTCAAAATACTGGTGATAAGCTCAGAGAACTCATTGAGTATGGCAAAAGCATAAGGGAAGAAATGAATGCTACACTAAGTGAAGTAAAGAAAAATTCAAAGGAAACCAACAATGAAGGGAAGGAAACTTGCATTCAAATCAATGATCTGGAACATAAGGAGGACATAAACAGTCAACCAGAACAGAATGAAGAAACAAGAATTAAAAAAAGAAAAAAGAAGAGAAAATAAGACTCTGGGACATCTCCAAAAGGGCCAACATCTGAAACATAGGGGTACCAGAAGGAGAAGAGGAAGAGCAAGAAATTGAAAACTTATTTGAAAAAAATAATGAAAGAAAACTTCCCTAAATTGGTGAATGAAAGAGACATATAAGTCCAGGAAGCACAGAGAACCCTAAATAAGAGGGTCCCAAAGAGGGCCACAATAAGACACATCATAATAAAAATGCTAAAGGTTAAAGGTAAAGAAAGAATCTTAAAAGAAGCAAGAGCAAAGCAGAGAATTACAAAGGAGTTGTAAAGGAGTTCCCATAAGACTATAAGCTGATTTCTCAAAAGAAACTTTGCAGACCAGCAAGAAGTATTCGAAGTGATGAAAATCAAGGACCTACAACCAAGATTACTCTATCCAGCAAAGCTATCTTTTAGAATTGAAGGGAAGATAAAGTGCTTCCCAAACAAGGTAAAGCTAAAGGGGTTCCTCATCACTAATTCCTTATTATATAAAATGTTAAAGGGACTTATCTAAGAAAAAGAAGATTAAAACTATGAACGTTAAAATTACAACAAACTCACAACTATCAACAACTGAATCTAAAAAACAAAAGCAAACTAAGCAAACAAGTAGAACAGGTACAGAATCATAGATGTGGAAATCATTTGGAGCATTATCAGTGAGGAGGGGGAAGGGAAAGAAAGGGGGAAAAGGTACAGAGTTTAAGAAACTTAATTGGTAGCTATAAAATAGACAGGGTGATGTTAAGAGCAGTTTAGGAATGGGGAAGCCAAAGAACTTATATGCAAAACCCAAGGACATGAACTAAGTGGGGGACTACTGGAGGGAAAGAAAGTACCAGGAGGAGGGAAAAAAGGGGGAAAATTGGGACAACTGTAATAACGTAATCAATAAAATATACTTAAAGAGTAAAATAAAAATAAATAATTAAATTTAAAAAATGGGCAAAGGGAGGAACTGGGAGAGCTGTGAGTAGAGCAGGGAGCCCAGCTTCTCTTTGAAGAGGCACCATTGCTCCCTGTGGCCATCCAGAACCATGCGAAACTTGCTGCAGCACATGTCCAGCTGCTGCTTCTCCCACTGCCTGTGGGACGCATCTGCTGGGGAGGCAGCTATGGGCTTGGGGTCTGCTGGACAGCGGATGTACAGTGGGCCAGCCTCACCAGCTGCTTCCAGCAAGCCCCTGCAGTCTCAGCAGGGGATGGGCAGGATGGAACCATTGCCATAGTACTCACTGCAGATGATGGGAGAAACTAGATTCAAAAGATACATTATCTGACCTTCATCATCCCAGCTCCAAGAGATTTGCTGACCTTCAACCACAGAACAGGGATGACATAAAACAAGGATGATGTCCTGGAAGTTCCTAAACCTCTCCTCACTTTTTTAAAATTCTTGTTTCTTCATTCTTTTCTGATTGGATATTTCTTTCTTCCTTCTGGTCCACACTGTTAATTTGAGTGCCAGTTTCCTTCCCATCACTATAGATTACCTGTGCATTTTCCTTTATTTCACTTAGTGTAACCTTCATTTTTTCACCTAATTTGTGACTAAATTCAACCAATTCTGTGAGCATCCTGATAACCAGTGTTTTGAACTGTGCATCTGATAAGTTCGCTACCTCTTCATCGCTTATTTGTATTTTTTCTGGAGCTTTGATCTGTTCTTTCAATTGGGCCAGCGGCAAGAGATAAGGAGACAGTTACTTACAAAGGAGTTCCCATAAGACTGTCAGCTGATTTCCCAAAAGAGACTTTACATAGGTAAGAAGGGGCTGGAAAGAAGTATTCCAAGTCATGAAAGGCAAGGACCTACATCCAAGATTGCTCTATCCAGCAAAACTTTCATTTAGAATGGAAGGGAAGATAAAGTGCTTCTCAGATAAGGTCAAGTTAAAGGAGTTCATCATCACCAAGCCCCTATTATATGCAATGTTAAAGGGATTTATCTAAGAAATGGAAGATAAAAATTATGTACAGTAAAATGACAGCAAACTCACAATTATTAACAACCACACCTAAAACAAAAACAGAAACAAACTAGCAAACAACTAGAACAGTAACAGAATCACAGAAATGGAGATCACATGGAGGATTAGCAATAGGGGAGTGGGGGGGGAAGGGGGGAAGGTACAGAGAATAAGTAGCATAGATAGTAGGTAGAAAATAGACAGGGAGAGGGTAAGAATAGTATGGGAAATGTAGAAGCCAAAGAACTGATATGTATGAAACATGGACATGAACTAAAGCGGGGGAATGTGGGTGGGAGGGGGTGTGCAGGGTGGAGGGGAATGAAGGGGGGAAAATGGAACAATTGTAATAGCATAATCAATAAAATATATATTAAAAAAAAACAAGGATGATGAAAAAACCAGGATGACAAAAACCAAGATGACATACACCAGACCAATGCTTGACCAATTTTGAGGTCCTGATTGGAATGGACTGGGCTAATCTGCAGAAAGAGAACTTCTTCACCCTGCTTCCCTTGACCTCTTTGTTCTGCTATCCCTCTCCCTTCTTATAAACACCCCCTGCTTACACTGATATGTGAAGATGGACAAGAGTTCCCCATCTTCTCAGATTGCTGTTATCTGAATAAACCATTTTCCTTTTCACCAAAAACAAACAAAAAAATGTGGAAAGGACCTGAATAAATACTTCTCCAAAGAGGACATACAGGTGGCCAATAGACATATGAAAAGATGCCCAACATCACTAATCATCAAAGAAATGCAAATTAAATGCACAAGGAGGTATCACCTCACACCTGTCAGTATGGCTATCATCAATAAATTAGCCTAAAACAAGTGCTGGAGAGATTAAGGAGAAAATAGAACCCTTTTGTACTGTGGTAAGGAGGCAGACTGGTGCAGCTATTACAGAAAGCACTATGCAGATACCTCAAAAAATTAAAAATGAATCTTCCTTTTAACACAGTGATTCTACATCTGGGAATATATCTGAAGAAACCCAAAACACTAATTCAAAAGAACATAAGCACACCTACGTTCATTGCAGCATTATGTACAATCTCCAGCATACAGAAGCAGCCCAAGTATCCATTAGTAGATAGTGGATAAAATAACTATGGGGCATTTATACAATGGAATATCACTCAGGTCTAAAAACAATAAAATTTTACCCTATAAATATTTTTAAAGCTCCAGGAACTTTTAAATTATTCAAATAAAAAGTAATATTATAGTATTCATACAATAATATTATAAAAATTTGTAAAGTAGCACAACTTTCCTGTTGATGATAAGAATGTACCAGAAGATAGTTAAGATAAGGTAGATGAAAACTGTAGCCAGCATACCAACATGAATTAAAAAGAAATAGACACCATAAAAAAATTATGAAATAGAAGTAAATCTCAGGGAGATAATGGTCAGACAAGAGGAAGGTCGAAACCTAAAACTGGAAGATCTTCGTAAGGCAACAGAAGAAAAAGTAAAAACTTTGAGAAAAGTAGAGACTGTTTACTAATCTCTAAATAGAGATTGTTTGCACAGAAGCACTTTAAAGGAAGATAGAAATATGAAAAAGAATATGAATAAAAAGAAATAGAAATAAAGAGATAAAAATTACAGGAAATTGATAGATTATATAAATCACAAAGGAGAACCAAGGTATGAATAATTGGAGTCCTCCCAAATAGAAAACTAAAACAAAAAGACAAAACAACTATTTAAAACTATAGCTAAATACTTTCTTAAAATAAACAAACAAAACAACTTGAAATTTAAGTTGAAAGGGTGCAGTTTTAGCAGCTCGAAATTGTCCCAGGGTGATTCACATAGACATATCGTTTAGTAAAACTGCTGAACTTTAAAGAAAAAGATTTCTAGTTAGAATTACAGTTAGCCAAGGGAAGAATAAGTAAAGCCCTTGATTTTTATGTCCTACCAACTGTGCCTCAAGTATAATGGCTATGGTGAAACAGTTTTGAATATGCAAGCACTTAAGAAATATTATGTAAATAAAATGCTTTTGAGGAGATTACTGCAGGGCAGACTTCAAGTAATCAAAAGATAAATGATAAAACTTGGGCAAAAGGACTATTAGTTTTAGAACGTTCAGAGATTTCTAAAGTTATAGTGAATGTTCTATTGTATGAACATATTAAAACTTCTAGCTAAAACTTATGGACAGTAAAATATGGAGACTAACAGATAATAACCGTAGTTGTATACTTAACAGCTACAATGCTAATTATAAAAGCTTACTACTACTACCTGTCTATCACAGTTTTATTGATATACTGGAGCACTTCTTGGCTTTAGAATATTTTGAATAACCAGAGAATTTAGAGTTTTTTATAAATGCATAAAATTTTAGATCAGTTCACCAAGTTTCTGTCATGTAGGCAGTATACACAGAGAAATATTAATGCACAGGAAACCTGGGCTTGTGATCTTGTCTGTGATCTTACACATGGGCAATAAAATTTTAAAATCCATTAACAATTGTGAAACTTGGTTTTCATTGTAAAGCAGTCATCTACTTGGTAAAACATTACTTTCTATTTCCAATGGAAATAATTTAATACTTTAGAGAATATTAGGTGAGACTGAAAAACATGAAACCTGAAAGAATTCAATTGATTAGGCAAATATTAGTGGTGATTTGACAAACTTATGAACTTTTGAGCTGAAAAATTTTGGTGTTAGTTGCTACATCTATAAAGTGATAGCATATTCCTTTCTTTCCTCTACTTTCTTACTAAATGACAAAATAAACTACACTTTGAAAACTATTCTAAAATAATACTCAGGCATAATTTTAATATATTTTGGAAAATTTTCTAAAATGATACCCGAAAACAACACATAAACCAAGAGTAACTATAGCTATTTAGTCAAAGTTGTAATTTAATATTTTTTAACTTAGACAAAAGTCAGTTAAAATCAGTTTAACTTTTTAAAAATAAATATAATTCTACATAACGCTATTAGGCCAATGTCATACTAATATGCCCAAAATGTCCAAAGGTATACCAGCATGATTTAGAGTAAGAAACTGTTTCAGATAGAAACACAAGATTGTTAATGTAATACACTGTTGAATGCATCTGCTTCTTAATGTAATTAAGATCAAAGTTTCCACTTTTTTTTGACAAGTAGTTTATAACAATTCAAGAATCAATCAGTGTCAAGGACTTCCAGTCACGATCGCACCATAGGTAAACACGGCTCACCTCCTTGCTCAACCAAATCAAAAATGACAACTAAATTATAGAACAACTATCACTCAGAACTAGCAAAAATTGAGTTGAATGGAAGTCTGACAACTACAGAATAAAGAAACCACATCCATCCAGACTGGTAGGAGGGGCACAGATGCAGAAAGGGCTGGTGCCATATCCAAGTGTAGTGGATAAAAATTCAGGAGGGACATCTTGGGAGCAAAGAGTCCCAGCCCCTCACCAAGCCCCCTAGGTCATAATTCAGTGCCAGGAAGATAAGTCCCTATAACTTCTAGCTGCAAAACCCAGCAGAGATTGAGTCAATAGAAAATTTCTGTAGTCTCAAGCAGATCTTCTTAACACACACACAAACTCACCTACTCAGAATCACTCCCTCTAAGCCTCAGTACTGGGGTTGCAGCTTGAAAGGCACCCCTGGCATACAGGGAGGAACTGAAGTGTCTGGTATCAAGGGGAGAGCTGGGGAACAGTTTTCTCCAAGACAGAAAGGTGGGCAGAGCCACAGAGCCAGCAGGTGGGTGCCATATCTGAGATTCCATTAACCTGGCTAACACTGTTTGCCCCATAAGCAGATCCTCTGAGGCTCTGTCCCACCCAATTTACCCTATTAACAATGGCTTTTCCATATGAATAGCTGATCTTGGCTCAGGCTACACAACTTCTTAAATCCTTTCAAACAAGCAAGATTTGGCCTCAGTGAGTCCCCAGCCCTTTTACTTCCTGCTAAATGATCCCAGTCATGGCACTAGCAGCAGCCAGTCTAGATTCACAGCATGGTTTCATTTGGGAATCTCCAAGTCCAGCACAAGTAGCAGCCATCTCTGACCGCTCTGTAGCTTAGGCACGGTGGCCCTGGGCAAAACAGAGGTGGGGGCTGACCTTGGTCTGCACCACCCAGGAAATACCAGGGCCAGCACAGCCAGTAGACAGCTACAGACAGCTTTGGAGTACCACCATGCTGCCCTAGCACAGCTGATACTCCATGGAGGGCAGAGGTTGATGGTTAATAATCACAGCTAATCCTTGCAACTGACTGGTTTAGGATTTACCCATCCCATTGACTTGCCAACAGCAATCAAAGCTAAGCCTACAAGAGGGATGCACCTCGAGTACCCAGCTTGGGTGATATGGGAGGCTGTGCCACTGGACCCTGCAAGACACCTACTACATTAAGCCATGATACCAAGACATGGAATCAAAGCAGCTCTACCTAATACATAGAAAGAAACACAGGGAGGCTGCCAAAATGAGGAGACAAAGAAATATGGCTCAAATGAAAGAACAGATCAAAACTTCAGAAAAAGAACTAAGCAAAATGGAGATAAGCAATTCATCAGGTGCAGAGTTTCGAACACTGTTTAGAAGGATGCTCAAGGAGCTTGGTGAGGAATTCAACAGCATAAAAAAGGTCCAGTCAAAACAAAGAATACAATAATTGAAATAAAGAACAATTTACAGGGAAATAATAGCAAAGTGAATGAAGCCAAGAATCAAGTCAATGATTGAAACATAAGGAAACAAAAACATACAATCAGAACAAGAAGAAAAAGGAGTCCAAAAATATGAGGATAGTATGAACAGCTGCTGGGACAACTTCAAGGGGTCCAACATTCGCATGGTATGGGTGTCAGAAGTAGAAGAGAAAGAACAAGAAATTGTAAATATATTTGAAAAAATAATGAAAGAAAACTTCCCTGATTTGGTGAAGGAAATAGACATGCAAGTCCAGGAAGCACAGAATCCCAAACAAGATGGATGCAAAGAGGCCCACTCCAAGATACATCAAAATTAAAATGCCAAAGGTTAAAGACAAAGAGAATTTTAAAAGCAGCAAGACAAAAGCAATTAGTTAACTTCTGGGGAGTTACCATAAGACTGTCAGCTGATTTCTCAAAAGAAGCTTTGCAGGCTAGAAGGTACTGGTAAGAAATATTCAAAGTCATGAAAAGCAGGGACCTACAGCCAAGATTGCTCTATGCAGCTAAGGTATCAATTAGATTTGAAGAGCAGATAAAGAGCTTCCCAGACAAGAAAAAACTAAAGGAGTTCATTGTTGGGAACTGCCCTACCTGGTTATAGAAGCTGTAACCCCACCCCCATGGCTAAGGCTGAGTGAGCGACCTTTGGACTGTAAGCCACTAAGGAGACAAAGCTTATCTCCCTGGCAGGGGCGCCGCTTCTGCTCCTTTTACTTCATCCATAACTAGCCCCCAATGCTTGATCAGTTATCCAATGATGCGTAAGATTCCCCAAGTGGGGAACGACCTAAGCCAGGCACGATCATGTGGAGGCACCAAGGAAGGACCTGGGGGGGGCTATAGCAAAAGGGGGTGATGGACCCTCAGCTATGACATAGCCTGAGTCCTCATTCTGTCTCCTAATCTCTTGGCTGCCTTGCTTACTCTGCCTGACTGAAGCCTGAGACAATGCCTTAAGCCTGAAACAATGCTGGTGGTGGGTACCACCCTGTGCTGGAAAGGGTGGGTTCCCTAGGGCAATCAGGCCTAAGAAAGAATGTGTAAAATCCTGTGAAACCTGCTTTGTTTAGAATGCTCTCAATTAAATAAGGATCCAAGCAAGAAGTGAGTTAGTTCCTCAAAGTTTTATTGCTCTTTAGCTATCTGACCCTGACTCAAAATAGGCCCTCAGAATTCTTTGTAGTTATTCATTGTTTGAAACAAACTAAGAAACAAACTAAGCAAATAAGAAGAACAGAGACAGACTAATGGATATGGAGAGTGTTTTGTTGGTTGCCAGATGGGAAGAGTGTGAGGGGGAATGGGTGAAGAAGTGAGGGGGCTAAGAAATACAAACAAGTAGTTACAGAATAGCCACAGTGATGAAAAGTGCAGTATAGGAAATGGAGTAGACAAAGAACTTATACATATGATCCGTGGACATGGACAATGGTGTAGGGACTGCCTAAGGGAGTTGGGGGTGCTGGATGGAGGGTGGCAAGGGGAGAAAAATCAGGATAACTGTACTAGCATAATCAATCAAATGTAATCTAAAAATAAGTATCCATCTGTGTCTTATATTATGAAAGATATATATGAGGAAGGAGTTGGGAGCCTGGCTTGGAACTATTTGTTAATCCACATGACTATGAAATTTTGTTTTATTTAATTATTCAACATAATTATTTACAGACTGTTTCTGTTTGCCCCACACTGGCTAAAGATGTGTACGCCTATTTTATGCCCCATTGTCTTCCTTTCAGAACATCTATTCCTCTGACCAATCAGTTGTGTATTCATGTGTTTAAGGGAAATGAATTGGCACTTATTATTTAGCCTAGCTGTTTATAGATTGTGAATAAAGTCTAACTCCAGTGAATCAAATATGATAAAGATGAAATTGTAAAATTAATATTTCAAAAAGAATAAGCAATATAATCTAGAAAAAGACATAAAAGCAGTTTAGAAAGAAATTTTACTATATTTGCTCTATAATCTAACAAATTGTAGATGATGCAAATTCTTCAGAGTCTTCCATCAGGGATGACCAAGGAGCATGGATTGGGAATAAGATATGGAAGGTTTGTCACCCTTGAGTTACCTCAGGTAATGCTCAATAAAATACTAAAACCTAAAGGTAGTAATGCCCATCAGAACATTTTTTTTTTGAAGTCTAAAGAAAATCATACTTCATACGTACTATCAAAGAGCCCCCATTCCTCAGTAAAGATTGAAGAATGAATGGTTCAGTTCTCCAAAAGCCACTGGGAAATGTCAGCACCACCTAGTTAATGAATTCCTGATTTGTTTGGCATTTGCACTTTCTTAAGAAATTGCTGATGTGTTTAGACTGACTCTTCTCCTCAGCAGCAGTGAAATTTGTTGATTATGATGGCCTTATATAACATCATCCAGGCAGAAAGCTAAAAGATTACACATTAAAAAGAAACAGGTCTGTTTATTACCAGGCATTGTGCTTTCTCGTATGCATATCTTTGCTCCTCAGTCTTTGACCAGGTTGCTTTGTGGAAGGGCCTTTGTTGCAAGTATTTCCATGGCAGGCCTCCACTCAGTGAAATGTCATTTTCTCTGCCTGGTTGTGATAGGAAGTCTTTTTTCACCTATTGAAACCTGTTAAATTTCCTTCAAATATTTTTGTTTAACTCTTAGAAAAAGTTAGAGAAGGACCTTTTAAAAAACATGTAGATTTAATGAGGAATTAATGTTTGTACTTAAAAACATTTTTCAAAGAAAGTTGGTTTCTGTACTGCTGAATAAAAACCTGCAATCTTTACAGATTTCATTCAACCCATCCAAACAGTCCAGACTGTCTTTATTCCACATCACTTTCCCTTGACTACTTTTAAGCATATGTTTGTTTTAGGAGATATTCCGTCGTTGGTAAGAATCCTGCCCATTTTAGTTTGTATAAGCATCAGCCTGGTGAGAAGCTTTGAGCTTAAAATTTCTCAGTTACAAATCTTTGATATGGCTTTGGAGCGGAAACAGAAATAGTTTAATACCTAAATATTTTTGCCTTGACCAGAGTAGTACTACAGGTTGTATCCCATATTATATAGTTCTTTGAATAGTAAACCAACTCAATTACTATGTTTCATATTTCATTTATTCTAAAAGGAAAAAAATGCCTCCATGAGGCAGAATCCTGCACTTCGATAGCATGTTTCTACTCCCATGGATCTCCTGTGTTTCACATTGTTCTTATATAAAACCTTTCTACTCTGGCCCTCACCTGTCCTTTTGATAGGTAACTCTTCCTATCCTTGTGACCTTGATTCGTAACTCTTCCTCGCCCCTCCTGATAAATATGAATTACCCAATGAATACTGACAAAACCTTCAAGGACAATCCTTCCCTATTCAGAGAACTATTTTTGACAAACAAGTTCCCAAATTAACAGAACTTTGACCCTTTTTGTTAAAGATCTAAAAATTTTACCCTCTTTCCCCCAAACCAGCCAGGATTTCTCAATTTATGCTCTATTAATACTTGGGCTGGCTAAATCTTTGTTGTAGAAGTTTTTCCTGTCCATTACAAGATGTTCAGCAGCATCCTGGCTTCTACCAACTGGAACTACTAGCACACACACCTTTTTTGTTGGGACAGCCAAAAAACTCTTCAGACATTGACATATGTCCTTTGGGCCATTGCTCCCACCCTTTCTCCCTCCCTCAGGACCCTCCCCTACTGAGTTGAGAACCACTTGATTATGCTTGCAGTGGCTCTGGTTACTCTCCCTGCATAGTCTTTGGTGTTGTGATTTTGACTGGGATCACGGGCCCAATGATGCTCAATCTGGGCTACTTCCATGAAGACAGAGTGCTGGATGTCCCTGACCTTTCACTCATTGGAGTCTCAGTGACAGAATATTTGAGGAAAATATTATGGATTTTATTTTATGGATTGCTAGTATTTAGCCACCGATTCCCTTGTTTTTATAACTTCTGGTCAGGATCGCATTTGCATAATCTAGTTAAGGACGTATAAACTCCCTTAAGGCAAGACAAAAGTATGCTGAAGAATTTTGGCTATGGCACTTTCTGATATTTATCAATTAGTTCAGCTCCTTGTGAGACCTCAAAATGCTAAAACTTGGTTAGAAAAAGGAGAAAGGAATAATGATCAGACTGATATAAGACATGTGGGTCAAAAGTTGACTACAGATTGATATAAAAAGGATTATAAAATAAGACCTCATAACTGCCTTCTTTTCTGATGGTCTTAAATCTGAGGTGGCAGATTTAGTCAGAAAATAAATAGGATGGCAGACTCTTTCTGAATTACAAGAGTATACAGAGTACATTGATGATATTTTGACTTAGAAAAAAAGAATATTCAAAGACCCTATGAACAGCTCTTTAGCTCTCCGTTTTAAACAATTAGAAAAACCCAAGGACAAGGACACCCTTTTGTCTGGTCTAGATAAAGACACCTGCTGATATTATAAGCACAAAGGACATTGGAAGAACAATTGCCCTGTCTTGGAGTAAAAGATAGTATCTAAAAAGAAAAAAGACAAACTATCTGACAGACTAAATACCCTTCAGACTAAGTAGCTACTCTGGTCTGCCAACAGTTGCCCTCAACAAAGAAGAAAGATTTCCAAAGAGTTGCAAAACCAGAATGTTCCATTTCTTGTTGCTATCACTCTCAATTTTTTAGTCATTTCTTTCTCTGAGGAACAAAAATGTTTCACAGCTTTTTATGTATATTAATTATATACTCGATCAAGTTGTTCTTTTTTAATGGTTCAGTGGTAGTTATCTCATAAACCCCTCAGACTCAGCTTTTCTCTGAGCCACTTCCTGCCTTTCTGGGCCCTCTCACTAGCAAATATGCATTGCTGCTGAGTGATTTTTCTTTGGTGAATGTGTTGAGAAGGGGTCATGTTTGTTAACAGGGAACCAGTATTAGAAGGAGACCTGACAGTCTTTCTGGAACTCCCAAAAAAAGAAGCAGCATTGGCCTGTACTTTGACAATGGCACAATTGGTTACCTATTATCTGATGTTTCCCCAACCAACATCTTAGAACTTGAATCTGTCCCCAGTTGCCTCTGGGGCAAAGACAGTTCATTCATGGAACACACAAAAGGAGGGTGTGTCTTTAAAGGTCTCAATCAATCACTTTCTACCTTTGTTGAAAAATGACCCAAAATAACTTTTAAAAAGAGGTTTTTGAGGACTGCACCCCCTCTGCACACCTACAGAATAAAGTCATTATCTTCTTTGCTAGCCTTTGCAACACTTCTGCATTACCCCTCCAAAGACAAAGGGCCAGGGCTAGAGCTTTCATCAAGATGAAAGGGCTGTTAATGAGCTTGTGTTTTCTCACTTCCCTGTAGTTCTCAGTCCTAACACCACTTCATCCTCCTTTACAGAACTAGCTGCTCATTTTATGTGTAGATCTATGCTCAGCATTCTTTAGAATGGCCTTGCCCTCAGAGTCACTGCATTGATCCACATTCAGTTGAGAAAATCAACAATACGCATACACAGTTATTGTCCAAAGGTTGACAGAAGTACTATGATACTTCTTAGAATTACATATTCCTAAACTTAGAGACAGTTTAGAAGCATCTAGTTCCCTCAGGACTCATATAATATGAATAATACATAATTTATACATTTACACAACATGTGGATGGTCTCTGTTATGTTCTGATAGATTGAAAGCCTTGCGGAATTCATTCCCTCCCTTTGCTGATAGTGTTATGCATTAGATACATACAGTTTCTAAAGACAGATATCAATTTTATTAGTTGCAAGTCCATTATCTAGGCCATAGCATCACACATAACAGAAAGTCTCTTTCCCCTAAATGATTAAAAGCTGTTTGTGACTTTTCCTAGCCACTCACCAATCTGGAGGATTTCTTGGTCTCAAGGGATAAGGTAGACATTGGATACCTAACTTTTTTGGTGATTGCCCCTACATAAGATCTATTGAAAACTGACAAGGCTGAGCCCTTGACCTGGACAAACTCTCTACAAACTATCTTCTGTAACTTACAAAATTCCTAGTCACCATGAAGATTTATTTTATTTGCACATGAACTTTGAGGATTCTAACTCAATAACACAGTAGATTGTATTCAATTACCCCACCTATGCACCTATGAATATTTTCTTACTATTGTCTGTTGACTGGAAGTCTTTCCTTGTTACAATGCACTGCATGAATAGTAGTAAAGAAACTTGAGATTTAGGTAATATTCATACGTTTGGCTAGTGTCTACCCATTTCACTAGAATAGTAATTAAGGAATTCTTAAGGCTTTGTTGTGCTGAAGCTTTATTGTCCCTACCATCTCTACTAGAATGAATAGCACTTTGAAACTGAAACTTGCAAGCTATCTAACAAACTTGAGCTGCTGTGACCAAAGAATTTTGCTCTTAGTTCCAATGGCCATCAAGTCTTCTTCAACAGAAACTCACAGACTATCCACATGAGCTGGTCCCGGCATGCCCCACTAAGGATTTCACCTCTGTTCTTTTTAAGGCTGATATGGCCAAATATCACAGAGGTTTAATGCAGGATACAAAAAGGCCAAAGTGTTTTTCTCAAAAAGAGGCTAGAGAAATTCCTGTGACTTTTTGCCTAGACATCTGATTTACTGGAAATGATACCAGTAAATCACTGCCTTTGAACCTTTTTTGGAAAGGAGCTTATCAGGTACTCTTAATTATAAACACTGAAGTGAAATTCAAGGGAATTGACCCTTGGATTAATGTCTCCCTGTTGAAAAGACATCTTGTACCCATCTCCTAAACCTTCATGCCAACAGGAAATTGAGAAAGTGAGAATCTCAGGATTCTCCAGTAGCAGAGGCAGCTCAAAGGGAACAGCTTTCCCAAGAACCTCAGATCAAGAGGAAATGGTCAGATGTGGATCCTAAGATCATGAGATCGAAAGCCCTGAATGTTGACCACCACATTTGCTTTGCCTCTTCATTATTCTTTTTTGTGGCTATGTTTTTGTGTGTGTGTTTGTATCTCTATTGATTTAAGGTTTATGGTTGTGAAAATGAGATTCTTAAAATTGTTTCCCTAATCTTGTTACTCTGGTTAAATCAGGACAGAGTGTTAAATGAACCAGTGAGTAATCTAAACTTTTCTGTGTTTAAGAGACTCAAGATGGAGATAAGATTTGTTCTTCTGGATGATGCCAAATGAGGCAGTGTCATGGCTTAGTGACATCATCCAAGGTCATCTAATAACTATCATGTTACTTGTCCTCAAAGCGTTTTCTGTGTTCTCATCAACACTGCCATTCACTCAAATGACTGAAATTTAACTGCATGGAGAAAATTCATGAGAAGCCCTGACAACAGCCATCACTAAGTCTGAAACCACAATTGACAAGAATGGAGTAAATCTGGAGAACTAAAAAGCCAACACATGGACCAAAAAATGAGACCCAGGGTCCTTGTTGACCAACAGAAGGGACAATAAGAGACTCTGAAGCCTAGAAATCTGCCGTTATACCCTTCACATGTCCTTGTTTTGCACACTCGTTCTTTCCTACCCCCTCTTACATACAGGCTTGGCTACTGATTGTTTCTACACACCCTACTTAATAAAACTAGACTGCCCACTACTACAATGATTGCTGCTCTCCAAGCTTAATTCCTCCCTCTCCCCAAAACCATTCCTGACCTGCTATTCCCAAACTAGCTGAACTTCAGCTGATGCTAAACTCTGTAACAACATAGTTCAATAGGATATAATGATAGAAATCGTTCTGTACTGTCCGATATGGTGGCCTCAAGGCACATGTGACTTCTGAGCATTGGAAATATCATTACTGTGACTGGGGAATTTTAAATGTTATTTTACTTTAATTTAACCTTAAACTTAAATAGCATGTATAATGTGGGGCTATTGTATTTGCCAACACACCTAAAAATCTGACTCTCCTCCCTCAAGAAAGAACTCTCTCCCCAGCTGCTCCTTTTCTTCCTTTCCTTTTGCCAATCACAGCAAAAGCATCTCTGTCAGCTCAGCTGGATGATAGGCACCTGATGACAGGTGGCAAAGATAGAAGCTGCGTGTGGACATGTGGCAGCCAAACTATGGAGGCTTTTCTTCTTGACCTGTGGTGTTCGAAAAGGACTATCTTCTCCATCCCTACCTCCACCTTGTTTTATTGTGAATCAGCCTTGACCATCTTTTTACACACTTGCTGTCGCATTCATGCTATTCACTGGTTTGTCTGGCCTTTTATTACTGAACCACTTATGACATTTATCACACATTTATATAAATTATATCCCCCTGAAGCCAAAACAGTGTGTTAGTTTTAATTTAAAATGTATCTGTAGGAAAAAACAGCCAAACTAGCTATGGGTATCATGTGTTCTGTCATCAATTCAGAGTTTGTTAGTTTCAAGTTTTCCAGATTTACAAAATATAATAATGCAGGGGGAATAGTAATGAATAAGTACAAAAGAAAACAGGATTACATTAAAATTTTTTAAAGAATAATTTCTAGACTCTATAATAAAAATGTTAGACTAAACTCATGTTTATTGACTTTTTCTATCAGAAGTTCATTAATATATAATAAAGAAATAAAAATGATATTATAACTACACAATTGAATGGGCTAGAGTTGGTGGAGTTACACAGGAAAAAAATAGCTGTAATTTTTTTAACCTCTCTTTCCAGTATGCAATGTCAAACATCCCTTCCCTATCCAGATTTCCCAAGCATATCTTATAGATGTGCTGTTTTTGCTGTTATTTTCAGATAATAGACTAGTCTCATTAGTCTAACCTTGACCCATTCTGTTTCATGTTTATCTCAAAGATTCCATTCCCACTCTCTTCCTCAACCCAAACCTGAGCTGGGGCATGAGCGAGGCTGGAGGAGTTGCAACAGGGTATATTTTACCAATTTCTCGCAGCTCTTTGATTTTTCTCTCTCCATTCACTATTTTTGGCTCTTCCGAGTTTAAAGTGGGAGTGATGAGTAATAAAGGCAAATATAATGTTCGTTTATTGAGCTATAATGTTTGTTATTGATCTATACTGTTTATAACCCTTTTCTGGTGATAAGGCTTACTTTCTGTCATCTGTCTAAATGTTGTCTCTCTTGTATGAGGTACTTAAATGTCTTTAAATATAGCCATTCCCCACCTCCATCAAACTGGAGCTGGAAATCCTTTCCCTTACAATTCCCTGTCGTAAAGCATTTTACACTGTGGCTGATCCATTGTGGCTTCTCCTTTCTAATGTCAGTGACCTTGCACCAAACACAATCCCTTTAAGCAGATGCCGCTCAAGTCATCTCTCGCCAAGTTGCTCTCTGTGGTATTTACTTAGCTCATGGGGAAAAAACAAGGACAATAACATCAACAACAAGAACATTGTTTTTGCCGCACCAAAATCTGAGTGATGAAGTTACAGCTACTGGAGTTCTGTCTTTGCTCAGCTGTTTTCTAGTTCAGATTAAGTCACCAAATTTTGTAACCGAACTTTGTGGAAAATAAGTCAGCTTTTCCAAGAGCCTTCTCCCCGTGCACTACTCAGGTTCTATAATAGAACAGAATCAACTATAAAGAACAATTAACCCAGCTCACATTTTACATTTCATCAGTAATATTGAACACTACAAAACAGCAATTAACTTTAGAGATTCAAGGAAAATGTTATTTCAACCTAGGGTTGTATCTCAATCATACTACCAATTAAAAGTGGAGACAGAATAAAGTAATTTCAGATGTACAAGGACTCAAGAAAATTTATTTTCTATGCACGACTTATTAGCGAGTTATATGAGAACACACATCAGGAAAATGGAGTAAACCAACAAAGGGCGTCGTGGGCTGCAGGCAACAGCTCCTCCAAACAGAAGGGAAGGGCAACAAACCAAGTCTGGGGCAGAATGGCTAGTTTCATCTCTCCTCAGAGAAAGATTTAAAGATTAAAAGGGGACTCAATATAATCATACGAGGGGGACCCTCAAAAGCCCAGACTTTATGAAAAATTGTGTATATATTCTTACATGTTTAAACTTGAGTCCCCTTCAAAGTACTCTCCATCTGATGCAATACACCTATCGAGACAATTTTTTTCCCCACTGATCAAAACAGTTTTGAACCCGTCAATTTGGATGCCTTTTAGTGCTTCTTTTTGTTTTACCTCTTCCACATCAGCAAAATGTTTCCTTTTGAGCCCCCCCCCTTTTTTTTGCATTTTGGGGAAACAAGTTGCTTAGGGAAAGATAGTGTGAATAGAGGTTGGGGCACGGGGATCCTGCCATTTACAGTCAAAACCTTCTGAATGCTCAGTGCACTATGGGCAGATGCGTTCCTAAACCACCCATCATGAACTGGGCAAACTCACTGAAAGAGTCTTCAAAAAGAATTCACTAAAGCCTAACACAGCCTCTCACAAGAATGCCAGCTGGTACACTGATACCGATGGGTTCCTAGAACACTCACCTAGCGGGAGGAAGCCTGTACTACAAAGGGCCTGCTGTCTGGAAGATAATTCCAGCTTTTTTGTGGGGTCCCACCTCATATTACTATTGAGAGGTTGTAAAACTTGATAATATGCAAAATATAGAAATACAATCAACATTTATTGCACCAGGCTGTGAGTCACCATCTCATCAAAAGATAGGCACTAGTAATCATTGCATCTGAAGCTCTCACCTTAGTTCTGACACACAGAAAGCATGACAGACATACTTTTAATCAATAGTCTTCTGTAAGAAATCTTTGTGGTTGAATTCCCCTTCCCCACACTCCCATTACTATTATATCTTATAGTTTTGTGATATTAAATATTTGTGCTAATTTACTGCTCTTAGGTAGTCTTATAATGTTGTTGTTTAAGTGTAAAAGTACTAATAATATTGTATAAATGGTTCTAAATCTATAGAGAGTATCCAGGAACTACATCAAATGGCAGATTCCCTGAAATTGGGATGGTTATATGTGCGATAAAGCCTAGAAACCTGAATTATTAACAATCAGTCCAGCTGATTCTGATTCGTGTGGTCTTGGTCCATCACTAGAAACTGTGCTTTATGAACTCATCGACTCATTAACGAGAAGTTTGGAATTAACTCTTAAGGAAATATTGTTTTCATTATTTCTAATGTGGTCAAAACATACTCCCCCCCAAATTTATCAACATTTTCCACTTAGCAACTTACACAAAAAATGAAACTATAGTGTGAATCAATAATACTTTGTTGTGAAGGAGTAGGCAATATTATTTCATCAAAACCCTTTCCTATTTATCCAGCCTCAGAGGTGTGCCATGGTAGTAACTTAGTTTCTCCACATCCACTTCTCCTAAAATTGCTACTTTTGAGCTGTTGAGACTTACGACTGCCTGAAAGAAATGTGAGCATGAAAGAATAAAAGTAACTTAGATTGCTGTGCTAATATGCCTCTAAGTGCTAAAGTTGTTTTGTTTAATCATTATTTCACAAGTCTATTAGATTATTGGCTTCCCAGAATTGTAATTCTTTCCTGAATGTTTCAAAGTTTTCCATTTCTACAGAGTATTGTATTATGTATCTTTGTTCATTTATAGATGTGTTTCCCTAACAGTGATGCACTAGTAATCTCCACTCCACACTATGAGAAAGAAGCTATGCGTTATTTTCCTTTCCAAGAAAACTCAATTGATGCACAGAATGATTGTCTCCCACTAGCTAAAATTGCAGCAGAGGGCCGCACTTGCCTTATTAAGATGAAATTTCTGTTTTCATTTATGGTGGGGGTGGGGGGCCCTATTCCCAGTAAAGGATTAGTCTAGAGACCTGGGATATCAGTGCTGCTATACCAAGTAGAGAAGTGAGTGTGGTGAGTGTTAGAGCTCACTCTTTGCATTGGTTTATTTCTCGGTAGGAAAAAATGAGAAAGTGGAGAAAGTACTAGTTCACGTTAAAAGGTAAGATACGAAGAGGCCACTATCATCTCAGGTTTTGCCTGTTGATTTCCAAATAACAACCTTGTCTCTGGAGTCATTAAAACTATTCCTCTCCTGAGAAAAGGCCAGGTTTCCTGCCTCTGAGGCCAAATAAACCTGGTGTATCATTTTGTCATTCTTTATGAGAACACTGGTCCTGGAGATACTAAAAAAAACTATCAATGATTATCAATGCTACCTCCTTTATAAAAGTATGCAGGCACATACATTTAGTAAAATGTATTAGTTATAAAGCAGTAAATATTTCCATTCTTTAGAGCTAACTTTTCTCCAGAAGATGTCTTTTGAAGTAGTGGGTATGATTAGTTTAATTGCATGATTTTTAAAAAAGATTTTATTTATTTATTTTTAGAGAGGGGAAGGGAGGGAGAAAGAGAGGGAAAGAAACACCAATGTGTGGTTTCCGCTTGTGTGCCCCCCTACTGGGGACCTGGTTCACAACCTAGGCATGTGCCCTGACTGGGAATCGAATGGATGATCCTTTGATTTGCAGGTCGGCACTCAATCCACTGAGCCACACCAGCCAGGGCTAATTGCATAATTTTTTTAAAACAAAAAAATTATTGTTCCTTCCACACATAGTATTTTTAAAATTCCAAAAATATATATTCTTAATTTAGAAAGGATACGAATATTAAACTGCCTAACATAATGATAGATGGAAGGTGATACAAACATTTAAAGATGGTTTTACTATTCCTCAGGAATGAATCAACACTGTACCAGCAATAAGTGTGCAATTGGTTTTATATCTAGACATGTAGATAGATTTTGCCCCATCAGTGCTCTGCCTGGACAGGCTGAAGTGTCCTTTTCATGTTGAGGTTGTTTAGGGAATAGCTTTGCAGAGGATGCCTGGACATGTGTGTCTTTAATAAGTGGTGTATAGTGGTCTGCAGTATATACACTGTATCCTATAAACTCTGAGAAGGTGGGTTTGGGTAAGAGACAGACTTCTCTGAGTGAAATGGATTCAGAGTCACAGTTGGGGAACATTTTGTGAGATGGATATTGTGTTACATTTAGGGAATATTATGGGAACAGCGAGTGTTCTCACAAAGCACAAAGTTCCATTATTATGGGCTAGTAAGGGAACCAAGGAATACTAGAAGGGTTAATTTGACTGTTTAATATATGTGCTTTTGACAGGCTTCCTGAGGTTACACAGTCTGGTATCCCCATTTTGGTACCTCCTTACCCAATAAGCCTCGAGACTCAAGATATCATAGACTGTCTTTTGTACTTCTGAAGTTTTTTTTTACACATCATTTGAATTATGAAAATGTAAATAATGTTTATGGAGATACAGACTGGCTGTCAAAGCCATCGTTTTTTTAAATATAAAATTATAGTATTTTTTCCATTACCATTTAGTCCCCTTATAACCCCCTCCTGCCATAATTGCCACACTCTTGTCTATGCCCATGAGTCCTTTTTTGCTCCATTTCTCTACCCTCTAATGTTCCCCACCCCCTTAGCTCTCCATCTATGAGTATGCCTGTATTTTGCTTGTTAATTCAGTTTGCTCATTATTCCACATATGAGTGAAATCATTTGGTAGTTGTCTTTCTCTGACTGGCTTATTTCATTTAGCATAATGTTCTTCAGGTCCATCCACACTATCACAGAGGGTAAAATTTTCTTCTTTTTTATGGCTGAGTAGTATTCGGTTGTGTAAATTTCCCATAGTTGTTTTATCCATGCATCTCCTGATAGATACTTGGGCTGCTTCCATATCTTGGGAATTGTAAATAACACTGCAATGAACACATGGGTATTTAAGTTCTCTCAAATTCGTGTTTTGGGTTTCTTCAGATATATTCCCAGGAGTAGGATTGCTGGATCAAAAGGCCAATCCATTTATAATTATTTGAGGTATTTCTAAACTGCTTTCCACAGTGGCTGCACCAGTCTGCATCCCACAAACAGGGCAAAAGTGTTCCCCTTTCTCCACATCTCCACCAGCACTTGTTTGTTGGTTTATTGATGATAGCCATTCTGACAGGTATGAGATAATATCTTATGATGGTGTTAATTTGCATTTCTCCAATGATTAGTGATGTTGAGCATATTTTCATATGTCTATTGGCCATCTGTATGTCCTCTTTGGAGAAGTGTCTGTTCAGGTCCTTTGCCCATTTTTTAATTGGGTTTTCTTTTTTCTTTTTTCAGTGTTAAGTTTTATAACTTGTTTATAAATTTTGGATATCAACCTCTTATCAGATGTATCAGTGAATATGTTTTCACATTCTGTAGGTTGTCATTTTTATTTTGTTGATGTTTTCCTTTGCTGTGTAAATATTCTTTAGTTTGATATAGTCCCATTTCTTTCTTTTTTCTTTTGTTTCCCTTGCCTGGGGAGATATGTCCAATAAAATATTGCAATGAGCAATGTCCAAGATTTCGCTGCCTATGTTTTCTTATAGGACTTTTAAGGTTTCAGGTCTAATATTTAAGTATTTAACCCATTTTGAATTTACTTGTGTGTGGTGTAACAAGGTAAACTTGTTTCATTTTTCTACTGTATCTGTTCAGTTTTCCCAACACCATTTATTGAATAAACTATCTTTAACTCATTTTATGTGCTTGCTTCCTTTGTTGAATATTAATTGACTACAAAGTTGTAGGTTTATTCCTGGGTTCTCATATTCTGTTCCATTTTTCTATAAGCCTGTTGTTATGTCAGTACCATGCTGTTTTGATTACCATGGCTTTGTATATAGTTTGATATTAGGTAGTGTGATTCCTCCAACTTTGTTCTTCTTTCTCAGGATCACTGTTGCTATGTGGGGCCTTTCATGGTTCCACATAAATTTTTGAAATATTTGTTGAGATCGGATACAAGACAGGGATGTCTGCTTTCACCCCTGTTATTCAAGATAGTATGAGAAGTCCTGGCCACAACAATCGGACAAGAAGGAGAAATAAAAGGCATCCAAACTGGAAAAGAAGGAGTAAAACTATCTTTATTTGCAGATGACATGATATTGTAAATAGAGAATCCCAAAGATTCCACCAAGAAACTACTAGAACTGATAAATGAATTCAGCAAAGTAGCAGGATACAAAATTTATATCCAAAAATCAGTTGCATTTTTATATGCCAACAATGAACCAACATAAAGGGAAATTAAGAAAAGAATTCAATAAAATACCTAGGAATAAACCTAACAAGGATATAAACAACCTGTACTTGGAAAATTATAAGACATTGAAGAAAGAAGTTGAAGAAGATACAAATAAGTGGAAGCACACACCGTGTTCATGGGTAGGAAAAATAACAGCATTAAAATGTCCATACTACCCAAAGCAATCTATAGATTCAATGTAATCCCTATCAAGATTCCAACGATGTATTTCACAGAACCAGAATAAATTTATAATTTTATTTACATCTATTGAATGCCAATATTGTTTTGGTCATAATACAAAGATAATTTGATGTACAATAGTTCAAAAATTTATATTCATTTCCATTTATGTTTATACTCTGAGGGGCTTTGTTTGATATTCCTCCAGTCTATTTAAATAAGGTACATATTTCTTAAGTGATGTTAAGAAGCATTAAGTGAGCTTTTAACATGGTATATAAGGGAAAAAAACATTAATTTGGGAGGTGAAAAAGAAAAATATAATTTAAGAAGTCAAATTCAGAATATTGGAAAGGATTCATTTTACCACTCTGTCTCTACTCCTGCGTCATAATTCTATCTGATATAACTTTCATTTGGGCATAAATGGTGATCTTTAATAAGAACGAAAGCTTTTTTTTAGGCCCTTTCTTAACAGAGCTAAGCATTTTAGATCTCTCACTAGTATACTACATTTAAAAAAAAGTTTTCTGATCTTTGGTTGGATACTCTCATACAATTAAAAGTACATTATGATAAAAACTGAAGTACAAAACAGTACATGTCGAGCAGTTTGCATCTTATTTCTTGCCTTTTAAAAATTATAAGTGTAGTGTGTTTTATTATATTTTATATTTTATAACATTATTTCTACTCTAAATTTTATATATTTATTTTGATTACCATTTAAATAGATTTAGTTCCTGTAATTATTCAGCTTATTCCATTTCATGTAACTTCAGGTTGAAATTAATGGAATCAAAGGACTTTTAGGGCTTTACTTTTTTCATCTTTTAGAATACTTTTCAGGGTAAATAAAACCTCAGAGATGGAGAACTTCTGACACCAGAGTTTCAAATGAATAAAACTTAAAGATATACATAAAAACATAAGTAGCCTGGTACTGAATTTTAAAAAAGCAAGTTTTAATTTGTATTTGTAGCCGCTCTTGCAAACACTAATTTCTTTAAGAGATAAATTTATTATATTATTTTCTACATAATTGTATTTAAACTTAAGCTGGTCACTAAAGAGGAATTGTTTGTATTGCAAACATTGTTACTTTAAAATAATTGAAAGTTCATTAAATTTCTTACTAAGTGATCAAAGATTAAAACAATTATACTAAACATGTGTGCACTCACATAGAAGGGCTTGCTAGCTGCAGAAAACTGTTTACAATATTGCTATTTTGGAAATGTATATAACGTGCATATTTGAGATTTAACGTATTCAGGATAGCAATTCCTGTCCTTTTTTAGATAATACTTTTTATTTTTTATTTGTAGCATTCTTGATATTATATTTTTCATTCTCATAAATAAAATCTCATTTTTTAGATGAACTTTGTGAGGAAAGTGAAGCCCAATAAGGCCAAACCACTTGCTGAGAATCATGTTGATTTGAATCAGCATCAGAATCCACAGGAATGCCTTCTTTTTGCTTCATTTTTATTGTTGACACTATTACAGTTGTCCCCATCCTCTATCCCCCCACTTGCCCCCATTTCTGTCCAGCCATCATGACACTGCTTTCTGTGAGGGACTTCTTGAACACTAATGTTTTCATCCTATTAACTCATTAGAATAGCTTTAGATGCTGTCAAAAAACTGTGATGATTTCATTCTCTTCTGACCCAACCCAATTCATCTGTTGCTTTTCAGTTTGAAATGTCTCCTTTTTTTCTCATTTCCCCTTCTTCTTTACTCACTATGAATGTGTATGATTAACCTGAAGATGGTAGTGTTTCTGTAAAATGTCAGGGGAGCTGGCAAGATTTTAAATATCTAAATAACACCACTCCTGAGAGGGAGGGAGAGGGGGAGGAGGAGAGAGGGGGAAAGAGAGAGGTGGAGGGAAGAGAGAGAGAGAGGACTCTCATATATGCAGTTACTTGAAAAGCAGACATACACATCAACTGGTATAGATAATGTTTAAATACAAAATAATGCGTTATTATTTTACTGAAAAGTTATTAATTACAGATATGTTAACTAGTTTATTAAATACAGTGTTTGCTTCATTGGGCACAACAAGTTTTATTAGCTCTAGAAAAGACAAAGACAAGAAATAGACCAACATAAGAATGAATGCCTTAGAGGTAGATTTAACTTAAAATACACTTGCATGGGAGCTGAGCTTTTGAAGCACAATTAAACTGAATGTGCTTTCAAAGATATTATGTTTTATTCCTAAGATTATATTTCCCCAAGATAAGGTCTTTTGGAATATCAGAAAACTTCACGTTGATATCAGCATTAAAAAACACATTGGCATATAAACTTTAAAAATGGTAATCACACTGGAATAGCTTTTGCCTTGAGTTAACTATGTGGGCTAGTAACAGTTACCCGAAATGCCAGTGTGTTTTTGAGTATGCATTTTGAAGCTCAGCCACAGTCTATTTTTAGATGATGGTATCACGGATCTCCACGTCTGTTAAACCCACCATAATGTGCCTGTTCTACACCCACACTGAAAACAATGTGTGGTGGGGCGTGAGGATTAAGTATTAATTCCTTTTGATTATGTAGTTTAGAAAAACTGGTTCATTATAATTCAAAGATTTCTATCTATTTGTATTTGTATACCCCTCTTAATCAGACTGGCTTTCTTTGTATAATTGTAAATAAGTTTATTTTTTGACAGGTTTGGACAACAATAATCAATTAATTGGTGTTGTGTTTCTATAGCAAAGACTTTAGTAGAGAGAGGCTGTCTGACGTGATGACAATGAGTTGTGGGGGATGGGAAGAGACATTTTACAACACATATTTATTCAGAAATGCATTGCAAGAGTAGCCTGTTGAGGATGAACTGTTACTTTACTGGATAGTCTCCAAAACTGTGTATAAGTTTTCAGTAGTATGTTAGGTATAGAAGATAATTAAAAGTATAAGAATTATTCAGAACCTAATAGACTTGCAAAACACAGGTAGAGGTAATACAACTTTCAGCTACAGCTTTCCTACTTTGAATTCAACTCAGTTGAATGTAGGCCCTTTGTCAAGTTTTTAAATAGAGCATATTTGGAATTTTTGTAGAGTGACTATCCTTGCAATGCAACCAGATTCCTTTCTGGAAGCAAATTTTCAGGTTATTTTCAGGCACTGCTTCCATGTCCTCCCACTTTGCTTACCCATTCCACATGGAACACTAACCACAATAGTACAGAGGGGCCTTTTTACAAATGGGTAGGATGTCCAGTTTTCATGTCTCAGCCCTCATCCTCACCCACTTTTCCTGTTAGCAAGGATAGACCAGAGTCGTAGGCTACTCATACATTACTACCTGCTGCGTCTTATCCCTGAGTCAACACGGTTCCAACCTGTTTTGGAATCTAGACTTGCTGCTCCAGAGCCATTGGTTTGTTTGGCTACAAAGATCAAGTTCTTTACACATATACCTCAGGTTTGAAACCTTGAGATGTTTGCATGTTTCATCTGTGTTAAAACTCAGGCTGGAGTAGAGAATTCTATTTAAGATGGACAGAGCCTAACAGTTGAAATAGCATTTGTACACGAGGAGGGCAGATGGTAATGAAATGTGTGTACACCCACGCAGAAATGCTCACGTGCTGCCGTGAACTGGCCGTGGGCTCTAGGGAGCCCCTGAAAGACCTGGGTAATGATTTTACAGGTGGCAGCAGCAGTGGAAACTGCAGAAGGAGGTTGGTTTTTAAGGATGCTGAACTTCTTTTCCCCTCCTTTGAATTTCTGCATTAATTTTTACCCTTTTTCCCCTTAGAAGCAAAAACCACCATTACTCTATCAATACATAACTTATGTGTGAAAAGACGTCCTTGTTGCAGATTGCTTTTTAGAACAGATAACTTCTAGACCTCGAAAGTGTTTTCTTTATATTTTTACTTGCTAAGTTGCCTTGTAAATACCTATATATAAAAAAGAATGCTGACTGTAACAAAGATGACTATATTTGCCATTGAGAAATTTCAGATCCTAAGGAAATCTTTCGAAGGGACATGAAGCTAGTTTGAACCAACCTTGGTTTTATAGGTTACAACTTGATAAAACTATAAGACTTCTGGAGGTTAAAAATGGTAGCTGTGCCACCACAAACAGAACATCACATTTCATATGTTTTTATTTTTGCTCTTTACAGGCCTTCTGCAGTGCAACTGGTGGCTTCTGGATGGCACCATAGAATTTTAACAGTCCCAATTTCAGGAACAATTCATTTTTTGTTGAAGTGTCAGACTTATTTTAATGGGGGCTAAAACCATGCAACCAGTCAGGTGCAGAATGGCTTAGGGGAGACACAGAGAATGTAGGAGATGACAGACTTTCGTTTATAGCCTCAATTTACATATTTGGATGGCCGTATTCTTTTAAAAATAACGATGAAGTAAAGCCAATAATCAAGTACATGAATGTAGTTCCTTATGTGATTCATTTGCATGTGGATAAGAAGGTATTTGAAGTAGGACATGATCACCTTAGTAGATTAATAACCAAGCCAGCACTGTAATAGCATCAAAGAGGAGAAGAGCCTTTCTCAGGAATTACTTCTTTTATAAAGAGAATAACCTTGTCCAGTGTTGGCCAGGATATACCTTGAAATGAATAAATTACGGTTGTAACTGACTGTAGAAAAAAATGCAGCAACATACAGTCATACCCTTGTGATAATAAGAGCACAATGCCGTTTGCTGTACAAATGCAAAGGAAAGTAACATTAATAAGTCTTAGGAAGTTCCAAGTCTTATATAGGAACATGGAGAGCAGAAAAATTTGGAAACATACAGGCTATAATTATCTTTGTTCAGACAATAATGTAATATCCAACTTATTGTCAATAATGATTCCTCTAATTACGCACACTTGTTCTTCTCTCTTCCCTCGTTTATTTTTCTCTAACCACCAAATTTATATATATATCAGCTGAAATTATCTCTGATTTTATGGTTTATTCTAGTTAATCCTGTATGTTATTCTACTGTTATCAAAAGACTTTCAGTTGCCTAATTATCTAGAATTGAAAGAAACAGCTCAAATGTAAATACGAGGTATCAAAATTTTACCAAATAGTTCATGTAAATGATAAAGTGAGACAACGTAAGAAATTATATTACTTTCTAAAACATAATAAAAATCAAAATCCATACAATTTTGTTTTATTTCATGGCAAAACCCAGACTTAATAATATCTTAAAATATGGCATTCTGCTTTTTATCCTTCTTATGGTAATTAAAATAGCCATAGTAACGATTACAGAAATTTACCTCCAAAGGAATATTTACAATGGGCCCCATGTTATGCGGCCTTCCCTACATATACTTAATATGTGCATATCAAATGCATTGTTTTATTTTAATTTACTTTCATGAATAACTTTAGGATATTATGACATATTTTTTTTAGGAATGAAACCCTAACTTGATAACCTCAAGTGATTGACTTACAAGGGTTTTGATATTGTTAAGACAGGAATCCTCTGTATTTTAACTCCATAAAATAGGTAAGCTATGCATAGAGCTGTTTTTTTAAGCTGTATTGGATGAGCCAAACACAACTACTGTGGATACTTATAATTAGCAAAATCTAACCTAATAATGACTGCATATGTATGTATATATATAGACACACACATATATATACACACACAATAAATAGTAAGCTCCTTGAAAACATGAATTACGTCTTATTTATTTTTAATACCTTATTGTCCTTTTAGTTCACTATGCTAAAATAGTTAGCACTAGACAAAAGTTTATTAAATGAGTATACAGACAACTAAAAATTTATACTTTACATATGTGTCTAGTTCTGCTAGGAAAAGCATTGATTTATTAGGTAGACAGTATTGCATAGATGAATGCAAAGAAAACACTTCTGAAAACAATTTTAAACAATTCTGTGTACCAGAGAACCTAAGTCCCTTCAAGTCAAATTCCTTTTGTTATCATATTTGTTTCCAAAATAATGCTACATTATTGTCTCAGTTTTTTCTACTATTGCTATTAGATTCTTCCTTGAGGTATTACCAAGAGGTATTCATTGTTCAAAATTTCCAATACTTGTACTCACCTTTCTTTATATCTGGGAGTTCATTTTTATAACCTTCCTTTGCTGTAGTACAATTTTTTAAAGTATTCTTTATGAAAGTAGTTTTATTTTTGCATTTTGGCACAGACTATATTCACAAGACTTTTTCAAAATCGATGGGCTTCAAAGTTTCACGAGGCTAAGCATGAACCCTGTCTCTGGATACTACACCTCTCTGCTTACATTTTTTTTTCTCCTCAAAAATAAGGCAGTTGTGTGTACATGAAACCAAAACCATATGTAGGCCTACAGAGAGTATCAGGATAAATTAGACAAATTAGTATTGCTTTGGATTTACTGGGTCAGTTGTTCAGGAGACTCTGTGAAGTGCATTGAGTACATGGATGATCTTCCCATTGTATTATAAACACCTCTGTCCCAAGCTTTGTAAGTACTAGCAGTGTATTTTGGAAGGGAAAAGTGGTACAGTTCTCTTAGCTAGTAAGTAACTGAGGGCTGTCAAGCAAAACTTAAATGTAGTTTATATGATTTTCTTTTTTAAGTCTTAACATCTTTTTTCCTTCTCTTGGTACTAGATAATTAAACATTTTTAAAGATGCTAAAGCATCAAGACCACAAATCAGATTTGAACTTGGGAACTACTGTGAAAAATTAAAAAGCACATAGGGAGGGAATCAAATCTTCAAAGTTTGACCCCTCCCCTTTCCAACAGATCTTGCCCTGAGCACATATCTATTTTCATTAAAACGTGCTGCAGTCCTTTTTCTTTGTCATTATGGAAATGATTTTCAGTTGCATTTAGAGGTTTTTTTTTTTTTCACATAAAGAACTCTGTTTTAGATGATAGGTATTTTAAACTACTGAATAGAGTATTGATGTGTAGGAGGGCATTTGTCTCTTTTCTCACTCTGCAGCTGAATGTCTGAGGCATTTGCAGTTGAACAGCGGAAGAGATTTCCAGAAGCAGGCAAGTCTGAATGCACCCGTGCTCACTAGCCATCAGTCTTTCTTTCTCCTGCCATACCCTCTGCAAGTGTTTGCAAGCACACACAGGCACGTGTGTGTGCAAATATGCATATTATACAGGGAAAATGTTCCCAGGTATGTCTAAACTGAATTTCCTCAGTTCCACTGTTCCTATTTTAATATTTCTGATATTCAGACAGGCCAAGCGATCAGTGCACATTTAATGCAGCATTACACCTTGTTTGTAGAAAGGCTGTCATACTGGAAGCTAAATCACCTTGCAATTAATGGTATTTTAGGATTGAGAAAAGATTGTAACTATACATGTGATTTTCAGTTTTCTTGCCTGAAAGTTTATTGACTCCAAATGATAATAAACTTTGCTCATTCTCTTCTGCTCTTAGTGACTCTTACACCCATGTGACATTCCACCACATTTCTAACACAATGAAAACAACGGTCTGCTCCAGTTTACATAATATTATTTCAAAAAATGTGAGAATGATGTTGTAAAGAGATGAAGAAGATTGCCGTTTAGAACAATACCATTTTAAATTGTTTCATAAAGTGAGGGCCTTCTAGGTAAAGTAAACTTCAGTTTATGTGTGCTTTTTAAGTATTTCAAGCTATGCAGATTGAATTTTGTAAAATTTCACTGCTCTATGTCAGGAGTGCATTTTGATGAATGTAGGTGATGACATAGGCAGAAGCTGAGGACCAAGAGCTGGACACACACATACTAGACTCAGTAATTGGAAATTCTAGTTTACATGCTTCTGTATTATGATAAAAATATCATTATTCCATTAATAATTCTATTACCTGTTTTAGATATTTAGTAAGAAAGAAACATTCATATCTATTCCCATGTTAAGAAAAGATTGATTCTTTAGAAAGGAATGATTTTTAAATATGTATTTTAATAATTATATTAATCATCATTAAATGAGTATAATTTCATATTATTAATGCATAGGGTTATATATAACTGTAGTATAGTTCATATTGGATCAGAAAATTTATCTGGAAAATTGAACTATTATTTTAGAGGTGTATGTGTATGTATGTGAGAAAGTGGGAGAGAGAGAGTGCAAATGAGTGATCTGTAAATTAGCACATTATAAACCACCAGAATCTGAAAAAGCAAAATATTCAATAAATTCCAAACTAAATTTCATGAGTTAAATTAAAATTTTGCAATAGGGGGCGTTCAGCCTCATGAAATCAGTATAGAGAGTTTTTCAACATACAAGAAAGAAAATAGGTTTAAATATAGTATCTCAAAATAGCACAACTTGCAGCAAGTATATAATTTGTGAAGTAATTGGGTAATTAATTGAAAAAAAAAGTTGAGCAGTGCACGAAGCTTGTCCATCTTTCAAAAAATGGAGCTTAGATGGCATATGGCAGAATATAAATGCATCTCTACTCTGTGGCTTTGAATGTTAATTTTATAAACTATTCTAGTTCACCCAATTTGTAAAGCTAAATATAAATTGCAATTCACAGAAGAAATTTTGACTTAATGTCATGCTTTTATCGCTTGTTTTTTTCAAAATTAATATGAAGTCTTATGGAATATTTCCTAAAATTTTAGAATGTCTTCATATTTAAAATGTTTTCTTACCAGTGTTTTCTACACTCTGCATTTTCCTAATATAGATCATACCTTAAAAAATATGATAGCTACATTTCAAGACCACTGTGTGTTTTACTTTTAATATAACTTGTGTTGATATTTATTATTTCCTTGACCACATAGCTCCAAACCTCAGTCTCACAGAATTTCTTTACAAATGTGTCAATCTCTTTGGTACTTCTCTAAAACAGTATTTCCTTCTGACCTCAGCTAAGTTAATTTCTCCTTCATTTAGCTCTCCTTGCATTTGTCACATTGTGTTAGAGACATTTGTTTATGATGCTGTTTTTGCCTGTAGATTATACCTACTCAAAGGAGTACATGAGATATTTGTACCCTCAGTATGGAGGACAGTGCCTGAAATATACTCAATAATGCTAGTTAATTGAGAAAAATTTTACTAAAAAAATGCAGCTCTCTTCAAACAGAAAAGTACATTAAAATACACTGAAATACAAAGAATAATGTGTAACTATAAAGCATAAAATTATTTTTCTGCCTTGCTAGAAAAATAGGGGTTGAGAGGTAGGGATCTGGCCAGGATTCTGAGTTTACCCAGAGTGACTTGGGGAAGATTACTTAAACTGACTTTTCTTTTTTTCAAGTCGAGGGAATGAAAATACCAGTACCACATGTTGGTTGTGAGGATCCCATGGTCTAACATACTGGAAGCCCATAGGACAGTGCTATTATTTACTGTTAACTATTATTATTATGACTGCTTTTGCTCCTTCTTTGAAATTGTATTTTTTAATTTTTTTATTGTATTTCTTTCATTAGCATTTAGTTCCCTTATAGCACAAGTAGCAAACACAAGACCCGTGGTCCAGATTTGGCCCTCCACCTTGTTTTATCTGGCCTGGTACCTTGTTTCTACCCGTCAGCAGCTCTGAGCTCTCAGTCAGCTGTTAAGGATGGTTACATTTATACAGTCCTAAAATTACATTTGGCCCTTTGAAGGCAACAGCGAGGCTGATGTGGCCCCCAGTGAAAATGAGTTTGACACCCCTGACTTATAGCAGCCCCCCAATCACCCCACTGTTGTCCATGTTCATAAATCTTTTTCCTTTTTGCTCCACCCTGCCACCCCCCAAATTCGCCCCCCCATCCTTTACCTGTCATCCTGCTCTCTGAGTCTGCTTTTATTTTCCTTGTTAGTTCAGTTTGTGCACTGTATTCTTTGTATGAGTGAGATCATGAGGTACTTGTCTTTCTCTAACTGGCTCATTTCCCTTAGCATAATATTCTCTAGGTCCATCCATACTGTCATAAAAGGTAAAATTTTCTTCTTTTTTATGGTCAAGTAGTATTCCATTGTGTAAATATCCCATAGTTGTTTTATCCACTCATCTACTGAAATTTGTATTCTTTACTGTGTTGGATCCTGAGCTCTGCTTTGCATTAAGAAAATAAATCAAACAATTAAATGACCTGCCTTTGACAGCTGAGATGCTATCTATCTAATTTTTATATTTTTAGCACAAGTTAATATAGAGAAAACTTTTGAACTTTATTTAAGATTTCTCCTTTATAAATCCAACTGGTAGTCCAATGAAAGACAATCCAACTCACTGAATCTGGACACACTGAGTTCCCTTCAAATAAATTTTACTCTCATTGCCAAAATGGTATTTATGTACTAAGAAGTTTAAGCATTCTATCTTTTCCTTTTCACACACCACTTTATCATATTTCCCATGTTTATCAGACAAAGGAAGTACAATATTAAAAGCCAGTTTCACTTCTGAAAATTTCTGTTGAACAAAAATTATTTCTGTTCTTTCTGTTGAGCACATTAGCACTAGCAGTAAAAAGTTTAGATCAGAAAAGATTTCTCATCTCTTGATTAGGCCTGAGCTCAGGCACAGCGTGGCTTGCTCTTCCTCCTTATGGCATCATGGATTCTGTGCTCCTGATACTGATAAAGAACAGACACCATCGAAGGAGCTAAAATTGTAAGTCTGGAGACATATAGAGGGTAGAGAGGTGACATTTTCACCAAGTTCACTCTAACTCTCACTATATTTTCTAAAGTTTAGTGTGCCTTTCCATGTCTTTCTTCAAATCATCCCTGAAACCCTCCCGAGCCTACCCATCACTGTGTTTGGGCTGAGAATTGCTTTATGTCAAATTTGGGATCTTCCACAAGAAGAGGACAATACTCACAGGAATTATGATGTGGTAACACAGACTGGGAACCTAGTCAACACAGTGTTTCAAGGGAAGGAGAATGCAGCTGAAATTATCCATTGCCTCTAGCAAACAAATTGTCTCACTACAATTTATATTTTGTCACACCATTATTAAAGCAAGGGTTTCAGACTCTAAACCAAAGAATCACATTACTGCAACATTGTTAAAATGGTTATTTAGAGCACAGCAAAAGAGGATCACAGTTGTCTGCCCAAGCCAGGCAGAGAGTTGATATCTGAAATCATGCTTTCTTTCACTTTAAAAAAAAATGCCATTTGATGAACAAGAGTTATGCACTAACAACTGTACTCAGTAAATGTAAATTAGGTGCCTTTGGGTTCTAAATTATTATCTTCACTTCTGCAGTTGGAGGTTGGTCATTAAAGCCTGAAAGAGTGTAGCTTCCAAACACACCTATCTTTTGGCAAACAAACAAACAAAACAAAAAAACAAAACAAAACAAAAAACAAACAAAAAAGTACCTTAAACATTGGGTAACTCTAATTTAGAATCAAAATTAACTGGTAATTAAATTTACTTGCTATTAATTTAATCTTAGTAAGTAAAGACACATTTTAAAATTTAAATGAAAGCATACTATTGAAGCAGAAGAAACTGGAATAATGAAAGAGTAAAAAAGAGTACATGGTACTACCACCAGAACAGTGCCAGCAAAAATAAGACTAGAAGAAATTACTTCACAAATTTTGGCAAGTATACTTTGTGTTATTAGAGCAAAGTAAAAAAGTAGTTTTTATGTACAAAAATGTTCAACATAATCAAAGTGGGCTAATTAGGATTTTTGGCAAAGCTGAATTTTGTAAGAAATTTACTTTTAATAATCAAAAGAGGATTAGTGAAATTGGTCATCCAAAATCATAATGAAATGTCCCTAAAATATTTAAAAATAATTTTAACAGGATCAAAACTTATTATTTTGGCTAGCTACAAACTAAAATTTCTGAATACATACAAAAAATAATTTAAATGGATAGATGAAGAAATGTTCTTAATTTGTGACCAAAAAAATCAAACTCATGGTATAGATATTTTTGCATTTTACAGCTACCAAAGAATAATTTGAGGTATGTATTTAAAAAGTTAGTTTATATCACTAGATAATGTTTCAGCCGTAAGAGGTCAAAAATCTACATTTATTTTAATTTTAAAATAAAAGTTTATTATTTCTCATTGTTTCTTTAATTTCATTCAATATATATTGAAGATATTTATGCTCAGACATCTGAAGCAGAGTCTATGAAAGGTATTATGAATAGGATTGTTAAAATTGGTCAGTATGTATGTGTAAATGCTATGATATCTCCTGTTTATGGAACTGTTGAAAAAAATAGACAATTAATCTAGTGATTGTGTTTTTTGGCAGTACTCATTGGTTAAGTCTTGAAAGAGTTTTACAAAGATCAATTGTTTTGAAGATATGCTGATCATTCAGTGTAAAGATTATTTTGGAATGAAGTACCAAGCTTAAATTAGGCAGGCACAAAATGTTGAAATGGAAAGTTTTTATAATACAAACCAATAATAATGATTCACACATTTTAAAAACCAATCAACATGAAGAATATTTTAATTGTAACTTATAGTTTTATGAAACTTGGTTGCAAAAAGCTACAAGAAAAAAGATGAACCAGAATTTTGTCAAGTCTAATACAAATATTAGAAAAAATGATTTTTATAATACTTAACTTTGTTGTTCAAAAATTTAAGTATATTTGGAACAACTTTGTTATGTGAATCTACTATGTAAACTTTATATTTTATGAAATCTAAATCATGATTTCAGTGAAAATTTGGAATTGAGATATACTGTAAGTATAAACTACACAATAGATTTTGAAGAAGACAGTATGAAAAACATAATGCAAAATACCTCATTAATATATTTATGTTATTACATGTTAAAATTATTATTTTAGATATATTGGATCACATAAAATATGTTACTAAAATTAATGTCCTGTTTCTTTGTTCTTTTAAAATGTGGCTACTAGAAAATTAAAATTATATATGTGGCTTGCATTATATTTCTATTATATTTTTCTTGAATTATATAATTTCTTATTATTAATATTTTGCAAAATTTTTCCATTTTACTTTGTTTTCTTAATTGTTTAGTAATAAGCACTATAAATATTAAGCTACAAACTTATTTAGCATTTATACTGCACCCTCTGAGCCCTTTTGTTAAGTCATCATTTACCAGAATATTAAGATAGAAAATATGGAAGTTATATTTTACTACTAATCTATAAGTTTTCTTACTTATTTTGGACAGTTTTGAGATTTTAATGTTAAAATATTAATAATCGACATTATATCTTTTCCTCCTGGGTGCCATGCAAAAAGCTAGGTTTCGGAGAGTAACACATCCTGTCCTTCCTTTCCTTTTAGATTACTTGTTCTTTAAAACTGAGTCTTTGAAAGCAGAACTTGTTAAGAGAGTTTAAAGTGAGAATGAAAACATGTAAACTTAAATGCTTTCCGGTTGTAAGTGGGTTAAAATAACAGAGGAAACATATTTTAAAATAAGATTTGCTAGCAAAGTAGACAAGGATAACCTGGCACATCTGTGAGACTGTTGATGCCATGCTTCGGGGCTGATGTATGGTGAAATCCTCTGCACTCAGTCACAGAGGAGGTGAATTAGAAATCAGATAAACATGACCATGGGCTCACCAGTCACAGGCAACATTACTGTTCTCAAAGTGTCCTAGGAGTAGCTCAAATCATAGCCTCTGGGTAACTGGCACAGAGAGACACTTGAAATTACATGTTGGGACCACAATCTCTGCAACTAATTTAATTATGCTCAGGACCACTAAGATCTGGTCCAGAATAGAATATTAAGGTTGACTTTGAAATGTGAATAATGCTGATTTGTCACAGATCCAGCTTAAAGTGTAGTAGTGTTTTAGACTGTGGTGGTCTCTCCAATAGATTTTTCTTTTACCTCCAACTTCAGAGTTCTGACTCTCAAGAAAAAAACAAAATGCAGCAATAGCAAAGAAACCAAAAACATTAGAACAATGTCTATATGCCACCATGGTGTACATTCTGCAATCCCACACTTCGTTCTCTTTTGAAGAGGATGGAATAGAAACTACAAATACATTTCAATTCAGTGGAGAGATGTTTTCCACACTTATTTCTTTCCTTCTTTCTCTTGTGAACTTGGGCACCTTCAGTATTAGTCATTCTCCCCTATCCTGGCAAGCCCTTGCTTAAAAAGAGTCAGTAGAGTAGAACCCCTAAATTGTGTTCAACTGTCAATCAAAACTCAACAAATTCAGTTAAATGCATGGGCTTATGCGCATGTCCAGGTGCAAAGGCACATATGCACATGCACATTCATACATACATACACATGTCACAGAGTCTCACTGTGATGAGTACACTTGAAGCTTAGGATAATGCAGTTTCTCCATGATTACAGCAGCTGGTAGTACAGATATACCGTAGTGCTTTAAGAGAATTCCCATAATGCACTTGATTATACTATTTGTAAATGAGTTGCCTGACAACACTGTCATGCATCAAGTAGGCCTAGAGAAGGCCAAGGGGAGCTACAGTTTTGACAGCAAAATGTTTTCTTTTAGTAGGGGGCATTATCAAACCAATAGTTTATATAAGAGACCCTGAACTGATATAAATTACTTACGTGATCCACTTACAAATCAGGCCTAGGCAAAGTGGAGAAATGTCCAGCTTTTTGATGCATAGAAAGTCTTTCTCTGATGAAAATGAAATATATATATATATAAACATACTCATCTATTTGCCAAAGATGTTTTATATAAAGTAAAATTCCATGAGGGAAATATTCAAAATTGCAAATGGAGTATTATTAGTTTTACTTTATATTTTCTATGTCATCATTAGCGTATGACACATTAGTGTATAACACATCAGTGTAAAATCCTTAGAAAGTGTGAGATACCTTACTTCTTATCCTCTAAAAGAGATTAAAATGGTTTAATATAATTGTTGTTGTCTTTTTATTTACCTCTTTTAACACTTTTACTTTAGTTTTCATTATAGCTCTATTCTGTGACCCACTGGACCCCCCGCTTAAATGTGGCACAGCCATCTGAGAAAGTGAAGACAGACAGACCAAGCCCTCATGTGGTAAACAGGCAGTCTCATTAAGATAGAATAAACACCACTATAATTATTTTCTGCTATTTGCCATAATATAGTGCAGCACTTCATCAAACACGACAAAGACCATTTGCTGGAGCCAAACTGAGCGATGAGGAAAGACCGATGCTTCTCATGCACCTTAGTTCATAATGACTTCTGAGCATCTGAAGACCCTGCACCCAGCTTCACCCTCTGTTATAACGACAGAGGTTCTTGGGATATAATTTGTGCACACACATTGTTTACCTTAATCTCAGTTTTTAGGCAACCATGGTGTTTCTGAGATATTTTTCTACTCAGATTTGTCTTGTGTAAGTTGGCCTATATTTTTGATATAGATGTGTGTATTTTTCATCTCCCAAAATGTATTTCTGGATTGATTGATATCAAACTCCCTAATAGTCTAGTAAGAAATATTTTTTCCTATAAAGTCTTCTTACTGACATTAAATTAAAATACTGGGACAGGTATTTTTTACTCCTCTCTCTCTTTAAGTAGAATTTAAATCGTTGAGCAAAGAATTTGTTTCTGACATACTGCTGCAGAGGTCTGCTAAAATTCATGACTTTTCCTCACTACTTGCCTAAGTAGTCTATATAATGTAGTGTTTTTAAATAATCTTTAACCTGCCAATTTATGTTAATTATAGTACCAGCTGAAAATAATGCACTGTTAAAACTTTCACAGTTGCAGATATATGAAAATGTCATGTATTTTTCATGAAACTTACAATATTTTTCAGTAAGTGTGAGCATGCTGCAAAAAATTATAGATAAACCTTGTGTGTGCACAATTGGGAAAAAAACTAGATAATCTGAGAAACAAAGCAGTAAGGCAATGTAGCCTTAAAGTTCAACATGTTTCCTTTCCAACTATAATTCTGTTCTGTAACTCTAGAGATCTCATTGTGTTAATAAAAAGAATATTAACTACTTACCTATTTTAGCCAAAGTAATTTGAATATAAATGTCACACAATAATTTATGTGTTAAGTGCTTTAAATTGTGAGATTGGACATTTCTAAACTACAAAATAATGCATTGTTTAGAATTTCATGACACAGTGGTTCTATAAGATTCATTTAAACAAATGCAAAAATGCCAGAAACTAAGTAAAAAACTTACATTATCTACTTTTAGCTGATACAACATGGCATGGACTTTAAGAGATACTTGTAATGTTATATACTTAAAAAGTTGGAAGTAAAATGGATTCTGAATTTCCCCCCAAATCTGTAGAGTTGTCCCATCAAATTCAGATTCAACCAAGTTTCCTAAGATTCTTCATACTGGTGCAAGTTTAAGTTGTGGCCTTCTCTGTTCATTGAGGCATTCATTGCCTTGGTCCTGATTTTTAATCATGGGCCTGACAACAGTAACTACATGAAATCTATGGTGAACATACAGTACAATATACAGATGATGTTTTATAGGATTGTACACCTAAGACCTATATAATTTAAAAATTTTTTTTGTTGTTCAATTATAGTTTTCCCCATTGCTCTCCCCTGTCCTACCCACTGACCTCTCACATTCAATTCTTGCCCCCTACCCTTGTCCTTGTCCATGGGTCCTTTATACATGTTCCTTGACTTAACCCTTTCTCTTCTTTCCCCATTATTCCTCTTCCCCATTCCCTCTGGTCACTATCAGTTTGTTCTTTATTTCCATGTCTCTGGTTCTATTTTGCTCACTTGTTTGTTTTGTTGATTAGGTTCCACTTGTAGGTGAGATTATATGGTATTCGTCTTCCCTGCCTTATTTCACTTAGCCTAATACTCTCTAGTTCCATCCATGCTGACAAAGGGTAGGAGTTTCCTCTTTCTTTGGGCTGCATAGTATTCCATTGCGTAAATGTAGCACTGTATTTTATTCATTCATTTACTTTAATTGCTGTTCAAGTACAGTTTTCTACCTTTTACTCCCATCCCAGCCCACCCCCCCCAGTCCTCCCTACCTACCTCCCATTTCCACCCCCACCTTGTTTTTGTCCATGTTTCCTTTATACTTGTTCCTCCAAACCCTTCCCTTTTTCCCCTGAAATTCCCTCCCCTCTCCCCTCTGGTCACTGTCAGCCTGTTCTCTATTTCAGTGTCTTTGGTTATATTTTGCTTGTTTGTTTGTTTTGTTGTTTAGGTTCCTGTTAAAGGTGAGATCATATGGTATTTGACTTCCACCACCTGGTTAATTTCACTTAGCATAATGCTTTCCAGTTCCATCCATGCTGTCACAAAGGGTAGGAGCTCCTTCTTTCTTTCTGCTTCATAGAATTCCATTGTATAAATGTACCATAGCTTTTCGATCCATTCATTTACTGATGGGCACCTAGATTGCTTCCAATACTTGGCTATTGTAAATTGTGCTGCTATGAACATTGGGGTACAGAGGTTCTTTTGGATTAGCATTTCAGGGTTCTTAGGATATAATCCTAGCAGTGGAATTGATGGGTCAAAAGGCAGATCCATTTTTAGTTTTCTTAGAAAATTCCATACTGTTTTCCATAGTGGTTGTACCAGTCTGCACTCCCACCAACAGTGCAATAGGGTCCCCTTTTCTCCACAACCTCTCCAACACTTGTTGTTTGTTGTTTTGTTTATGATGGCCATTCTGACCAGTGTGAAGTGGTATCTCACCGTGGTTTTAATTTGCATCTCTGTGATAGCTAGCAATACTGAGCATCTTTTCATGTTTCTGGGTCCTCTGTATGGTTCTTGGAGTCCTCCAAGGAGGACTCCTTGGAGAAGTGTCCGTTCAAGTCCTTTGCTCATTTTTTAATTGGGTTGCTTGTCTTCTTAGAGTGGAGTCATGTGAGTTCTTTATATATTTTGGAGATTAAACCCTTATCTGATGTATCATTGGCAAATGTGTTTTCTCATGCGGTTGGTTCTCTTTTTATTTTAATACTGTTTTCTTTAGCCATGCAGAAACTTTTTTTTTTTTTTTTTTGAGATCCCATTTGTTTATTCTTTCCTTTATGTCCATTTCTCTAGGGGTCATATCAGTGAAAATGTTACTGTGTGAAATATCCAAGATTTTCCTGTCTATGTTCTCCTCTAGGACTTTAATGGTGTCATGGCTTATATTTAAATCTTTTATCCACCTTGAATTTATTTTTGTGTATGGTGTAAGTTGGTGCTTGAGTTTCATTTTTTTGCACATAGCTATTCAGTTCTCCCAACACCATTTGTTAAAGAGGCTATTTTTACTCAATTTTATGTTGTTGCCCCCTTTGTTGAATATTAATTGACCATAGAGACTTGGGTTTATTTCTGGGCTCTCTATTCTGGTCCATTGGTCTATGTGCCTAGTTTTATGCCAGTAACAGGCTGTTTTGATTACAGTGGCATTGTAATACAGTTTGGTATCAAGTATTGTGATCCTTCCATGTAGCGCTGTATTTTGATCCACTCATTTACTGATGGGCATTTAGGCTGTTTCCAGAATGTAGCTATTGTAAATAATATTGCTATGAATGTTGAGGTGCCTAGGTTCTTTTGAATTTCTGTTTTAGGATTTTTAGGATATAATCCCAGCAGTGGAATCATTGGATCAAAAGGCAGTTCTATTTTTTTGATTTTTGAGGAAATTCCATACTATTTTCCCCAGTGGCCCCACCAGTCTACATTCCCAACCACAGTGTACTAGGGTTCCCTTTTCTCCACATCCTCACTGGCACTCATTGTTGATTTGTTTATGATGGCCATTCTGACCAGTGTGAAGTGGTATCTCATTGTGGTTTTAATTTGTATCTCTCTGATGGCTAGTGACGGCCAAAGCTGGGACAACCAGGATGACTCAGCTCTGTTTCTCATGTCTCATTCTTTTACAGAGTTGCCCAGTTATGGTCTCATGACAGATGCAGAGAATCTACTGTTTGTATCACATTTGTTAGCATCCAATGGCCAAAGGAAGTCACATGGCCAAGCTCAGTATTAAGGAGTTGTAGAAGGAGCTTCAGATTTACATGGCAGATGGTGTTGAATTATGGAAGGGTAAAGAATTGAACCAAAACCTATAAACTTAAAACAGCTATGTATTTGAAGTAGGTTACAACTAAACAGCTTCCTAGAACTTGAACTTGAGGTTGCTCTTTGAGTAATTAACCTTCTTATGTGAGAACACATTCTTGTTTGAACCAAGAGCATCAAAGTCCATATTCACTTGTATATTCTATGTAAGTAGTATAATATTCTCAAAGAGACTGATGGTGAGCTGAATCTAGATGCTTTTTTAAAAATTTGACTTAGGCCAAATTTGGCTGGTGTGGCTCAGTGGATTGAGCATCAGCCTGTGAATGGAAAGGTTACAACAGGTATGTTTCACAGTCAGGGTACATGCCTGTGTTGTGAGCCAGGTCCCCACTTGGGGGCATGCAAGAGGCAACTCGATCAATGTGTCTCTTGCTCATCAATGTTTCTCTCCCTCTCTTTCTCTCTCCCTTCCCCTCTCTCTAAATATAAATAAATATAATCTTTAAAAAAAAGTAAAAAAAAGACTTTAAATTAAAAAATAATTGAGCCAATAATGTAATCACTCTCTCATACATTCTACTGCTTATTTTATTTTGTTTGAGAAATAACTCTATTGATATATTGATAGCTACCAAAATCCCCCTACAAAAAATCATATTCCCCCAAAATTTAGCAAATAGATCTGATGATTTTTAAAAGCTTAATAAATCATGATTTGTTGATTTATTTCTAGGATGGAAGATTGATTGCACATTCTGAAGTTTATCTCAGAAATCAAACATATTCTAGAAAAAATATTAAAAGTACACATCAATTCAATAGATATAAAAATGCATATGATAAAATAAAATTCTATATCTATTCATGATAAAACCTCTTAACAGGCTAGAATGGAAAGCAATATCCATGATATGACAAAGTGTATTCATAAAGAACTTACAACAAATGACATACTTCAGTGGGAAATTTTAAAAACTTTCCACCTGAAAGTGTAGCCAAGACAAGTATGTTAACCATGAGTACATCCATTCAACATCATGTTGAGGTCCTAGCCAATGGAAATGTCAAAAAGTTAAAATTCTAAGAATTGGGAAGGAAAAAATATATCACTCATAATCTATAGATTGCAGAGTATGGTTGGGTATATAAGTTCAAAAGAATGCATATACTACTATACTTAGTAAAGACTTTAATAAGGATATATATGCAAAATTAATCTACAAGAATAAATTTATTTCCATATAAGCAATAATTAAGTAGAAAATAAAATTTTAATAAATAATACCAGTTACAATAAATAATAAAATCTCTATAAATAAATATAAAGATGTATATAATTTCTTTAGCAAAAAAGAAAAACTATAAAATATAAATGAGAAAAATTAAGAAGACCTAAATAAATGGATTATTAAAGTTTATGGATTGGAAAACTTAGTATGTTAAAGATGTCAAATTTCCACAAATTGACCCATAGGTTCAATACAGTCCTAATACATGTCCTAGAAGTTTTTGTGGGTTTTTTTTTGTGGCAGTTGACAAGCTATTCTAAAATCTTTATTCTAAAATAAAGGCCAGGAATACCCTGGCAATCTGAAGAAAAACATAGGTTTAATGATTTACTCTGCAAATATAAAATCTTTGTATAAATTTATTAATACATAATTAATACAGTGTGGTAGTGTCACAACATGTATAATACAAAACGCCCAATGAAAAAAAATCAAGAGTTCAGAAACAGATTCATGATATCCTACAACACTCTTGAGGAGGTGGCTCTGCCATGCAATAAGTAAAAGGTGGTCTTCTGACAAATGATAATTTAAGTAATTGAAAATCCACTTGGGGAGAAATTAAGCTTGATCTGAGAGACACAATTTAATTCCAGGTCTATTACAAATCTACATGTGAAAGACAACATAATAAAGGTCCTACAGAAATCTAAAGAAACGTTTCCTTATGATCTTGATAGACAAAGATTTCTTAAACAAAACTTGAAAAGTATTAATCATAAAGAAAAATGTCCAGTAGTTTTTACTGTATTAAAATTAAGAACATCTATTAATCAAAGGACACTTTTAAAATAGTGAAAATGTAATTTCTGGAGTAAAAGAATACATTCACCACATATAATGCACAAAGGGCTTGAATGTGTAAAAGCTTCCCAAGTCAATAAGAAAAAGATAGGCAATTAAATAGAAAAAAGAACAAGAGGTGATATTAAAGTGACCAATAAACGTATGAAAAAATGGTCAATGTCATTAATAAGAAGAAAAAATGCAAAATAAAAATGCAGTGTTTCATACTCCATACCCACCAAAATGACAAGTCACAAAAGGAAGAAGACTGACATTACTAAGTACTGGTGAGTTACTAAGTACATGGAGCAATAGGAACTCTCACGTCCTGCTGGTGGAGTGCAAATTGCTTTAAACGCATTGGATAATCTTTTAGAATTATCCTGTAAAATTGAAACTATTATCTGGTCCAGAAATTTCATCTCCAAATATTATAAAAATGCACGTACATATGCACCAAAACAGGTATGCATCAATGTTCATGGCAACAGTATTCATAATACACAAGAATTGAAAATAAGACAAATGCTCTTCAATAGTAGACTGTATAAAATGTATGCATTTATACAATGAATTACTACAAAGCAACAAAAGGAAGGATTTTATATGTGTATCTATATATCATATATATTAACAAATGAATAAATCTCGCAAACATAATGTGGGGCAAAAGAAACCAGAAATGAAATAACATACACTCTAGGATTTTATCAGTATAAAGTTTAAAAATAAGCAATAGTAAATGACAATGTTAGAGGCACAGGCTTTAATTTAAAAGAGGCATGAGATATTTCTGCCACGCTGGCAGTGCCCTATTTCTTGATCCATTTGATGTTAACAGGGATGTTTGTTCTGTGTTAATTTTCTAAGATATGTCTTTTTGTTTTCTACACTTTCTATATGTAGTGTATGTTACTATAGAATAATTTTTCAAAATAGATGTTACCTTTTTGGGATCACAAAATTTTGGTTGTTTGTAACACTAGAAAGAATCTTGTGATCACAAATATTTAAGTCAGAATGATACACCAGAACTAGCTACTGGCAAACTTTGGGGATGATTATTCTTTAGAAGGAGAAACATTATTTTTCCTCGGTTTTATTTCCCCTAAGCACAGTAGAGGGGTTTTAGGCCTTTTTCCCAATAAAGCAGGCTATAATATCAAGAGAGGCAATATATTTTGAATCCACACAAGATCTTCCTCCTTGCTGTGCTTAATTTCCGAATCTGATGTTGTCACAAAAACAGATGCAATGTGATGCCCAGTAGAAAAAGCAAGTTCAAGTTTGATTTTCATTGGCACTGCATGGGCCTTACTGTAAATTGGTCTTGCTCATTCTGGTTGGGCAGATGAACCACAGATTATTAAAAGGTTTTATTTTAAGATAGGGTATTAGAAAACAAAGTTACTCTTTAAATTAAGAGCAGGATATTTTTTCCACATGGAGCCAAATTGATCAAACTGAGGGTAATTTTTTCTCTAAATTTCAGTATTTAACTCAATTTTGTGCCAGAAAGAATAGTTGCTGAAATTATTGAAAACTGTTTAGTAAATGCGGTCATGCTAAATGTTCATATGTCTGTTATCTATTTTGAGTCTGATTTCAAACTAACTTGACAATTGGATCCATAATTTAATGGAAAATGCCAAATCTAAAAAAAACATTTTTAATGACTGTAAGTGAATGAAAATGAGGGCTGCCTATATGCCTAAAATGCTAATTTGTTTAAGTGACAAGATAAATGTCCTTTCTCCTTTCACCGATTATGTAATCATCTCAACTGTGAGTTCAGACCTATCTCTACAACAAGCAAACAGATTGCAGGAGGAATTATTAAGTAGGCAGGCCTCAGTCAAGCAGTCATTTTTTAACATGGGAATTGATTCTGCCTTACAAAACCTACCATTAAAGTGCTGAGTGACTGTTTAGGTAGTGGGAGAGGTTATCAGACAAAAGCTTCATATTCTTGTCTATAACTATGTTTCTAGCCTATCTCATATTTGGTGTTACTGAAGGAGAAAGAATATTTTTTCATTTATATTATGACTTAGATGTACTTGTGGTATGTATAAATAAGCCTGCTCCTCTTTGCTAGTTTTGGGGGTAGAAAATAAATTTGTATCTATGGATCATTCAGATTAAGTGTTTCAAATCCCATTTAGCTTTTCCAAGAGTATCTTTCTTTCCTATCATGGTTCCCTCACTCTACCTCCTTTTTGATCATTCCAAAAGCTCAGAGACAAATATCCACAGCCTTATTACTGTTCTCATGGGTTTACAAAGAGGAAGGTGGAAACTCAAATTTCTTTCCTGGCAACTGGTGATTCTGCTCATACTTGCTTCCATGAAGAGTCAATGTTTAAACACAGTGATTCTGCCAGTTCTTGCTCACCGTGTGACTAAAAGGGAGGGAGAAGGTCGGAATAGGAGGAGAGTCCCATACTTCCAGCACCATTCTCTGACTCCTACTTAAAAGTTCCAGGTCAGTTTGTAATTTCTTACCAACCAACCCTAAGGAGGATTTTTATTTCAGGCATACATGCTTTGTACCCTATCCTTTTTGCTTTTAATCTTCTCTACTTTTTTCTCTCCAAGTATGACCACTTGCACTTACTTCGCTTCTCTTTACAAAAGCCGATCCCAATTTTTTGTTCCTAGGATGATTAACACTCGTTTTAGGGAAATATACACTTTCTCAACTATAAAACCAAGACCTAATTTTGTCAAAGTTTGGTGAAGGACTAGAAAACTTTGAAGAAAGTAGTCTAACACAGGCCACCCTTTCAGTGGCTTTAGGTTCGTTCTTTACTTGTCTCTCTTATTCACACTGACCATTGGATTATATTGATTATACTGTTTTCTTCTCTCCAGTTTCTCTCTAGCTACCTTATTTGGACATTCATCAGCCATTCAAAAGTCTCCCTCTCCTTAAATTTACCCCTTTCAATTCCTTCTCTATGCAGCAATCTCTTGATCTCATCATTCTTAAATCTTCTCATTAATCTTAGAATTCATCCAAAATAACTCAACAAGGATTCTAGCCCCTGTGTAATCTGAGCTAGTTGCTGCTTAAATTTCTAGCCTCACCTCTTGCTTGCCTTTTTCTCAAAATCTATGACCAGTATTTTTTTTGAATTTTATTTTTCAATTACAGTTTACATTCAATATTATTTTATATTAGTTTGGATATACAGCATAGTGGTTAAACAATCATATACTTTACAAAGTATACACTCTGATATTTTCAATACCCACCTGGTACCATACGTAGTTATTACAATATTATTGACTATATTCTCTAAGCTGTATTTCACATCTTTAGCAGTTCGTTTCTTACCAATTTGTATCTTAATCCCTTCACATTTTTTACCCAGTCCTCCAACACCCTTCCCCTCTGGTATCCATCACTCTGTTTTCTATATCTAACATAGATATAGAAAATATATCTCTATTTTCAATTTTGTTTGTTGGTTTGCCCGTTTTGTTCTTTAGATTCCATTTATAAGTGAAATCATATGGTATTTTTTCTTTCTCTGGCTGACTTACTTCACTTAGCATAATGCACTCTCAGTCCATCCATGTTTTCACAAAAGGCAAGATTTTGTTTTTTTTATGGCCAAGTATGAACTTTACCCAAAACACCCTTACTACTTCTGTGGCCCCACACCTTCTCACAAGCCAGTTCTTTAAGTAGAGCCTTTTTCTTCTTGTGCCTTTCCATAGTTGGCTGACTCACGCTCAAATGTCATGTTTGTCCTAACCTTCTAGATGAAGTCATTCCATCTCCTCTCCTTTCCTAGTTTCTTCCCATGTCCTTCTGAGTTAGGGCCCTTTTTTATTTCTCCTTCAGTGCCTTCTGTATTTCCCACCCTAATATCATATTATGCTGTATAAATTTATTTGTCACTATTCTCAATTAGTTGGTAGACTCCAAAGTTCTGTTTATTTTTTACCAAACAGTCCAACATGGTACCCTCTCTCATTACTTCTTTGTTGAGCTAAAGTAAACTACTTATGATACTACTTAATTTATTCACACCTTTCCTGATACATTCCTTATTTTATCCTAAACTCTTTTTGAATCTCAAGATTTACTCCTTAGTCCTTGATCCCAGGGCTTACATTCTCTTTTTACCTTTTTTTTGTTTGTTTGTTTCAACAGCTTCCTGAGAACAAATGTATAAGTAAATATTTCAAGATATTGCTTGTCTTCAAATGTCTTTATTTCCACACACAATTAATATTTTGCCTAGGAATAGAAATTAGTTTGAAAATCATTCTCTCTCAGAAATATGAAGATATGACTTCTTTCTTAATCCCCAAATTATTTAGTTAAACACATCAGTGGATTTTTTTGAAGAGTAAAACATGGACTATTTATTTTTTATTTTTTCCAGAAGTTTAGATATTTCATTGTTGTTCTATCACAGTTGTCCCAATTCACATTAGTGTTTTAACTAGAGCAAACTCAGCTCTTACATATGGAACAGAAAAAATCTTTGGCCCTGGCTGGTGTAGCTCAGTGGATTGAGCGCGGGCCTGCGAACCGAAGGATCGCGGTTCGATTCCCAGTCAGGGCACATGCCTGGGTTGCCAGGCCAGTTCCCGGCAGGGGACACACGAGAGGCAACCGCACATTGATGTTTCTCTCCCTCTCTCCTTCCCTTCCCCTCTAAAGATAAGTAAGTAAGTAAATAAATAAATAATAAAAATAAATAAATAAAATATTTAAAAAAAAAATCTTTGAGTTTCATATATCTAAAATTACAGTTCTCAAAACTAACAGTTTTGAACTCAAAACTAACAGTTCAAATTATGGGAGACTTGCTAAACAGCAACAACCAAAATACGATTCTTACATTATCTAGAATTAGAAGAAAATGAAATTGACTCATGAAATTTACTTTTCTAGTTCTGAAAACTTTTAATTTCAATAGTAGTTATGCTTTGTAATTTCAATATAATTTCCAAGGTCTTTAGGTCACTTAAAATCTTGGGCTAACATTATTGTTTTATTGGGCTGGCCAAAAAATCCATTTAGATTTTTCTTTTTTTTTAATTAAAGACACATTTTTTCTTGTGGGTTTATTTTTTAATTTATTTATTTTATTGTTGTTCAATTACAGTTATCTGCATTTACCCCTCACCACTGCCCCCCACACCGCAGACATCCCCACCTCCCTCCTCTGCTTCCATCCTGCACCTTGGTTTTGTCCATGTGTCCTTTAGAGTTGTTCCTGAAAACCTTTCTCCCCTTCCCCCCATTATCCCCTCCTACCTCCCCTCTCGTTACTGTCCATTTGTTCTTAATTTCAATGTCTCTGGTTATATTTTGTTTCCTTGTTTGTTTTGTCAATTAGATTCCAGTTAAAGGTGAGATCATATGGTATTTGTCTTTTACTGTCTGCCTTATTTTACTTAGCATAATGCTCTCCAGTTCCATCCATACTGTTGCAAAGGGTAGGAGCTCCTTCTATCTTTCTGCTGCATAGTATTCTGTTGTGTAAATGTAACAGTTTTTTGATCCATTCATTTACTGATGGGCACTTAGGTTGCTTCCAGCACTTGGCTATTGTAAATTGTGCTACTATGAACACTGGGGTAATAGGTTCTTTTGGATTGGTGTTTCAGTGTTCTCAGGATATAGTCCCAGCAGTGGAATTGCCAGGTCAAAAGGCAGTTCCATTTTTAGTTTTCTGAGAAAATTCCATACTGTTTTCCACAGTGGGTACAATAGTCTGCATTCCCACCAACAGTACACTAGGGTTCCCTTTTCTCCACATTCTCTGCAACACTTGTCGTTCATTGATTTGTTTATGATGGCCATTCTGACTGGCGTGAAGTGGTATCAAATTGTGGTTTTCATTTGCATCTTTCTGACGGCTAGTGATGCTAAGCATCTTTTCATGTGTCTCTGGGCCCTCTGCATATGATCCTTGAAGAAATGTCTGTTCAAGTCTTTTGCCCATTTTTTAATTGGGTTGTTCGTCTTCCTGTAGTGGAGTAATGTGAGTTCTTTACATATTTTGGAGATCAAATCCTTGTTCAAGGTACCATTGGCAAATATGTTTTTCCATATAGTTGGTTCTCTCATCATTTTAATGCTGTTTTCTTTAGCCATGCAGCAGCTTTTTAATTTGATGAGGTCCCTTTTGTTTATTCTTACCCTTATGTCCCTTGCTCTAGGGGACATATCAGTGAAAATATTGCTGTGTGGAATGTCTGAGATTTTTCTGCCTAAGTTTTCCTCTAGGACTATTATGCTGCCATGACTTATATTTAAGTCTTTTATCCACCTTGAATTTATTTAGGTAAGGTGTAAGTTGGTAATTTTCATTTTTTTGCATGTAGCTGTCCAGATTTCCCAACACTATTTGTTGAAGAGGCTATTTTTACTCCATTTTATGTTGCTGCCCCCTTTGTTGAATATTAATTGACCATAGAAACTTTGGTTTATTCCTGGGCTCTCTATTCTGTTCCATTGGTCTATGTATCTGTTCTTACGCCAGTATCAGGCTGTTTTGATTACAGTGGCCTCGCAATACAGTTTGATATCAGATATTTTGATTCCCTTACTTTGTTTTTCTTTCTCAAAATTGCTGCAGCTATTCTGAGTTGTTTATGGTTCCATTAAATTTTTGAAATGTTTATTCTATATCTGTGAAATATGTCATTGGTGCTTTAATAGGGATTGCATTGAATTTATAAATTGCTTTGGGTAGTATGGACATTTTGATTATGTTAATTCTTCCAATCTATGAGCATGGTATATGCTTCCATTTGTGTCTTCCTTAATTTTTTTCTTCAGTATTGTGTAGTTGTCTGAGTACAGGTGTTTTACATCCTTGGTTAGGTTTATTCCTAGGTACTTTATTTTTCTTGTTGCTATATCAAATGGGATTTTTTTTCTAATTTTATTTCTGATATTTCATTGTTGGTGTACAAAAATGCCTTTGATTTCTGAATATTGACTTTGTGTCCTGCTGTTTTGCCAAATTTACTTACTAGGTTTAGTAGTTTTTTGGTGGAATCTATAGGATTTTCTACGTACACTATCATGTCATCTGCAAACAATGACAGTTTTGTTTCCTCTTTTCCAATTTGAATACCTTTTATTTCTTTTTCTTTTCTGATTGCTGTGGCTAGGACTTCCAATACTATGTTGAATAGAAGTGGTGAAAGTGGACATCCTTGTCTTGTTCCTGATCTTAGTGGGAAAGCTCTAAGTTTCTGCCCATTGAGTATGATATTGGCTGTAGGTCTCTTGTATATGGCCTTTATTATGTTGAGGAATTCTCCCTCTATTCCCACTTTGCTGAGTGTTTTTATCATAAATGGGTGCTGTACCTTATCAAAAGCTTTTTCCACATCTATTGATATGATCATGTGATTTTTATCTTTCTTTTTGTTTCTGTCATGTATTATGTTTATTGATTTGCAAATATTGTATCATCCTCGCATCCCTGAAATGAATCACACTTGGTCATGGTGTATGATGTTTTTAACATATTTCTGGATGCTGTTTGCCAATATTTTGTTGAGGATTTTACTGTCTATGTTCATCAGCAATATTCACCTGAAGTTTTCTTTCTTTGTTATGTCTTTATCTGGTTTTGGGATTAGGATGATGCTGGCTTCATAAAAAGAGTTTGGGAGTCTTCTATTTTCTTGAATTTTTTTGGAATAGTCTGTGAAGGATAGGGGTTAGCTCTACCTTAAATGCTTTGCAAAATTCTCCTGTGACATAGTCCAGTCCAGGGCTTTTGTGCATTGGGAGTTTTTTGATTACTGCTTCAATTTTGTCTGCTATTATTGGTCTATTCAGGCTTTCTGCTTCTTCTTCATTGAGTTTTGGAAGATTATATTTTTCTAGAAACTTGTCCATTTCACCTAGGTTTTCAAATTTCTTGGCATATAGCGTTCATAGTAATTTCTTACAATCCTTTGTATTTCTGTGGTATCAGTTGTAATAGCTCCTCTTTCATTTCTGGTTGTGTTTATTTGGATCCTCTCTCTTTTTTTCTTGATGAGTCTGCTTAAAGGCTTGTCAATTTTTGTTTATTTTTTCAAAGAACCAGCTCCTGGATTTATTGATCCTTAGAATTGTGCTTTTATTCTCTATGTCATTTAATTCTGCTCTGATCTCGGTTATTTCCTTCCTTCTACTTGTTCTGGTCTATCTTTGTTGTTGTTCCTTGAGTTCTTGTAGATGTAGGGTTAGGTTGTTTATGTGAAATGTTTCTATCTTTTTTAGGTAGGCCCATATCACTATGTACTTCCCTATCAGGACTGTCTTGGTAAAGACACATTTCTTATTTTCACCAATAAGTTTATTGATTTGAGTATGATTATTTATTGATTATTTTATTGATTTTGAGTATTGATTAATATTTTGAGTATGTCCACTATCCCCTACTATTGGTTTCTGGTGAGTAGAGGCCAGACATCTTCCACTGAGTAAGACAGCCCCACAGCAAAGAATTATTTGGCTAAAATGTTAACAGTACCAAGAAACTTCACAAAAAAACTTGACGTGTTTGATCAGTCACAGCACCTTCTCCATATACTGTACAAATCATTTTTTGCATTTCAATTGTGTTTTTACCTTTCTTGAAACAATAAAGCATAACACCAGAAATGTTGCATATTTTCTTCCATCTTCAATGTTAAAATGACTGCACAAAAATTTACCAATTTTGGTCAAGTTTTTTAAAATGCATGCCCATGTGAGAACTGTCACAATACAATCTAACAAAATTGTTCTGTATGAAGTTAGACACCTAAACACTACTAGAACCATCATATAGAAAAAACTAAACAAACTTTTAGCCCACCCAATAAAAAGTTGACATATACCTAATTTTACTTTGTGTATGCATGTGCCTGTTCAGTTCTGGGTTTAAACAAATGTACAGATTTGTGTAACTACTGCCACAATCAGGACATGGAACAGTAACGTTATTCCAAAAATCTCCTTTATACTACATCTATGTAGTCAAATGCTCCCCAATCCCTAGCCCCTGGCAAAGACTAAAACACTAATTTGTTTTCTATCCTTATACTCTCAGCTTTTCCAGAATGTTATATAAATGGAGTCATGCAATATGTATGTAACTGACTTCTTTCATGCAGTATAATTCCTTTAAAATTCATTCATGTTCTTGCTATCAAGAGTTTATACATTTTTATTGCTCATTGGTATTCCACTCTAAGAAAATACTAGCATTTATTTTTCATTCATCTATTGGTAGTCATTTAGATTGCTTCCTGATTTAGGTAATTATGAGTAGATCTGCTATAAACATTTATACATGCTTTTTGTGTGAACACAAATTTTTATTTCTCTAAGGTAAAACCTAGGAGTGGGGATACTGGGACATGTGGTAAGTCCCAGTAAGTCCTAACTTAATAAGGAACTTTAAACTCTTCTTCAGATAAGTTGTATCATTTTGCATTCTCCTCACAGTATGAGGTGGTTCCATTGGTTCTATATCCTCATCAGTACTTGATATTGCCAGGTTTCTTTCATTCATTCATTCATTCATTCATTCATTTATTCATTCATTCATTCACTTACTTTAATCCTCATCCAAGAATATGTTTATTGATTTTAGAGAGAAAGGAAGGGGCTGGGAGGATAAATAGAAAGAGAGAGAGAGAGATGTGAGAGAGAAACATTGGTGAGTTACCTCCTGTAAGCCCCCCAAAGGGGGATTGAATCCACAACCTAAATATGTACCCTGACTGGGAAACTTGCAACCTTTGGTGTATGAGACGATGCTCCAACCAACCGAGACACCCAGCCAGGGAGGTATTGTCAATTTTTAATTTTAGCTATCTTAATAGATGTTCAGTGGTATCTAAGTGTGATTTTGTTTGTATGTTCCAAATGGCAAATAATATTAAGCATTATTTCATGTGATTATTTGCCATCCAGAGATAGTCTTCTGTGAAGTAGGTGTTCTAATATTGTGTCTGTTTTTATTGGGTTGTATGCTTTATTATTGTTAAGTTTTATTACTGTCTTTGCATACAAGTGCTTTATCATATTTTCAAATGTCTCTCTCCCACTTCCTCTAAAACCAATAAACAAACATATGCTTGGGTGAGGATGAAAAAAAAGTGTTTATTGTTGCTTCCTAAAAGATGGTTTTAATAGCTCCTTTAAGGTCTTAGATCCAAATTCCAATATTTGCATCATCCTGGTGTAGTTAACTATAGCGTGCTTTTCCTTGTGAGATATTGTGTGTTTCTAGTTCTTTGTATGCAAAGTAAACCTATAATATATCCCTGACTTCTTGAATATCATGTTATGTGACTCTGGGTTGTGCTAAATCCTATAGATGTTGAGTTTTGATTCTTTGTTTTCTTTAGCAGGTATTTCATCCAATTAGATTTAGGCCACAAGTTCCTTTCCAAGTTTATACGTTGTAGCTTCAGTGCCAGTTCAGTTTCAAGGCCTCCGTGGTGCCCTTCCTGCATGTGCACCACACAGTGGCCAGGCTAGGACTTGGGACGTGCCTAAACTGCAATTTCATTCTCATAGCCTTTTCTGTACCATTAAGGGCAGTATCCATGCATGTGCAAGCAGCTCAGGAGTAAGCACAGGGGCCATACACAACTTTATGGGATTGCTTCCTTGAACTCCCTCCTCTGCAGTCTCTCTAAGACTTTCTAGTTCCCAGAAACCGGTTCTCTGATGGAGTTTAAGTTCCCTGGCTTTGCCTTGCACTCACTTCCCTTTACTGTGTATGCCTCCAGGGCAAAATGGTAAAAAGACTAGAAGAAGAAAGCAATGGGATTTCCCCTGTGCTACTGCAAACACAGGACCTCTCTGATCAGAGATGTTTTCTCTATCTTGAAAGTCAGGCCTGTTCCGTCCAGTTGCCACTGCTGCTACCTGGGATTGCCTGGGGGCTAGGACAGTAGAGAACAGAAAAAAATAGCCTGAAAATTAAAAAAGAAAGAAAGAAAGAAAGAAAGAAAGAAAGAAAGAAAGAAAGAAAGAAAGAAAGAAAGAAAGAAAGAAAGAAAAACATGGTATTCCCTTACTTATTTGACACATAGGGGTCTGCTTTCCCAATTCTCATAAAAGAAATAGAGAGCTTCTCTCAGAGCTCTTTCTGCCTGCATTTGCATGCAGGCTAGGAAATACAAGAAAGAAAAAAATGTTGTGACTCTCTGTCATTCATTGGTAATTTCAGTAGGATTACTGTTTATTTTCTAGTCCTCAGCTGCATTTTTTCCAGGGGTTTTAATTGATTTATTTAGAGAGATAGGGTAGAATATGCTTATTCTATCTTTACCAGAACAGAACTTACATTTTTAAAAGAATAATTTAAAATTTTTAATTGTGGTAAAAAAAACCCTACATATTATCAAATTTATGATTTACCTATCTTTAAGTGTGCAGTTTAGTAGCGTTAAGTGTACTCACACTGTTGTGCAATAGACCTCCAGAACTTTTTGATTTTGCAAACTGTAAATCCCGTATGCATTGAATAACAACTTCCTATTTCCTCCTCACTCCAGAACCAGGAAACAACCATTCTACATTTTGCTTCTATGTTTGACTACTTTAGATACCTCATATCAGTGGAATCACACAGTATTTCTCTTTTTGTGACTGTGTTATTTTACTTAATGTACTGAATATTGTCTTTGAGTTTCATCTATGTTGTAGCATGTAGCAGATTTCCTTCTTTTTAGGGCTGAATGATATTTCATTGTATGTATATACCACATTTTTAAAATTCATTCACCCACCAACAGAAATTGTATTAACCTCTTAGCTATTACTATGACTATAGGTATGGAAATAACTCTTTGAGACTTAGTTTTCCATTCTTTTGTGTACAATCACAAGGTGGGTGACTGGATCATATGGTAATTTCCTCTCAATTTTTTGAGAAAACTCCATACTATTACAATAGCAGGTATACCACTTATATTTCTACTAACAGTATAGAAATTCTATTTCTTCCAGATTTTTCACAACATTTGTTAATTTCTGCTGTTTTGGGAGCAGCTATTCTGATAAGTGTGAGGCTATAAAGCACATTATGGATTTGATTTTTATTTTTCTAATTGTTAGTGATGTTGAACATCTTTTCTTATGCTTGTTGGCCATTTATATATTATTTTTAAGTATATTTTATTGACTATGCTATTACAGTTGTCCCATTTTTTTCTCCCCTTTATCCCTCTCTTTCCTGCACCTCTCCACCCTCCAGCAATTCCCCTGTATAGTTCATGTTCATGGGTTGTACATATAAGTTCTTTGGCTTCTCCATTTCTTATACTATTCTTAACCTCCCTCTGTCTATTTTTGTACCTATGATTCTTATTCCCTGTACTTTCCCCTATTCTCCCCATTCCCCTTCCCCACTGATAACCTTCCATATGATCTCCATTTCTGCGATTCTGTTCCTGTTCTAGTTGTTTGCTTAGTTTTAGTTTTTGTTTTTTAGGTTCAGTTGTTGATAGTTGTGATTTTGTTGTCATTGTATTGTTCATAGTTTATGATCTTCTTTTTCTTAAATAAGTCCCTTTAACATTTCACATAATAAGGGCTTGGTGATGATGAATGAACTCCTTTAACTTGACCTTATCTGGGAAGCACTTTATCTGCCCTTCCATTCTAAATGATAGCTTTGCTGGATAGAGTCATCTTGGATGTAGGTCCTTGCCTTTCATGACTTCAAATACTTCTTTCCAGCCCCTTCTTGTCTATAAGGTTTCTTTTGAGAAATCAGCTAGTAGCCTTATGGGAACTCCTTTGTAGGTAATTTTCCCCTTCCCTCTTGCTGCTTTTAAAATTCTCTTCTCATCTTTAATCTTGGGTAACTTAATTATGATGTTTCTTGGTATATTTCTTCTTGGATCCAACTTGTTTGGGACTCTCTGAGCTTCCTGAACTTGCATGTCTACTTCCTTTGGCAGATTGGGGAAGCTTTCCTTCATTATTTTTTCAAATAAGTTTTCAATTTCTTGCTCTTCCTCTTCTGGCAGCTCTTTGATTCAGATGTTGGAACATTTAAAGTTGTCCCAGAGGTTCCTCAGCCTCTCTTCATTTTTTTGAATTCTTATTTCTTCATTCTGCTTTGGTTGGATGTTTATTTCTTCCTTTTGTTCCAAATCATTGATTTGAGTCCCAATTTCCTTCCCTTAACTATTGGTTCCCTGTATACTTTCCTTTATTTTACTTTGTATAGCCTTCATTTCTTCCTTCATTTTGCAGCTGAACTCAATCATTTCTGTGAGCATCCTAATAACCAGTGTTTTGAATTCTGCATCTGATAGATGATCTATGTCCTCATTGATTAGTTCTGTTTCTGGAGTTTTGATCTGTTTTTTCATTTGAGCCATATTTCTTTGTCTCAGTGCCTGTTACATTGTAAGGGGCAGAGCCTTAGATATTTGCCAGGGTGGGGATTCCCACTTGGATACCTCGTGGTGCTATATGTGGGTGAGGCGTCAGAGAGGGAACAATGCTGCTTGCTCAGCTCTTGCTCCACTTTCCATCACTTCCCTCACTTCCCACAAGTGGATTGTGCCCTTTCAGGTGCTGGTTCCCAGGTGGGTAGGCTTGTATATGTTCTAGGATCCCATGGGTCTTTCCGATGGACACTGTTGTGAGGCTGGGAGTTTCTCCCACCACCTCAACCCCTACAGATTTTTACAGTGAGAGTTTTTGAGGCTTTATTTCCCTGCGCTGGAACCTGGGTTGCGCAGTTTGTCTTGGTCCCTAGTTGTTTCTCCTGGTTTATCCCGTCCTCCAGTTGCCAACTGCCTCCTTGCCATGTGTCTCTCTGCCCTGCTTCCCATCTCCACCCTTTCTATCAGTCTGGATGAATGTTTCTTCTTTAACTGGTTGTTGGACTTCTATGCAGTTTGGTACAGTTTGGTTGTTTTTTGTTTTTAAATTGGTTGTTATTCTTCTTTTGGTTTTGTGAGCAAGTGAAGTGTTTCTACATACACCTCCATCTTAGCTACAACTGCACCAATCCATGTATATATCATCTTTAAAGAAATGCCTATTCAATTCCTCTGCTTATTTTCTAATTGGGTTATTTATTTTCTGTGTCTTGTAGGAGTTCTTTATATATTTATGATATTAAGTACTTATCAGATATGATTTATATATATTTTTTCACATTCTGTAAGCAGAATCTGTATTTTCTTTTAACTTCCAGTGCTACTATTGAGAGGTCTACCTTACTGAGTCTTGTATGACATCTTTTTCCCCACCTCTGGAAACATGATCTTCTCTTTTCCCCAATGACCAAAAATTTTATGACAATATAATTTGGCATGTGATATACTGTCCCATTTTTATGGGCCCTTTTTATTTATAAACTTCTCTCCTTCTGTTTTTGGTAAAAATACTTGAATTTGTTCTATAATTATATTTTTGGTTTCTGTATCTTCTTTTTAAATTAAATTTATTGGGGTGACATTAGTTAATAAAATTATATAGGTTTCAAATGTACATTCTATGATATAGTACATGTACATTGTACTGTATGCCCACCACCTAAAGTCAAATCTTCATCACCACATATTTGACATGCTTTACTCTCTAGTACCTCCTCCTACCTTCCTTCCCTCTGTTAACCACCATATTGTTGTTTATGTCTGTGATTTTTTATTTGTTTTTCTTGTTTGTTCATTTGTTGCTTTCAGTTTTATATCCCACAGATAAGTGAAATTATAGGGTTCTTAACTCTTATTACATTGTTTTATTTTTGAATCTGTCTTCTATCAATTAAGTTTGTATTAGTGATTACTGTTATTTGAACTTATTTCTATTATATTATTTTGAGTTTTGCATTTACTGTGTTCCATATTTGTTTCTTTTGCCTCTTGTCTTTTTAGACTATTATTGGATTGTTAGCCTTTTCTTTATTTGCTTTTATTCTGTTATTATTCTGAAATTGCATATGTTTAAATCTTCCGTTATGATTTAACCTTAAGGACATATTTTCTTGTCCCTGTGGATGTTAGGAGCAGGGATGTTTAACCTATATTCAGTATTTAATACTCTGTGGGCCACCTAATGCTTTCTTATCCTTTGAGTTTGGTTCCTTTGTGGCAATAAAACATTTATTTGTTTATACTTTTCCAGCATTTCTGTGTTTGTAAGAGGAGGGGTTATGTTGTAGAGTTTAGTCCATTATGTTTCTTTACAGAGTAATTTACCATCTTAGAAATCGTCATCAAACATAAACAAACATTATACTTTTTTATGTGAATGTATCTATTGAGTGATGATTAAAAACAAATATATGCTTTCGTATAATTTCATGTAATATACCTTTTATTAGCATGAACTTGATAAAAATCTATCTCATTTTTTAAGAACCAAAGATAATCCTCTATATTTGATAGCTTTCAAAGCCTTTTGTAGTTTTAGAGAGGACTCCCTATAATGGTCTGAGCTGAGTTTGAAAGCTAATGAACATTGTGAACAGCGGTGTAACTATAATCACCCACACAAAAAATTTGTAGTTGTTGCAGGGAATGAAATTTGAAAATACTTATGAGACCTTCTGACCTTTACATAAAGTTAAAATCCTTCCAGCATTTTTCCCACTAAACAATCTGCTAGTTAACTCAGCAACTTCTCTATTTGAACCATGGCTTGTATTCCTCTACATTAGCCATAGCAAATGTTCATCATTATTTTTAAAGCTAGATAGTAGAAAGGAGAGTAAAATATCTGCCTCAAGCATTTTTCCCTCCAAAAATAAAAATAAAAAGAGAAAGGGAGGGAAGATGCATAAAACAACATTACCCTGCATTCTCTACTTTGTTATTCAATGCCTTACAATTGCCTAATTGTTCATCAGCTTCAAAAAAGAAATGCCTTTTATTTCCTCCAGGCACTTAGAAATGACTAAGTGTCACTTAGTCAATTGGCAGAACAAAGAAGTCAATTTATGGATCACATTTTCTCTGTTTCATTATTCTTGAAAATAATTCACTTTATTGGTTTAGCGTTCTGGAAAGGTAAGGGGTTGACAGGCCTAGAGTAAAGAAATATCATCATCCCATAGATTCAGGTTATACACACACATTTCTGTTTAAAACTAGAGGTGAAAAGGTAACAGCTTCTCAGTCTATTCACGTTGAAAACTGCTCTAAAAACAAAGCAAAAAAAAAAAAAATACTAAGACCCTCTGACTTTCTCCAAGTATATTTCACTCTAACTTAAAGTCACATGCCTGTGTTTTTCTTTCCACACCAGTCTCATTGATTAATTTAGTCTTCAGTCATCTCTTTGATATACGTATAAAGTAGTGGTTTAGCATTACAACATAAAAATCTATAAATAGAAAGAAGAAAATAAAAATAACCAATAATTACATTACAGAGAAAACCACTATAACTTCATTTGTGATCCTGCCATAATTTTTCTATATCTATACTAACAAATTATATTCATATCAATATATTATTTTATAATTTCATTTTATATTTTGTGAGCATTAATAAGAGGCCAAATGTTCCCCTAAAATAATTTTAATTGCTAATTTTTGCCCATATAGAGACATACCCTAATTTTTAAACAATTCCCTTCCTATTGGACAAATAAAAATTGAGACAAGTATAATTAAACAATTAAAAAAGAAATGGATATCATTGAGCATGTATTTGTATGAATTTCTGATTGTTTTCTTAGCATAACTTGCTTACAATAGATTCATTACACTAGAAGATAGTGACATTTTTAGAGTTTACAGTATGTGGCCAAATCACATTTCCCAAATTTATGAATTTGCTCTCCTAAAATTAGAGTTGGTTTACTTTATATTTATGATAAATTTTGAATGGTGAAAATAAAAGTTTAATAATCAGTGGATCATGCACTGTCTTACATCATAGAGTCAAGCTATCGGATTTTTCTATTCCTTGTATATGAAATTAAATTTATTATTAAAATGTGTTTATTAATATATTTGTGTTTTAAGTATAATACTAGAAAATCTTTATTTATACATTTAACTACTCTTTAATCTTGCATACTGTTAAGACTCTGAAGTAACTCATTGTTATTCTAATCACTTTAATGTAAATTTGTTGGAAGTATGAAGTGTATTCGCATAGCAACATGTTTCCTTTTTTAAGAAAGGTGTATAATTATAGAATGCCATTATGTTTGTTTGTTTTTTACAAACATGCGCTCTTCCTTTTTAAATTAAACTGAGAACTTTTGAAAACCTGGTAAAAGTTGGAGAAAATTTGGAAGGAGATATGCACAGATGTTTGCTGTTCCCTTTAATCACTTTTCCCCAGAAATTGTTCATTTCACCAGAATTTACTAAATGTGGGAATAAAACTGCTGCAGAGTACAATCTATATCCACAAAATGAAATTATCTCGTTATATTCAATCTATCTGTATTTTTAAACAGCAAGTGCATTTTCTATGTGTCGAGTGAGCATTGAAATGTACCACAGCCACAAACTGCGATTAGAAAAGCTGCTTGTTGAGCAGTTTTAAAGGGAACCAATATGACAATCAGACATGGAAAGAGCAGATGGAAAATTTATTTTAGGACACACAGCAATAATAGAGAAATTAGTGAGCAATTAAAACATGAAAAAATCAGTTTAGCTGAGAAAGTGAATCCAAAGTTATTTCAGTTCAGTTCCCAATTATGCTTCTTCTTAAACCAAGGTTTGAATTAGGAAGAATGAAATGTGCATGCTGTTTTAGCAATTAAGGTACAACCTTGAGTGACATGTGGTGATTGTTTAAAACAGTCTTAAAAATCAGAGCAATTACTCCATACTAGCATTTATTTTCACATGGTAAAATCTGGGTACCTATATTTAGATTGTTGGTAGATCAACAGTATCAGAAACTCATTGTATTTAGCCTTGTATTTTTTAAAAATTAACTATTTTTTAATTTAAAAATTTCTGTTTTAAGTCAGTTGCATTATATGAAGGGTGACATGTATGTATTTCTCAGATATCTTTCTGAGAAATCTTTCTGACACTTAATGTGTCAGTAGAAATTCATGTGACCTTTGAAAATAAAGCCCTCTACTACTGGGTTTGGATGGAAAATGCCGAGGCACAAGGACACCTTCACAGGGATGCTCACAGCTCTAAGTGTAAATGAATTAGAATATTAGGTAGAAGTAATTCCAGACACTTACCCAAAGTCTTGCACCATTCGTGCTGGAGCTTCACGTTGAAGGCAGTAGGTGTACCCTGAGGAAGTGGGGCCAGTGCGAGAGTAACAGGGCCTGCCAGTGTTAACAGTGCCTCAGGTTGGAGCCCTGAGAAGGATTCATGTGCAAGCGATTTCTTAAGAAAAGGCTCCCCATAAGTGGAACCTAATCAACAAACAAACAAGCAAGCAAAATATAACCAGAGACATTGAAATTAAGAACAAACTGACAGTAACCAGAAGGGAGGTGGGAGGGGATAATGGGGGAAAAGGGGGAAGAGTCACCAAGGAACATGTATAAGGGACACACGGACAAAGCCAAAGGAGGGTAGGATCAAGGGTGGGAAGTGGGGGTGGCTGGGGTGAGGGGTAGTGGTGGCGGGGGAATGGAGACAACTATACTTGAATGACAATAGAAAGGAAAGAGAAAAAAAGGAAGAGGAAAGAAAGAAAGAAAGAAAGAAAGAAAGAAAGAAAGAAAGAAAGAAAGAAAGAAAGAAAGAAAGAAAGAAAGAAAGAAAGAAAAGAAGGAAAGAAAGAAAGAAACTCCCAGGAAAAACCAATTAAGGGGTGGAGAAAGCAAGACAGAGAAGAGGTTGAAGCTAAATAGGTGCTCTTGGCAAAAGCTCCTGAAGGGTATCTTCAGCCTCATCCAGAGGGAATGTTGAATTGTTAGTTACACCTTACTTTATTCCAACACATAAATTCACCTCCAGGGAATACTAGCTTGATTAAATTGACACCAAATGGCTGATTGGTCTGATCAAGCATTGATAACATATTGAGCAACTAACATCAGATTTCAATCCTGACAAGCAGACATTCATTCTTGGTGAGAATCCCATGCCATTGGGCCCACACACGGTTTCCAGTAACACCATGATTACTCAATTTGTGGACCTGAAGTGGAAAAGACTGTGGTTGGAGCAGTCTTGGTTATTTTTTGTCAGGGTGGGGAGCTGGGGTTGGGGGTACTTCTGAAAGAAGGAAATGTAAAGACCAGAAGGTCAATTTTGTTTTGTTATTAAATACCCAGTGAAGACGTTACATAATATATAAATCTGAAGTTCAGGGAAGGTTTTTGGGCTGAAGATATACATACAAATTTGGAAATGTGAGAGTATAGACAGTATGTATTTAAAGCTAAAAGATGTAAGACTTTCTGCAAGGATTGAGGGTAGGGAAAGAATAGGTCCATTAAAAAATATACAACTAAAGGACAGGTCTCCCCTTCTGTGCTTCTACCTCTATGCAGTTACAACTTCTAGAAGTAATTGCTGTTTTAAATTTGGTACTTATTCTTCCCTATTTTCCAAGTGTATACAGATATGTCTACTAATATATATTTATGTAGAAATAGTTTTATAAAATATAATTTGCTACATTTATTACTCATTGTATTGCTTTTTCTCGTTAAGAAGATATGCACAGGTATCCAAATTAGTATACATATAAATATATCACATTCTGTTTAATTGTTGTATATATCCACTTTAGTGAGACATTGTAACTTATTTAGTCAATATGTCTTACTGGACAGTAAATTGTTTCTAGGTTTTAATTCAGAAATAATATTGAAGTAAATATCTTTTTACTGATATTATATTATTATTTTTTGTGGATAGATTCCTAGAAAAGGAATCTCTGTCACAGTGCATATATCTTTCTATTTATTATTATATTACCATTACAGAGAAGTTTTAAAAATAATGAAAAGTCAACAAAAGACATGTCTTTAAAAATCAGTTCTATTACAGTGGATATGTAACTTAATGGGGGGGAACATTATTTATCTAGAATAATATATCTTAATGATGAGAGACATACTAGGAAGGTGTTAGTGATTTTTCACAAAAATCCCCAAGTTATTTCTTTATACACTATGATAAGGCCATATCTGACATGCAAAACCTACTTTCAGATAAAAGAAAAGAATTTCATAGCCAAAAAATTTTTAAATAATCTATTTATTTGTCTATTTTATATACCACATAGGAATACATGTTCCACAATGGTACTGATAAATTCTCCCTTTCTCTTCCTCTTTTTTTTCTTCACATATCCAAGATGGTCCATGTTTTAAGCTTAAGAACTGCTTAGAACTCTTACCCTAGTTTCAGTTTGCATGCCTCCTGTCTCTCTTCCCTTTCCCTTTTCATCTTGATTTTTCATTTTAAATTAAAATGTAGGCAAAGGATAATAACACTCAAAAATAAGAGAAGAAAAGAAACTGAGTTGAAAAATTGGAATTTTCTTTAAAAGAAGGGGGAGCAGAAAAGCAGATAGACCGACCTTCCTGTCTCTTTGTTTATTAATCACCAACTCCATAAAATATTTGAGGTTATTTTTAAAAATATATGCAATACATTTGCAATATGCAAATATATGAAAAATATAGATATGCAAATAAGGCCAAATACAAAACCAATACTGCATACTACGTATTCCTATATGGTAATTACACTGGAGCCCAGAATTTGGCTTTGACTTGGGGGGCAGTCAGAGCAGAGGAGTTGACTGCAGGTTTCTGCTGAGGATGTAGCGAGCTGTAAAGTTCATCACTCCCAATATTACAACAAAAAAATTCAGATAACTGCAAAGTCACAACTTGTTTTGAACATGACAGAAAGTTAAGGTTTCAGGGACCTCCAAGGAGAGAATGGACGTGAGCACTTATTTATTTTGGCATCTCACAATCTGGTAAGAAGAATTCAACTTAAAAACTTAACCAATGCATGGAGCTCAAAGGTTAGGGGCTAGTGTGAGGGTATGGAATGCCGAGGAGACGCAGACACGGAGAGGGTTCACATCCAGCTCTTCTTCACAGACATCACCAGGTGTATACAACAACTGGGGCAAACACTGGAGAATTAATAATGTTTTATGCAAATTGTTTCTAAAAATGGAAGAAACCATTTTATAAAATTAATAGATCCTTAATATCAAAACAATTTTAAGAGTACAAGAGAAGAATTATATGCAAATTTCAGTTTTAGAAAAAGATGTAAAACCCTTAATTAAAATATTATCTAACATACTTCTACAGAACATTTTTTTAAAAAAGATACCATGTTTGATTAAGATCTATTTCAGATAGAGTGGATAGAGAATGGGGTTAGGAATTGAGGATGAAAGGAACAAAAAGTAAAACAAAACAAAATAAATGAAATAAAACCAAGGTCATAAATAGGCTGATGGTACTAGTGAGATTTACATTTATTCTGCCTACCTGAATTCTAATAAAAAGAAAGTCGAATGAAGCAAGGAGAACATATGGGAAATCACATGAAGTGTTATTTTTGGGAGGTGATCAGATATCACCCATGGGAGTAATGTAGTTTTCTTCCTCCTACTCTGCACCCTCATCCCACCAGCGGTCTCCTATAGTTGGCCCTGTTTCTGTGAACAAAAACTTATAAGGCATTTTATGATGCCATGATCCAGCAAGAAGCCCTTAGTCTGGAGATTATGTCAACTCTGAGAAACAAAGACCCATGTGGTCAGAGTCTTGCTCAAGAAATACAGAATGAGGAAAATTATGTGGTAGAAGAAAAAAATCACAGCACCTAGAAACAGAATCAATTTCTAGTCAAATATTATAGACACCTCTCTATTCACACCTATAGATACAAGAATAAAGGAATGTAGAGATATATAGAAATAATTTCATAAGTGGGAATGTACTATTCGTGTTATTCAAAAAATATTAAATTAGTTTTAATCTAATGTAACAAAAGAAACTGATTTAAAACTGAAATAATTGCTAACCACATAAATACTTCACAATAAGATGTGTTAGTTTCTAAAATACACCTAAAACGTTGAGGTAGAGGAAGACTACAAATTCATTAGGAGTTAAAATAAAACTCTTAATTATATTAAAAACTCCTAGATATCAATGAACTCTCTAATATTAAATACAAGTAAATTAATACTTTTGCATTTGTTACCATCAGATTCTTTAAATACATCGATAAAGTCTTTGATATTCTGCATTTAGAGATGAAATTAACTCACCCCGTTCTCCCTCACTCCTCACCCCTCCCCCACACCTGCGATTAGCACAGGAAGGGCATTGAGCTTTTGTCTTTCTCTCTCCTAGACAGCCATCCTTGACAATACTCAAGAAGCTCCTGGAAGATATCTATTTGATACGGAATTGAGGTCTCCCGGAAATAATAGCAAGGAACTGCGTCTATTCCCAACAGCCTGTCAATGACCTACCCAGCAGACCCTGCAGCAGACCCGGCAGCCGCAGTCAAGCCATCACAGGACTCAGCTCTAACAGACATCTTGACTCATGAGAAACACTGAATTAGAGCCACACACTTAAGCCACCTCCAAATCTTTACCCGCAGGAATAATTACATGATAAATATTTTTTCTTCTAAGCTGAAAGTTTTGTGGTGATTTTTTATGCAGCAATAGACAATGCAGTTTTTACCCTGAATTTAAAAGTTTGGTTCACTTTTAAAGCTATGTTTTGTTTCTCATTGTTCTTTTACAGAATAGTCAGGTATTTGTCTCTGTCTTTAATTCAGGTGATAATTTAGCTGATCATAAAATCCTTGGATCAGACTTCCTTTCTTTTACAATTTTGTAGAGGTTAATACTCCATTTCTGGCACTGAATAAACATTATTAGTTCCTTTTCCATAGTTTTTCCATTTATCCATTGAATGTTTTAATCTGGTGGTCGAGGTTTTTATATTGAAGTTTTTTTTTTAATTTTGTATTTACAGAAAAATTGCGAAGATCATACAGAGGCTTTCCATATACCCTGCACTCAGTTTCCTCTGCTATTAACATCTTACACTTTTTTGAGTTGGGGAATTTAAAGATGTATAAAATGAGAGGGGCAATTCTAACTAGGGACTAAATATGGGATTATTGTATATAAGTGATTTTTAAAACTCTCAACATGGAAGAGATTGCATGGAGAGTAAGCATAGGGCAAAACCTTAAGGAAAACCAAAACTTAATGGTTAGATAAAGGGAATGAGGCTACAAAGTAAAAGTGCCTTAGATATATTAGATGGAGGTCCCTTTTTAAGTAGGAAAACAGACAACTCAACAACAACAAACATATTCAGTATTTCAAAAGAAAAGTGACATTCTGAAGAATTTTAATAAAGATGGTAAAATATCTTTTAAAATTTCTAATTACACTTTTCAATAAAATTTAAGGCAAAATTGCTTTCATAAAAAGGACTTAGAGTGAGTCTAAGCATTTTAAAACTCTCTAAGTAGCCCTGGCTGGTGTAGCTCAGTGGATTGAGTGCGGGCCTGCGAACCAGAGGATCGCGGTTCCATTCCCAGTCAGGGCACATGCCTGGGTTGCAGGCCAGTTCCCAGCAGGGGACACAGGAGAGGCAACCACACATTGATATTTCTCTCCCTCTCTCCTACCCTTCCCCTCTAAAGATAAATAAATAAAAAAATCTTTAAAAAAAAAAAAAACTCTCTAAGTACTTACAGTACTGACTTCAGATTCTACATTTCTAATTACAGTGTGCATGCCCTAACCTGTGTGTTTTGGGGACATTTCAAATGCAGACTTCTTCTAAGCGTAGTTGATTAGAACAAGAATGTATCCTTGATATTACATGACCCAGTCAGAGTTCTTTTCCAAGCCCAAAATAGAATTGGGATTGATACAGTCAACCTCTTCATGAGGTTGTCATGATAACAAATGGACGTGAAGACCATTTATTCCCAGTGAGGTTTGTATAGAATAGGGTTGATGCCATCTGTCCTGAAACAGGCAGTTTGTCCCGATCTATCTCTCACTTCTCCATTTCAATCCCTATGACTTATTTGCTATTCTAATATACAGGGAGTCATTTTTCTGTGTGCACTTTATCTCTAGAATGTCTAGATTTTAATAGGCAATGTTGCTTTTCACAAGTTTTAGTTTTTAGCTGACATTTGGAGAGTATGCTGTTAATTCTGAGACCATAGTAACTGTAATTATTTTACATTCTGTACCAGGTAATTTCATTTACTAGTGTGCTGATGGATCTATTTCATTGTCTGTTGTGATGACTGTTGCTTATATTGCCTTTTCCCCTCATCTTTGGTTGTGTAATAGATGACCTATTTGAAATATAATTTATAGAAGTGATTTGAACTTTGAAATGAAGTTATCTTCCTTCAAAGAGAATTTCTTTTTGCTTATATCAAGTATTTGGGACACAAGTAAAATGGATGACCTTCAGTCACTTCTAAAGTTTAAGATTTCTGTGCCACCCCAGTTTAGAGCTTGCTGCAGTGTTTTCAAAGGTTGCTCGTAAGGTGTAGTCCTTAAGGTTGTTCACCAGGAACATCCTCCTTTGCCAAACTTTGGACTCCAGCTTTTGTTGCTCTCGATCAGAGAAGTTATCAAAAGTACTGCTCAGCTTCTCAAAGTTCTTTCATGATTTGCAAATGTTTCCTTCATAGAAGAAGCCTTAAGGACCAGGTGTATTTGGGTTTCTATATTCTCCTGGACCTTGGCTATACTATTTTTAGGTTAGCTATTATGTTTTGGGAAGGCTGAAAGTTAGGCAATTGTGGGTCTCTCTTTAAGAAAAAGAATGCCATATTACATACAGGGCCTTGAGAAGAAGCAGGCAAGGGAGGAGCCCTGAAACCTAAGCTTAATTAGCTTTAGGTTAAATCTTCCTCTGATTGGCTCCAGTAGGTTATTTGTTTGCTTTTACCTGGTCTGTCATTACCAATAGTAGAAGATTCCTTAATCTACCTTTAAAACATGTGCCTTATTAAATATGCTATAATATTCACATATTGAAGAGCAACAGAGCTAACACAGCAGAACATCTCTCCTTTTTCACATACATCTGCTCCTTGAATGGAATGACAGTCAGAATCAACCACATTATTTACATAGTTATTTATATCTCACTCTCACTCTCTTTCTCTCTTATAAATAAGCATATTTGAATCTGTCAAATTTAAATTTGCATATGATGCATCTCCATTATTATCTATAATTTTTCTTTTGAGGGCTTCTTTAACAAAAAGTTATTTCAAAGCACATGTTCAAATCCAAATAATCATATATTTTTAGCTATTTCTTATAGTTAATTAGAAACTTTATTACATTGTTGCTAGTACTATAATTTGTATGGGTTATCTCTTTTTGGAATTGTCGAGATTGTGTTGAAGCCAAATGGTAATCTTTTAAAAGTTTTTTTGTGTGTTCTGAAAGAATGCATATTTTCTGTTGTTGGCAGGAAATTCTCTATAAATCAGTTAGATTAATGCTACTAAATGTGTTATTAAAATTCTCTATTGCTTTACCTAATTTTTGTCAATTTTATTTTTTGATATCTCAAAGAAAGGTTAATGGCTGTGTACTCATTAATTTTCAATATGTTGTGTTTTTTTCAATTCTGTTAGCATGCAGAAAATAGTATCTAGTGGACTAGAAATTATGAGTAATCTGTGAAAAAAAAGAGAATAGGATCTAACTGCAGAATTTAAAAAGTTTAAAACAAGCAGATATGTGCACTTCTTACCAAGATATAGTAACAGGGACTGGATTTATATTTCAACCTTCACTATCTAGAACTATTTTAAACCACTGAACAAAAGGCAGTTGAGGAACATGCAGTGAAATGAAGTGTGTGAACTCCATGATTTCCTGGATTTCTGCCTGGGGGCACGCACCGTACTATGAATCACGGAGGGCAGAATTGTGTTCTTGGTGAATTGACAACAGAGATTGGAGTTCAGGGAGGCTGTAGCACCTGGGAGTTGCAGGCCAGAGGTAAGGAAAAGAGGAGGTACACAGAAAAAAAGCTTCAAAATTCTGCAGAGGAGGGCTCTTGAGATAAGCATGCATAGGGGCAAAGAGGGATCATGTTCTTTAAAGCTAACACTTTCCAGAGCTCACAGAGAGAACAGTTCTTAATGTTCACTCAGGGAATTCAATAAAAACCCCACAGGAAACATGGAAGACTAAAGCATTCCTAGAGTCAAGGCTACCCAAACAAATGCTGAAAGTGCCAAGGAAGCCACAGATAAAATCTAAAGCCTAGGAAGATAGCAAAATATGAGATCAGTGTACAAAAAAACAATATTTATTTGTGCATACCAACAAATTAACTACTATAAATTAAAAATGCTAAGTACCATTTAAATTAGTATTAAAGCATGACTTATTTAGGGATAATATAATATAATGTATCTAAGTGACAGACCTGAATATTGAAAACTACAAAGATTGTTATGAGAAATTTTTAAAAGATTTAAATAACTATAGAAATATACCATGTTCATTTATCAGAACATTCAATGTTGTTAAGATGTCAATTCTTCCTAAATTCATCTGCAGATTTGATAGTTTAGTCCTACATGCAATCTAATCAAAATCCAAGTCACCTTTGCTACAGCAATAGAGTTTTTCTAAAATAGATTAGAATGGTTAAAATAGAAAGGACTGACAGTATGAAGTCAAGGATGTAGAACAACTGGAAGGCTCATTATTAGTGGGGTTACAAAGTGGTTCAGCTACTGTACTAATAATATATTTCTGTGTAACAACCTACCATGAACAATGGCTTAAAATAATACACATTTATTATCTCCCGGCCATTGCAGGTCAGAAGTCTGAGCATTGCTTGGGGTGGCCCTCTCACAAATTGCCAGCATGCTGTGATCAGGCACAGGTTCTTATCTGAGGCCTAAGGTCTTTTTTCCTACTCCACGAGAAGTAGTTTACTTGTGGCAGTAGAATTCATGGCAGCTTTCTTTTTCAAAGAAGCAAGGGAAAGAGAGTCTCTAACATAAGTCAGATAAGATAAGATAGGACAAAATAAGATAGGATAAAATAAGATAAAATAAAATAAAATACCACATCTAGTTCTTCTAGACACTGAACCTAGTTTCAGGTAGATGAAGAAATCATGGGGGCCATCCGAAAGTCTGGTTTTCACATTCAGGTTGGAAAACAATTTGGTAGCTTCTTTTTTTTTTAATATATTTTATTGATTATGCTATTACAGTTGTCCCATTTCTCCCCCATCATTCCCTTCCACCCTGCACACCCCTCCCACCCACATCCCCCCCCTTTAGTTCATGTCCATGTGTCATAAGTTCTTTAGCTTCTACATTTCCCACACTATTCTTGCCCCTCTCCTGTTTATTTTCTACCCACCATCTATGCTACTTATTCTCTGTACCTTTTCCCTCTCTCTCCTTCTCCCACTCCCCTGTTGCTAACCATCCATATGATCTCCATTTCTGTGGTTCTGTTCCTGTTCTAGTTGTTGCTTAGTTTGTTTTTGTTTTAGGTGTGGTTATTAATATCTGTGAGTTTGCTGTCTTTTTACTGTCCTATTTTTTATCTTCTTTTTCCTAGATAAGTTCCTTTAACATTTCATATAATAAGGGCTTGGTGATGATGAACTCTTTGAACTTGACCTTATCTGAGAAGCACTTATCTCCCCTTCCATTCTAAATGAAAGCTTTGCTGGATAGAGCAATCTTGGATGTAGGTCCTTGCCTTTCATGACTTGGAATACTTCTTTCCAGCCCCTTCTTGCCTGTAAGGTCTCTTTTGAGACATCAGCTGACAATCTGATGGGAACTCCTTTGTAGGTGACTGTCCCCTTATTCCTTGCTGCTTCTAGAATTCTCTCCATTTTAATCTTGGCTAATGTAATTATGATGTGCCTTGGTGAGTTCTTCCTTGGGTCCAACTTCTTTGGGACTCTCTGAGCTTCCTGGACTTCCTGGTAGTCTATTTCCTCTGCCAGATTGGGGAAGTACTCCTTGATTATTTGTTCAAATAAGTTTCCCATTTGTTGCTCTTCTTCTTCCCCTTCTGGTACCCCTATAATTCGGATGTTGGGACATTTAATGATATCCTGGAGGTTCCTAAGGCTCTCCTCATTTTTTTGAATTCTTGTTTCTTCCTTGTTTTCTGTTTGGTTGTTTCTTTCTTCCTTCTCATCCACTCCATTGATTTGAGTCCCAGTTTTTCTCCCATCTCTATTGGTTCCTGTGTGTTTTCCTTCATTTCACTTATTGTAGCCTGCCTTTGTTCATCTAATTTGTGAGCAAAATCAACCAATTCTGTGAGCATCCTGATCACCAGGGCTTTGAACTGTGCATCTGATAGGTTGGCTATCTCTTCATCGCTTAGATGAATTGGTTCTGGGGCTTTGCTTTGTTCTCCCATTCGAGCCTTTTTTGGGGGGGGGGTCTGGTGGTGGCTGTTACATAGTGAGGGGTGGAGCCTTAGGTGTTCCCCAGGGTGGGGCAGCCCAATGGCTGAGTAGTGACACTGTATGTGAGGGCAGATCCAGAGGGCACAATGGCACTTGCTCCTCTCTCTCTCAGATTCTAGTCTCTTTTGCCACTTCCCCTTTGCCTGGACTATCTGTGTGGGAATGTGGGACCACCTGGTCAGCCACCTGCCTTGTGCAGTCTCACTGGGTCTATACCATTGCCACCCCATGCCAGGGGTCCGCTAGCTACCACCTGCACACCTGGGATCTGCCAGGCACTGCTGCCTGTGCACCTCGTCTGCCAACCTCCACTTTTTCCTGCTATGACACCGCCCCTCTTACTAGTCTGGATGAGTGGTTGTTGGACTTCCTTACAGTTCAGTTTTTCTATAAGTCCTGGTTGTTTTCTTGTTTCTAAATCTTTGTTGTCCTTAATTTTGGTTGTGTGAGGAGGCACATTGTGTCCACCTAACCCTCCATCTTGGTCAGAAGTCCCTGGTAGCTTCTTAAAAAGTTTAACATATACTATCACATCTCTCACCACTTCTAATCGTAAGCAGTTACTTGAGAAAAACAATAACGCATGTATACATATAAATACTTGTATTCAAATGTTCAAGGAAAATTGGTTTATAACAACCAAAACCTGAAAACAATCAAAATGTCTAGTTACTGGTGAATGGATAAACACATTGGGATCTATACAATGAAATGCTATTCTGCATTAAAAGGGAATAAACCACCGATACATGCAAAACAATGAATGACTCTCAAACATTTGTACTAAGTAAATGAAGCCAGATACAAGGACTACTTTCTATTTACATAAAATTATATAGGATATTACATATTAAAATAAAAATATGCTATTTCACAGTGATATAAAGCAGATTAATAGTTGCCTGATGCCAGGCATGGAGGAATAAAGATTGACCAGAAAGGAGCACAAAGAAACGTTTTTGGGTAACTGTGATATCCTATATCTTAGTAGCAGTGATAGATTTATGCATGTATGTACATAATGCCAGATACATGACTGGCAATTGACATATCTTTTTCAATATCATTCCTCCTGGTGGAACGTAGAGTGTATGAACAAAGTTTGGTGGGAAGTCCATCTTCTCACTGCTGAGATGAAGGGTGATAACATGAGCTTGTGTTGCACTAAAAAAAATGACCTTAAAGTTCATATGCTTCACTATATGGGAAGGGAAGTAAAGGAAATGAATGAGAGTTTCTTACAAAATAGTAAAGCTCTTGGGATAGACAGCTGAGGGAATTAGAGCACATTCACTATGGCTGACCATGGAATTCAGATCAATACAGAGCAAAAGGAAAACAGAGATGCACTAGATACAATCACAATAAAAAGAAGGCTTAGTGGAATGGAGGAAATGAGTTGTAGGTACAGGAAAAAGAAAAGTGCAGAACTGTTCCAGCTAATGACAAGTTTCAAGTTTATAGAAATGGAATTGAGATGTTTGGAATAACGACAATGGGTCCAGAATTTAGAAAGACACATAAAGTGGAAGGCGAAGCTGCCAAAATTTATTATAAAGAATGTATTGGAAATGAAACATTTAAGTCAAGTAATTAAATATTTGAGAATGTTAAAAAACAGAAAGCCTGTAAGTTATAACAATGAAAATAGGGAGAATGCGATGCAAAAAGATACAGTGGACATCAACAGATATGTTGCAGGATTGAAGTGGAACAATAACCTGAAGACAATTAGTCATTTAGTATCCTGCAAACATTCTTATGCTCTGAAACATGCAAGTTCAGAAGTTACCGTAGGAAATGAGACTCTGGGCTACAACAATAACACTTACACTAATACTTAACCATAAGTTAAATCAAGCCATCAATTAGAGATTCCCCATTCCCTTACTAAAATGAGAGCTGTACCATGTTTATAAATATTTTTCCCAATGAATTCACTCTAACTGCCATCTTGCTTGCTTCTAAAGCTTAAATTAGGTGTCACTAGAACCAATATTGTTTTGGCAGATGCTTGCTTATATAGAGTAATTTGCAAGATTCATTTGAACCAAATTGTCTCTGCCAGTGGCCTTTATTTTTAGAATTTATTTTTGTTGTTGACACCATTACAGATGTCCTCATTCCCCTCCCCAACCTGATCCTTTGCCCACCTCCACCCAGCTTTACTTCCCCTTCCCTCAGGCCATCACCACAGGGTTGTCTGTGTCTATGAGTTATGCATATATGTTCTTTGGCTAATCCTTTCATCCACTTTCATCCAGTCACCCCTCCCCTTTCCCCTCTAATGGCTGTCAGGCCATTGCCTGTATCCATGCCTCTATTTCCGTTTTATCAGTTTATTTTGTTAATTAGATTCCACATCTGAGTGAGATCATATGGTGTTCTTTCTCCGACTGGTTTATTTCACTTAGCATAATAATCCACAGGTCCATCCATGCTGTGGCAAAAGGTAAGATTTCCTTCTTTTTTATGGCCACATAGCATTCTCTTGTGTAAATGTACCACAGCTTTTTTATCCACTCCTCTACTGGTGGGCACTTGGGATGTTTCTACCAGTGGCGTTTTTATTATCTATTAAACTGTTGCTCAAATGAATTTAGCAAGTCAAATTCAATGAACTTGAATCAGAGCCCTTAAAAAGTGGTAGCAGTAAAAGGATTTTTGAGATGTAGGGTAAACACAAAATTGAGAGCCAGGCATATTTCCCAGGAGAACTAAATGCAGTCAGCAAAATAAAGAGTCCATGCAAACCAAGCAATTTGGGGTAGAGAAGACCTAGTCATCTGTGCACAAACTACCCATCTTTAAAACAAAACCATAATGTTCAAGAAGCAGTTAAGCTTCCTTTAGTTGATGTAAAATATCATCCCCTTGAGGAAAGAGAGCATGTCTTTAGAGGAAAAAAAAGATCTACCAAATGATCTTTCTAAAGAATGGTGAGTATGTACCTATAGGTGAACCTACTTACACTTGTGGGAAACATTTTCTAAGGACTCAGACAGGATAGAAACGATGTTTTAAGTAAACTGCAGCCAAAACCCAAGGTTATTGCAGATACGATTATAGAGTGGATAGATTGTTTCTCCATTACAAATAGAGAGGAGAATAGCCTTCTAGGATTGGACTAGAAGATAACAAATTTTCTTGCCACAGATTCATGTGAAACCATGGAATCATAATCTTGTTTTTATACTAGGGCCAACTGGAATTCTTAGAACTGTCTGAGAACAATTTTTTCTTCTTTTTTTCTCCACCCTTGGCATATTAGAGAGGCATAGTATGAAGTACCAATTATAAAAGTTGTGAGGAGAACCATGGGGACTGTGATCCCTAGGAAGTTGAGATACTTGAAAACTGAAGGAAGGAGAAAAGACAAAAGAACCTAGGGATTCTCTTTGTGAAGTAATTACTAAAAAAGGACATTGTTAAATTAGTAATGTATCTGATCTACCTAGGTGTGTGTGTGTGTGTGTACTTTTTAGTTTGCTATAGAAAATAATCTGTAAATATTAGTACTGATGTTTTTTAACTTTTCTTTTAGAGATGTTTTTGTTAATGTTGTTATAAAAAGGACAGCAGGGTGATACTCGATATAAGCAAAATCGTCCAAATGTGCACATGGAAGCAGCCTGGCCACTTAATGGTGATTTATACTCTGTGCAGGTCACTTTTCATTCTAATTTACTTCTTGAATAATAAATTTGTAAACATATACCTATCAAATAAAAATATAAAAATTAGACATGTACAGCAGATTGAAAACAGTCTCAAAATTCTGTATTATTCCAGATTTCACAACTCTAACTCAAATGTCGCAGGTTACAAATTCAGATGCCTCCAGGGACAACACAAAGGAGCAAAGCATCTTGATGAGAATTCCTGGTAGATGGAGCACTTAGGAGCTCCTTAGAGGGAGCACCCCTTCGTAGGTCCAGGGGTTTGTTACATGACTTTGTGGGAATGCCATCCCCGAGTGATGCACCTTCTGATTTTCTAAGAAAACCAGAAAATTCTGGTTTCTATGCAAAATCTTGTAATTTTAATTTAAAAATACTTCTAGACAGCATGGATGGATCTGGAGAGCATTACACTAAGTGAAATAAGCCAGGTAGTGAAAGACAAATACCATATGATCTCACCTATAAGTGGAACCTAATCAACAAAACAAACAAGCAAGCAAAATATAACCAGAGACATTGAAATTAAGAACAAACTGACAGTGACCAGAGGGGAGGGGGGAGGGGATAATTGGGGGGGAAAAGGGGAAGGGTTGTCAAGGAACATGTATAAAGGGCACATGGACAAAGCCAAAGGGGGGTAGGGTCAAGGGTGGGAGGTGGGGATGGCTGGAGTAGGTGGAGCGCTAGGGGGAAAATGGAGACAACTGTACTTGAACAATTAAAAAAGAGAGAGAAAATAAAATACCAAAAAAAATTTCTAGGCCAAATATATTCATATATGTGTGTATGTGTATATAATAAAGCAAGCATACATATACATATATACATACATATGCATATGTATGTGTGTGTATACACACACACACACATAAAACATTTGGTAGGGCAAGGGAGAGCCAGACCCTGGCCAAATTTTTTATTTGGGATAAAGGACTCCTAGTTTTATCTGATCGCTGTACTAATTGAGTTTTAATTACCTATGTATGTTTATTCATATTTCACATTGTTTGGATTGATTACATAAAGCCCAAAGAGTTGGCTTCAAAAGAGAGACTCAGCTTCTAACATAAATGGCAAATGAGATGAACTTTATCTTTATGAAACATTTAAAAGAATTTATAAATAGTCCTTTAGGGTTTCATTGTGACCATAGAGTAAGTGAATGAGTTATGAACCTGGAAATTATGAATCTGTCATTTAAATCACTTAACTCTGTCTCAGAAATATGGGGCTCTTTTATGTGGAATAGACTGTTCTGGTTTTCTACAGAGTGTGGTTCCCTGAATGAGCTATGACTGCCCTGCACAGATGCAGGATAAGAGGGCTGAGGTGACCGTGGCCTAGGGCAATTTGGATTTGGTTTATAAATATTTTAAAGTTGTCGAAAATACCCCAGAGTTGTACATGACCAGAGATTAAGAGATTCAATCCAAGAAAAGGAGGGAAAAATCCCATTAATGATTTCAGGAATCTCACAAAGGATGACATTAATAATACCCACTCATATCTTGCTCTTACACTTATTTTGAGATGTGTGTGTGTGTGATGTGTTTTCTTTGAAAATGTATCTTTCTGAAGCAAATCTTACTTTTCTTGCAACCAAAGTGTGACCATTGCAGTTTAAATAACCAATAACTGGTACTGATGGAAATATGTTTAAATTTTATTTTGAAAGTTGGAAAATTTTGATGTTTAAAAAAAATCTGAATTTACTTACATGAAATGTATTGTCCTGTTATTGGTTGGTTTTGTAGTCTTAGCATTTCTTCCAGAGATTTCAATGAGGGAAATTATATTGAAATCAAAATCAAACATTATAATTATAATTATCATAATTATTAGCTATTGGAGTGTATTTTATCAGAAAATGTTTTTACTGGGAATTAAGCTACATGAAAAAAATTCTTTAGAGAAAAAATGGGGGACTAGATAATTATTAAAGTCCACTGAATTTTTTTCAAAAAAATAATTTTCTTGGATTGGGAAACTTAATAAAAAGCAACTATTGCTGATTAACCTTAATATTATTTCTTAGAAGTTTTAAATTTAGAATTACTTAATTAGAAACTTTAAGAAAGTATCCAGCCCACCTTCTGAATAATAATGTTCTTAAGTAAGTAGAAGAAAAAAGAATTGCATGACTTCGAGGCAGGTGTGCTACTAGTTGTCCATTGATTTTTATTCTGTATTTTGGAACAGATATGTGTGAATATAATAATTAATAAATGAAATAAGACAACTAGCCAAGAAACAATAATGGAAATTTATAGCTTCTAAAATTTTACCAACTTTGTTCTGAATACTTGTTATGTCAATCACATTGTGCTTTCTAAGTCAATTCTGAGACTTAAGAAAAGGGAATTTTAAAGAGACAGTGATTAGGACCAATATATACATATACTATAAGCTACAGGAAATGTATGTAGATATAGATAAATACATACTCACAAAGATTACTCTCATGTAAAGCCAGTGAGTAACTGTGTAAAAGAAAGGAAACTGTCTGAAGCCATGAAAACTGTAATTAGACAACTATAAAGTGCCACAAAGGAGTCTGTTTCTAAAAGTCTTCTAGGAAAATAACGTCCAGCAACTGGGTCCAGTCTTTTTTCTTCCTCTGGCGTCCTTGAGGTCTAATTGATATGCAAAAAAAAACTGTATATATTTAATGAATACAGTTTTATGAGATTAGACATAGACATACACCCATGATGCCATAACAGTCAAGATAATGAAACATTGCACCTCATCTTTATAGCTTTTTAAGGTAACCATAGCTGGCTTTGTATAGATGCTTAAGTTGTTTTAAATATTTTTATTTCTTAAAAGTATTTGAAAATTCATTAGGCTACATGGGAGAGACCAGAATGACCTCGAAGTGAGGGTGTGATAATTATTAGGAAAATATTGGAAATGGATAAATATTTTTCAGTCAGTGGTAACTACCACGGAAAACATTGTCTTTTTATTTTTGAAGTTTAGAAAGTATGTTTGAGAAAACAGAGGAAAAAAGTAAATAAAAAACCTACCGGAGGCATTCCAGCACTTTTAGTAACTCTATCTCTTACTTACTAAAAAGTAAAAAAAAAAGTGGAGAATACCTTTGATAATGTAAAGCATTTTATGCCAGACATCCATTGTATCATTTAAATGTTAAGAATCTCGCCAATGCCTGTAATTGGTTCTCATGTACGTACACTGTACGTGAGGATTCACATTTTTTATGATTAGGACAGTTCCTATTAGCATGCATTCCAGAGAACACTATTGCATCTGGACTCCAAAGTGAAAATCTTTGGATTTTAAAACTGCATGGACCAGAATCTTCCTGGTCAAAAGACCCACAGTATCTATTCTAATATAAAATAATCTCCATTTCAAATGAAGCGGATCAGCATTAAGAAAGCAAAGAGCTCAACCTAATGTTGGAGGTCTTCCATTGACACTTCACACTCTAGTAAGATTTTACCACTGAAGGCTCACTACATAAAATAGTTAAAAAGATCCACACATGGCCCCGGGTTTGGTTATCAGTGTATTGCATCATATTTTGATTATTATTATTTCTTCTTTACTATTCTATGCTTAAGCGGTCTGCTTGTATAAATGACTGTAGGATAAGTAAAGCTGACAAACAAAAGTGATGGCATCTTTTAGCATTAAGATAATTATAGGTCATTACACAGTGGAAATAATCAATAATCCTAAAATAATATGATTAAATAAAGCACTTTAAAACTGTAATTCACATAGGCTTTTTTAACATTTTACTATTTCTCTTTTGTTACTCCAAAGCTATGAATTTCCAGATTTATTTGTCACTACTCTCTATATTTTCTGCTGTACACAGTATTTGTGGGCTATGGCAACCAATCCCCTTGGGCTTTCTTTTGCTTTAATTTGCATAAACACAGGCATCATATGAATATTCAGTGAGTGGCTTTGCATTAAGTAAGTGCCCTTAATCAGCTTTTCAGTTCAGTTTTATTGGTTGCATGCGCAGTCAGTTATTTCATCCAGAAAATCTGAAGGCCCTACAAACTAACCAGGTAAGAATTGTAATTCCTTGAGGCATTTAATGAAAGAATATTATCATTTGATTACATAGGTTCTGGAGAATGCTAAAAGCATGGTGGGGTTTTTTTTTCCCCTGTATTTTTTTTCTTCCCTTGGTGGTCAGGTGGGTGCATGATTCTCTAATTTGCATAAACATCAGCTCTATGAATTATTCATCAGCGTTATTTTAAACCCTAGGCGTCTACTTTGGCTGGCACTATGGTATCGCCATTTGATTGGCTGAATGCTGTTTTCATCACCAGCAGAATTCCTATAACATAAAAGCACCTAAAGGAGCTGAATTGAATATACAGTATGTTTTTTGAAAAATGTCTTATCTTTTTAAAGCAAATTGTGCTGTTTTTCTCTCTCCCTAACATTAGAGCTTCTAGGTTTTCATGATAAGTACATTAGAGGCTCAAATGTGGCTACTGTTTGTAGACTTGACCAGTATCTGTGAGTTCTGGAGAATGGGGTAGCAGCTGTATTCTTCTGAATATGCATAAACATGAGCGACATGTAAATAAGAAACTGTCACATGCATATGGAGACCTGGACAGCTCCATTGCTAGGATCTATCCATTTTCTTTTATCAAAATTCTCTCTTTAAATAACTTTGAGACTGTTTCATCTACTTTTAAATGCCATGGACATGTACAGTACTATATATGCATATAATAAACATATGAGATCTGACAAATTATTTCCTGTTGAATACATAATTTACATTTTCCTATCAGTTTACCTGCAGGTTTTTAAATTTGGTAGTTCTTTGCAATACAATAGTGACAACAGAAGTGTTAATCCAGAATGACTAGGTAATTAATTTAGATATTAGGTTATAATTCACTCCTATAGTTTACCGAAATGTATATTGTGCCTTTTTTATGACTGTGGAAATGAGAAATATGGAGGTTCACACAATTCTTTGTTAGTCACTTGAACCTTAGCCATTTGCATTTCTGATCTCAGAGTCCTCACTGACAATATTCTCATCATAAACATTTATGATCTTAAAACATTATAGACATACAGGATTGGAGAATGGTGCAAATTGAATTTAGTCTTTGGCACATTCCACTTTTGTTTTCTTACTCCATAGAGGAATGTATCATGAATAAGCTGGTGAATAATTACTGTTATGAAAGGTATATTGAATGATGATGTGCAATCGGTTAGTCTGTATAATCAGCTCTAAAATTCTTCATGTTCACTTATTTCCTGTGCATTGGATAGATAAAAATACCAAAGGCATCTTTAATAATGAATAAAGGAGGCTGAAAATTTCTTAGTATTTAACAGATTTTCCATATAAACATTTTAAAGTTCACTCTAAAACAATATTACAATGTAATATTTTCATTAACTTTTTATAAATAATATTCAAATACTATTTCCATTTTCTTATTTTTACTAAATTTTTGAATGATTATATTAAAAATATTTCTGAGACAATATGTCTTCATTCAGAATCAACTTCGATGAGCACATTTGACACACTTATCATTTTTTCTGTTGACAAAACACTTCATAATAAAAAGTGGAATAAGGACTTCAAAACAAAAATTGTTTAAAATGAGATGAAATTGCAAATTTCTCTCAGAATTTCATGTACTCATATCAGCAATTGTGTTTTACATGTAATTATAAATAGTAATTTAAATCTCACATCTGCAGTGTGCTATGTTTAATTAAATCTTGCAGGATTCACTGTGGATGCTGTTTATTTAATTATCAGCCATTAAATGTTTACAGCTGTAATAAACACCAAGCAATCTTTACTATACTATATAAAGATGGTAGAATTGAAACTATTTAACCTTAGATTCTTATTCAAGTGATGTTCATTCTGTTGAATACTTCTTTACATGAAGTCAATTAAACTTAATTTTCTTCAATAGTTATTCCTTTAATTTTTTCAAAATAATGCAAATTGTTTTATACACAAGGAATGTATAGTTGTAATTTCAGAAGAGAGTCCTGTCTTCCTTTAGATTGGTAACAGCATGTTTATTATTCTATTTTAGGCATGTATAGTTTTGAAAATGAAAGATTCTCATATAATTTTTTGATGGAGCTATTATGAAATATCCAATTTAATGTGATAAACTGAGAACTCCTTTATGCTTGCCATTTATGGTATTTTTGGCAACCACTGAAGCCCTTTTAAAGAACACATTTTAAATAAAGTTGGAAACAGCAAAGCTAGTGAATAATCAGAATTTATTTTGCATTCCAATAAGAGATTCTTCCTACAAGGGCAGAAGTAATCTTGTATTTTATAAACCTGTTTAAAGTAAACAAAGCATTGGTCTGAATTTGGAAATAAATCATCACATTAGTAAAATTATAAGGCATTACATTTTTAAGGAAGAGAAACAATTCATATCTTGCAAATATAGTCTTATTTCATGTACTGATTTTTAATTTTTAGACAAAAAAAACCCCAGTAAGACACATGTAAGTTTAGACTGTCATTTAAAAGACATTTTTCTTTAGCATTTGATTGCCCTATACTTGGTGGATAAAAATAAATATCCAGATACTATTATCTGTAATATTTGCATTATTATTTTAATCTTCTGATTACATTGTCAAAAATTTTCATTTAAACAATTAAGTCTGTGTATATATCATTGCTAAATCCATCACTAATTAAGTGCTTTAGTCTATGTAGAATAAAACCTAAATTGATCTAGCCAAGGTGAAGCCCTAAATTTGAGGAATATTTGTCTATACCAAAGTTTTGCAACTCATTCTCTCCCTAAGGCAAGAGATACCAATTACCTTGCATAGATCCCCTAGAAAATTCTTGCATCTTTATCAAAGAATTTATGGCCTCAATGAAGCTAGGACATCCCTTAAGAATTCTTAATCTAACTGATGGTGCGAATGCATGACACGATCAGCCAATATACAAATACCTCCACACAGTGCCAATCAATCATATCCCAGGAAACTAATCGTTTAAATTTACAAGTATACCTAAAACTTTCTTGAACTCATACTGTTTAAATCTAGATGGACAAATTAAGACTTCTTGTGTGTGAGTTAACCAAATTTTTTTTTTAGGACAGAGGATGGGGAGGGGGCAGGAAGAGGAGGAGGAGGAGGAGGAGGAGAGGAGAGGTGGAGTAGCTTCTCTTGTTCTGATGGGAGCTCCTCTCTGCTCTGATTGTTCTACTCCATTAGTTAGAATTTGCACTCTCAATATTTTAACAGGGTAAGGTTATGTAAAGTTATTGGGTAAGTTAAATGTGTACAGTTACTCATAAAATCTGATCCTTATCATATTTAGGTTGTCAGCCAATATCAGTTAGAGATGTCGTAGGCTTAGGTAATGGTATATTTTATATACTATATACTATGGTATAAAATGTATAATAAAATATACTATAGTATATAGTATATAAAATACTATGGTATTTTATATACTATATACTAATGGTATATTTTATTATACATTTTATTATATTATCAGTTATTAAAAACTATAAATCATTAAATTTATTAAATAGTATATATTTTCATTAGATTTTTATTTTTACTTTATTTTTATTTTATTAAATTTTTAGTTCTGACCTTTTTTGAAATTTCCTAGGTGTAATAGACCCAGTGGCATTCTGAACTTAGTGATGAGGACAGCAAAAAATAGTATTTCTAATTAAAAATAAAATAGAAAAACTGCTAATTTATAATTATTCTGGAGGGAAATAAAACATTTCTAGTCTTCTATCACATTATTTATGAAAAGGGAGGGCAAATATTTATGAAAGATATAGGTTAATAATAAATAATACAATAATTAATAAATAAATTGAAATAAAGAATAACTGTGTTTCATGGACTCATTACTGTCAACCCACTTTTGCTTACCCTTGTATATGACATATTGAGAATATACTTGTGATGAGTACTTACAACAGAAAGACATTTAGGAAAAAAATTAATAAAGGAGGCTTTAGGATTACCATGTAGTCCTTTTTATTTATTAGCATGATGCATTCAATTTATAGATTTTTAATGGTGAATCTTGAATAAATTACTCTGGATTCAAATAGTATTTTATATAATGTTTTTGCATTTTGAATTATAAGGGAGGCAGGTTAAACAATTGGGCATTATACTTTTTTGTCAAATTTTAGTATCAAATTATATTAGCATAAAATATGTTGGACAGCTTTTTCTCTTTTCTTTTCTCTGACACAGGTTGTATATGAATTATCTATTTCTTAAACTTTGGTATAAATTGCCTACAAATGTATCTGGGCCAGCCATTTTGAATTTTCTTTTTCCTTCTTGATTCAATATTTAAGTGGTAGTAACTAACTGGGTTATTTATTTCTTACAGTATGCAGTAGGAAATTGTTCTTTTCATCAAAAGAAAATGAAATTGTTCTTTTCATCATGTTTCAACTTTACTTACATGAAATTTTTCATCATATTTTCATATGATGTATAAAATATCTACTGTACATGTAATATATCCTTTACTTCATTTTGTATTTTATTTATTTGCGATTTTTCTCCTTCCCACCCCCCCAGGACATTCTTGCAAGAGGTTTATCTATTATCAATATTTTCAAAGAAGTAGTTTTGGATTTTTCTTGTTATCTATATTGTTCCTTATTCCTTATAAATTTCTGCTTTTTAAAGCTTGTGGTCTTGGGTTCCTTAGAGATTATCTTTAAGCTTTGGTCTAGATCTAAAATTTCATGGTTCTAAAAAATGTATTCTATTTTCAGAAGTCAATGGAACTCTCACATAAATATGAAGTGGAATGTTAGTTATTTGGTGAACTTCTTTGTTATATATAAAAACCCTTTGTCTTTATTAATCACAATCACACCATGTCACATGGCTATCAGTAGACTAGCCTTTGAGGAAATCTTCATGGAGAGAATCTTATCTTGCAATTCCTGATCATGTGATTTTTAAAAATAATTTTCGAATAAACTTTTATTTTGACAGATTTTACTTTGACAGAGAGAACTCAATCTGCAGAGTTGCATTTAGAATATGTTCTGCTTAGAATTAAACATGATTGCATTAATTGCTTAGAAAAAAATGTTTGTAAAAAGTTCTCAATATAATACATGATTATTTTAGGTCCATATAAAAGGTCACTAAATCTAGTTGGGATTTTTCAAATTTTCCATTTTGTGAGTGGCCACATATAAAATTATCTTCAAATTAGGCAGAGCTAATGAAAGAGTGCATCAGTTTCTACTCTGCTTGCTTTGGAAGTATTTTCTTAGTAAAATCAAATTTACACCTCTGATATTTTAAGATTAAGTCATATTAAATTCTCAGCTAACAATCGGATACCAAAAACAAAAAAAAACACAGAATAAATTCTTATGTGTATGAAGATGTGGTTTTTGTTTGCTTACTTGATTGTTTACTCACCTATTTGGAAATTGTTCTAAGATGTATTGGTTATGCACACCAGCATTCTTTCTTCTTTCTTAGTCTGGTAACATGATAAAGTGAAGCTACATGTTGAAAATACTTGAGATGTCATACAAATGCACTTAAAGAAAGTCCAAAAAGAAAATAAAAACTTTCTGAAGAAAATATTTTAGCAAAATGGTTGCCTTGACTAACAGCTATAACATTAGAAATTTGCCACCAATTGTAGCCCTCCTTGTATGTTTTTTTTTGTTTCATAGAATACTGATTTGACCCACTTTAAGTAATTAAGGCTCTAGTAAATTTATCAGTTTCGAAAATGTAATATAAATTTGAAAAGAAAATAATTCTTCAAATGTTAGTTCTATATATAAGTGATCCAAGATAGAGAAAATAATTTTAAATACAAATCATACATCACTGAAATACATTTTTGTCATGATATTTTTTATTCCAATGTGATCAATTTAACATTTGCTTTTTAACATGATTTCAGGAGTAATTTTCTACTTATTTCAGGGCCTATCAATATCCAGTTTCCAGATACTTGTATAAAAATATGTCTGAGCTTGCACCTATATTTTCACATGAAATTAGACCATTAAACCTAACAGCAAATACCCAACTCAGCGATTCTTTTTCTCTGAGAATATCCAAATTCCTTTGCCACCAATTTTAAAGTCTTCTGGTCACAGTGAGAAAAAGTTTGCCTACCAACAGACTATATTAATAAGTCACATAAAGTGCCCTGGAGAGAATTTGATTTCACAGGGAATAGAGAATAAAGTCTCAATAGCAGTTGTTTCTTGATACATCTGAGACAATAAATGATATTTTTAAAGTAGTAACATCAAGATCCTAAGGGGTTTTATTTATAATTAACTTCCAATACTTTTGTTCGACCTCATAGGATTTTTACCTGATGGAAGTTTTGTATGACATAATGGAGCAAGCAGGGAGTGGACTCAAATCTCATAACAGATCTTGCAATTATATAAGGACTCTTCTGGAAATAAGTTACCATGCTTTCACATTCACAGGGCAACATTATATTACTAGTATTTATATTTTATAAGTCAAACATGAATGTCTCTATTTTTGTTCTTTCTGTGAGAAATAAATGATTAATAACTTTCTATAAGTATTGAGACTCATATAAGTCAACCTACTAAGGAGAAGCCACCATTTAAAAAAATTATGTTACTTAAAAATATTTCCCTTTTATGTCAAAATATGTTGCTTTTTCCTCTCTATATTATTCCAAACAGAAAAATTTTGTCTTACATATATAGTTCCCCTTTCTGTTTATTCTCCACATGATATGTTAATCTTTTATTATTGTATCACAATAATCTTCATTGAGGCTGATTGTAATATTCCAAATAAATGTAAGTATTAGAAGAAAAATATGAAGTAATAGCAGGTGATTAATTTTTTAATAAAAAATTACTTTCATGGAAATGCCTAGAGGAGACCCTGAGGGGAGAGGGTGAGAGAGAGAGAGGCAAATATTGCAATGGATACTTGTCTTACAAACATTAACTCCAACGGTATTAAAAACCTAAATGAAAAACTCAAAACTATAAAACTTTTAGAAGAAAACAGAAGAAAGCTTCATGCCATTAGAAATGGGAATGATTTCTTGGGTATGACACAAAAAAGCATGAAAAACAAAGCAAAAATAGACAATATGTTAGCAAAAATAGACAAAATAGTACAATAGTACTACATCAAACTTAAAAACTTCTGTGCATCAAAGACACCATCAACTGAATGAAAAAGCAACTTATGCAATGGAAGAAAGTATTTGCAAATCACATATCTGATAAGAAGCTAATGCCCAACATATATATATAAGAACCCCTAAAACTCAATTAAAAAAACAGCCTGATTAAAAAATGGACAAAGAACTTGAGTAGATGCTTCTCCAAAGATGATATACAAATGGTCAATAAACTAATGAAGACATTTTTAACATCACTAATTATTAGAGAAATGCAAATCAAAACCAATGTGAAAAACCACCTCACATTTATTAGGATGGCTAATATCAAGAGAACAGAAAATAACAAATGTTGATGGGGATGTGTAGTAATTGGAACTCTTGTGCACTATTGCTGGGATAGTGAAATGGTGAAATCAGGATAGCAGTTCCTCAAGAAACTAAAATTAAAACTACCATATGATCCAGAAATTCTTATATAGCTAAAAAGAATTGAAAGTGGGGTCTTGAAGAGATAATGGTACATCTATATTTATAGCAGCATTATTCACAAGTGCCAAGAGATAGAAGCAATCCAAATATTCATCAATACATGAAAAGATAAAGGAAATGTTTATATATGTGTGTGTGTATATATACATACATATATGTTTATAGATATGATGGAAAGTTGTTCAGCCTTGAAAAGATCTTAAAATGATGCAACATAGATGAACGCTATGCTAAGTGAAATAAGCCTACCACCAAAAGGCAAACACTGTATGATTCCACATATATGAGTTATCTAAAGTAGTAAAATTCATAGTAGTAGAAAGTAAAATGGTAGTTGCTAGCAGCTGGTGGAGAGGGGGAAATAAGGGAGTTTTTGCTCAATGGGTGCAGAGTTTCAATTGATGATACTTGAAACATTTTTATTAAGATGATAAAGTTCTAGAGATCTGTTGCACAATAATGTGAACATACTTAACCCTACTGAATTGTACATTTAAAATGTTGCTTTTTTACCACAATTAAAAATTTAAAAATAAATTAATAACTAAACATGCATGAGCCAATAGAAAATATTTTGCCAAACTTTTCACTATTAATTAGAATTGGTTTTAAGCAATTTTTTCAAAAGAAGAACAATGTAATTTCAAAGTATTTTTTATAATGAAAGTCAGTAAGATACACAAAGTTAGAGTTTGAAAAATCTGGGTAATTGTTTTATTCTTCTGAAAAAGCAGGCAATTGGACAAAACAGAAATTGTTTACTCTACCCTAATATATTATCCTCTTACATTTGTTAGATTTATATTTTGTCATATAGCCTGATTAGAATTTTTACCACTTGTGTTTCTGATATTTTTAATTACCTAGTGATCCATCTGTCTTAATCTATCCAGACACCCACACATTCACCCTCCATTCATCCATCTCTATAGGCATAATTTTCCTGCTTCCTTTCCCTCCTTTCACCCTGCAATTCCTGTAGCACGTACTATGGCCATATGCTCCCACATATTTTAGTTCTTTAAGAACTTGCAGAGCATTTAAAGATTTACCAAGAATTTTTAGGAATTACCATAATTTGATAAGACATGGACATATCTTTTGCTTTTTAAACTATATAATCCCCCAAATGGTTTTCTTTTTCTTACTCTAAATGACAAGATAGCTGAACTGTGATTCACAATGTAGATCTTCTCCCTTACTACTGACGACTACTGCATTTGCTATTCTTCCCCCTGGTTGCTGTGTCAGGACAACTGCATATTCTGCACAGCGCTCTCTAGCAAATGTTTTGAAATTTACCCTCCAGAGACCATCTGCTGTAAATGGGTTTCAGTGCAGTTAATGAATATTTTATTACTTTATCTCCTTTTTTTGGTCTAGAATGAAAAACAGGGGTTAAGTATGAAGTGTCAAATTAACAGAAATGTTTCATTGAACCATTCATTCTCTGAGTAATTTTTGTTAAATATATGTGTGTAATTTATTTAATCAATTTACTAATGCAAATATATACCAAAGAAAACATGAACGACTCCATATGAAATGTCTAATATTTTCTAAGCATAATTCAGGCAGTATATAAACACATCCCTTTTGATTCACTTGAAATAAGGCAGACATTGACTAGCTGAATAAATCTGATAGGTCATATGCTCTCTACAAAGTCAAATGCTTTGACAAAATTTTCTGCAGTGAAATTATTTACCACACACATTTTTCTGTTGTCACTATTTGATTATCTTTTGCTTTGTGGCCATGTGAAAGTGTGCTGAATTTTTCAGATTCTTCAGTATTTGCCTATCACAGAATTACTATGGGGTTAGGTCAAATTTAGGGCTTTAGCCTTCCAAATTTCTCCTTTCTAGAATAACTCAGAAAGTGACTCTGCTATTGTTAGTTAAACAATGTGATATAACATCACGTCTTAGCATTCCAGCAACTGTATATACATTTTCTATGGTTTTAAAAACAGATGAGGTGAAATATCATGTGAGATTTAATGAGTTCATATGGCTCTGGCCACAAAGTATAATTCAAGAACATTATTGAAGATGTACTTTGTGTCTGATACAATATTAAAAATGTCTGATGTGAGTGGGGACCCAAAAAACCCAGGATTTATTTATAAAAAATGTGTGTTTACTCTTAGATGTTTAAACTTCAGTCATTGTCAATGTAGTCTCCATTTGATGCAATCCACCTATCCAGATGTTTTTCCCACTGATCAAACAGTTTTTGATGGCTTTTAGTGCTTCTGCCATTTTTTGTTTCACCTCTTCCATGACACCAAAATATTTCCCTTTAAGGACTTATTTTCATCTAGGGAAACACAAAATAGTCACTCAGGGCAAGATCGGATGAGTAGGCAGGGTGGACCAAAGGGGTCATGATGTTTTTAGTCCAAAACTGCTGAACACAAGTCGATGTGGGCACTGTGGTTGTAAATCATTCGTTGTGACATAGGCAAATGTGTTGAAAGAGTCTTCAAAAATAATTCACTGAAGCCAAATACAGCCTCTCACAACACCCCAACTGGTATACTGAAACAACTGAGTTCCTAGAACACACACCAAGCAAGGAAACCCTGTACTACAAGGGGTCCACCCTCCAGAAGATAATTCCAGTTTCCGGGGGGTCCCCCCGCCTATGTCATCTCATTTTATCCCCATGGTTACACTGTAATATAAGAACTGATAACATCCATATTTTATAGTTGAGAATACTCAACTTCAGAAAGGCCAAGCAATTTGTCAAAGCCACAATGCTTACAAGTTGAGGTTCGGATTAGTCTAATGTGAAAGCCTATGTGTTTTCTAATCTATCATGTGGACCCCAGGATAATATTAGTAGCTCTTTATAACATAAATGCAGTTATTTTTAAATTAAAGTTTTAAAAATTCACTTTGCCTTTTATAAAGAAAGTAGAAATGGGATGAGAAACTTACATGTTCCTTATTACGCAATAAACATGCAAGTAACTTTCAAATGCTCTGTAGTGAATCCTTAATATAAAATATTGATTATTTCTATAGTAAATATGATAGGTGTGGTTGAAATTCTGAATTCTAAACTTCCTTTCTATTTAATATAGTTCATGTTTTTCTCAACTAAGGTGGATAATTGATTTTTTAACTTCATGGAAACATTATAGATAATACCTTTTTTAAATTTAATTATTTTATTGATTATGCTATTACAGTTGTCCTATTTCTCCCCCATCATTCCCCTCCACCCTGCATACCCCCTCCCACCCACATTCCCCCCTTTAGCTCATGTCCATATGTCATAAGTTCTTTAGCCTCTATATTTCCCACACTATTCTTGCCCTCCCCCTCTCTATTTTCTACCCACCATCTATGCTACTTATTCTCTGTACCTTTCCCCCTTCTCTCCTCCTCCCACTCCCCTGTTGCTAACTTTCCATATGATCTCCATTTCTGTGGTTCTGTTCCTGTTCTAGTTGTTCGCTTTTGTTTTAGGTGTGGTTGTTAATATCTGTGAGTTTGCTGTCTTTTCACTGACCTATTTTTTATCTTCTTTTTCTTAGATAAGTCCCTTTAACATTTCATATAATAAGGGCTTGGTGATGATGAACTCCTTGAACTTGACCTTATCTGAGAAGCACTTATCTCCCCTTCCATTCTAAATGAAAGCTTTGCTGGATAGAGCAATCTTGGATGTAGGTCCCTGCCTTTCAAGACTTCAAATACTTCTTTCCAGCCCCTTCTTGCCTGTAAGGTCTCTTTTGTGAAATCAGCTGACAGACTTCCAGGAAGTCCAGGAAGCTGAGAGAGTCCCAAAGAAGTTGGACCCGAGGAGGAACACACCAAGGCACATCATAATTACATTAGCCAAGATTAAAATGAAGGAGAGAATTCTAGAAGCAGCAAGGGATAAGGGATAGTCATCTACAAAGGAGTTCCCATCAGACTGTCAGCTGATTTCTCAAACGTGTTTTGTTATTAATTGAATATTGAGGCACATTTTTCTTGCTGGATTTATTCACTGAGTGCATATGCCAGGCACCCTTCTAGGTGCTGAAGTTGGACAGTGAAACAGAAATATCTGCCCCCATGGATCTTGCATTCTACTGATTTTTTTCTCTGGAACAAACGCATACATTTCATTGAAATGTATTAGATATAGACAATATAACTTGTTGATAATTTGACTCAAGATTTCTGGATAATCAGAAACATCAAACTTAAGGTGTACCTTAACCTGGCAATTGGTGAAACAATTCCTTTAATTTTTTAATCCATGTTCTGATGCTTAGATGTATAGTTGAAACAGATGTTCCTTTAGTCAAGAAATGTTATCAAAAGAAAATTCTGAGGTGGCATAGGTGACTATGTTACTGAACTTCTTATAATTTGTTTTTGGCAGTCATATCTATTATGTTCCTTTGCTGTCGGAGTCCTATGTCTATGCCTTCGACACCTGCTTTACATGGCTCTCATCTCTCACCTTCTTTACATTTGCTCCTTCTCCATTCTTAGACACATTTCCCTCAGTTTCTCCATTATTTTCTAGCATCTGAACTTATGACAGAGTGATTCAAAGTCATTGTGTGTGTGAAGGTCAAGTTTCTTTGGTGACAATGCTATCAGAAAATGTTATGATGTTTTAGCATATGTTGAGTCATTGTAAGTTTGATTTGGGTCTTAAAATTTAACATTATGTATTTAGAACAGTTGTCTTCTTTCTCTAATTTACTTGAACAGTTTAAAAAGATAGAAAAGTATAAAAATAAGGGTAATTCCTCGCAAAGTATCAATATTATATCCATTCCAATCAAAAGGAGACAGCTCAGAAACAAAGGGGGGGGTAATAACTTTCAAGAAAATTATTTAGATGCTTTCTCTTTAACATAAACACAGATGAACATGAAAACAGGAAACTATTGTTAGGTAGAAAGAATACTATTTTTAACCTTTGATGCTGGTGGGTAATTGATATAGGAAGGGACCTCTGATCCCAAGAGTATTGAGTTATTCTCTTTTTGCCAAAGCCACTGTGTCAAAGAAAAGGCCTTTTAAAAAATTTCATAAGAGGAAACTAACTTACAGAATTGGAACACTTTGCCTGAAACTGCAGTGTTTGCCTATATATGTGCAATAGAAAATAGAAATAGCTTATTATATAAAATTGCAATTGGTGAATACTCTGAACTTTTATTTTACTTTTTGATTTACTCTTTATTGTATGTTTTTCCATTACCATTTAGAACCCTTATCCCCCTTCCTCCCAGCAATCACCACACTGTTGTCCATGTCCCTGAGTCCTTTTTCCTTTTTGCTCAGTCCCTCCACCCCCTAAACTTTGAACAACATGTTATCTGCCCACATTTTACACAGTCAAGAAAACAGTTGACATGAATTGGATTGGATCAGCCTGACAAGGGACACAGATGATGCTCATGGAGTGACACAGAGGCAGATGATTAAAGAGGAAATGGCCCACACCAGAATGGCAGCAGAGACATTCTGCCTAGCTACACCCTAATTACAGACCAATATTTCATCAGACATTCGTTTTTCTATTAATTTATTGGGACTGCATAATTTATTAATATCCGGGCACTATGATAGGTGTCAAAGATATAACAGTGAACAAAAAACACAGCATCTTCCTCACAGAACTCACACTTCAGTTATTTTTGTATATTTTTGGTAGTTTGGTAATATTTGTATAGTGGTAGAGACTCTCTCAACCTTCACAAAATTGAAGGGAGTTAAGGCCTTACTCCATATTAGGCTTTGCTTTAAGGAAATGAGGCTGGTTTCATCTTCTATCTTAACCACTGAAACTTTCTCCATTTCAGGGTGCCAATGTCCTCAGGTAAAACTACATTCCCAAGGCTCCCTTTACAATAAGGATGTCCAATAAAATGTAAGCAAAAGTCAAAGAATGAGGCATCCAGAAAAGCTATTTAATTGAGAGATATCCATCTGCACTCTCTCCTTCCTGCTGCATAGAATACAGGTATAATGCCTGCAGCTGAAGCAGCCATTTGGAGACCATGAGACAATTTGAAGACAGAAATAAACTGAAGAAGCTTGGTTCTCTGGTAAAATATTAGAGTGACCACAGAAATTCAGGAAAGCTTGTCTCTGGATTTCTTCAACATGAAAAACAAAGTCACATATTTATCTTGCTGGTTATTTGAGTTTTTTGAAATATGCAGTCCTTTTTATTTTTGAAGAATACCTATACATAGAGAGAAAAGACATAAAATTCTAATACAAACATGAGCTTATATACATATTACAATGTATTGCAAATATGGGCTTGAATTTTGTCAATTAAATCTTCCATTTACCCTACCACTTTTGGTTTATAAAGTTCTCTGCTTCAAGACTGCTATGAGGCATTTTAAGAAAAGATGCCTAACCAGAGAAACTCATTGACCATTCTAAACAGTTTTGTGTATGCGTATGTGTTCAGGAAGGATGGAGTAGCTAAAAAGAGCCCTGTACCCTACCCCATGAAGTTCAAGATAAGGTACTCCTGTGTTATTTCTTCTACAGTTACTTTGATTTCAATTTCATCATTTTCTAAATTCTTATTACATATTCTTTATATCACAAATGTAATGGTTTATTAACTATCTTTAATAATTTTAATTGTTTATGAATATCTTCTCCTTTAAGGTTTTAAATATCTTCCACCCTTGCAGACAAAACACTGTCTCTTTATGTTACTTTTGCAGTCCTGTTCAGACTGTGAAAAGACACTCCATTATTACTAACTAGGTAATTATATGACCCAGGTATCCTTGTTTAGTGAATAAAACAGCAATTTTATTTTGTTGAAATATTTAAAATTTGTCTTACAAAAGGTATTTTTGTGAGTACTTGTAAAATAAATGTTTTCTAATGAAGTGTGAAAGTTTAATTTTTTGTTGCAATTTACAAGAGCATTTTTAGAAGAGTGTCTTTGGTGGAGATCCCAGTGACACATTTGGTAATGTTACTCAACATGCTGCTGTTCAGTTCTTTCATTCAGCAGATCTTTCCTGAGTACCCTCTACCTACAGAGCATTAACTTAAGGTGGAGGGGAGGAAGAAGTAAGGTGGATGCAATAGGAGTAATGCAAACGCTGTAGCGCAAGGAGCTATTCTGATTGGGAGAGTGACTATAAACAAGTATGCAAATGTATAATATAATTCTGGATAATAAGAAGAAAACATTCTACAAAGAAGTCAAAACAGTAAAGAAGGATAGAAAATGATTGGATGAGGGTTATTTTTTGATGTGGAAGCAGCATAGCCAGCAACACAGAGATCTGGAAAATGAATTCCAGGACTTGAGTTAGAAATGAGTTAGGTTTATTCCAGAAACAGCCAGAAGGCCAGTGTGGCTGGAGGCAGGGTGATAGGGAAAGAGCTCCCAGAGGGAGGGGGAGGGCAGGTCTTCCAGGTTTACAAAGTGAAAGTAAGTGTTTATATTTTACTCCAAGGGCAATGAATGGTAAATAACGGCAAAGTTTTAATTGGGAAATGCATATTATTAGGTTTACATATTAAGCTGTTCTTTTTGGCTGCAAAGTAAAGGATAGAGTATTTAAGAACTTAGGTGGAAACTGGGAGACCAAATAACAGATGACAAAGGTAGTCCAGGTGAGAAATAATGTAAGCTGAACTAGGGGAAGAGTGGTGAGATGTCAAAAGGGGCAAATTCAGAAAGTATTCAGCAGGTAGAATTAAGATTTGCTGATATGGGGAGTGTGCTGAACAGTGTTTTTTTCAGTCAACATGCAGAGTAGATGAAATTCAGGGTGATCATTTTAATAACTGAGTTATTGAGTAAATAGTTCTCATTTCATTCTGAAAAATACAGCTGTCCTTAAAAGCACTGGACTTTCAACTAAATGACCTGTCAGATGATTAAAAGAAGTCATAGGATCCTTTAAAGAGAATTCTTACCGGTGGCTAGTAACTATTATTAAGTATATAATCAAGAGGTAGAAGGAGAAAAAATAATTTTTATGTTGATCATTACTTTGCAAACAGTGTAAACCATCTGTATTCTAAATCACAAACGTTGAATGTTTCTGTGTTTATTTTTACTTTGACTTTCAGTTTGCTCCCTGGCAACTGGCAATTTTAATTACAGTAAGAAAAACAAAATATTTGACAACTTAAAAATTTACAAAACCAGATATGTTAAGTCCAAAGTACTCTTAGAGGAGGATGCTGGCTGTACTTTACTGGGAATCATCAGAAATGTGCGCATGCAGGGAAAGAAGTACATATCAGACAATTGACAGCTTCGTGAGTGGCTTGAAAGGTAGAAGATATTTAAAAAAAAAAACAAGACCAAATGTTGAGAATGCAGTGATTAAGCATGCTGTCAGTAGATTCTGACAGTGGCATGCAATGCAAGTTAGGCATTTCACATGTAAGCACTATTGCATTAGACAGATAAACAAACATCCACTAATTTTCTCACTGGGTTTGATTAATTTTCTTCAATTCTTCTACAGTCAACAAGACTGGGACCATTTGTCAGGATATGGCTTATTTGTGATAGATCACAGTGGGAGGTAAATCAGCTGGAGATAGACAGACAGACAGACAGACTGGCACTGGAACAATTGTGGCTAGCCTGCTGTAGCTGCAAGGAGGATGGAATATTTAGCGTCATTGTGTAAAATTCATGGTTTATTTTTTTACATGATAGCTCTTACTTAGGCGTTCTTTGCAATTTTTGAAATTAAAGACTAAACAGGAACTGATAAATAAAATAAATCATTTGGAAGCACTCAAATTTTAACACTCCATTCTCATTAAATATCTAAATATAGGGAACTTCTAAAAATGAAGCAAAGATCAAACAGCATAGGCAATATTTTCACTGAGATAAAGCCTGAACTTTCTAACTTAAGCTAGGCTGTCAGGTTCCTTGGAGAGGAAAATGGAACTTATAGTTGGAACTAGTAGTTAGCAGTTAGGGACTGTGCAGTATAACAATTTCATTTAGCATGCAAATAACTCTATGATGTTGTTACTATTACCTGCATTTTGTAAGATAGAGAAAAGGAGTTTTAAAAAATAAACATTATCTGAGTTTGTGAAGTAAACTCATATTGTTCATGGTATTTCCACATGCTTTTCTCAGTCTCTTCTTTACCGTAAGGAATTCTCCATTAGTTTGAAAGAAATAGTTAGGAGGTAAATTTCAGCTCAGAAAAAAAAGAAGTGTCTTCTATTAAACACTCTCCAAGCAAAGTGGACTTTCTCAGGAGACACTGAGATCTTTTCCAACTGTAAGATCATATGAATCTATGATTATAGCCTATAATCTTGATGAAATAAATTAGAAATTGGATTTTATCATGCAGCTTAATGTATTACTAAAACAATGTAAGGCAGGTATTTATCATTGCTCACAGCACTCAGGGAAGATGAGGAGAGATGCTCCTACTGTAGCCACCTTCATTTGCCCTGCAGAGCAGTAAGGGCTGAAACAGGAGTGAGACTGTGAATACCATCCACTGGGAGCTTCTCCTGAGTTGATTCATGCATTTCTCAGATCAACCAGTAAGAATAAAATACATCAGATAATTTCTGACTCCTTTCTCCCGCAAATTTTGAAATGAGATCTGATATTTACTTTTTATCTTGACGACAGCACACTCCATCTTCCGATAGAAGCTAAATTAAAGTATTGGTCTGTCTCGTAACTTTAGGTATTCTAGATTGTTTAGGGTCCAATATAAATACATTTTAGAGTGAAAAATGCTGCCCTAATCTAAGTACAAATGTCCTTAACACATTGATACTTCTCACTTGGCTGATGCATTAGAACCACACCAGTTACCATATTTTCAGCCCTGGCTGGTATGGCTTAGTGGATTGAGTGCTGGCCTGCAAACAAGAGGGTCACCAGTTCAATTCCCAGCTAGGGCACATGCATAGGCTATGGGCATCCCTGTTGGTGGGGCAGGTGAGGTGTGAGAGGCAACTACACATTCATGTTTTTCTGCTTCCTTTCCCCACTTTCTAAAAATAAGTAAATAAAATATTTAAAAAATAAAACACACCAGTTATATTTCTATTTTCTGAAAAGTACTTTCTCTAATTTTTTCCCTTTTGACCTTAACCTATAGTTTTGCTGTATTTCTTTATCATTTTTGTATTCATACATAAATAATAGCTATGATTCTAGCATTAAATAATATCTATTTAAAATTTGGGGTGATTGTTTTTATTGTGGTTATTGATAATAACAAGAAAAATAAATAGAAAGCTGACAGATTCCTCAAGATGTCTTTGAAATATATCAGCCTCTGCCCTCCAACCTCTTCAAATAAATTATGCTTTATATCTTCATTATCAAAGAATATTATCTGATGTGACTATTAAGATGCCAGCATTTACACAGGAGATTTTATGAATTTACTACAATTGTTGGCAAAAATGTGGAACAACTGGTCATCTTTTTCACTGCTGCTTGGAAATATAAAATGGTTCCACTACCTAGGTAAATAGTTTGGTGCTACAGTGTAAATGAGTCTCAACATTATTATGCTTGGTAAAAGGAGTATATGCTATATGGTTCCATTTATATAAAATTCTAAAAAAATACAGTTGTGTTTCTTTTTTTTTTTTAAGATTTTATTTATTTATTTATTTTTAGAGAGAAGGGAAGGGAGGGAGAAAGAGAAGGAGAGAAACATCAATGTGTGGTTGCCTTCATGTGTCCCCCACTGGGGACCTGGCCTGCAACCCAGGCATGTGCCCTGACTGGGAATCAAACCAATGACCCTTTGCTTCACAGACCCGTACTCACAGTTGTGTTTCTTAACAATGGGAATACATTCTAAAAAAAAAAAGCATTGTCAGGTGATTTTGTTGTGTGAACATCATGGTGCGCACTAACACGAACCTGGATGGTACAGCTGCTACTGTGCTTGGGCTGCATGTTACAGCCTATTGCTTCTAGGCTACAAACCTGCACAGCATGTTACCATACTGATGACTATAGGCAATTTAACATAATGGTAAATATTTTTGCACCTAAACATAGGACAGGGACAGTAAAAATATGGTATAAAAGATAAAAATGGTACACCTGTACAGGGCAGTTACCCTAAAAGGAGCTTGTGGGACTGGGAGTTGCTCTGGATAAGTGAGTAGTGAGTGAAAATGAAGGCCTAGGACATTACTGTACACTGCTGTAGGCTTTATAAACACTGTACACTTAGGCTACACTAAATGTATAAAAATATTTCTCTTCGATAATAAATTAACCTTAGCTTACTGTAACTATTTTACTTCATAAACTTTTTAAGTTTGTAACTTTTTGACTCTTTTATAATAACAGAGATTAAAACATAAACATTGTATAGCTGTACAAAAATATGTTCTTTCTTTATATCCCTGTTCTATAAGCTTTTTTCTATACAACATATAGATTTTTCGTTTTTGTTTTTTAGACTTCTTTGTTAAAAACTAAGACATAAACACAAATAGTCTAGGTCTATACAAGGTCAGGATCATTAGTATCACTATTGTTCACCTCCACATCTTGTCCCACCAGAAGGTCTTCAGGGGCAATAACATGCATGGAGCTGTCATCTCCTGTGACAACAGTGACTTCTTCTGGAGTACCCCTTGAAAGAACTGCCCAAGGCTCTCCGGTGTCACTCTTTTCAGAAATAGATCCATGGTAGTTTGCTCGGTTTGTTTCTTTTTTTCATCATAGATTTGCTTGTAAGCAGTTAATGCACCATGAACATCCCTCTCAGTTGATGAAAAGCTTTTGTTGTTGGGATCCACATTTTCAAACGGTTAAGGAGCTTGTTGAGGTCTACAAAAGCTCTGCTAACCCTTTCACTGTGAATTATCTTGGGGATTATTTTTCCTTCTTCTGCATTTTCCTTTTCCCTTGCCTTTTCTTCAGCTATGTGATCCTGTTGATCCTGTTCCAGTTCAAACAACTCCTCATTAGTCAATTCCTCAGGAACCACTTCTAGGTGCTCCTCAGTGTTGGCCTCATTCACACCCAGGGTGAGGTTGTCTGACATCTCAGCCACAGCCTTGTTGATTTTTGCAATTTTCTCATCCTAGAAAAATCCTTTGAAGTGTCGGGCTATGCAGTCACTAGGTGATTTTAATTTTTCAGCTCCATTATAATCTTACAGGACCACGGTCATATATGTGGCCTATGGTTGAGCAAATGTCACTATGAGGCACAAGACTGTATGCAAACTAATCTATAGTGACAGAAAGCTGATCAGTGATTGCTTGGAGAATCAGGTTAGGATGGGGTTGGGCATAAAGAAATCAGGGAATTAAGATGTTCGCTATCTTAGTTGTGATCATATTTTCATGAGTGAATACATATTTCAAAACTTATATTGTATACTTCCAGTATGTGCTGTATATTGTACTTCAATTATATTTAATAAAGTTATTTTTAAATTTATAGTACATAAGAAAGTTGTTTATTTTTGAAGAAGAATATTTATATGTAAGCCAAAGATCATAATAATATTTGAGACATCTCAGCATTTTGTTAATACATTCAGAACGAAGACTACTTTTTCAAAGTGATTTAAAATGACAAATGTCAGTGAATGTGTCATTCTGATAATATTCTCTTGTCTATCTCTAATAACAAGTTTTTAATTATAGAGTTTATATGAGTTTTCAAGGAGCCGATCTTAGAGACATACAAATCACACACACACAAAAAAAACTTACATGCACAACCTTTGCCTCTGTTCACATTGAATGTCACGTTTGGTCTATCTTTAGCTTCATAGTGGTTCCATCTCTATCAAAAGCAAAATGGACGTTCACAGTGAAAACTAACCTCTTTTATAATGAAATCTGCTGTTTACAATGAAATGTTACCTGAGTCCCAACTATGCATCATGGACTGATACTAATAGTCACTTTGGATAGTACTCACCTCCAGGAGTAATGGAATTGTGCTCTAGAAAACATCTTTGTTTAATGCTCCTCAACCATGCTATGCTTCAATGAGAAAAAGCTTTTTTAATTCAGTACAAATATACACCTCTCCTGGTAGTAGCCTCAGTACTATCATTTATCATTCTCTTCATTTTAACTATTTTTTTTAAAAACTCTTTTATTTGTTTGTATGGCTAATGTTCTTTGTTATCTAAGTATTGTACTATGTCGTCCAAGTTCAGTTCTAATCAAATGCAGAATATATATTAGAATATATTGTGAAAGGAGCCACAGTACATAGGCTAGTATTTAGCTGTGGTTATGCTTTGTATTGTAAGAACCTCCTTTGTTCCCAGCATTTACTATTTTCAGACAGAAACTCAGTAGGGAGTTTCAAGTCTTCTAATACTTTAATATCCAACTGAGAAGCTGTGTGATACAGGTGGGATTAAATATCCAAATGCTGTCTGTGAGAAAGTGTCTTTCTTTTAGGCATTAAAAAAAGTCAACTGATCAATACTTAAAACTCCTGCTACCCCCAGGGACCTTGCCATTTAGTAACTTATTCAGGGGAGATGAAATATAGCCTAAAGGTTGAAAGCACACATTTAAGGGTAGGGCTAACTTCAGGGTCACATGACCTCTGCAGTCACACAAGTGCCCTGCACTTAGAAGCATTCTGCATTTAGTTTAATGCTCTGCTTGCCCCTCTTGAAGCTCAATAATTTTTGAACAAGGGGTCCCACATTTTTGTTTTGCACTGGGTCTCACAAATTAGGTAGGCTGTCCTACTTACCGTTCAGACAGACTCTGACCTTCTAAGAACCTATTTTTTCATCCATAAAAATAAAGATAAGTATTGTACCTACTTCCCAGGATTGTTCTTAGGAGTATATGAGAAAGAATTTAGCTTTATAAATACTGAATGACTACTGACTATTAGCTTTGTTGTTGTTGAATCATCTTGTTTATTACTATCTGCTGTTTAAAATATCTATAAAATAGAAAATCTTACTTTGAAGATGTGTATCACATTGTGCAATGTATATTAGTTTAACTCTTTAATATATGAAGTCCATCTGGGAAAAGTCCAGCCATTGTTAAGATAATGAGAATGATTTGCATGACATTGATGTAATGTGGCAGCCAAGGAGAGTGGACTGGAATGTGAGTCTGTGAACAATGACAACTTCACTGTACTAGTCAGTGGGGGCAGTAGACACCATTGAGTGAGCATATGTACTGCGTGGCCATCACTTTCAAAATGACTGAGCGAATCAGAGAGATGCAAATTAAAACCACAATGAGATACCACTTCACACCGGTCAGAATGGGCATCATAAACAAAGCAACAAACAAGTGTTGAAGAGGTTGTGGAGAAAAGGGAACCCTAGTGCACTGTTGGTGAGATTACAGACTGGTACAACCACTATGGAAAACAGTATGGAATTTCCTCAGAAAACTAAAAATGTAACTGCCTTTTGACCCATCAATTCCACTGCTAGGATTATATCCTAAGAACACTGACACACCAATCCAAAAGAACCTATGCACCCCAATGTTCATAGCAGCACAATTTACTACAGCCAAGTGTTGGAAGCAACCTAGGTGTCCATCAGTAAATGAATGGATCAAAAAACTATGGCACATTTACACAATGGAATTCTATGCAGCAGAAAGAAAGAAGGAGCTCCTACCCTTTGTGGCAGCATGGATGGAACTGGAAAGCATCATGCTAAGCAAAATAAGCCAGGCAGTGAAAGACAAATACCATATGATCTCACCTTTAATAGAAACCTAATCAACAAAACTAACAAGCAAGCAAAATATAACCAAAGACACTGAAATAGAGAACAGGCAGACAGTGACCAGAGGAGAGAGGGGAGGGAATTTCAGGGGAAAAGGGTAAGGGTTTGCAGGAACAAATATAAAGGACACATAGACAAAAACAAGGGGGGTGGAAATGGGAGGGAGGTGGGGAGGACTGGCGGTTGGGCTGGGATGGGAGTAAAAGGCAGAAAACTGTACTTGAACAACAAGTAAAATAATTTTTTTAAAAATGACCAAGCAAGTAGAGCAATGAATCTGAACCAAATTTTGCATTAAGCTTGAGCATTCCTTCGCAAAAACTGTTTGGGTGATTCACAAGGCTTTTGTGGATGATGCAATGAGTGCAGTGCAAATAAGAGTGTGGTACATATGCTTCAAAGATGTTTGAGAATCTGTTGAAAAGGATCCACATTCTAGAAGGCCTGCAACAAGCAGAACACTTGAGAATGCCAAATGTACATGGGCTGCAATCAATAAAGATCAGCAACCGATAGAAACTCATCTGGAGATACCAAAAACTACTGTGTCTGAGATTTTGATGCAGAATCTTGGCATGAAATGTGTCATGGCAAAATTCATTTTGCAGCTTCTGTTACCAGAGCACAAGGAACATCATGCTGCAGTTGCTAATGACTTGATTCAAACCACTACCAATGAGCCAGATTTCCTTAAGGAGGTCATAACTTTGGAGGAGACTGAAGCATCATTGTCTTCTGTACAATGTTTCTTGTATCTTGTGTTTTCTTCAATAAATATTTCCATTTTTCATAGTAGGTGGCTGGATACTTTCTGGACAGACCTCATATCCATATATCAATTTTAATTTAAAATGGATTATGCATATCAGTGACTTACATGCCATTCCTGTTGATTTTCTCTAGAGAATTAAAGCCAATGCACTGAATTTTATTGCATCCCATGTTTCAGAACAAGTTATGAACAAAAACAGGCTTCTTTCTGACTCTAGGTCCCTGACCTCCTTTTCAGAGCATTCACTTTAGAAAACTTGTGATTCTAAATTCTTTCTCTGCCCCCTTGAGATATAAATCATCTCTCAGACTTTTGCCAATTTTAAACCCAGGAATGTCTTCATCAAAGACTTGAGAGCCACGCCTTTGAAATGTAAACATCAAGGGACACAGTGTCTCAGTCTCCCAGACCTGGTTGGAAGTTAGAAACCGAACTTCAGTAAGCAGCGATTAACAAACACAGATTGGCTGATCACATTGACAATCTTCTTCCTTACATTCTTCAGCACTTTATGTTTTTTATCCCAGCACTTTAAAACCCTCTGATTTTTGTTTCAGTGGAATTGAGTTCAGTTTCTCTTCCCTATTGCAAAAGTCTTAAATAAATTCTTCCATTCTTGTTTAATTCTGTCCAGTGCGACTTTTCTGTAATACTAAGGACACTTAATGGGTAAGTTTTATAACATACTGTTTGAAAGTGTGACCAGAGAACCAAGCTATATGTTCAGACTCTGGACACACCATTTGTCATCTATCATGCCTACTTGTGCTTGGGCAAGTATCTTAACATCTCTAAGTCTCGGTTCTTCCATTTATGTATTAGAAATATTAATAGTGCCTACCTTATAGAGCTATTGTGAGAAATAAATGAGAGGTCCATTTATAATTCTTAGCAAACTGAAGCCTGGCTAAATAAATGTTAGCTCTAAACAAATACCTCAATAAATGCTAGCTATTAATATCAGTCACAAAATAAAAAAAAAAAGAGAGGTGTTATTTGGTCTCAACTGATATTTCAGGCCCTGTCATCCATTTTTGTGACTATTAGAAGAGTTTCTGATTTCCTTTCCAAATCCACAGTCTTGCCCATCCCATCGACCTGCAATACAGAACCTTTCTAAAATGCATCTTCCATCATTTTTTCATTCTTATTATACCTCCATGCTCTCCGTTACTTTGAAGGTAAAGTTCAACTCCCACAAGATGGCATTCAAAGGGCATCTATATCTAGCTCTGGCCATCTCTCCAGCCTCACATCTCATGACCTTGCCATTCCCATCTCTCTCACTGTACCCTGCCTCTCACTATTCAGGATTTGTTCAGGGTCCTTCCAGCATTGCATTATCTACTCTGTGGCTCACAGTACTAGCTTTGCTGGAAAATTCTTCCCCTCCTTATTTCCCCTATGAAGTCTTTACGTTTATTTTGATACAGATTTCATTTATATTTTAATTTCAAAATAACTTAATCTTATTGTATAATAGTCACAAAATTCCAAGATAGAGCGTGGAGATTATTTACTTAACATTACTCCCCTTTTCCATAGCCCTTCTAAAAGCTAAATCATTGTTAAAAGTTTGGTTTTCCCCTCTTTTCATAGCATGCATAAACATTCATGCACAAAAATGCACTCAGTATTATGTTTTCTATACTTTATAGAAAGTGTGATCATTCTATATATACAATTCTGAAACTTGATCCTTTTTAAAAACAATATTTCATAAGTGCTCTCATTTAGGCCCACAAGAACCTTATAAATTATTATTTTTAGCTCCTATCTTCCAGCTGTGAAAATGGGTTCCGAGAAGTACTGTTTAGGTTCCTAGGGATAGTAACAGGCAGAGATGGATGTCTCACTCCAAAGTACTTTATCTCAACAAGGATGTTATGTTAGTATGTAGGTAGACTTATTACACAAGACTTAAACTGATGGATTGGGAGAATCAGGAGGAAGTCAAGGGACTGAAGCTGATGATAAGAACTCTGTATCAGGATGCTAAGCAAGAATAAAGTAGTGAGAGAGGTGAGAGATTGGGAGGTGGTCATCAGAAAAATCAGAATTTGACATTTTAGCAGTGAAAGAGTTGGGAGGCTGGGTAGACTTAAAGAAAAGTACTGCTGGAGATACCTGAGAAGAACAAGAAACTTTGAAATCCTAAACCTCCCTTCTCAAAGAGAGTGATAGATGAAGGAAAGGCTGAATTCAGTTTCTTAAAGCTGATATCTGTGGTCTGGGTTTATGGAACTGTGTGTGTTTGTTTGTTTGGGAAATTGGGAGGAATGATAGGAAAGATACGGGTTTGTTCTCTAGGTGATCACTGTCCTGATTTGCCCTTTTCCCAACATGGGACTTTCAATGCTAAAACTGGGAAGTACCAAGCAAACCAGGAAAAACTTATCACCTTGCTTGAAAATAACCTTTTGGAACAACTTCTCCTATATTTCTGCCTCCATCTTTTCATCCTATTTTAAGTCTGTTCCACTTTGATGGCCCATCTCAAATGCCATGTTTTTCATGAAGTCTAACATGAACCCACAGTTCAGAATTGTAACTGCTTTTCTTTACTTTGTTTTTACTAAATATTCAGAATTTGTATTATGTTATCTAGAATTACATTTATTTGTGACAGGTGTCTCTCCTCTATTAGTTTTGTGTGACTGGTGTATGATATAGAGGCAATTTTTTACATATAAAATTATGCCAATAATTTTTATTATTAAATAATAATCTCAATTACTATTTAATAAACAATTATCCCAACTCCACATATTGAATAACCCAACTTTTCCCACTGACCTAATCTGCTCCCGGGTCATAAGTTGAGTTTCCATATATATATGGTTCTGTTTCTAGGCTGTCTCTTAGAATTTACACTCCTGAGAGAGAAGTCAGTATCCTAGTAGTTTTGAATCTCCACCACCACAACCAATACCAAACTCATACCTCCTACTTGGTAAATGCTTCAAAATATTTACTAACTTTAATTAAAACAAGCCTACTATTGTTTTAAGCCTCTTTGACTTCTATTGCCTTAGATCTAATGAGAGGATTCATGATAGATGTATATTTGCTAGATCTGAAAGGATATATCAGTTTGATACATTTGCATTACAAAGCCACAGGAACCTGTTCAATATTTTCATAACTATTTACTTGAATTAGATTTCAAATATTACATTAGATTAGGATCTAGGACAGAGAAAATACCATTTCCATTTGAAGCAACAAAAATTCTTATTTGAAAACTAACATGAAATTAGGAAATGGTTTTCAAAATTTATTTGCAAACACATAGATACTATTTATAAAACAAAATATTAAAAGTCTATTGACAACTTGATGGGAATAAAACCATGAGGTAGCAAAGAAAAGGGTTTTGGGGAAAATCATGTACAAGATTGTCATCAAGTTGCTAGCCATTGTTTTTGATGGTGGGTTTATAAGTATTTATTATACTATCTTAAATAACTAACTTAATAATAACTAAAACACAAGCCACACCTGGACTGATGATGAGAACACATTATGAACAATTGGTTATAACTAATCCAATTCTATGCAGCTGAAGTAAAAATAAGGAAAACATGGTGAAGTTGTCAATAATGTTGATAAGTGGAAATATGTACCATCCAAATTGGACATATTAAATATCAGCTCAACTTGACACATATACATTGAACATGTACTGTGGACTTAGGACTCAACTTTTTTGAGAAAGTAATTATTTTGAGGTCACTGAAAGTCCTTTATTTTTTAAATGAAATTACTATCTCAAAAACAGAACCAGTAATATAAATTACTTAATTTAAAAAACTGCTCCCTGTGCTTTGACCATGCATGCACTTCATTAATTGAAACAGTCTGAAAATACAAGCTCAATGTGGAAATATTTATTTATATTCATATATCTTTCACCATCATTGGCTACTTAGAAATATATATGCATGTGTATGTAGATATATGTGTGTGTGTATACATATATATTTAAAGCTTAGCTGTTAATGATAGTGGATGTAAATCTTTATTTCTGTACCCATCTTTTGAGTTTCTATCTTTAACTCCTTCTTGCTCCATTTATATGTCATCTTGGTATTAACTTGGTATTAACATGGTTGACAGAGAACTCCTATTATAAGCAGGAGAAATTTCAGCTCTGTCATTTTTCTAAGATTCCCTTTTGTACAAATTGTAGGTCTTTTTTTTTGTTCAATCAGTAATTCCCTCACCATTTTGCAAGGGATATTTTAATTAACATGAAATAACATGCTATGAAAATCCATTTAACCAGTTGCGTGAAAGTAATCAGCTGGAGGTGAATAAAGGCTGGAGGCTTTCTCAAGGCCTCTGAATAATGGAACTCCCTTATACACACCTGGTACAAGTATTTTTATGCAGTATTTTAAAGAACCTATTAAAAAGGTCAATAGCAACGACAAAGATTCTCAGAAGTCCTACTTCTGAGAATTTATGCTAAGTGAACCATCAATAAAATGGATAAAAGATTTTCTTTTGAAAACTAATTTCAAGCTAATTAAAAATTTCAACAACTGAAAAATGTGTAAACAATTTGTATTAATTCACATGCTAGAATAATAGGCAGCCATTAATATGGCATTTCTAAAATATTTCATGACAATCAGCAATGGTTATAATAGTAAGTAAAAACAGCAGGATACAAAATAATATATACAATTAAATATATAAATATAGAGAAAATTGTAAGTTTGTACATTTTCCTTTTTCTTTGTTTTGTCCTTTAAATTGCAAATTCTCCACAATAAGCAAGTACTTTGTTTATAGTAATAAAATTTTCTTATAAAGGTATTTTGAAAATTAACCCTCATAATCCTGCCACCCAGAGATAACCATTATTAAAATTTTAGTCTCCTCCTGTACTCTTTCTGTGCATGTTAACATAGCTGATACCATACTGCATACACAATTATATACTACAGAAACAATTATCCTGCTTTTTAACGTGAACATCAGAGGAAAGGCACAAAATCAGTATATAACTGTGTGTGAGAGGCCTTTGAGTTAACTAGATCTGGGCTTAAGTCTTAATTTTGCCACCGAACGGCAAAATCAGATAGAATTGTGTTTGTCTGTACTTAATAAAAATCTAACTTCTGTGACTTAATCAAACAAAGTTAAGAGTCTTAGGCAAACATAGGCTGGTGCAGTCCTCAAGAATCCATCAAAGTCCAGGCTCCTCCTAGCTTCCTATCCTACCATTCTTAGCTGGTGGTTTTCAGCCTTCATTACAAGATGATTGCTAATGTACAGACTTCTCAGGCTCAGCTGAGAGAAGGAGGGAAAGATAAAGGCAATCAGGCTGGAAAGTTTCATTCCAGTTGAGCCTTTCTTTAGAGTGGCAATTTCTGCTTAAATAGTATTGGCTACAATTAGGTACGTGGCCAGCCTAAATTGTGTTAGCCTGGTGACTGACTGAGCACATTGCAATCCCAAACAAAATTGGAGTTCTGTTAGTAAGGAAGAAAGGAGAATAGATTTTAGGTGAGCAACCAGCAGAGACTAAACCATAGCTGCATAGCCCTCAGCAAAGTGCTTAGCCTTGCTGATATTCAGTTTTTTCACACTTGAAATGGGATTAAGGAAATATCTCTTGGAAAGGTTGTGAGGGCTTAAGGCATGTAAAATGATTGGCACAATGCCTAGCATACATAAGCATTCAAGGAAGTTTTAGCTATTATTTATTCCAACTCACAAACATAATAGGCTATCATATGGATGTACCTCAATTTCATTGACAATGTTAATTTATTTTGGTCATTAATTATCTATATATCTCTTCTACTTAATAAATAATTATATTTTTACTTAAATTAGTGTTGCTATGAAAAATTTGTGCACAATTTTCCCTTCAGTTTGTATTATATTCTTAAGAAAATTTCATTGAAATTAAATTAATGAATCAAGGAGTTTGAACAATTTTAAGTCTCTTGATTTATCTGGATGGTTTTCTCCCCAAAATGTCTTTTTACAAAATTTATTTCCACAACAATTCTCATTTTATAATGTCTACTCACATTGTACTGTACCATGTCCAGGCCTGGGCCGTGCAATTCTCATTATAGTTCTCCACATTCATCTCCCCTTCTGGCTGCTGATAGAGGAACAATGTTGGAAACTGTAGAAGCCAAATGTGCTAAGCCTCCTTCGACTGGCCCCTGGATCACATCCTGGGGTCTGCTTCAGCTGGTGCCTGACCCCACTCTTCTGCCTTCCCATGCAGGGCCATTACATAAACAAGTGAACCTCTACCAGGACAGCTCAGTTCTTCCCTCAAGGTCCATGGATCTCTACAGTGTCCATCGGTAGAATTTAGGGGTTCTGTGAACTTGAAATGGGAAAAATCATTTTCACAAATGCTTTTACTCCATTTTAGCATTTCCTTCTATTAGGAATGTAGGCAACAAGCTAGTATTAACAATACCCGTGACAGGTATTTTTTGTGTCATACTACAATTGTGGCAGTATCTAAAATTTAGTTTATACTAATCATGACTTTGAAATTATGGTAGTAATTAAACCTGCTACTGTATTTTGGTATTTAATGTTTTAATAAAGAAACACCTTTGTTATTATATCATGTTATTTTAATATTTGAGCATAATTGGTTTCCTTTAAAATTTTGGAATTTTATCTTTAGTATTTGAAAGCATTATTCAGTCACCAGACTGCTAATGTGGCCCTGGTACAAAACGCTTAAGAATGTCTGTTTATATTTTGGTTGAGCTATTTTACATTTTCTAATTGTTTTGTTATACTTTTTCACGTTCCTGTAACTTATACAAGTAATAAATGGTGTTGTTAGGTAGGGTTTGGGTGTTGTAACATTAAATTTGATGTCATTACATACCTGCATTTCATACATAAACCCCATGAGATTATCATTTTTGTTGCAAATGTTTTTACCAGTTCGTGTTTGTCGTTTAACTTTGTGATGTTTGATGTATAATATTCAAATGTGTTTATGTGGTCAAATCTATTCATCTCTTTTTTTGTAATTTTTATACTAGTTTCTCATTTAAAAGGTACAGAGAATAAGCATAGACGGTGGGTAGAAAATAGACAGGGGGAGGGCAAGAATAGCGTGGGAAATGTAGAAGCTAAAGAACTTATGACACATGGACATGAACTAAAGGGGGGAATGTGGGTGGGAGGGGGTGTGCAGGGTGGAGGGGAATGATGGGGGAGAAATGGGACAACTGTAATAGCAAAATCAATAAAATATATTTAAAAAAATAAAAATAAAAAATTCTTCCCCAACCAGAAACTTGTTACAAAGTGCTAACGTTGCTCAGCCAGGAGGGTGCACCATTCCAGGCACAGTCCACGTGAATACCGCCTGAGCTGTGCAGCCCACTCGGGCAGCTGGACGCAGCCAGCAGCCTCAGTTTATTCAATGTCTACATCTATATCTTATATGCAGTTAATTATTTAACCCATTTGTAATATATTTCATTGTCTGTTGTAAGATGGGTAAAAAGGAGGGATAATTTTTCTAATACCAACATTTGAGTAATTAACTCTTCTACCTCTATTTCCTTGGGAACATATTAAGTTGTTTAATATATTTGGATCTGTTCTTGAACCATTTCATCTTGTACTAATAGCATCTTTTTAAACAAATAATTGTTAATTTTATAATGTAGTTTAATAGCTAGTTAGGCAAGTTTCCCTTTACTACTCGAAATTTTTAAGTTTTTGATAGTCTTAAAAAATATTCTTCTTGAATGTACTCTCAGTAGAAGAGAACTTTGAAAGTTGTAGGGAAAACCTGTATTGCCAAACCAAGAATGACTCCAAGATTTCTTTGTATATTTGGACCCCTCAAAAATATTGTACTTATAGTTTGCCCAATAATTTATGAGTGACCTCACTTCAGTTTTTTTTTTTTTTTTTAACTTAGACTTAATAGTATGGTAAGAAGAGCAACCCTGGAATGTGAATCAGAAATTCTCAACTTGAAACCATCTTCTTTTCAGGTATATAACCTTAGACAGTTTGCTTATTGTCTTAGAGAGTCTTAGTTTCCTCACGGGTAAATGTGAGTATAACATTTATTCCACCTATTACATGGGGTTGCTGTGAAGAATGAGATATTTAAAATCTCTTTTAAAAACTTCAAAGTATAAAAGGCAAGAAATGAATAATTGAAGTTACTATTTTACTGGAGCTGGAGAGGTATTTATTGTTGTCTACATTTGTATCACCACATTCTCTAGTGCAAAATTTGATACAAGACAGATATATCATGGCTATTTTCCAAGATTTAGTTTTACTAGAGAAGCCAAAAAAAGATCTCATGATAAGTTAGTCTCATGACATGGACTCTGAGAATGGTGTTACACATAGGTGACAATTTATATATTTTCCAGTGTTTAAATAGAGTAATTGGAGGTAACCTGCTCTGACATGACTCAAAGTTAAAATATGGGGATGATGGAAGCTGAAGATAAATTATAGTAAGAAAACAAGAACCTGGCTTTAGTTGTGCGAAAGAAGAAACTTTTGGAATAAGCGTCAAGATTCTAAATGGTTCAGAGTTGTGAAATTTATATATGTCAAAGCCCAGTTTTGCAAGGCATTTGAGGGCAAGGTGAAACACAGCGGTGATATATTCAGCCCCATTTATTGTAGACTTGCACTTTATTTCCTTGCAGAACAAACACATTCCTTGGAGACAGTATAGCACATTATGTCTTCCAAAATATATGTACGAATTGTGATTGATATGTTTCCACTCTAAAATTACCATTATGTGTGTATACTCTATGCTGCTGTTGTAGAATTTCCACAAGCATCAATAGGAGGAGTGCATTTTCCTACCAAATGATGTCCAATACTGTAAATATGTTTAGAAAAGGAATGAAGTGCATTCTTTAAGCAGATTCCATGTGTAGCCTTCTCTTGCTCCTTTTAAAATAAAATATGTTTTTACCAATTATGAGGGAAGTAGTGAGGGAACTAGCATTTTATGGATTCCCACTATGTGTCACTCACAAGCAAGTAGTACATTATAATCATAGCATTAAGCACTTCCATGCATAATAGCTTTGCAAGTTGATTTCTCAGTTTACCAATGTTAGTTTACAGAGCAGAGTCACTCTTCCATAGTGTGCAGACTCCAGAATCAGCAAAATGGGGTTTGGAAACCAGTTCTGGTTCTTCTGCACTGTAAACACTTCTTGATCTCTCTAAATTTAAGCTTGATTTTTCACTTTGCAATGGGGACAATGCTACTACTACTAATAGTACTGTGGGCAGAGGAAAAATTAAATGGAATTCACTCAGTTGTTCGGAAGTATGCAACACGTCTTATCAACACAATAAAAGCTTAATGATGAGACAGTCTCTGCTCCCCTCAGCTGGGGTGTAATGAGCACATGAGTATTTCTTCTGTGAAAGAGGAAGATGGATTTTCCTTAGTAATCAATGAAAACATTCCAGAAAAGATGATATTAAAAATGATCTATAAATTCTGCATGTTTTTATATGAACTTTTAGGATTCCTATATGGAGCCTTTTTTTATCTCATGTGTAAAGCAAGTGAGTAGCTCTCTGGAGGTGGTACAGAGCAGGGCTTATGATAATATCTCTCAGCAAAGCTGTTTGCCTCTAATGCAGAACTGTTACATTTTGTTGCTTTTTAGATTTCTTAATGTTATCTTTTTCATAGAAATGATTAATGAAAATATCTAGTTCCTCATTCTAATTTTCACCACTCAGGTTCTTAGGAATTGCCAAAATTGTTTTTCGGAACTGTTTAAATCATTAACTAAAAAAAAGGAACATTGGATTGGTAACCATCCCTAACAACTCCAACTCCAATGTTCAAATGTTCTTTTTAATAACACATTGTCTAAAGTTGTACTTAAATCTGTACAGCTGTCTCACATTCATGCTTTTCACCTCCTTCATTCTATGAAAGCCAAAAAAATATTCACTTTTTTTGTTATAAATACCTCCTACTCCCAAGTCATTGCTTCTCTTACATTATACTTATAGTAAGAGATGAACAATTTCAGGGGGGGTTTTGGTCGTTGTTGAATAAAAGTCAAAAGAACATGACTTTAATTTTTAATATATTTTATTGATTCTGCTAGTACAGTTGTCCCAATTTTTCCACATTTGCCTCCCTCCAGCCATCACCCTCCACTCCCTTAGGCAATCCCCACATCATTGTTCATGTCCATGGGTCATGTCTATAAGTTTTTTTGGCTACTCCATTTCCTATACTGTACTTTACATTCCCATGGCTATTCTGTAACTACCTATTGGTACTTAATCCCCTCACCTCTTCCCCATTCCCCCACAACCCCTTGCATCTGGAAACCATCAAAATGCTCTCTGTATCCATGATTCTGTCTCTGTTCTTCTTGTTTGCTTAGTTTGTTTTTTAGATTCAATTGTTGGTAGATACGTATTTTTTGCCATTTTATTGTTCATAGTTTTGATCTTCTTTTTCTTAAATAAGCCCCTTTAACATTTCATGTAATAATGATTTGATGATGATGAACTTTAGTTTTTTCTTGTCTGGGAAGCTCTTTATCTGCACTTCAATTCAAAATGATAGCTTTGCTGGGTACAGCAATCTTGGTTGTAGGTCCTTGCTTTTCATGACTGAATATTTCATGCCAGTTCCTTGTAGCCTACAGTTACTTTTGAGAAATCAGCTGACAGCCTTATGGGAACTCCCCTGTAGGTAACTAACTGCTTTTGTCTTGCTGCTTTTAAGATTCCTTCTTTATCTTTAACATTTGGCATTTTAATTACGATGTCTTTTGGTGTGGTCCTCTTTGGGTCCATCTTATTTGGGACTCTCTGCACTTCCTGAACTTGTATGTCTTTTCCCTTCATCAAATTAGGTAAGTTTTCTTTCATTATTTTTTCAAATAGATTTCCAATTTCTTGCTCTTTCTCTTCTTCTTCTAGCACCCCTTTGATGTGAATGTTGTTATGTTTGAAGTTGTCCCAGAGGCTCCTTACCCTATTGTCATTTATTTGGATTCTTTTTTCTTCTTGCTCTGATTGGTTTTTCTTCCTTATGTTCCAACTCATTGATTTGATTCTTGGATTCATCCACTCCACTGTTGGTTTCCTATAAATTTTTCTTTATTTCACTTACTGTAACTTTCATTTCTGCCTGGTTCTTTTTTTATGCTGTTGAAGTACCCAATGAATTCCTTGAGCATCCTAATAACAAGTGTTTTGAACTCTGCATCTGATAGATTGCTTATCTCCATTTTGTTTATTTTTTTTGTGGAGTTTTGTTCTGTTCTTTCATTTGGGCCTTATTTTTTTGTTTCCTCATTTTGGCAGCCTCCCTGTGTGTGTTTCTAAGTATTAGGTAGAGCTGTTTTGACTCCTACCTCAGTAGCGTGGCCAATTGTAGAAAAGCCCACCAGTAAGTTGGATGGGGTGGAGCCTTAGGTAACTGTCAGGACAGGGCATCCTCTGTTAACCAGGTTGATGGAGTCTCTGATATGGTGTTACCACTCTGTGGCTCTGTGTGGGGGAGGGCTCAGAAAGTGAACAATGCCACTGCCTAGCCTCTAGAATTTGTCCTAGAAGAAATTGTCCCTAGGCACTCTCCCTGATGCTAGACACTTCAGTTTCTCCCCATATGCCACTGGTGCCCTTCTAGCTGCTGCCCTCAGTGCTGGAGCCCAGAAGGAATGAGTCTACATAAGTCCTAAGACTGTTGTGGGGCCCTTCAAGAGGAGACACATGAGACTATTACAGTTTCTTCTGCTACCCAACACACACTTGTTTGAATAGCCAGAAATTATGGGGATTTATCTTCTTGGCACTGGATTCCTGGGCTGGGTGGTTTGGTGTGGATCTGGGACTCCTTGCTCCTAAGGTATCCCTCCCGAATTTTATTCATCACATGGGGTTATGGGGCTGCCCATTCAGTATCTCTGTGCCTCTGCCCCTCCTACTTGTCTGGATGAATGTGACTTCTTTAATTCCTTGGTTGTCAGACTTCCATACAGCTCAATTTTCTGATGGTTTTGAGTGACAGTTGTTATGTGATTTAGTTACAATTTTTGCTGTGGTTATGCAAGGAGGTGAGCCATGTTTACCTATACCTCCATCTTCACCAGAAGTCTAATTTTTTAAAAGTTAATATATATCACAAATTTTGCTACATTTAAAGAAAACATTAAAAAAATACCTTGTGCATATTCTGACCAATCTACTTCAATTCTCTTATCTTCTCTTCCTTTTTATGTACATAATTAGAAACAAGTATTTGACATCAAGAGAAAAACTAAAGAGAGTCAGTGGGTTCTCCCTTGGTATGTCTGCTCAATGAGTAGACAGATCAGAAATTTATTTACAGAAAACTACCATCTCATTTTTCTCAGGTATCCTAAGATATCCTAGCTTGTAAGGATATTCTGAAAACATAGAGATAATCTTATTTGAAGACTTCTACTTTCCAATCAGACTCCAGGCACCGTGGTCACATATTTATTGTCGTTTGTCTACACGTTTACAATGTTTAAACTTTACCATATAGGGAAACCTATTATTTCCTTGTTTGGTACTTTCTTATTATCATACATTACTTTCAGCTTTTCAAAGTGCTTTCAGAAAAAAGTAAAAAGTAACTGCTTCCGTGAGAGGTTATATTGTCATATGGATCCAGCTTAGACATTAAGAAAGTAAAATAAAAAATAATTCAAAATAATTTTTAGATGTTCAAGGTCTATTGAACAGTACCAGGTAAACATGACATTATTACTGGATCATCTTTTCAGTCTTCAGTATATGCAGTATGTTCACACAATACTTCATAATTTGCTGTCTAATTTTATTTGAAATATTTCCAAATTCTTGATTATCTGGCCTAGTGAATATCTGAAATAGAATGATTGGGCTCACTTTATAAATCACTCTCAATGACAACACTTTGGCACTTTGAGTAATAGTCCTAACTTCCCTCTTGAAAAGTTCAACATTTACAAGAGCAAGTAGGATAAGTGTCTTATTTAAGCATCTCTATTTTTTAATCTAAAAAATGATAATTTAAACAACAAAAATAACAGAAAGAAAACCAAAATAGTAATGCTAATAATTTATTAAGCATTTCCTATTTTTAATCCCTTTTCAAGGCACCTAACATACCTTAGGTCATTTCACTCTCTGAACAACCCTATGGGAAAGTTCTACTATTATGCCCCTTTTATAGATGAAGAAACTGAAGCATGGGGTACTTTTTATCCATAGGTAGGAGCAACTTGCCCAAGGTCAGATGTCAAAACATGGCACTTGTTTTGACTGAAAAGCCTATTTAATAGAACTTTCATCTTTGCAAATGATAAACTTCAAATATTTCAAGTAGTAAGATGCCTAAAAGAACATATGAGCAATTCAGGATTGCCCTGTGCATACCAGAGATGTGGAGCATTGTTTTGTGCAATTAGAAGAATAAAGTATATTATCTTAGATAAATTTTCTGAATTGCTTATAACTTCAGTTTCCATGTCTGTCATATAGTCAATATTAATATTGATAGATGAGAATTAAAATGAACTAATAAACATGTAAGGACCTAGTAGCACTTGCATTAGGTTCTTCATAAATTTTAAGTTTCTCCTTTCTGCAGACCCAATATCAAAATTCTATCCTTTGGTTGTCACACTGAACTGAAAATTCACATCTAACTTACTATAATTTTTGATTTAAGAATCCTTGCTCTTAAATTTGTCAAGCTTAAATACATTTTATAACTGAACCCAATTTTATAATTTAGCTATATGTTCCTATATTCTACTCCAACTCTTTCTTTAATAGTATAGTTTCTGTTAAACTACACAGTTCAAATTTCTAACAACTAGCTTAGGAGAAAAATTATTTTGTCTTTCCTACTTATGGATGATAAAGGTGATTGTCACACTCAAAGTCTGTGATTATATCTCAGATGTTAGTTGACTCTGATTTCCTTTATCTACTTGTTTTTTTTCCTTATAAATATGAGGCTCAGTTACTGAAATGTAAGTATCACTGTCCATGAGTACACCAAAAAGTCTTCTCAGTCATTAAAAGGGAAACAGAAAACTTCTCATCAAACATCTGATTCTAAAGGAAAATATATTTCATATTTAAATGATTTTCCATATGGACTGATTTCTTCCATTTCTTTATAATATAATTACTCTTACCAGTTGTTTAGCAACAAGTTATGTTTTTCTTTTCTTTAATTCTCTAAAATCATGATTTTAATTGGTAGATAATCATCTCCCTACTGGAGAATATTACAGGTGGAATAGTGAATTAAAGTCTCATAAATAACTGTCTGGCTTATCTTAGAGGTGTACAAGATATTTTCTAAAGCCATGCCTGCACAGTTAACATGAACTGAGGGAAAACATCAAAATTATTCATGACACAATATGCTATATATGTATATATATCAACACCATGAAATATAACAGTAAATTATTATCAATAATTACTATAATTGCTATCTTTAATCCTTTTCATCTATATTAGCATGAATCTTCATTTAACAGCTAAATAAATTTAATGCTATCTTCGTGAAGATGGACCATATAATCTAACACTATATTTGGTTTATAACAATCTGATGCTCAATATAATTTTTAGGTTATGCCTGGTCTCTGTCACTGTGTACCACCTCTGCTCCCTGTGTGACCATACACCTCAACCATATACTCTCCCCATAACATCAAAGGGCTATGAAAGTCTGTAGCTTGAGATGTTTACTTAAATGGAAACAACGTGAGATGTAGTTGAAGAAATACTATTATTACCATTGTTTAAGTGCGTTATGCATTTTATAGGCTTTTTTGTTCATTTTCTCATAAGAACATAACCAGCAAATACACATAATTTCAATGGAAAAATATGTTTTATGATTCAAATAACTAATTTAAAAAATAACATTCTAACTCACATAATCCATTAAAAAGTTCACTTTTCCAGGTTTAAAACGGTCTGCACTTTTGTGGTGTTTTTGGATGCTGTTTCATTGTAACTGAATTTATTCCCTTGTATTTCTCTTGCTTAGCATTGACAGTCAGGGTGTTTCAGAACACAGGTCCAGGGGGGCAATTATTGGCCCACCCAGGGATGCCAAAAACTGTTACAGAACAGACATACACAGGTTCATTATGTATGCTGCCTGATAGGAAAGACATCTCTCAATGGCAGAGATTTGTGAAAAGGAAAGGAAATGTTTATTTAAAGCTATACAGACTTAAAGTACCGACCTAACGTCTTCATTAAAATATCAAAGTCCTTCAAGCAAAATATAACCAAAGACACTGAAATTGGGAGCAGGCTGACAGTGACCAGAGGGGAGAGGGGAGGGAATTTCAGGGGAGAGGGGGAAGGGCTTACAGGAACGGGTGTAAAGGACTCATGGACAAAAACTATGGTGGGTGTAAATGGGAGGGAGGTGGAGAGGGCTGGGGTGGTGGGCTGGGGTGGGAGTAAAAGACGGAAAACTGTACAAGATCAACAATTAAAATAAAAAATTAAAAAAAAAGATACCCACCGACGCCCGCAGTACTTCCTTCTCCCCCTGCCCCTAATTCAGGGTACCATAACTCAGGAAAAGAATCAAACATCTGGGATCCAGGCCCCTGACACCATCAGCTGTGTCATCGTCCAGGCAGGATCTCTGATTAATCCAAAGCCATGTGGCACCTTCTCATGGCCTACTGGCAAGAGTTCTTTCACCCTTCTTCCAGGCAAAGTCTCTCCTGCTTCCCAGGCCATGAAGCCAAAGGGAGCACCCCAAAGACACATGGTCCTCTTCTACCAAAGCTACGGAGGTCTGCACTCTGGCCAAAACCACATGGATCTCCCTGCAAAGCTGTGGAGAGGGTAGGGTAGCCCCTCTGGCTAAGCCGAGCGGCAGTTCTCTGATAAAGCCGCATGTAAATACTCTCTACCTCCTGGCTGTGGGGGTCCCCACTCTGGCAAAACCTCGTGGTACTCTCTTTCAATGACTGCCACATCAGGGTTTAAATCCCAATGCCAATCTTCCTCTGCAGCCCCATTTCTGACTCCTCCTAACGATCAGTTACACTTGCCAGCACTCTCGTATCCTTCCAGTTTTACTGGGCTACCATAGTGAGTCGGGGCAGGTGTGGCCCCATGCATGGAGCCAGTCATCTCCAAGCTCTCAGCAGGTGCCATAAACAGGGGGACTTGCCTCCCAGTTACATCTTGGGTGGAAGTTCCTCCCTTCTCCCTGGCTCAAAGCATGGCCACACCTATTCAACATATCTTGACCACACCAGTTAAAGGTTATAGATATGTTAAATGACCACACCAGAGGTTAGCTGCAAAGCTGTTGCTATGCAAAACAGCGCTCAATGGCCCTGCTCCATGTGTCCCTTCCCCCAACTCACACCTGAGGGGTGAAGGGGTGACAACATCTTATATGTCTTTCTAATATTTCCTGGACATCTTGAGTTCTGGGCCCCATTCCAAGTCCCTATTTTGCCTCCCCCCCTTGGCTGCACCCTGTTACAAAGGGTTTATATATCAAGATAAGTAAAAGGTAACAGTTCATTCTCAAATATCTATTAAAGCTTTTTCTTTCCTAGCTGAATAAAAAAAAAAAAAAAGATTCCACAAATGTTAAATCAAAAGATAGAGTTAGAAGGTCAAGGTTCTGAACAAAATTGGCCAGGAACTGCCTGTTTGACCTCAGGTTGGTTATTTTAGCTTTCTGTAAGTCTTTTAACCAAATACCTTCAGTCCTTGTTTGTAAAATACCAAACAGTCCTTGAGAAAATGCATTATGTGTTACAGTGCAGCGTACACTCACCATTCAGAAGTGTGCGTTAAAGGCCTCATCATCCACTTTTTGTGCACAAAAAAATCAACCCATGTTCCTGGAAATGCATAGACTGTCAGGACTACAAAGAAAGGATGCATTTAATACAGTCAAGGCTTTTACTAACTAAACAGTGCTGTGGTCCAGTTACTGTGGGAGAGGGGCTGAGAATCTTTTATCTGATGAGTTGTGAAACTCATGTTTCTGTAGCCAAAGAAATTGCTCTATCAAAAGGAGAATAAGAAGAATAGAATATATATGGACATACTCCTATTTAACAAAAACTATGGAAAGCTAATTGTTTCAGGCTGAGATAAGAATATACCAATAGTGAAAATGTGAATTTGTTTTACAGACTTGTCTAGTGTTTGGACACACAATGAATGATCCATCCCAGGGTCTATTTTTGCACAGGGATGCAATGATTGGCAAATGTTTATAAGAGTGGGCAAAATAAACTGAGCAGAGTAATCATCAGGCAATTCAAATGCAGATTACGGGCGTGGAGGCTAAGGGTGGGAACTTGCATTTCTGATGGGTAAAATCGCTGACTTTAGTCATGGAGACCAAGTGTTAAGTATGTGTTTGCTTTCCTAGGACTGAATCAGGATGAACAACAATTGTCTGTGGTTGTGGTAATTGGCAAAAGAGCAGGTATGTGTTGTGAGTGCCTGGCAAGTGTTCTCACCCTGTGCGAGCCTGAAAAAAGTCTCTATCACTGTTTCCATTGATCAAGTAACGTGGTCATTCATTCCTAGGGCATGGAAAAGATTATGTAATGCTCATTAAGCCACAATGTGATGAAAATTGTAATTAGTTGATATTATTGAATATAGGGAATATGAAACAAAGTGCATTGAAAATAAGATATCAAAACTATAGAATTAATAATACTGTACTTTGATTTGATTTAAAGGAATGGTAAGGAAATATCTCCATTGTAGGAAGACCATAACTTCTGACAAGTCAGCTCAGCAAGTCTGTATTAACAAACCACTCTAGGCCTAGCACTGCGCAACACATTCTGAGGGATAAATTCAAGGAAGAAAAATCAGCAAAAAAAAAAAAAAAAAAAAAAAAAAGATTATTCTTCATTTAAAAAAAGCAACAACAACAATAGTGGCATGATTAGGTAAAATGCTGTAAGATCAGTATTGTCAATCCTACAGGAATTTCGAAAATTGATGGTCTTTTTAAAATTAGATCCGTTGGGAACCAGTGTAGTGCAGTGGAAAATTAACTATATAATTTTAGGAAAGTTACTCATTTTCTTTAGGCTTCAGCTTCATTATTTGCAAGTTAAAAATCATTCTTGTAAGAATATATAGTGCTTACTGACAACATGTTCCATTCAGAATTTCAAACTGGACTTTCCAACCAGGTTATGATCCACTATTTCACTCTTAATGTCTTACCTTTGAATCCACCGAATGAAAAATTACCAGATCAGAAGATAAAGTTTCAGATCTGAAGTTCTATATGTCAGAATTGATTGATTGAAGTCAGTGAGGCCTAAAAGTAAAACATAACTACCTCTTAAATTAACAACAAAAAAATGGATAATGCAGGGCTTATGGCAGTCTAGTTATTGTACAATTGCTAATGGAGCTATAGTTTAGGAAGCAAATTGAAAATATCTATTTTGTTCACCTTTTAACCTAATAATTCCATTTCTTTTTTAAAAATATTTTATTTATTTATGTTTAGAGGGAGGGGAAGGGAGAGATAAAATGAAGGGCGGAAACATCAATGTGTGCTTGCCTCTCGCATGCCCTCTATTGGGGACCCGGCCCTCAACCCAGGCATGTGTCCTGACTGGGAATCAAACTGGAGACCCTTTGGTGTGCAGGCTGGTCCTCAATCCACTGAGCCACACCAGCCAAGGCTAATAATTCCATTTCTACTTATCTGACTTATAATATATAGTGTAGGAAATCTATTAGTATAAAGGTGCTGACTTCAACCATGATCAATTGACCAAAGTATTAGATGCAACTAAATAAAAAGAGAACTTACTAAGGAAAATGATGGAATATCCTGAAACTACTAAAATTGACAGTTATAAAGACTATACTGAAGGCAACCCAAGTGTCCATCCAAGTGAAAATTGATGAAAATAGTTCACAGTGGTTTATTATGCAGAGTCATAATGAATGACATAGAGTGATAGACAACATTATGAATGTCTCAGTAATAAATTATTAAATGAAAAAAGTAGATTCCAAAAGAGCACATACAATATATGCTTTTCTCCCTGTGTGACCACACACTTCAGAAATAAAATATATACTTTTAGAATCATATATAAATACAATAAAAAATTATATGTATATGCATATATAATAAATATATTGAATGTATGTAATATGATAAATATTTTATATATATGAAAGTAGAGGAATGATAAAAATAAAATTTTAAATAATTGCTACCTTCTGGAGAGAAAGGCAAAGGGAGGAATTGGGGACATAGTGTTCAATGCAGGTTATTTTCAAGCTCATAGCTTTATGGGAGATGATAAATTTGTGAGGACTTTTATAATATTAAAAATAAGTACATGCTTGAATCATTAATGAGAATGTTGTCATAAATCAAGAATTATGATTCTTATAATTATAAATACCTAAAAGCCAAAGTGGGGGATTAACACATTTTTAAAATATAAAATACTTTTTAAAGATTCATTCATAAAAAGACTAAAAGATAATAAACACAAATAATAGTTGTGTTACTGTGACTTTTTTCTTTTCTTTTTCAAATTTTCAAAAAACATTATTTTAATGAGAACAAATGTTGATAACTAATTAAAAAAATAGTATGCAGACCCATGGGTCTGTATGACATAAACTTTTGTAAACACAAAGACAAATGAAATAATGTTAAATTGGTTAGCATTTCAACAGACTCCTGACCAGTCCCCATAGCTGGAGGGTCGGAGAAGAGTCCCTATTGACCTTGCATTGACAAATAATTTAAGAATCAATCAAGATAAAAGACATGAGACTATTTGCAAGAGCACATGCCATATCCAGTTAGTAATGAAAAGCTATGCTACCCACTAGAAAAATCTCCACTGACATTGACTCAGAGGGTGTACCTGTTGGGTTTCAAACATGAGAGTAATGTGGCCACTATGCTCTCCTGGTCAGTTATTTCTGCAGAGGTTGTATACAGAGAAATTTTAGATTAACATACATAGCATGCACTTTGACTCCATTAGTTGAATGTTGATGTGCAGAAAACCAATAGGGATGGGGCATGATTCATGATACAAGCAAATTGATTGGACACTTTGACAATGATTCTCATAGAGCATGACACTGCTGCATGGTTGGATGTTAATACACTAGGAGTCTCATCCAAAACTAGAAAAATATTATACCAAATTATGCTTTTAAAACAAATTCAGCTGTAAACCTTTGATTTACAGATATTTTAGACCATTTTCACCTTTCTTTTAGCATTTAAAATACAAGCCACATTGTTGCTTTAAAAATACAGTGATAATTTTTATATATTTAAAGAATACCAGAAAAATGAAATGAGTGGTACACTTTGGCACTGTATCATGTATATTCTTCTAATTTAGTGTTTTCTTCCTAGTAAACCAACTGTAATACATATAAATCAGTAGATTTCACAGTGTATTTATTCCAGTTTTATTTGCCAAGAAATTGAAGAAAAATTCTTCTTGGGCAAGAAGTAGCTTTCAGAAAGTAATCTGGGGAATATTTTTTAAAAATCTCTTTCTCTTCTTTTGTGCTGTTTCTTATTACAAAGTAAACATAAAATTTGGAAAATATTTTGTGAAGTAATTACTTATAATTCCTTATGAATCATATTTTATAATCAAAACTGTTTGGGTTTTCTCTTCTTGCTAGTTATTTAAAGGCTATGGCTTTCATTGACAGTTGTGGAAGTCTATGTGATAAAATAAAATAGAGCTTCAGATCTGAAGAAATATCTCAGTTTGAGTCCTCATGCTACCTCCTTGGAAAAATAATGTAAATTCTCTGAACCTTATGTTTCTAACATGTGAAAAGGAAGAATATGAATGCAGTCAACATAAGTTACAAGGTTCTTTGGAAAATCAATTACTGTCTATTTAAATGTGCAAAATTCTTATTATTTTTAATGAGAACTTGAAGACAAACTCTCCTCTCAGAGCAAGAAGGACCAGGCTATAGCAAGAGCACAGGAAACACCAAGAGAAACTTTTTTAAGTGATGAAGAACGGTCTTCCAAGCTCAGGTACCCAGTGTGGGGCAAGGCCTACACCACCAGGTTTTCCTGAGGGCAAGCATGACAGCACTAGCTCTTTGCAAACTTGAACTAAAAGTCTATGGGCAGTTCCCATTTAGCACCTACATGGGTGTGCTGTGTAGATTCTTGGCACTAGGCCTCACCATGTCAGAAAATAGACAAGAAACGTGGTACAAGTTAGCTCTTACAATATAAACACAGAGTCTGGTCTAAGGCTTCTTGCATTGTTATAAATCATGACATTTCAATACATGTGTGATATTGGGATTTAAAGAAAGTATGTAAAGTATTTGGACATTTCAGAAAACCAAAATATATTTCTAATGTATATTTGGTCTTTGTCCACACTTCCTGACACACAGCTTCCCAAACAATTGAAATTTCTGAAGTGTTGAAAGTAGTTAAGATCTTTTGTTATGTTAATGAGGTCGTTTTTGAAAAGCACCTAAGGATGGGGGCTGGTTGCCAAGAGAAGGAACCCAGTGATTAGAGGGTTGTGACTTTCAGTCCTACTCTGTCCCCACCCACCCAGTTTGGGAGAGAGGCTAGAGGTTAACTCAATTGCCAATGACCAATGGCCAATAATTTAATCAATTGAGCCTATGTAATGAAGGCTCCATAAAAACCTCCAAGAGGACTGGATTCAGAGAGCTGCTGGGTTAGTGAACACAGAGAGAAGCTGGGAGAGTGGCAGCTAGAGACATCATAGAAGCTCTGGGCCCTTTCCCACACACCTTGTCATAGGCATCTCTTCATCTGGCTATTCCTAAATTATATCCTTTTGCAATAAACTAGTGATCTAGTGACTAGATAGGTTTTCTCGAGTTTTGTGGGTTGTTCTAGCAAATTAATTGAACCAAGAAGAGGGGGTCATAGGAGCTTCCAATCTATAATTGATTGGTGAAGAAGCACAGGGCTTCTTTTAAAAACCTGGGCTTGTGGCTGGCATCTGAAGTAGAGGGTGGTCGTGTGAAACCGAGCCCTTTACCTTTGGTTGCATTCTTGGGCACCCTGCTGCTCTCTATGAACTGCTTGGAGTTGTTTTGGGGAAAAGTCACCTTTCCATACACACTTGGAAATTGGGTCCAGAAACTGCATGTATTTTTTGTTTGTTGCATTTTCATGTATGTATTTAAATTATTCTTGTTTATATAAAAAATAAAAGAAAAAAGCAAGCAGAAAAAAATTACCCACCATCCTATCACCATTAGCACTATTTCCACTACTAGCATATAACCACTACTAATATTTTGGAGAATTTTGTCTAGATTATTTTTAATATGTATAAATGTACTATATATATACACACATATACATATACACACATATATAAATGTATTACCCCCTATACACACACACACACACACACACACACACACACACACACATACTTTTAATGTGAGATCATAGTAGATATGTTTTTTGGAAAACAAGGTAGTTTTAAATATAAAGGTATATATTTAGCAACATGTCATTGACATGCTACATATTGATCAATATAGATTAACACCATCATTTTAATAATTGAGTAGAATTCCATTTTATGAATGTGTGAGTCATTAAAGTAATAAATTATGGCTGTACATGTCAAGTATTTTCAGTCTTCCCCCATTGTAAATAATACTGTGATCTTATTAACAATGATGATATGATGATATCATATTTCTATTTTTCTGAATGTACTGATTATTGAAAAAAATTCTTGAAACAAAGTTTCTGAATTTAATTACTTCCAATTATACTTGAGAAAGTTCCTACTAATTTTACTCCTGCCAGCTACCTGTGAGAGCTCATTTCTTTTTAGTCTCAACCATACCTGGTATTTTCCTTCTTTTACTCTTTGACAGACAAAACTACAAATAAGAGTTTGGGCCGTGGCTGCTGCTGCTCAGTGGATTGAGTGCCAGCCTGTGAACCGAAGGGTCACTGGTTCGATTCCCAATCAGGGAACATGCAGGAGTTGTGGGCCAGGTTCCCAGTGGGGTGGGGGTGTGCATAAGAGGCAACCACACATTGATGTCTCTTTCCTTCTCCCTTCCCTCTCTAAAAATAAATAAATACATAATTTTTAAAAAATAATTTAGTATATAATAAAGAGAACATTTAAAATCAATATAGAAAAGATGTTCAATTTCTTAAAAGACATTATGGCAACCAGTTAACCACTTGGCAAGGATAAATTTATAGCCCTAGTCCACACTTAAAACAGTAATTCTCCATATGATTAAATATAAATATAAAACATGAAATTTAAAACAATTTGAATAAAATAAAACACATATGTTTAGGTCAAGAAAGCCCTTTCAATCAAGACTCATAGCAAAAATTGAAATAAATATTTTAAGACATAGGGAAAATTATCACAATCTAAGTGGAAAAGCTAATGACAAACAAGAAAAAATTATAACTGTGACAGAAAGGTATTAATGACTTTATAGAAAGAAATATTATAAATTCATAATAAAAAGAACATATGCCATAGAAAATTGGCAAAGCATATGAACAGGCAATTATAAAAAACAGATATAAATAATCAACATGATGAAAAATATTTCATCTTACTCATGATCATAACCATGAACAAAAGACTAGATATCCTCTCACTTCTCATCAACTTCTACCTACAGACAATTTCTTATCTAAGCATAAAATTTTCTGTTTCACTTTGTAAGAAGTAGAGTTATCCTTTATTTTTCTCACATCTTACATTCAATATACAGGTTGGGGCAAAAGTAGGTTTACAGTTATGAATACACAGAACAGTTTATTCTTGAATTATTTTTTATTAATTATCATATTATTTTCCATACAAACAACTGAAAACCTACTTTTACCCCAGCCTGTGTTATAAAATCTTGTAGTTTACAATTTTACAATCTCCTCTCACAGGTCATTTTCCTGACATTCTGCTATAAGCCACTGTAGCTTATCGCTTGGGAAGACACAAAAGCCTTTTGACCTGGACTCCCTAATTTTACCCAAATCTCTATTCTATATTTCACTCCGAGTAAGAGTGATTCTTTTACAAAATAAATCAGTTCCTATCATTCCCCTGCTGAAAACTCTTGATGGCTTCCCATCACCCTCAGTGTGAAAGGAAAGTACAGAAGTTTTCCTGCAGGTCCCTCCAAGATCTGACCATTTGTTGCCTCACTGAGGGCATCTCCTGTAGCAAATTCCCTCTTAGTCCATACAGCCGTCCTAACAATCCTTGAACCTAGGCAAGCCAGGTCGTGGCTTCACTTCATTCAAGACTCTGCTTAAATATTACTTTACCCGAAAGGCCTTTCCTGTCCCCCTTTTCTTTGTTGTATATACACTTACCCTGTTTAAGTATTTTTTGTAACACTTATTCATCATCTGGCTCCTATCCTATCCTACCTTTCCTTATGGTAAACTACTCAACCTGTCTTATCCAATCATATCTGATCCTATCCTCTAATCATTCCCCCCATGTGAGTCTGATGAGGTCATGAGCTTTCTTTTATTTACTCTTGAATCCTCAGAGCAAAGGACAGTGCCGGGACTTAGTAAGTGTGCAATGTTTGTTAACTAACTTACTCACCAAATGGACATATGTCTGGGTATTTTTGTTTAAATCACCATACCTCTTCTAAATTATTGCTGGCATTAAAAGTCACATTTCCAATTTTGAAGTCTTTCAGGAAGTTTTTGGTTGCTTTTTCTTCTCAAGGGAAGTTTCAATCTCATGCTTCGAAGGATTAAATGAAAGGGAATTTGAGTTATGAAGATAGAATTTTGTAATATTACATTGTAAAGAGATTTTTAACTGATATAACTTCATTGTGATAATTGAGATTAAAAATATTTCTTGAAGGTCACATGGCACTGAAATGAAAAGGCCAACACTTTGAAGACTTCACAGCAAGACAGCCTGGTCTTTAGATCCACTGCTTGACAACTGTGTTAACTCTGGCTGCCCTTCTCTGCCTCAGTTTCCTCATCTGTAAAACAGGGTAAATCTTGTACACAATTTATAAAGCTGTTGTGATGATTAAATGATTTAGATTATATATAGACTCTAAAACAGAGCTTAGAAAAGAGTGTCTCATAAGAATTTACTATTATTATTTACCCAATAATAGTATTAACACTTCACAACTAAGTAGGTGCTCTCGGTGGATGGGCTTTTGTTTTCTCTTTGTTTATTTTTCTCTGCAGTGTTTCAGTGGGGGTAGAGATCTCTTTCATAGGAGAAATCTAGGCAGGGTAAACTGTGTAGGTACAAAAAGTGGAGAAGAGAACTGAGGTAATTTCTAGTTATTTGCATAAACTCCCTGTTTTTCGCTTGTAAAATTCAGACAAACATTTTTGGTCTTCACATTTTGCAAATAAATGCCTTATTTCCCCATTTAACTTTACATGCCTAAGCAAAGTTAAAGGGAAAGTAAGGTAGATTCAACAAGGAATTCCCTGAATAGAATGAAATTCCAAAAGCAAGTTTCTTGTCCACAGAGAAAGACTAGAAGAAGAAGCTCCAACATGCAGACTGAGTGGGCACGGTCCAAATGCACAAAACCTAGGTTTTAAAACATTGCGCTTCTCAGACAATTCTCATTCAAACTATTCAACCATACTTGTTTTTTTAGACCATAACTCCAATCGTCTTTTTTTAGCCCTCCAAAATGCTTGGACATTTTATATATTACATTTATTAAATCCTTTGGAATGATATTAAGAGTCATGTCATAATTGATATTGAAACATGGTTTTTCATTGTTTGTATCACCTATGTTTATATGCATTTGTCATTCTTTTGACTGTGATCTTTGTAATATTAAGTCTTCCATTTCTTAGCAGTTCCCCAAAGAGCCAAGAACAGTGCTCAGGAAACAACATCATTGGCAGAGAGGTAACAACCAAACAGAATATTTAAAGATGTCATGTCTTCTTTCAAATGTTACAGCTTTTGAAAAATATAATTGGTTATTTAAAAATAAATTTTAACAATGAAAATATTATTCCTTATGTAGAAATGTTTGACACGATTCCTTGAACATAGTGAACAACTAACACTGATTTCTCTTTTCCTGTCATGACCCGAGGCATATTTATTAGCTAGTCACTGCCTAAATGTCTCAGCCTAAAATCCAGGAACAATCAAGGCTTGATATTCAATTTAACTGAGTAAAATATTCACTTTAAGGATTGAAAATACAAAAGAATTATATGAAATTATTTTCCCCCAACTCTGCCCCAGGGTTTACAGTCTTGTCAGAGAGCGTGTCATACCAGCGGGAAAGGTATCTAATGAAATGCTGAAACAACAGCACTGATAAAACCAAGAGATCAGAGAGGCAGGCGTCATTTTATCTTCTGAGGCAGGGAGAAAGTGGGGCCTCAGCCAAACCCTGAAAGGTATGTAGAGGGAAGTGGGAGAAAGGATGACTCAGATTCTGGTTTTGGAAACATCATACTTTTTATCTTTGACCAGGACACATTTACAGATTATTGAAATAAACTGAAGCCCTTGTCCACTTCTGCAATCTTTGTTTCTCCCTAATCTACTCAAAGGTGACTTATAGTTTTGATAAACAAAGTTCAACAGATAAGTCAGACAAAAATCTTATAAAATTGTATAAAATTGTTCCTGCTTTTTAAAAAAATATGAAGGATTTGTTTTGCAGGGAGAGAAGTATTAAGCAAGGGAAGAAGTAAAATATATCCTCAGTATTTATCTTAATAGAATCTAGTATCTGTTATTTTGTTACTTATATCCTGGGGAAATACATTAGGTACCACATATTTACCTGCTCGTTTTCTTCTTTTTTTTTTTTGTGGAAAAATTCACATGCAAAGGGTCCTTACTTAAAGTCATAATATTAATGTAAGTTGTAATTTAAAATAAATGGAATAAAAGCAATTGATTGCTTTTATTATTTGCAAAATGTTTATTATAATTTTTCTGAAAAAGATACTGACCACTACTACCACCACCACCGCAACAAAATTATTTATAGGACATAATCTAGTGGAAGCAATAGATTAAAGAAGACAAGGGAGGAGAGAAGGTAATTCTTTTAGCTTCCCAGCTTTATTTTATTTTAATGTGTGTCATCCTGTAAAAATCCTGCATCTCAACTTTAAACAAAAGGTATTGATCCAAAATTTGGAGGGGGCTGGGAAAAAGAATGAGAGATATACAGGAATTGGAATAATTTTTATAGCTGGAACTGAGACCGAGTAAAAATTTAGAGTACATACCTAGCATGTTTTGTGCTTCCTTTCTTCCAGAGAGGAAATGACACTTTAGATTCCCTGGGATGCTGGAACCACATGCAAAAAAGGATGGGCAAATTTGTCATTCAGAATTTATGAAGGATATTTTTTCTTCTCACTGACTAAAAAGAACAAATCAAACACTAGGTTTCCAATTCTGAAAATTAGTAGGCTCTGGAGAGCCAATTAAACATTATTCCCCTATCTCGACTCTGTTTTAACATGCTTCTTTATTGCACACTGTTTCTTTTGCTCACAAGGCAGGTAGATGGTGTTATCAGGCTAATTTGGGGACAGTTATCATTATAATGTAATTTTTTGCAATTATGTGGTAGACCAGGTGGCAAGACAGCATGGCTTTGCATTGCCAAGGTGCAAAACAAATTCAGTGTTCAATCAACCTGAGAGAGAAAGGACAATTCTCATTTGCATAAACATGTAGCCACGGAAACGAGATGCACAGAGGTATAAGGGGAAAGAGACCTATTTTACATGATGTGCATAGAATATTTGACAGTTTAGATTGGAGGCGTCATTGATGTGGGTTGGAATGGTATGGTTGGTTGCCATGGATATGGTTTTCCCTACTGGCAGTGCAGAGATTGGCAGGGATAGATGCTGGAGGAAAAAAAAAAAGCCCAAATCACTGCAACACTCTGGCAGCCTCATTCTTTTCTTTTGTTGAAAAGCTATGTATCCTTTCTGCACTAATGACAGCTCATCAAGTATGCAGTGTAATCTAGAAACACTGATATTTCTGTAATAAATCATTCATGTATAATATATATGTATTTATACATTCTATGCACATATATATGTGGTGATCTACATGTATATATTTGGAATAACATGTATGCAGATTAATAAAAGATTAGATTTGGGAAAAATATTTACCTTTTTGCTACTCTTTTCTATTTAGCATTAATTTTGGAAATGCTTCGATAGGGGATTTATTAAATAAACAATGTATAAATATCCTGAATTATCATGTAACTTAGGAAAGGGAAATTGTACAGTTTGCTATAAATAAGGCAAACAATGGAAGGAAAGAGGATTGGCTCGTCCCAAGGTCCTATTTTTTGGTTATTTGACCCCTGTAGTCACCACATTGCTGTAATAGAACTACACAAATGGTGTTTGTCTATAAAAAACAAGGTAGTTTCTTTTCTTTTTAAAAGATTTTATTTCTATATTTTTAGAGAAAAAGGAAGAAAAGGGGAGAGACATCTATGTGCAAGAGAAACATCAGTCGGTTGCCTCTTGCACGCCCCCAACTGGGGACTAGCCTGCCACCCAGGCATGTCCCTAATAAGGAATCAAACCAGTGACCTTCGCAGTTTGTGGGATGAAGACCAACCCACTGCTACACCAGTCAGGGCTAGGGTACTTTCTATTTTCTTTTAGGTTCTAGCACAACATTGAGGAAGCTATAAACCCAAATAGGCTTTTTATGCTGTTTTATTTTTAGAACAGATGAAGGCACTTACGTTTTATTTTTAAGGCTTCACTCATCCATTATCTTGTTTCCATACAGTTAGTCCAGACCCTTGCTTGCATTAAAAGGATTGCAGGAATGTCTTTGTCTTCAAGAATTCATTCACTAACATGTCTTGTGAGCGCACTCTTAAAGGAGCAAAGCACCCAGTGGCCCAATCTGGCAGGGTGAGAACTGAGGACTTTTATCTCTATACATGCAGCTTTGAACTGACCATACTTTCAAGGTCTGAACGCTGGTGGACAAATTTTTATGACCTTGTGGGTTTCCTCTCTGCTCCTTCCAGACTGTGGGGGAATGTTGAGTGTCATGGCATTTTCTAAACTACCTGCCCACCTGAACACCAGAAACTGGGGAAAGACTTAAAAGCAAGATTTATTGTGCAATCAAAACATCAGGATCACTTTTGAAACATGACCATGCTATTTGCCTTTAATAATTGACTTTCTGTCCATAGAGTCAAAATTTGATGGATAATTATCAGTTACCTGGTCTGTATTTGGATTAACATTTTAATATTTAATATGTAGTTGAAAGAACAATTAAAATGTTCTCTTTCTTTATAAGAATGGGCTTTTAAATGGGAAAATTCTGTACTGATATATATAAGTTTTCCTGTATTTAACATTTTAGGTGAAAAATCTACTATTCATTGATAAACCATATGAAAGAGACTAGTTACTTTTGCTATTTCATTTGTTTTACATGAAGCATACTCGTGGGTCAGTTCTTATGAGAACTCTCCCAAATACACACACACCACCACTGTGCTCAGCTTTCTTTAGAAACCACTAAACAATTGCTAGATCCTTTCCATGACAAACCAGCCAGTGACCCTTTCTTAAGGTGAAACTCAACTGTAATCATATTATGTTTACTTTCATTATCCTTATTTCTTAGTTTACTTTTATCTGTGCCTCTTGGAATGATGAGTTCTTATTCATACCCTAAATACATTTGTTTCCAGTTTTCCATGTAGATTAATAAATATATTACCAAAAAAGGCAATGGTTTAATCTCTGTATTTCATTATTTGTAAGTTTTTAAAAATAAAATAAGGCCTTTAAATTCTATCCATATAAGTTTATCATATAAGAATGAGTTTCACAATGATTAAAAAGAGCTGTAGTCAATAATATTGTAATAACATCGTATGGTGACAGATTGTTACTTACTATGGTGATAACTTCATGGATTACATAAATATTGCATCATGATATTGCATACCTGAGGCTAATATAATACCATATGTCAACTATAATTTTTAAAAAGTGAATGAATACAAATTTTAATAGAGTAGATTAACATAATGTGCAAGATCAACTTGGCTACATAGCATTTCGTCACATGTAAGTGTTCCTGTCCAGACACTCCTCTTGCCTGTACTTTGTCTTATGTATTTTCTATATTTGTCTTTTATTTTCTATAACACCCTTTACTCTTTATTTTTCTTTCCCACTCTGTACTTCCTATTGGTATCCTACAGCTCCATTTGTAATTGATGTAAACGATACCGTATTGAGGAAAAGTCAAGTGGTGCTGGGACATGTTCATCATCGTCCAAGTCTCTTGAAGACACATGCAAGATCTTCGTGTGTTCCCTTATCTTGTACAAACTACACAAGTGCTACAGCACTGAGCCCCCACATGCAAGTGTAGAGATGAACACAGAGAGCTGGTATGTTATCGTGCACTAAAATAAAAAATTTAAACCCTATTTCTATTTCAAAGACACAAAATTGTTTGCTCATCATTAAAAATCAATTCTTAGTCCTACAGGAATAAAGAAATATGAATGTAGTTATATGATGAGTGAAGACCTGATTATTTCCTGCTGTGAGTATGATTCTTCAATGGTCAGAAGGGGAGTTCTGCAGAGGTCTACTTTTCTTGGGCAAGTGTACACTTGCCTCAATCTCACTCATAAACCAGGAGACAGCCACATGCACTAGGCCTTAAATGTGTTCATTTCATATCAGGCAGGAGGCCTGACTCACATATTAAATTTTTAGGAGTAGCATTTCCAAACTTTGTCATCGTGTATGTAGATTGATTCATTTTCAGACTCTGGTAACTGGTTCAATATTTTATCATTTTGAGGATTATGTTAAGTACCTTATTTTCTCACCTCTATGTTATTAAAACATGTATCTATAGTATAATCCCTTCCATAAAGGAAAAGTGTTTTACATTTTATATAATGGGTCCATTTTCCCTCTGAAAATAGACATTTTCCTTATTGCTCAGACTCATTCAAAATATAGGCAGTATTTCTGCTTTGAAAGGAGAATAAGGCAGCAAACTGATTATTTGTTGTGATCAGCCTTATTAAAACAGAGACAGAAAACCAGAATTTGTTTCCTAGATCTGTCATTTGATGATTAAAAGGGGAGGGTTTCAGTTTCCTGGTCTTACTTCCCTCATTTGTAAAGTGGCACGCTCTGACCTTCATAAGCACATTTGATATACTGAAACAAGTATGTCAGAATTTCCAAATTCTTTGAGATGATGAGCAGTGATTTGCTTTCCTTACGTGTTTTAACTGTAGCCACAGGTGAGACATGCAGAGCTGGCCATGAAGGAGTTAGTTTCTGATGCAGGTAAAGAGAGAGGGCAGGTCCATGGTCAGGAGATCTGAGGGCAAAAGCTGCTGACCTAGACTGGATATTAATCAGTATAAGGATTTGAGAAGACCTAATTGTTGATGTCTTAGAATTTCTTGTGGAAAACATTGTCTCCACGACATACTTTTTAAACCTCAGCTTCTTTATCTCTAACTAAATTTAAAGACCCTTTTGTCTCTATTTAAATCCATCCTGTTTCCTAAGATGGCATGAGCATTGGTATAAAAAGCATAGGAAGCACAATTGTTATGTGAAAGTACTGAAATTTCTAATGTTACATGCATCTCGCTATGATGGCATTACTTTCATTCTGATAAAACTACACAGATACTAAATTTTCACTCGCAAACTTATCTGTCTTCCACCTACATATACACACATCCTGACCCCACATCCTTGCCATCGGTTTTGTTTTCCTCTCAGGTTCCTTTTAAAGAGTCAATAGGGAAGAAACTTTATATCTCAGAATTGCTGGATAGTTTTTTTGTTTGTTTTTGTTCTTAATGGGGCAAAGAAAAATCACTTTTATTAAGGACTAACCTCAAATTTTTATTTTTCTGGTTTTCAAAATGCCACATGTCATTTTCTCACTGTACCACTGTTCCATGTCACCCATGATGACATCAAACCACGTGCCAGTATGAACTTACCCTCATCCAGTCAGCTCAACAGGATGATGCCCTTCACCATTCAAATTAAATCTGAACCCTGTGTCACTGCTCCTAAGCTGCTATTCATCAATTTTTTCATGTTGTCATGTAGCCATGCTATGTTTTTTTCTAATGTCCTTATCTCTATCATTAATTTTACCTACTTGTGTAAGTAGTACGAAATAATATGATCCACAACTTAATAAAATGAGTTTTAAAACATTAGATAAACTAGTAAATCAATTTTTAAAAGAATCAGCAGTCTAGAATTCTGAAGGTAGACTTAATTTACCTTCTTTGCCTGATTTCCTCTCAGTAAACTGAATGGCATAAAACAATACAGTAAACAGTGCAGTCATGCATAACACATGGCAGTTGAATCCAGTTTTAGTGGTTCTCCTAATGGTGTCCAGATGAGGACAGGGTGGGGGAATGGAAGGTTGATAGGTGTTTTGAGACATCTCCTTGACTTTGAAATCTCAACTTTCTTACTGTTTTTAACCTTTATGCTCAAGAATAAAATTAATCTTTGTGGTCACAAATCCTCTGGGGGAGGGAGATTATTTTCACTACTTAGAATGCCAAGATTTTTTTAATGTACCCAGTTGAAAGATAGACTAATATAATAAAGAATATTGATAAATAATTGGGTTGAATTTTCAGCCTTTAGGCAGGTATTTAGTCAATTCACCTGAGACAGATATTTAAAACAATCAAAGATATTTACTTTCCATGTGGAAAAAGAGCAATTTGCTTTTCCCACTCACTGAGATACCAATCTAAGGGACTAAGGCAGTTTCAAATATTATCCAAATGTGTGCCTGCTGTGGGAATTCAAATTCTATTACTGGGTGGTGGTAAATTCCAGGGTAACAAGTAGAATCTAGTTTATTATAAACCATCATACTTTTGAATAGGTTTGGCTGTGACTGGTTGTTATTACTCAATTCATGAAATTCAATACAAGCTCTCCATATCATCCCAAAGATATTGTGTGGATATTTGTAGAACCTCCTGCCAAGGAATAAGAAAGAACTGACTATCAAGAGAATTTTTCCGTGGCCTGAAATGGTGGGAGGAAAAAAATTTCTCTCTGTGTTCTCTACTCACCACTCCCCAGCCTCGCCCTCCCCAAGGAATGGAGCCCTAAGTGATTTTTCCAATCTTTAAAAAGTACTTTTCTTTTCTTAATTTTTAAATGTCCATGTAAAAAGACTAAATTCAAGTAGAATCTCAGAGTGTGGGTGAAAATGAAGTAAAGCAACAAGTGAACTTCACAGTAAAAACCGGTATGTTACGATTTTTTAATGAAAACTAATGGCAGCTATACTTGTAAGAATGTGCCAGCAGACCAAATCAAACAGCTTTGTAAACAACTTTAAAGGACATTGACTTCACTTCTCTGACCCTCGGCCCCTTATACATAAATAAAGGTTTGAATTTTTTCTAGATTTATGATTTCAACATTATTCTCCAGTGTCAAACTCAATCGTTGGGTCTCCTTAAGGAAATCATTGGTGATAAAATAAATAACAAACCAGGTTCAAATTAATGGCACATCTGCACTAAAATTATCCTGGCATGTCTACTTCCTGCCATTGAAAGCAGAAATAACACAGGTGAAATGTGTGTTAAAGATTTAAAACTGGAAAAAGGTGCCGGAAGTACTTAGATAATCATGTACAAGAAATATTTATATTCATTGTCTCAGAAAGACAAAGGCTTATTGGATGTAGGATCAAAGTTTATAAAATCATGAATAAGTTCTACTTAAAGAAAACAGATTATCTCACCAAATCTTGAAATACTAGAAATGCACACCTAGGGAAACTTGAAAAACTTAATTTTATATAGGCCAATATACCAATACGTATTTAATCACAAACATATTAAACACAGAACTAGAGTCTGTGGCAGGTATGAAGGTGTAAGACATAACTCATAACTCATACTTCCCCAGCAGTGCAGTCCAGTTGGGAGGCCAGATCAGCTGACAAAATAATGAAAAACACAAAAGGGTATATAATTATGTGATAAATTTTGTGTGGTACAAATGTTCTGATTTTGTTTGTTTGTTTGGTTGGTTGGTTTTACTGTGAGTAGTACAATGAGGTATTCAGGGGGGAAAGAATCCAAACAGGATTGGAAATCATTCCAGGTTAGGGTGTCCCAAAATGTGCAACTCAAGACACTGATTATAGAGAATGCTCTTCAACATGTTGATTTTGAGGTCAAAAACATTGTGTATCGAGTGTTAATAACTTATTATGCGATATTGAAGACTTTAAGATGTCATACAGGAAAGTAATCTGTATAATTTTGTTTAATCTCTATTTCCCAAATTTAATTAACCATTGGACACTTAATGTCTCTTAGCATTTGTATTCCTCCAAATATACTTTAAAAAATGCTAGATTTTACAATAGACCAGTGGACAGAAAAGTTATGCTACATATATAAAAAGTATGAAATCTTACCATTTCCAACAGTATGGATGGATCTAGAGGGTATTATGCTAAGTGAAATAGTGAAATAAGTCGAACACCATATGATTTCACTCACATGTAGAATCTAAAGAACAAAATAAACATAAAATAGAAACAGATGCATAGATACAAAAAAACAGACCGGTGGTTGACAGAGTGGAGAGAGGGTTGGTGGTCTGGGTGAAAGAGGTCAAGAATGAAGAAGTATGATTGGTACAAAGAAGTTATAGAATAGTCACAGGGGCAAAAATTACAGCATAGGGAGTATAGTCAAAAATATTGTAATAACTATGCCTGGTGTCAGGAGGGTACATGAAATATCAGGGGAATCACTTTATAAAGTATATGATTGTCTAACCACTGTGCCATACACCTGAACTCAATACAAAATAATATTGAACGTAAACTATAATTGAAAAATAAAATAAAATATAAAAAAGAAAATGTTAGATTTGGTAAATTCATAAACCACAGAACTCTAATGTAGTAATAACTGAAAATAAGAAATATAGAAATATATTTTTGTGACAAATTTTAGGATATCAGGATATTGTCTGACATAAAATTTGGCTGATGGACAACAGCCCGTCTAAACATGATTCTTCATGTCATTTATCATACTTTTGAGAATTCAGTCTAATATTGTGTCTGCATTTTTAGAAAAAAAAAACCACAGTGAAGGCATTTATACAAGAAAAAATATTATAAAAATAGAGCCATTGATTTAACTAAAGGATTCTTCAGCAGCACATCATTGACTCATATGCTAACCCAGGTAATAGAGGATGACAGGTTTATCCTTGATGGTAGGAGGTTGGTTCTGACTGTAAGAAGCCTTGGTTGGAAATTACTTGTGTAAACTGAGGTATTGAATCAACATAGAGCTTTAATCTGGGCCTGTGTCTTTTTCAGGGTAAACTACATTATTTAAAGATTTATTCTTAGAAAACAAACACAAACACCTTGAGTTTATTTACAGCTCTTTCTCCACCTCCAGTATAAAATATTTCATAAAAGTTAGTAATGGTGCAACTGATATTTTAATTGAAATAATTGGCCCATATCATGTAATGTCAAACCCAACCAACTGTTGAGTCTCACAGGATTGGCACTCTGTAGTTGGAATAATTCAGAAGGCTCTTGTGTCATTAGGCTACTTGGAACCACACTGGTAGAAAGGGGGTCAGAGGTAAGTTGTTCATGTAGAATGGCATTTATAAGGATTTTTTATTACTACTCCATGATATTCTCCATGGTGAACCCTTGACTCAGAACAGTGCTTTCCAAACTTTCAGGTGCAAAAGTGTGACATTAAAATGCGTGTTCTGACTCAAGACATTTGGGATTGGCCTAATTCTGTATTTCAAACGAGCACCCATGTAAGGCTGGTCTCGGAACCTCTCTTTAAGTAGTGTAGTCATTGGGAACATCCAGGAGAAAGCTTCGCCCCTCTTCTGTCTGGGAGCATGTTGGTTCTGAATCCCTCGTGTTATCTGGTACAGGGATACTGGCTACCAAAGCATTTGTTTTGGAAATGTTGTTCTTTCTGTGTGTCGTCCCTTTCTTTAAAAATTCTACCATTGTTACACCCAGAGCAATGTTTGTTTTAATGGGCAATTTAGTTCTTCAACTAAATTGTTGGTAATTAATTTATTTTCAAATTTTTGAGGGGGGAAAAAAGGGGGGCAAGAAGTTGTTGGTAGAAAATCTCTGATCAGTCCTCTCTTTTAAAAGCCTGCACAGATACACCGCCCTTGACGAGGCTGTAGTGCCTAAGGCCAACAGATCCTTGCACGGACTTGGTGGAGAGAGGTTTGTGGCCATTTAGGCTTTAAACCACTGAGTGTAAGCAGGACACTCCTGGGATTGGTCAGAATGTGGCTCAATCTTCAGGGAATGACCACTTCATTTTACTCCTAATGAGGCGGCAATGCTAAGCTGCTGTGGATTTTACCCAAGGTGTCGGGTAGGCATTTTTTAATGAAGTCTCAGACATATTTTGCATGCTTTTACCCAGCAGCCTAACCATGCTTCAAAGTTTCAATCTTTTGATTGATCTCACTCATCTTGTTTGGGGGTGAGCGGATGCAGGAAAGCTTCTGCAGCTGGTTGGAGGCAGATCCCACAAGAAAGCAATAAACTTCAGGATTGAATAAAAATCTAATTTGTGCACGCTAACTCTTTTTGGTAGTGTTAATTTTTTTCATTCCATGTGTACACTTCCATGGCCATAACTTCCCTTTTGTCGGACTACTCATTAACTATAGCCCTCAGCAGTTAATTTCCTGCCTCTCCCTCCCACTACTTCTCTTTATTTGTTTAGCTGACAGGCTTTTGAAGCAAGCCGGCTAAAGCCTACAAGAATTCCTGGCTTTTCTCCTCCCTCATTCTTGTTATTATTAGGCATATGGACAAGGTGTTAGTATGTGTATTCCATCTGAAAATTATGCTGGAGTTTCTATCTCCTGGGAAAGAACCAAATGCTTCATAATAGTCATGGACCCAATTCTGTAACTATTCGTAGACAAAATTCTTGTTAGTGCCAAGGGGAGTTTTGCCCTCATTTAAGATTACAAGATCAAGTGGTAAAGGTATTTATAGCCACCTCACTCTCCCCAAAAAAGTAAGTTAATCTACATATGGGAGAATATTACTAAATGTGCTGTAGATGCTTTTCTTTTCACTAGAACAATTTCACCTAAGACGAATCAATGAAAAGGCTTACAAAGAAAAAAATTAAAATTAATTGTTGACTTGTGTTTTAACTAACAATAACTTCTTCCTCATTTTACATAACAAAATGTGCATTTTCCTTGGAAGACATAATGAAATATAAAAATTACTGGCTGTCCTTTAGAGCCAAACATGGAGTTCACATTCTGTTCATTTGCTTCTTAGAAGAGTCATAGAAAAGCTGAAAATGTTACCAGGCCCTCTGAAGGTCAGTCACATCCAAACAGTACTGTGTTTCCAAAAAATGTACTACATTGACCTTGTCAGCACTCTGCTCACTGCATGGTAGTACTTCTGTGTCTTCCCAACCCCTCCTCTTCATCTTCTCTCCCCTATTTCACCCACAAGAATGTGATTGTGGACTAATGGGCAAATCAGAGAACTTCAAGCCAGAACCTTCACTCTATCCTAGTTTTACAGCTGTTTCTCTGCTGGAAAGTGCTTGACCTTTCTGGTCCTAATTACCTCATTTATAAATGAGTGAAGTGGATTAGCTATTCTTGGGGTTTTTTTTCTGGATCAAATATCCTATGATGAGTACAGGTTATAAATTTTACATAAATATTTAACTTTATCTACATAACGGGAGAAGCTGAAAAGAAAAAGCCAATGAGTATATTGTACTCTCCCTTTCCTATACAACTCTATATACCTGTTTGTAATTTTAAAAAATTAAACACTTAGTTTTGCAGTGAGAGGAGAGACTGAATTCAGTCAGACATTTATTATATTGTTAGCTCTCTGTAAGGTGACTTTGGGCAAGTGGCTTAATCTCAAAATAGAAATTTATAATTGACTCATCAGTGAAATTGGGATATTAAAATCTATCTTACAAAATTGTTAAGAGAATAAAGACTTTCCATGCCAGACACATAACAGCCCCAAAATTGGTTAGCTATTCTGACTATAGATAAGTGTATGTGGTTTAGGCACTAGGAAGTATAGATTCTAGTTCCAGTTCTTCCACAACTAACCAAATCATATTTTTCTCATTTATTAAATGAAGCATTCAACAAAAGGATCCTGAGCTCTCCTTCTACCTTAATTTTTCACAATTTTAAATATGTATAAAGACTGTATTGAGCCTTTTTGTCACTCAAAATACAGTTATTCCTTTCTACAAAGGTTTAAGTAATCCTGGTTGTTTTCAATAGTTTGTTACAACAGTTCTTCATCTCTGACTTTGCTAATATATATACAACCTTTTTTCTCTGATGTCTGCATTAGTGGTACTTAAAGATAATGTAGGTATTTCAAGGACAAATTAATCTACATTTGAAAACCAGGTCCTTGAATTTTATAATAAAAGACATTTAAAATATAAGTATTTTATTTCCTAATACCCAGACCATCTCTTTAGTAATCTGACTTATGAAAAACAGGAAGAAAAGAGTATAAAATGACCTCAACAGAGTAATAATTATTTAAACACAAACATTTTCCTTGAGTTGGTAAATATAGTATATTCCTTTTCTATGTCAATGTAGTAAGTTCCTTTTCTACTCAAGATGAACCTATATTAAAATATGGTAAAAACATAACTGGCACTTTTTTCTATATTTCAAACAAACTGTGTTTTATACTTTCAAGTTCAAACCATTTTACACTCCTAAGTAGCCTTCAGGGTCAGATCTTCATTTGGTGGGTGGACAGCTTTCATAAAATGAGAACCTGATTGACACCTCATTACGTATTAGGCATCGATCAGTAAATTCTGTGATTTGAACAAAACAAATCTTTTAAACAAATTATCTCATACTGTGTATGTATCCCCTTAATATTGGCAGTCATTCAGAAATATCTATAGGCCTATAGCTGGATTTTACAGGCACACAAGTATGTTGGCTTAAAAAAATATTTGGAAAGTCACAGTTAATCTTGTATTTGAAACCACCGAACTATCAATGGCAGATAAAGGTCCAAATCTATTTGCTAGGACAAATATCTCTTCCAAAAATGATCCTGTAAAATTCATATCCATTTTAGAGAAAAAAAATGCTGCTAAAATGGCAATGAACTTTTCAAATAGATATGGATAAGAATGTTGTTGGTGCATAACCTGATCATAAAGATATAAAATGTGAAATGAAATATATTGTGTGATGAGCCTACATACATATTCTTAAAGACATCTTGAACCATCATTAAATCATATTACTGTTGATTTTCATTTAAATAAGGATTGCAAACTGAAATGCCTTCAGGGCCTAAGCAAGTATCATAAATGTAGGAAGAAGTCAGAAACTAAACAATTGAGAGATGGTAGGTCTGTGATTTACAAGACAGCATATGCTTCATCTAAAACCATTCAAGTTATATTTAAAACAAAATGAAAATCATGATAATTAAATTAAACATATCTGGTGGTGGGATTCTTTTAAACTAATAAGAAAGTCTTTTATTCACGTAAGAGTCTTGTAGCTTCATTCCTGCTTAAACAATAGATATTGAGAAATTAAGAATGGACTAGGATTAAGTAGAAAATTAATTAAATTTGGGGATTCAAAAGCCATAAAAAGGATACTTTATAACCCAAAGAACAGCACCATGACACTTCCTTAGTATTCCAGAAAGGGAAAAGGAATTGGACATAGAAAGAAATGTTCTTCTGATCTTTGACTCTAATAATAAATTTCCATAATCATAGCTGAAAACCTGGAAACCAATGACTCCTAGGACAGAATTATCAATTTCCAGGTCTTTCAACTTCTATGTAGTAGGGACTGAAGAAGAAGAAGAAGAAGAAGAAGAAGAACTGAGGAAAGAGGAAGAGAAGGAAGACCAGAATGTTTTTCCCTTACATGAGTTCATGAGGTTTTCCTGAGACAAGTACATCAGACCAACTATCTATCTGCTATTTAACAAACGTTGCCAGGCATTTAGTCAGCATTTCATGCATGGAGACAGTGAAAGCATGTGGCCAAAATTTTTCTTTATCTGAGTGGCCACATCCAATTTATCAGTTTGTTTTAACTTCAAACAAATTTAATTATATTCCTACACATCTGATTGATTGTTATTCATTCATAAAATGACTGAAAAGAGTTGTCTCCATGGCTTCTCAGCCTGCCCTGTATCGAGATCGTCTGACCAGCTTAGGGGCTCTATTTACTGGCATATGATAGTAGTGGTTCTCAAATGTGAGGTTGTCTTGTCTATTATTTCCATATTTGGATTTCATGTGGCTACATTTTAGGTGCGTACAATACTAAAGAATGTTAGTCAACACATTTTGAGGCAGTCTGAAGGTGTGGTTTTAGAGCCTGGCTCTGCCTTTTCCTAGCTGTGTAGCCTTAGGAAAGTTACCTAACCCCCCAACTCTCAATATCTTTATCTGTACAATGGCCTTGAGCACAGTTTTGTCTTGGGGTGAAGGCAAAGCTAAGTGCATTTACTAATGATATGAAGCACCCCAAACAGCTATGACACATAGGAAGTGATCACTCAGTAAACATGTCCCTTTGTTCCTTTGCACATTCAACAAGAATCAATAATTATAGCAAAGCTACTTTAAGACTTTCAAAATGTCATTGATTACTAGGATCAATTCAACTGCTCTCTCTGGTCAGAAATAAGTGTACCAAAAATTTAGATCAATGCTTGAATAGAATCTGAGAATTTATTAGCCAGCCAGGGACAAAGGTAACAGCTCTCAATAACATGAAGACGATGAGGGCCTATATGTCTTCATAGAAGTTTCTTAAAGAGTAGTAATACTTTCCACACAGAAGCCAAAGGTAAAGTTCTGATCATGGTTCAGAGAAACAAGTAACTTACAGTGAAAAAGTTTCTATTCAGCTGTGATTGCTGACTAACCACAGGACTGCTTTTGGTCACTAATCATAAAGCTGCCCGTAAAATATGAGATTTGTCCAGAAAAAGTCTGACCATTGTTAATATTATGAGAATGGTTCACATGATATTGATGCAACCTGGCAGCCAAGGGGATTGGACTGGAATACGCATGTATGAACCATGATGACTTCACTGTTTTAGTTAATGGAGGCTGAAGACACCACTGAGTGAGCATGTGTACTGTGTGGCCATCGCATTCGAAATGACTGAGCAAATACAGCAATGAATCTGCATCAAATTTTGCAGTAAGCTTGAACATTCTTCTGTGGACACTATTCGGATGACTCAGAACGCCACAGTTATGGGCAACTGGTGATTGGCAGTTTCATCAAAACAATGCACCTGCTCATGCGTCATGTGTCTTGCAAAGATTTTTGGTGAAACATCAAATCACCAGGTGACTCAGCCCTTCTACACCCCACATTTGGCACCCTGTGACTTCTGGCTATTTCCAAAACTAAAATCACCTTTGAAAGGGAAGAGATTTCAGACCATTGGTGAGATTCAAGAAAATACCACAGGTCAGCTGATGGTGATTAGAAGAACTGTATGAGGTCCCAAGGTGCATTTTGAAGGGGACAGAGGCATCACTGTCCTATGTACAATGTTTCTTGTGTCTTGTATCTTTTTCAATAATTGTCTCTATTTTTCCTAGCACATGGCTGGATACTTTCTGGGCAGATCTATGCTAAATGCATTCAAGAGCAATCAGCAAGAGCCTTATTATTTCCATTCTGTGATCAGAAGTACCAAAGGACCCTTACTCCCCCAGTCAAAAGTGCTGGCAAATTACCAAAATCTAAATTTAATAAAATTGTATTAGTCACCTTTCAAGGTATCATCTCAGAGTAATGCTGAGATCAAAATCCTGATTTGAACATGTCAAGCCAATTGCAGAATGCCAGGTGGTTTGCAAGTTGAAGAGACACTAATGACATAAGAGTCCACATACCTTTGCTGGTAAAGGAAAAACACTGCTTTTTAGGAGCCAAGAACTAGGCATGTCCTTCTTGTCCAAAAATGTTGTCTGCCACACTCTGAGCTATATTTTGTGTAGCCAGGAAGTTATTGCTGGCATAATAGTCAGCACACAGAATTCAGTGCCCAATAAAAATACAAGTCATTGTTCTATGTTATGATTTAAGCAAGGTTTTAAAGCATTGCCCTGGCCCTGGCCAGACAGCACAGTTGGTTAGAGCACCACCCCGATACGCCAAGGTTGTGGGTTTGATACCTGGTCAGGGCACATAGAAAAATCAACCAATGAATGCATAAATAAGTGGAACAACAAATCAATGTTTTTCTCTTTCTCTTTTTACTTCTCTTTCTCTCTCTTTCTCTCCCTCTTGGTCCTTTCCTTTCTCTCTAAAAATAAATTTTAAAAAATCCAGATGCCCAGATTAAACAATCAAAAACAATGAACTTAAGACTCAGAAAAAATGTCTCTGATCTAAGCATCCCAATCTGAATACCAGAAATAATGATAATTGCTTGACCAATAGCAAAGGGTAATTTTAAGGAAACACTTTTATAACACATGACAGCAGGTGATACACTGTAAAACACTACAAATCTAGCATTTATTTAACAAATATGTATTATTTACATATTACATGGTAGGCACATTTCCATGTCCCTGGGGCAAATCACAGAACGACAAAAAAATTAAATCCATGAAACTCATATTCTAGCAGGGGAGACAAAAAAAACAAGCAATAGATATTAAAAAAATATAAAAAGTAAATGTCACCATATGTTAAGAGGGATAACTATAATGGAAAAAGAAAAAAATGGAGCCAGGCCAAGAGGCTTGGGAATGTGGGGCTGGAGAAGGGGTTGCAAAATGAACTAAGGATGTCAGGTTAGGGTTAGTCTCTGTGAAGGTGACACTTGAGCAAAAACTTGGAAGTGCAAGTGAGTTAGACTTACAGATTATCTACTAGAGTGTTCTACAGGTCAAGGAAATAGCCCTAAGGAAGGAGCACATAAACTTTGTGTATGGATCAGAGTTAGTAAGGAAACAAGTAGTCATAGGTGGACTCAGAGAGGTAACATAGTCCAGAGTCTATAAGGCCCTTTAGGTCTTTGTAAGGATTTGCCTTTTACTCTGAGTAGAAAAGGAAGTTATTGCAGTGTTTGAACAGAAGGGTAACATGCTGTTACTTCGGAGAATCTTTTGTTTTGCCTGCTATATTAAAAATAGATTGTGGGACCCAGGAATCAGCACCAGAATGGTCCAATTTGCTTGCAGGTAGTGGGGAAACTGACTGAAAGCCAGCTGTGAGCCGAACAAGTGGCATTGTTCCCTCTTAGACCCCTCCTCCATATACAGTGTTATAACACAGCAATGTGGGTTGCCCCACCCTGGTAAATACCTAAGGCTCTGCCCCTTACTACAAAACAGATGCATTGAGACAAAAAATATGGCCCAAATGAAAGAACAGATTAAAGCTCCAAAACCAGAACTAAGCAATAAAAAGATAGCCAACTTATCTGATGCAGAATTCAAAGAACTGGTAATCAGGATGCTCACAGAAATGGTCGAGTATGGCCACAAAATAGAGGAAAAAGTGAAGGCTATACAAAGTGAAATAAAGAAAAATATATAGGGAACAACAATGAAGGGAAGGAAACCGGGACTCAAATCAATGATTTGGAACAGAAGAAAGAAATAAAGAATTAACCAGAATAGAATGAAGAAACAAGAATTCAAAAAAACGAGGAGAGGCTTACGAACCTCCAGGATGACTTTAAACATTCCAACATCCAAATCATAGGTTTCAGAAGAAGAGGAAAGGCAAGAAATTGAAAACTTATTTGAACAAATAATGGAGGAGAACTTCCCCAATCTGGCAAAGGAAATAGAAAGGACTTCCAGGAAGTCCAGGAAGCTCAGAGAAGTTGGACCCCAGGAAGCACACACCAAGGCACATCATAATTACGTTAGCTAAGATGAAAGATAAACCTCGCCCTGGCTGCTGTGGCTCAGTGGATTGAATGCCGGACTGCAAACCAAAAGGGTCTCTTGTTTGAGTTCCAGTCAGGGCACGTGCCTGGGTTGTGGGCCAGGTCCCCAGTTGGGGGCATGTGAAAGGCAACCACACATTGATGTTTCTCTCCCTCACTTTCTCCCTCCCTTCCCCTCTCTCTAAAAAAAAAAAAAAAAAATCCTTAGATATTGTACAGTCAGAGAAAAACTACCACTTTTGATATTTAAAAATATTAGGCCTATAATGATTTATTTGAAACATTAAACAAGGTTTTATATTTTAACAGTTTGCTCTATTTAATTTTGTAAATGGGTCCATTCATTCATCCAATTCACTAAAAACTCCAGTGCAATGATTAAGTGTTCTTGTTCTGAAGTTAGGCAGACCTGATTTAGAATCCTGGCTTCACACATCCTAGCTGCGTAAATTTGGGAAAACTTCTGAAACCTTCTAAGCTTTGGTGTCTTTATTTATTAAATGTTAATAAGAGTAATGCCTACTTCACAGTATTCCTGCAAGAATCAAAAGAAATAAATGGGTGAAAACCTTGTAGCACAGTGCCTGGAACATATTAGAGATTCACTAAATCCTATCTAATATTATTACTATTATTATTAATTCAAAACACTGTAGGCCTGGTCCCTAATACCAAGGAGGTGATAATTCAGCAGAGAAAACTAGATGTATTCATGCATACAGATAGTCATTGTACAGCAGGCAATGTAAGTACCATAAAAAAAAGGTCTAAATCAAGTACAGAGGAGGAATAAATCACTTCTTGCCTGAATAATCAGGCAAGATTTTGGTTAAGGGTGGTTCTTAGTTCACAGTTCTTGAATCAACCATAAGTTGAGGGAAAATGAAAGTGGATTTAGATATTTGTGGGATGATACTGAACTAACAGCAGCCAGCCATCAAAGCCAATTCAGGGAAGAATTGTGGCTTCCAGGGGCAGAATCAGAATCCAGTACTCACTTATGAGGATGAGTAGTTGTAAGAACTGATTGGAATCAATTTTGGAATCAGAATTATAACCAAAGCCAGGTCAAGAGCTGCAGAACCAAATATCAAGATTTATTGTGGACTTAAAGCAAAAACTCGGGTGTCAGAACCTATTTTCAGCCCTAAATCTCCTTGCATAGATTTTTTTTTTTAAAAGAGTAGGAACATATGTTCACAGTCACATTGTCCCTCATCTTTAAAGAAATGCCACTGGCCAGGCAGAGTTTGAGAAAGGAAAAGTCTGTGTAAGGAAGGCATCCAAATGAGAGTAGCAGTGTGAGTGCAGAGGTGGGGTAGTCTGATGGGAATTTGGTCATTCTGCTTTGTAGAACTATGGCATACACTCAAGAAAGAAAATCTTCTATGTAAAGCAATGATTATTTGGGGCAAAGAGAAATTTTAAAAATCAATTTGCAGTTTTCCTTTGCCTTACTTTGTATTTCAGAGTAAAGACTATTTTGTGCCATTCTCTCAGCATCTCTGCACATTAGACGCAGTTATTTTTGTCTTGGGCTCATTAAACAGAGTACTGGCAGGGTATAGGCTCCCGCTTCCCTTGAAAGTGACTTCATCTATTGTAATCATGTTGTGCGATAATGTAACAGTGAGCTCTCTGTCAGAGCTCTGAGTCTTAAAATAGAGCGGCAGGACCTCACTTACTTAGCCTGAGCACGTCACCATTGTGCTGTGGTTCTGGCAGCACTGGCAAGGAAACCCAGAGGTGGGGCTCAATCCGTTTGTTCTCATCTCAAAGAACTTATAATATAGTAATAGTAGCTAGAAGCACTCCCAAAGGAAGCAGATGCTCATATACAACCTAGACTTTATTTCAAAGACACAAGGCACAAAGACTAGCTGATTAGAAAGAAAAGAGAAAACCCACTTAAGATTAGAGGCTGGATTGCCTCCTGGTTAAGAGCACAGGGCCTGGAGTCAGACCAACGTGGAACAGCATGTTAAGTTTACAACCAGGAACCTCAGGTAAACTAGTAATCCTCTCAAATCTTTAGCTTCTCATCTATAAAATGGGGGATTGGAATGCCTCAAAGCATTATTGCTGAAAATATATATGATGTAATATATACAAAACACTTAGCTCTTGCTTGACACATAGTAAATCCTCAACAAATTGTTGATGTTATTCATTCACAGGCTCTCAAATCCTATATTGATTGCAAAAAGAATCAATGATAGATTTGTTTTATAAGGCTTTAGTTTTGTGCCTTTAGTTTATTGTATACTCAGGTTTGATTAAAAACACAAACTAATAATTGGTAAGGCTAACTGTACCCCACAAAGAGGTTTCCTAAAGTTTGGAGGGCCCATTAAACCTCTCTGTGTTTACTCTGTGATGTTTTCTATTCTATTCTTGAACTTCCATGCCCCCCCTAGTCAGGTGGTACCTTTCTACTGACAAAGAAGGCCAACAATCCTGGCACTTTGAGTTAAAAAGCATTGTGGCATATAGCCCCAACCTCCACAGACCAGAAGAACAGCAGATTTGGCCGTCTAAAACCAATTCATGGCACCACACTCTCTGAGGGACACCTTTTGTCCTATGAAATCAAGCATTGCGGCAAAAAGAAGAACCAGTGAATTAAAAACAAAAACAAAAAACAAAGCCACTGAACTCTAAAAGAAAAGCATATGAGGTGGGGTGGGTGGGGTGGGAGGAAGTGGTAGCAGCACAATGGAGACAACGGTACTTGAACAACAATTAAAAAAAAAGAATAGCATAGGAAATGGAGAAGCCAAAGAACTTACATTCATGACCCATGGACGTGAACTAGGGGTGTGGGAATTGCTGGAGGCAATGCAGATGCTGAGGAAAGGAGGGCAAAGGAGAAAAATTGGGACAACTATAATAGTATGATCAATAAAATATATTTTAAAAAATAAAACCATAAAAAATAAGAGAATATAGAATAACTTAAGTAATCAGAATTTCTTGGCCATTTATTAAAAATGCAGATTTTGCTTTCACTGGGTGGCTCAGTTGGTTGGAGCGTGATCCCATACACTGAAAGGTTGTGGGTTCAGTCATCAGTCAGGGTATGCGTACCTGGGTTGTGGGTTCAGTCCATGGTCAGAGTAGGTACGAGAGGCAATTTATTGATGTTTCCCACTCACATCAGTGTTTCTCTCTTTTTCTGTCTCTCTCTCCCCCACTACTTCTCTCCCCTTCCAACCTCTCTAGTATGAATAAACATATTGTCAGGTAAGGATTAAAAATAAATCAAAATACAGATTTCTTTTTTTAATGCCACAGAAAAGATTTTTTTCCACTTGAGAAAGTGTTTTGAATTTCCTCCCAGTTTAAAGAGCTTATATTGTCATATATTTTTCTTTTTTCTTTTTTTTTTTTTTTTATTGTTCAAGTACAGTTGTCTCCATTTTCCCCTCACCACTCCCTCCTCACCCATCCCTACCTCCCACGCTGGATCCTACTCACCTTTGGCTTTGTCCATGTGTCCTTTCTGACTTCTATCCTAGTATACTGAATCAGAGCATCTGGAGGCATGGGTCCACAGGACCTATATTTTAAAAAAGCATCCCCATGTGATTCTGGTTTGGGTGGCTCTCGTACCTCACTTTGAGGATAACTGGTTTAAATAAAGCTTTAATGTACTGAGGAAACCTGGAGGGAATTCTGCATACCAAAAAAAAAAAAAAAACAACCCAAATGACTGAAGACAATAAAGGAAAAATACAAATAAAAAAGACCAGCTTATTTCAGCAAAGCAAGGTAGATTATGAGAAAGGTGGTTTGTTTAGTAAGCCTCCCTCAGCTGAATTTTATTGTTATTTAGAATGGTGAAAGACACTTAATTAATCGATTCGCCTGCAATATCTTTTTAGACTCTATGGCAGCAGCTTTTTAGATATGTCAATTTTATTCATAAGGAGCAATAATATAAGGCAATTTATTTTTCTAGGCCACTCAAGCTTTAAGACATCCAATATTTATCATCTCTTTACAGTGCAAGTAGTAAAAAGCAAATTAAAACAAATAAGAAATAAGAGCTGAGTGATTAGTCTATCTTTATTTTTTCCATGATTAAAAATAAAATGCTAGCAGGACATAAGATTTCTTTAAGCTTTAAGCCTAGGAAATTTGCATCTTCCGGTTCTTTTTCTCTGTTTAATTCATTTCTGTTGCCAGGACAACATTATGTATTTAATTTTTTTAAGATTGCCATGTGTTTATTATGAAGATTTCCTTTTAATTGCTTGAATACAATCCTCTGCTTCATCCAGAGCACAAGATGGCAGATAACAGTATTCATTATGATCATTTGTAAGTGAAATTTGGACACTGATTTGGATAAGGCAATGGGAGCAATGTTATTTTTCCTTAAAAACAATGACATTTCTGTGATTTTTTTTTTTTTACTTACTTTACTGGGGTTGAGGATTTTATTTTACATGTAATGATAAAATATTGTGATAGATGGCAGTTCTTTTTTCTTAATTGCAGTAAAAGCAAAACACTTATTCCTAAGGAATAGTTGTGGCTTATACAAATACAAATCTTTTTTTCTTTTCAATATAGAGTAAGCCACTCTCCATTTAAAGGATCAGCTCGTGTACAATCACAGTCCCTGGTAGTCTGCCAAACACAATAGGGCATTAATTAACATGTGCTGGGGGATTCATCAACATGCACAGTGGTAGCGTGCAATTGGAACCTTTTTTTCCCCTCCCCTTTCCTCTCGACGTTGGCAGAATTCATGAAAGGTCTACTCTAGTATGTAAATCAGTTTGTGCTAAATGCCTTGTAATGCAGTTCCTTTATTTTTCAAAGCTGTTGTCAGAGCTACTCACATATCCTAGAAAGACAGTTACTCTGTCTCTTTCTCGTGTTTAAAATCAAACTACAGTGGGCAAAAATAACATATTTGTTTACTTGTCATGCATACTGCACTGTAAATAAATCATCTGATAAATTATCCCCCCCCCAAAAATAATGAGATTCGTTTCCCTTAATGTTGTACTGATGGAGATGGCAGAATTACTCTCCCCGTTAGCCCAGGATGACAGTATGCTGGCCTGCTAACTTAGGTAAATTTTGAGAGAAGCATGTCATACTGTATCTTGCTTCTGCCACCTGGCATGAGCAAGTGAAAAAATAGGAAGAATAAATTTATTGTAATTAGTTTTAAGCTGGGTCTTGGTCTAAGTCTTACTTTTCTAAGCCCTTGCTAAATTGACTTCATACCATTTGCATGCTTTTCAGGGTCAAGGTATGGATTTAATCATTTGCACCTGTGTGAACTGGACTTGGGGCAATAGAGAATCTGTCTTCTTCAAGTAAGAGTACCGTCAGGGTAATGGAAGTAAATGGTGTCTATATCTTCCACTTCTAAAAAAATACACATATACATGTTTCAATTTAGTTTGCCATTTAGATTGTGAAATTTGTGGCTATCTCTTTTTTTAATGAAATAATATATGTAAAGTGCTTAGCAAAGTACTTGAAGTAAATGCCTAGCAAATGACAGGAGAAATTATTCTTGGAGATGGTGGTGAAGGTGTTATTATTATCATTCATTGTCTTTCATAGCCCAGAAATCACTAGTGTTATAAATAGCACAATGCAGTTTTCATGTTTTAATCATTTTTAATATACATCCATAAAATGTTTAGGTTTGGCATGGAGGGGAGATGTGGAATTGGAAGGATCAGTTGGACCCTCTTCCTTTTTTAGTCATGTGTGCCCTTTACATGACCAGTGATGAACAGAAGCAGTTCAGGGATTCAGATGTCTTGGAGTGACGCAGACCTGTTTTGTTTTGTTTCGTTTTGTTTTGTTTTTTGCCAATTCTACCACTGTGTGACCTTGAGCAAATTATTTAACCGCACAGAGGTTTAGTTTCTTCTTTTGTAAAATAGGAGTAGTAATTGTAAGGATTCAATGAGATAATGTGTACCAAACATTTGGCAACATCCTGGCACAGAGAAATGACTCAATAAATGGTAGAGGTACACTCTTCATATACCAGAAACCTCCCTTCTGTGCAAAGGATACAGGAAGCATCCTTTGATTCTTCTGAGTGGTAAGATAGCCTCCTTTTGCTTTGGCAATGAGCAGAGGCTCCCGATCACTAGTGGTCAGAGAGGCTGAGAAAGCAAGCCAGATGATAAGTATTCTATGTTGTTGCTTCTTCTTGATTTTCCCCCAAGATTTACACTATATCATTAGCAGTCAAGAAGAGTCAGGTAACTAATAGTGCTTTCATTAAAAAAATAAAAACAAGCACTTTTAATAAATGAGTTCTAAAATATTAAAATTTAAAACTTAAGTAAAAATTTACCTCATAAATAAACATTTTTCTTTTAGTGGATGTTTCTAAGAAAATACTACTGTATTATGAGATTTCATTTTATCAAGGATTCAAGCACATTTAAAAATTTTTTTCTCTTTAAAATGATCAAATATTTGGGGAAATATTCATATATAGTTTCTTGAAGTATGAAAAAATTAGTTATACTGTAAGTTGCTTTTCATTGAGAATATTTTTTGGCAGTTGGTACAAATGTGTTGATGTTTCCATGGATCCATTTCTCCCTACAGCCTTATTTATATTATATTTGATTTGTGAGATATTAAATAATTTATGTCTTAGATTTATCTTATTTATAACAAGAAATTACAGGCTAATTTTACTATAATGAATTAAAACAGTAAAAATATGATTGAACTTGGATTCTATGTGGAAAAGAGGTCATCATCATGGGCATATCAGTGCTTCCCATCTCAGGGACTGTCTGGAGTGTGGGGAAGTGCAGTGAATTCCATGGGAGAAAACTTTGAGAGGAAGACAGTTATTCCTTTATGAAAAACCAGAATATACAGGATTCAGCACAAATAACATCCCTTTTTTATTACAAAATTGTAAGCATGTAATTCTGTAACATAATATCACACTCAGGCATACTGTATGACATTTTAGGTGAAATGTTCAAATCAAGACTAAATTATTACACCCATTATTAGTACCCTACCAACCACACTCAAGCAGGTGTCACTTCTGCCAGACCCTGTATATTGTGCTTCACATTTGTTGCTTTATTTTAAAGAAATAGATAACTGCTCAATTCCCTGTGGAGACCAAGCAGACATGTATGGCACATATTTAATATTAGAAGATATGTAAATTTGGGCATTTTTTTTCATTGAGTCCATACAAGAAGTCTGTCTACACAGATCTTCTGAAATTGCAATGTTAGTGTTAATTGAAGATATAGTTATAAGAACAACAAGAGAAGCTGTTTTTCTTTACTGGGTTGTGGAAAGTCTTGGGAAAGCACCCTTACTGTGTATAATCAAGTCTCAAGGTGTTTGGGCTAAAGTGAGATCAGAACAGAGCAGTGGAATGCCACAATAGCAGAACTTGGGCCCTTTCCTCTCTGACTGCTGCTATTTCCTTATGGTCATTTGGAGTGATCATAATTCCTCAGTCACATCACATTTGCTGAGAGCATTTATTTATTATAAATACTAACATGGAGTTTTCTATGTGCCAGACACCTCTCTGTTCACCTGATAAGCAGTAACTCATTTAATCTTCATACCAACCTTATCAGTCATGTGCCTTTACTATCAGTTTACAGGTGTGTGAACTGAGGCACTGAACCATTAAGTACTTGCCTAAGGTCTCCCAGCTAGGAAGTGGTTGAGCTGTGACTACAGTCTCAGACAGTTTGGTTCCAATGTCCATACTTTTAACCACCATTCCTGCAGCTTCTGTAGCAAGCTATGGGAGTCTTTCTTCTCAGTAAAAAATGGAATTGAATAGTGGAAGAACATGAGTGGCAGAGAAAGGGAATCTACAATAGATGATCACCTGTTCAAAGCCACCAGAGGGCATATCTGGTATACTTTTAGGCTTAAAGGGGAAGCTAGGACCAATTAATTATTAATTCAACAAGTAACAAACCAGAATTCAACATTAATTAATTAAATTGTTTAAATTCTTCCAGATTATTCAGTATTTTATAAAGAATGAATAACATTTAATCAGTTAAGGACTACCAGTGACTTTGGATTACATATTATTTTGAATAAATTAGTTTAATGGCTATATCTTTGTTGATATAAAAATCATTATTGGTATTAGTTGATTTTAAAACGACTGTAAATTTGAAGCAATTGCCAAGATCTCCTATTGCTTTTTTTTTTTTTTTTTAAACATTTTTTTTTTCCTTTTTTATTTATTTATCTTTAGAGGGGAAGGGTAGGAGAGAGGGAGAGAAACATCAATGTGCGATTGCCTCTTGTATGTCCCCTCCGGGAACTGGCCTGGCAACCCAGGCATGTGCCCTGACTGGGAATCGAACTGCGATCCTTTGGTTCGCAGGCCCGCGCTCAATCCACTGAGCTACACCAGCCAGGGCTCCCATTGCTTTTTAAATTCTTTGAAGAACAAATGGTTTAGCATCCAAGTCTTTGAGCTAACATCTTTGCTTCTGACTGGATTAACCAGACTCAATTTTAAGGATTATAAATTAATGAGCTAGAGATAGAGATGAGAGAGAGATGAGAGAAAGAGAGGAAGAGAGGAAGTTATAGGAGTATTTTTCCCATGTTTTTTGAGAATTCTCATTCTGAAAGTATTTTCCACTGCTCATATACAATATGATGACATATAATGCTCCATTATAATGCTCCATGAATGTGTAGCTCCATGTGTGGGGGTGGGGTGGGGGGACTGTGTAAAAGATAATCTTGCCAACTATCAGTAACATAATACACACAGGAATGCTATGTCCAAAACTAAGACATCATGATCTAAGATAACTTAACATTTTTAGATAGCTACTTTTGTTTCTTAAGCAAAGGTCATTAATGTAAGGTTAGAGATATACCTCAGGAAAATTGAAGTCCCATATGTCATTATTACAGGCTTGCCTAGTCATAAGGACCTCTTCTTGCCTCCCTTCCTCCCGTCCGCCTCCTCACTCACACAAGTGTGCACACACAGCTACACACATTCACATACCGATGCTGCATTTATAAACCACAACAGTCTGTCAAAAAATGAAGAACTGGCATCAGATAACTGAATATTTTTGCCTACTCTGACATCTAATAATTTGTCTCATTATTCTGTCTGCCATCAGAGAGGCCAGACCCATGAGAAATTAAATTGACTGACTTTTTTTTTTTAAATCAAATTGCCTGCTATACTAAAGTCACCTGCTTTGGCAATGGCTTAACACTTCCTTTGACCAATTCAGAGGCTTCTTTCTCTCTCTGTGCTCACTCCTTTTCGAACTCTCTCACCGCATTTCCTGCATTCCCTCATGAACGCATTTCTTTCCGAGTGGGGCTCTCGGCCTCCTCTCTATGGAATATAAGTTCACATTTCTTATTAACCCATTGCCTCTCTGACACATTTTGGTGGAAGACCTCTTTATAATTCCCATTAAGTATAAATTACTATAGAACTCACAGGGGACACAAACTAATTTGCAAAATTTTGCAATCCTCTGTGGCCTTTCCAGTCAATAGGGTCAATGAGCTCTTGTGCTTGATGAGTGAGTAAGTGAGTGAGGGGTGATATAGTGGGAGCACAAGAGGCGCTGTCCTTTCTCTCGATGTATTTAATATCTACCTTATTGACACTGAAATAGGCACAGTTTCGAGGCTGAGAGGCCCACTGAGGCACTTCCCATGCAGAGGGAACTCAATAGTACACACATCATGGTAATTTGCAGACACAGAGAGATGATGTGCTGGAAAAGTAAGTTTTAGGGCTACACTCAGATCATAGGCACATGACAAATGTTGGCACAGATGATTGATTTCTTCAAAGGAACTTATCTTAACACCTGGAAGCTAGAAGAAGGAATGGGAGATGCAGTTACTGTGTTGTATTTTACTTTGTTTTTGTTTTTGTGTACCAATAAATTTTTTTGAAAGTGTCTATAGTAATCATCTTTGATACTTTTTAGTGAATCATTTGTTGGTCCCATTCAAATTTTTTAAATACTTCTGTATGAATATCTAATGATAAATGCTTCATTGTCATTCTTTGATTAAATGAACAATATTAAAAGAATTAAAGGAATTAAAAGAAACTCCTTGGAGTCTAGTCTCCCATTGACATTCAAGGGTTTTCTATGTGTAAGACCCATCAAGGTTAATGAAAGTTACCCCTGCAATCCCTTCGACACTGGTGGGAGAATAGATCATTTAACTTCTACTCAGATGGCACCCCCATGTGGAGTACCTGATCTGTGGGGGAGTGAAGGACACAAGTTGAATCAATGGGAAGCTGACATACACTGTGGGTCATGTAAAACTGAAATTAACTTTTCTATTTGTCATCTTCCCAATTAACATTATGTGACCAAACTACCATAATAGAATATTATTTAATCTTTTTTACCCCATTGGAAAATTTACTCTGTCCTGATAAAGCACTTGATAGAGGCGGAGGTAAACTTAAGGATAATCACTTGGCACAAAATAGTAATAAGACATTTTTGAAAACCACAAGATTTCCAAATTCCAAATGCAAAGGCCAAGGTTTATTGCTACTTTGTTTAATATAAAATTATATTTCAGCCCTGGTTGTTGTGGCTCAGTTGATTGAGCCGGCCTGAGTCAAAGGGTCACAAATTCAATTCCCAGTCAGGGCACATGCATGGGTTGCAGGCCAGGTCCCCAGTAGGGGGTGCACAAGAGGCAATCACACATTGAAGTTTACCTCCCTCTCTTCTCTATCCCTTCCCCCTTGAAAAAAAAAGAAATAAATAAAATCTTTAGCATCCTATATCACTATGTCTGATAGTCATCCTTGATTATTTGTGCTTCATTATCATTAATGAAAATTGTTTTTTCTGCAAGATATGCCCCCTCAGAGAGCAAACTCTGAGTTGGAGAGATCATTAATTTGATTTCATAAGGCAACCAAAATAATCATTGTTTGTGATTTCTCTTGACTCTTTAACAGACGATGCCTACAAAGTAAGTATAAAAATGCATTGGAACCTTTACATCAAGTTTATCAGAACCTATAATTGGTTGAGAGCATTAGAAACTACCTTTGCCAAGATCTGAAGCTACCAGTCAAGTCAGAGGACATGGTTCCTGAGTTCATCTGAGATCTCTGTGTGGCCTGTGGGTCCCTATCTGACCTGGCCTGCCACCCCACCCTCACCCACCTTATCATCTCCTGCTCTGTGCTTCTCTGCCTCTCCTGCACCACCCTGGATCCTTTCTGCTCCTCAACACACCAAGCACCCTTTGTTGTCAGGGCCTCTGCACTTGTTCTTTCCTCTGCCCAGAAAGCTTCTCCCCCTATGTCTTTATGGTCCACCCCATCAATGACTTTACAATTTGCTCAAATGTCATTTAATCAAAGATGTCTTTCCCAATCATCATTTGTCAAACAGCGTCCTATCACCCTCTCTCCCCATTCCCACTGCTTTACTTTTCTTATCATATAACAACATCTGACATATTATATATTTGTCCTTTTTAATGTCTGCTCCCAAACTCCTCACCACTGAAATGTGAGAACCACAAGGGCCAATTTTGTTTGCTGCTGTTTCTTCAGCCCGCAGAACAGTGCCTGGCCCTTAGGAGACCTCAATAAGTATTAGCTGAATGAATGAATGAACGAATGAACGGCTTCCCCTTTGACTTATTCCTAACACCAGTCATGTTGTCCTCTGAAAATTATACTTTAGGGAAGCAGCATAGTTAGTGGCAGGAACTTGACTTTGCAGCTTGATACCTGAGCTTAAATCATGATTTCATGATTTATGAGTTTTGAAACCTGGAGCAAGATAAATGATATCTCTGAGTTTTACTCTCCACATCTGTAACACTGTTATGGTAATACCTATCTTATTGAGACATTTAAAAATATATATCAGTGTCTACTACACAGTCACTATTAATATGTAGGTACTGAAAAATATTGAAACGCTTCATGACATGGTAGGCATTAATTCTCTTCTATAACTCATGAAGTTTAAGAATTGTCAGTTCCTTTAATTTTACTTTTTCTAAAGCAGATAAAACTATTTTAAGCCCCTTTTTAATTGGTTGGAGGGAAAGTCAATATTAGTGATAATTTGGGAAGCTCTTATACCTAGGTCATGGAAGAATTCTGGGGTCCCACCAACTGCAGACTTTTTGGTGAAGCACCCTCTGTTCTTCAGTCCACATTGGCCCCTTGATAGGCTCATTGCCTGAGACAGCAAAATCTCTTAAAGACAGCTAGCTCCATTGCTCCATACTAAAGAATCAGAACCCAGTGTCCACCCTCTCCAGGTATATAACTACTTTCATCTGAGATCTAGATACCTCTTTGTGAGGCTGCATGGAACTGAAGCTCTGTTCCTGTCACATGCAGAACCCCCAAAACTTCCCTAACGTCTCTCATTTTTCCAGTTGTCTCATTTGGACTCTCCTAATCCTTAAGGGTCTTCTCCCCATTGGCAAGCACAGCCCATTGTGTATAAGAGGCTGGGTTTTTCCAAACCAAAATCCTGGGTAGGGATTTTCTGTGGATTCCTGGAAATTTAAGAACTACTGAGTCATAGAAGACAAGGATTTGGCAATTTTTTTATGGTGTGTGAAAGGGAAATATGTGTATCAATAAGGAATAATGATTTTATTAATTATCATGCTAAAATTGAGTTCAATCAGGATTCTGGGAAGTGGAGACAATACATTAGGATGCTCTTTCATCCTAATCATGCTAAACACGTGTAAAGGAAGCTCTACCTCAACTTAGCGTTCTTGTATGTTTAAGTATCAGGTGCTTTCCAGGCTTTGCCAGCCAAAGGGTCAAATCAAGGAATAGGAGTCACTGATATTAAAACAGATTTATGATTCTGAGGCCTCACTGGAGTAATTGCAGGAACTCTTCCCTAAATTCCTTCTCTCACAGGTTCTACTTCTAGTTACTTCTCTTTCTTTCAGTGCCACTTTTCTTCTTCAGTCAGCTTTATGCTTCCAAATTCCAGACACAGAGGTATGCCCTCTCATCTTATCTTTCTGTGGGGCCATATGAATGGTAAAGCTGGATGAATGGTATTGGTACTTCTGGTTTTTGATACCGGTATCGGGAGTGGAGAGAGATTACCTTTGCCAGTTCCCAGTCCTGGGACATGTAACTTCTCCTTTTCCTAGGAGCTGACATCTTTCTCAAGCTTCTTCTTATTCTTTGTAATTAAACCAGGAAGCCTTGGGAACTTTCTGCTACCTCTAGAGAGAACTGGTATTCTTCTTGTCTCCCTTATTCTTTAAGTACTGGGGCTTCCCCAAGGCAAATCCTTATCTCCACCCAGTTCATCCCTAAATTCAGACCATGCCTCCCAGAGAATCATGTTTGTCAAATAGTTTACTATTTATAAAGAACTTTTGCATACATTATCATCTTTAACTCTCTTATGAATTGCGCATTATGGAGAGCACTGTTGTCTTTTATTTTATAAAAGAGGGAAATGGGGTTAAGTGTTTTACCCCATGTTAGAGCTACCAAATGTTAACTGGATCTGAAGCTCAGGTCATCTGACTACAAATCCTTTTCCTCTTGCCCCTATACAATACCTGTAAGATCCTGGTTTGTATTTTACATGTTGTCAAACATAGTACAGATGGTCCTCGACTTACAAATTTTTTACTTACAATTTTTCAACTTTATGGTGGTGTGAAAATGATTTGCATTCAGTAGAAACTGTACTTAGAATTTAAATTTTGGTCTTTCCCTGCATTAGAAGTGTGTGCTAGGATACTCTCTCATGATGCTGAACAGTGGTAGTGAGATTGTTTTGCCCAACTGTAGACTAAGATAAATGTCCCAAGCATGTGTAAGGTAGGCTAGGTTAAATTATGATATTCAACATGGTATGTGTATTAAATGCATTTTTGACATAATATTTTCAACATACAATGGGTTTATTGGGGTATAACCCCATCATAAGTCAAGGGGCATCTGTATCTTGTTCATAATCACTATTCAATAATTATTGACTGGATCACATTTACATATGCCAGGTCACGTGTTCCAGAAGGACAGAGAAGCATTTTCTTAAACTTGGAGGTTGCATATAAATGCTTACTGGGAAACCTCTACTGAATCAAATACTTTCGGAGATCAGGAGGTCTCTGAATTATTCTATACAAGCAGCCCACTATCAGTGAGCTGTAATTTTCTAAGGGACAGAAGAAGAAATACATTATAAACAAGGAAGGGGTGAGAAGTAGGAATCTTACAGAAATAATTTGGAGCAAGACATCTACCAATCCTTAGAAGACTGTTCATGGCAGGCATAAGTTGTGTTGATAACACCCCTACCAAGAAAATATGATGTAGATGAAATAGCCCTTTTGAAATAAGGGAGTCAGAGATTCTTGGGGCTCTAAGATAATAAGGAAAAAGAAAAATCTTGGAATTCTTAAGAAGAAGGACTCTAGACTAAGTACTGCTATCCTTGTCAGATATTTATCTGGAGATCTCAGTAAAGGTAGAAATTCCTAGTTGAACTACATTTCTTAAAAGGCAAAAAAAAAAGTTTAGAACTGAACATGGATCTCCAATGTTAAGAATGCTACATTGAGGCCAGTATAAAACATCTTATGAAACTGGAAAATATGAGTCATCTACTCTTGCTGGTTGCAGTGTCTGTCAAAATATTCCCTTCACAGGGATTGCAATTATTTGCTCTGACTAGATTATAATTTTTAGTTGTAGCAATTTATAGTATAAGGAGAGAGATGATTTTGTGCACTGAAGTCAATATATCAAGCCATGGCATTAATCTAAATTAATGCAATTATTCTCAGATTTTTTAAAAAATTGCTTTCTTAGTTTTGAAATATAAAAATATTTCCATTCATATGTATAAATGAAAGAACAACATTTCTTTTTATCTCATTGTCTTATGAAAGACACATTTTCCCATTGTGTCTAATGGCTCTAAGTAGGAAGTATGAATGTGGAGCCACTGATTCAATTATTTTAGTGTCAAATTGTTTGTGTCGGCTATCATATAATCTAAATATTTAACAATTGATTGGATAGAAAAACCACAAGAAACCAAATGAATTGAATGTGTCTGATCTGTCATTCAATCATGTACACTACAAACAACTGATCTGTTAGGCCATCAGAATAGCTCTAGTTCACCTTCCAATTCTATTAATCTCATGTACAATGACCTGTTTTGTCTGAAAACCATATTGACCTAAACTTCTCCATTGCTGCTATTTCTTCTCTCCCATTTCAATGGTCTCATTTTTTTCAAAATAGTGTTTATTTTCTGTAGCTAAGAGCAATATACAATTTGGAAAGGGATCATTTATATCTGTCTTTACTAATCAGAGCTTGAATTTGTAAAATGTAGGTACCTTTTCAGTTAGCTGGAAAGGTGTTAGAAAGAGAATTGGATGATAGTGGGTGGAGCTTACTGAGCATTTCATTTGAATAATATGATAACATTGTATATGGTCAAATCAATGTATTTTACTCCTTAATGTGTTTCCAAAAGTCAACATTTAGACGTAACATAGTCTACACTTAAGGTAGGCTTGCAAGTTCATTTCTTCTAAGCCTGAAAAATATATTTTCGCCCAGTTTTTTTAATAGAATGTGAACAAGATGTCCTTGTTCTGCTTTCAAAGGAATTTAAAATTGTTTTTGATTCTATATAACTTAGAAGTAATTCTGAGTATTTTTATCAAATAACAATATGTAATTTCCACTAGAGTTAGAATCACAAAATTGTTATTGTTACTATGGAGCTTCTTAACAATTTAGTTTGTTTTCCAAGTGGACATGAATACTTGTGTGTGACATAGATTTCGACTTCTATATTTTTCTGATTTAGTTCTGATGGGAAACGGCAAAAAAAAAAGAGAATTAAATTTCAAGAAAAACCTTCAGAAATATAGGTAAAACATATAAATTATACATGAGAAAAAATAAACAACATTTTATGAGCTATACAAATCACAGTCCTGATAGACACTCTCTTGCTCAAAAACTCCCTATTACCTAGACAATCACAACTAAACTCCACACTCCTTAGCAAAGACATTAAGTATCAACAGAGTTGTTCACTCTTGATTTCCATCATTCCTCCTCAAAGAGTTTGTGTTATACCCACTCCAGGTATTCTTTGTTGCACAAAGAATGTCCTGCATTTGCCCACCCCATTGCTTTTTCTCTCGCCACTTTCCTGTCTGGGATGTATCAATTCTGTCAGACCATTCCTGTCCCTCCAATTGAGTGCATCTTTCAAGGCCATGTTTAAATGGTTTCTCCTTTGGGAATTCTTCCTTAATTCAGCCAGAAGAAATCTCCTTGATTTGTTCTGATGGGATTTTGTGACTTTCTGTTTATTCACCATAGTCTACGATTTATTATGTTTGTGCACTTTACCTTTCTCATTAGATTGTAAAATTCGTAACAGTAGAAAAGATGACATTCATTTTATGTCTCCCCATGATCCTAGCACAACACCTTACTGGTAGGAGATCAAAAACTGTTTTTTGCATTCAGCTGAACTGAATTAACACACTCCACAGAGAATCTAATAACCAAGATTAAATGTTTTCGTGTATTTATTAAATAGATTTCTGTCTCTCTGCCTCTTCACCTTTTAAGTGAACTTGGAATATTTAAAACCACTGGGGAAAAATAGAGGTTTTAAAAATTAGTCATGAGCATAATTTTCATAATATTCTGTTCAAATGTTGAAGTAGATAGAAAGATGAAATAAACTGGAATCAACATCGTGTGGTCCTCAAACTACGCACAGTGTGAGAGTATAAAAAATTACCAGGTAGGGGGCTTTGGGGTTAATGACTTCACAAGTTATTTAAATTGTCTATCTTTTAGAAGTGGCATGCTTTGGTGTTCCACCTTGACTGAACTTGAGACTCTTGTCAAAGGGAGCCCTCCAATCTGAAGAAGCAAAGTTGTATAACCTCCTTAAAAACCACCCAGTACTTTTCAGTGAACTGTGTTTTTCCACTGGGACAAATGCTTCCTAATATTTTATATATTCCTGGTCAGTGACTTAAAAAACACCCTACCCAATTGCAGTCTGCCATTCAAAAGGAATATTTCTGCAAAGAAAAAATGTGAAAATGTAGGCATTCAAGTGAAAATTCAATCCTTCACAGTACAGAGCCTCTGCGAAGTCTTTTAAATGACCCTTTTTATCATGGTGCCATGTCTGTACCTTTCTGAATAGTGAGACCTGGTAAGAAAAATAGATGTATGTATACAAGTGGTTGAGTAATGTATTACTCATATGCACTTTGTTCTTTTTGGCAAACTGACCTTATCAAAGGAAAGAAAGCTATACATTGTGACAAGCTGAGCCTTACCAGAAAGTCTGAATTAGAAGTGCGAGTCCCCTGCTATCTGGATTAAATTGTGATCCAAACAATAAAGAAATCATCAGCTAACCTCTTGGGAGGTGAGGATGCCCAGCAATTGAGTTCCTTTTAAATCAAGACCTAAGCTTTCTTGTAACATTTAGATCTAACCATCAAAGATAATTTACATTAAAAACAACAACAATAAATAATATTTTCTCTAAGTCCTACTTTGGATTTTTTTTGTAGTCTTCAAATAAAGTGTTAGATTTTGTTTTGATTGTCTATACTTGTATAGAGAAGTATTTTATGAGGGTGGTGATCAACTATCCTTATAACTTTATCAAGGGGAACATTGTGCCTTATTTTCTACCTTTGTGGATAACTTTTAAATGAAAAATTAAACTTTGCATTACTATTGCATAGTAATTAGCAGGCCTCGGTGGTTAACTGAGAAGCCCTTAGGAACATAAAAAGAGTCTTTCCTCAAGTTGATTTAACTCATTTTTGTACAAATATCAAATTATTTTAGAAATTAGTAGTGGTGGCATTGTGAACCAAATTCATTCTTTAAAAACAGACACATGCAAATCAAACTTGCTTGTTTGCAAATCTTTTTCTCTTTGTAATAAACATGTCCTTTTTAGGCGGGTACATAAAGATGGACAAAATAATCCGGAATGGGTAAAGCCAGGAAGAAAGAAAATGGCAACTGACATTACACACAGGAACACAAAACTAATGCTATTTTATTCACATTTTTAAAAAGTATGTATGTTGCTGCTGCCCAGTTATTGTGCCTGTGAATTTGCCAGATTTAGACTTATTTGCCCAATTAATTACTCTGCTGTTCAACAATAATGGGTAATGGTCCAAGCAGCCTGCTTCTCCTCAGATCGCCAGTGGAATTCATGAACGCATAATGTCTTCTCTTCAGAAAATGATCCCAACAAGCTCTATAATTATTTCTTTTTTCTTTTGAAATAAGGCATCAATTCAATTATATGTTAAAACAGTTCATAGAAGAAAGGGAAATGAAGCAGGATCTCTCTATTTACCTTTCTGGGTAGAAAGGGGGAAGGTGAGCTTTCCCCCTGCCCCTTATTTTTCCTAGTAGCAAACTTTGATATAAAAAAATAACTGCTGATCAAAATTGTTCATCATTACCCTTAATTAGTCTGTTGGTTTCCTTCGTTAATACAGATGAAGGTGTGTTCTTCCACATTCAATTATACATGCTATTCCTCGGTGCTGGTAAGCAGATGACTAAGCTTATGATGCAGCAGATCAAACAAAGAACCCTCCCAAACAAATGCACACAGTCTCTGTAAACTGGGCTGATTAGCATTGTAATGAACTCACGTGGTGACTAAAACAAAATCGGAGTAACTCTAATCACTCAGGATACAAACTGGTGTGTTCTCCCCCTTTTATTTATAGCGCTGGGGGAAGCCCAGAGTCACACCCTCCTCCCAGCTCTGTAGCTCCCTACCTCCTTGTGGTGCAAACCAAATTCTCTGCCCAGGTCTGGGCAGTAAAGGATGTGCAGGGTTCGCCTGTGTCTGCTCTGGCGATGTTGTTAGGATTTTAGTGTGGTGCACGGTGTTGCCCGTTAAAGGCAGTTTAGGGACCTGGCTAGTGTGGCTAAGGGGATTGAGTGCCGGCCTGTGAACCAGGGTTGCCAGTTCATTCCCAGTCAGGGCACAAGCGCGGGCTGTGGGCTAGGTCCCCAGTAGGGGGCACGTGAGAGGCAACCGCGCATTGATGTTTCTCTCTTTCTCCCTCCTTTCCCCTCTGTCTAAAAATAAATAAAATCTTTTTTTTAAAAAAAGTAGCTTAGGAAAAAGAGCTTCCTCCTTTGCATTTATTGAAATGGACAGACACAGTTCTCTTTGTTAGCATGAAACTGGAAGCAAGAGTGGACGTTTTGGTTTCCCTTCACATGGACTTATCTGCTTAATTAAGGGCAAATGGTAAGTATAGTACCTTGAGTTCTAATTACAGACTTCCACACCAATATCTCTTATAAAATAGAAATCCCTGAATGGGACCTGCATGCTTACATGGTGGTTTCTTTGAATTTTTACATGTATAATGGTTAAGGCATCTTGCTACTTAATACAGGATTCTTACTAATTTTAACCAACTACAAAAAAATAGTTCCAAGGTTTTATCCATAATAAGAGAGGGCAGACTATCAATAAAAACCAAAGGGAAAAATGACCATTTCCAGAAAACAAGTCAATATTTGGAATAGTGCGATCCACTCCTTAAATAACTTTGTGGCGCCTAAGGTCAATACTTTATTATTCAAGTGTTTTCTCCCTTTGTTATATTTGATCCTTATAATTACCTTGCAAAAGAGCTATGAAAGGTATTTTAATTCCCAATTTACAGAATAGGAAAGGGCCTCAGAGACTTAAGTGACAGAGAGGCATAAGCCTCAAACTTCTGGTGCAGTGAGGCTTTCATTATGGCAGTCTGACTATCCTTAAAGCTTCCCTTTGTCTTATGTCAGTGAGGATGGGAAAGTTTTGTTTGTCTGTTTGTTTGTTTGTTTTAATTAGTCTGGTCTCACTTAAATTTATCTCACATTTAGATATTCTGACTGAAACTAAATTGCTTTTATTTTGTTATCTTTAAACCTATATAAACATATAAAAAGACCTATTATTGAAAAAATTATAGACTAATTCTAAATATTATAGCATACTTAATATCATATAAAACTGATACCGCTAATTCATGGCACATCCATATTTTTCTGGTGTTTAAGATTTACTGAAAATTTTGGGCACTACACTTTCTTTTTCAAAAGTCAATGTTTTTGTATTTGGGGGAGATTTATATTTGTAATAATAATGGACATATATTTACAGGTATATTATGTGACTAACATTCATGAAAATATAAAAAGTTTGACCTGAGTCAATTGATCATTTGATCTCTTATCCACTCTATTTCTTTTACCCTCTTTCATTCAAATGGCAGATCCAGTCTTGTATTAAATGTAGCCTAAATGGCAGTATTAGACGTTGATCCTCAGGATTGATGATGAAAGCTTTGTAAATATTCATACAATATTATTTGAGATTTCCTAAAGGATCAATCTGACAAAGAAAATGGATAGATTATTAAAAAAAAGAACATATTCACATCTGGTGTGATATAAGAATAGTTTTAATTAAGACACAGTTTGTTCTTGGTATCTGCCACAAAATTAAGTATGGATGAATTTTCTCTGAACATAAAAGAAATAATAGATGATCTAAAGATGGGTACTTGGTGTGACTGTTGGAAATCAGATAGCTGATCCAAAGGAGATACATATCCACTGTTTGGACTTTCTTTTCTCCTTTTAGGAAAAGAATGCAGGGAAATGAAATTAAGGGTACATTAGCTATTGCTTAGCCAGTTTAATTATGATATGGGACATAGGAATAAGTAGGCAGAAGGGTAATCAGTGGTAAGGGAAGGTAAGACTGATACAATAGACTCCACTTATACCCTGCTTCCCTGTCTTCAGATTTAATTGGCATTAGGCATGGAGGAGGGAGATCACAATACAGATTTCTTTTCAAGTTTCAAGGTGAAAAAAATAATTTTGGGCAATGTTTATGACCTGATTTTGAAATTTAAATGGAAAACACACAAGATAAGAATTTTCAAAACAGGTGAGATGAGCATAATCTGGCAGTGCAGAGTACAGAATACATTGTGATATTCCATGCCTACTATTTGAGTACAAAAGTAGCATTTGACAGATCAGTTAAAATGAAGTAACATTTTTCAGGAGGGAAAAAATAAAATAATAGGAAATATAATTATTACAAATCAAGATGAAAAAATGTGTCAAAACTCTATGGGGCAAACTAAAATTGTGAAACAGTTTACAAACTAATAAGTACAAAAAAGATATATAAAATATACACTATCATCTATTACATTTACTTTATCATTGTGCTGTGTTTATTATTGCATTTCTTCAGGACAGTGCCTTCATCCTCTGCTTTTTCTTTCATCCCCTACATCTAAGGTCCAAGGGGGGGCTTTAAAGCACCCATGACACCATGCAATTGCATGCAGGGGTTTTTATGCAAGTGTATTCATATACTTGTGAGAGGATGATTCCTAAATATTTGTCAGATACCCTAAAAAGTCCCTGTCCCCAAATGGCTAAGATTCAGCATCCTATAGCTAATAAATGACTTACCAATGATTTTTTATCTTTAAAATTTCTCCATTTAGATCTCCAGTGCTTCAACCCTGACTATGCCTCCCAGATGTCTTCTAACCCACCTGTATCTTTTCTCTAACACATCCTCTACAGGAAATACCACCAAATCGATCTTATCAAAACATCATCTATATCATGTCTCAGACACATTTTTACCAACACTAATGGCTTTCACTCTACTTACAGGGTAAGTTTAGACTTCTCATTTGGGCATTCAAATTCATCTAATATTGGGTTCTCTACTGCCTCTACTAAGAGTAGCTGACATTTATAGAATAGAATTAATGTGTGAGAAACTGCTAAGTGCTTTGTATAAATACTCATATAGTCTCTCAGATGGCTCTATAAGACTGTTCCTATTCTAAACATAACCCTTGAAGGTGCTTTATTGAGATTAAGTCATCAGCCCAAGTTTGCACAGTTAGTAAATTATGGATACAGAATTCAAACTCAAGCAGCTTAGGCTTGCACAAGTCTTTAGCCGCAAAGTTCCCTCCTGCCTACCTAATTTACCACTTGCCACTGTGAACCTTCCTATCTAGACAGCTGGGAATCCTCACTGTCAATACAACAAAGCATATTTCTAAACTCAGGCTTTTTTCATATTTTACCTGCCTCGTTCCCCAAGGGTGAACTCTTCTCACTTCTCCTATACTATATTCATTAAGTTCTTCTTGCCTCAGATGGCATTCATTGCCCATTTCCTTTGTGTTGGCCATACACAATTTTGCATTATGACTTTTCTCTAATTGGACAGTAAGCCACTGGTGGGTAGGGCTTTGATCTTACATTTTTGTTCTGTCTTCTTCAGCACATCAGCCAGTGCCTTTCATCAAGTTTGTGTTTTAAAAAAATACTTATTGAAGGAATAAATTAACTTGAACTTCTAGAGAGTGTCATGTTTGAAAAATGATACTACAATTAGTTCTCTAACATTCTATTATGTCTTGATAAAAGCTCCTGTATATGGTAGCAGGTGGGCTTTCTATGTTTTCTCAGTTTGCCTGGGGTAAATCTGATAGGCAATAAAAAGCAATTACCCTACATGAGTGCCAGTGTGTGGGGTTTTTTTTTGGGGGGGGGGTAGTATTCATTTTTATCTAAGAAATTCTCTATCATGAATGATAAAAAAAATAAATTGCCAATTTTTTCTTTTACATGAATTCAGTGTTACTGAGTTAGCTTGCTCTCAAGAAAAGAATCTATTTAGAGAAGAATTTCTTCCTGATCCAGAGTCAGAATTTCAGCTCAAGGTGGCCAAGAAAATTCCAGGGATTCAGATTACTAGACAGTGCTTAGGAACAGTAAGATCCTTCAGTTCCTTCCATCTTTCTTAGGGGTATACAGAGCAATAAAAGTCTCTAGTACTCAGGCAAATGGCAGCTTGCCTGTCAACATCTCTCAGAGGCTGGATTCTTCACCATCAGACACTCCAGCACCAACTGATATAAAGACAACAAGGAAGAAAGGGCATTTCCCATGAGCTTGAGAAATCATTTCTCTCAGCCAGGCAGACCTATCTACATTGAAACCCTTTATGTTTTCTTCTCTTATATACACAGAACACTGATATCTAATGAAAATACGTATTACCCATTTTATTTTCCAACCTTCAGAAAAATGTGATATGGGAGACATTTTGTGTAATAAATCATGTTGCAGCCAATCTGAGTAATTACATTATGTACATGTGTATATGTGTAAATTTATAACAGAATGCTTTTTGTTTAAAAATCCTTTTGAAATTTCTAAAATTAACTCATCCCTGAAGCATCTAATCTCTCAGTGGATAACACCCAGTGCTTAGATGCATCACTATAAATGACTCAGCTTTCCTTTTAATAGTTTAAAATCAGAGCTTAGACTAAATCAGGAATCGCTTAAATGCTTACAGACGGAAAGCAGATAATGAATGTTGGAAGTGGGCTTGGTGGAAATCTTTCTAAGAAGTTCTGAGGACTGAGGCAATTGAAGAAAGTATGCCTTGTTTAAAGAGAATAGCTAATGTTCAGTCCCAGGCGATTCTACCCTGCAGGAAAGAGGACCCAGTGTTATAAAACCTTCCAGTTCTCTATGAGAAGCACAGGTTTTTAAAAATGTGAAACACCCTAGTTTTTGAATTGAAAAAAATTTTTTTTAATTGAGCAGGCTAAACAAAGCATAGAAGAGGAGATCTGGCCCAGAAGTTACCAGTCTGTTACCATGGATTGAATGTCCCACACATGTTTATTTGACCCATGTAACATATAGATATATATTTACCCCTTTAAAATTAGAAATATTCAGTCATTATCAGTGTGGCTGAATTAAGAACAACTCTCTTAGATACTCTATGAAAAACATTTGGTAGATGGAAGAACAGTAATAATGTATTTCAGTGTCAATAAAACTTTTTTTCTGATTTTCATGATGTGCTCATCCATAAATTACAGTTAAGATTAAATGAAAATTTCCAGGTGAATACAAAACTGTACTCAAAGAAATTTTATTAGACTCTCACTATCCCCAAAATTGTTTAACAAATTTTATTCTGTAAGGATTAGTCTGGCCTCATCTTATTTAATAATGTCTTTCTAACATATATTACAGAATTGAGTGTTGTTCCTTTATTCTAAGATTAGGGCATTGACTTGATGATCTGTCATCCATCTAGCTCAGTTTTAACTTGAACAGGGTAGCTGTTCTTTGGAGCATTCTACTGAGTGCATTGGATAGATATCATAGAAACATAAGAAATGAAAATTGCTCCCACTTTAAAGGCTTCAAGTATTATTTAAGATATCAAGTGCAAATATGAAATGAAGTAACAAGTTTACTATACAAACTGGTATGGAGGAAATTAATGCTGAGCAGTGCTGAGACAGAGAGGAATCCAATCAATTGTGATCAACCACCACACACTCCCTGGAATTGAGTCTTGTTATTGAACTTGGAAGAAAGTATGAATCCAGGCAAGGCAGAGATTAACAAGACAATCTAGGGCAACTGTATGTGTTTAACGTGGGAAGACAAATGATTGATCAAGTGCAAGAGTCTCTAGGCAAATGAAATAAATGACAACAGAAATGAACAAGGGAGAAATATATCATCCCACAACCTGTAGAATGAAGTAATAATACAAAATATGTGAAAGAAAATAATTACCAAATCAATCAGTTAGAGTTTGTTTTAATATTGTATCAAATCTAGTTCGTTAGGATTATGACCCCTGATTTGGACCAAAGAAGAGTGTTTTGATTATTGACATACCTGACTAGAGTTCTGTGTCTGCTTTTTCTGAAAAGTGAATATTATAATTATATTATTACTTACAAATCCACACTCAGTTCAATTTAAGAAGCATTTAGGAATATTCACAGGCTCTATAACCAAGTAAGTGATATATGTGAAGAACATAGAAAGCTTCTGACTCCTATTAGTAATCAGCATGCCCTACAGGAAAGAAGATGTGTGCTAGAGTGAAGCAGACATAGACTGAAATTTATTTTGTCCTTTGGCGGCCTGGTGATTATGGCCAAGTTAACCAAATTCTCTAAGTCTCAGTTTCCTCTTGTGTAAAATAGAAATATTTCCTATTTTGGAATTGTTCTAAAGATGAGCAAATATAAAATGTAAATCATGGCAGATGGCATTAAATAGCACCTATTATTACATGAAATTGTCATTATTAGTCATTAACAATTGTAAATTCCCTTATAAAATTTATAAACACTGGTAATGAATCAATTTCTAAATTGCTGTTGTAATGAAGGGAGGACATCTTTCTTAAGCTAGGAATTTAGGTCCTAAATTTGTAGGCAGAAATATACTATTTAAATTTCTTTACCTTTAGTTCTTAATTTCCATGTTAACCAGTTCAGAATCTTAACCACAACATATACGCACTCTCTTTTATACAAAATATAATCAGATGTTTGTGATAGCTCAAATTACTGTGTTTTTTGATACAAAGAAAAAAGACAATTTCCCCTAGGATTCTTGGGGAAAATTAATGTGCTAATTTCTAAACCTCACTGTGATTCAAAATGCTTTGTTGAGTCTTGAACACATGTATTGTTTTAAATACAGCAGATGCTTCTGTGTGGGGCACAGTTTTTCACCCTCTGCTTCACTTGTGAGACAGATAGAATGGGGTGGTGCTGCAGCCTAACTGTGTAGCCCAAAAGAGTAATAAGGCCCAGAAAAAAAAAGTGAGAGAAGGCTCCACTCTCCAGAACGTCTGTCTCTAAGTGCAGCATTAGGAGGGGAACACCTGAGCAAGGACATTCATTAGGAGATTTCTATACACCAAAAACACTCCTACACGTGAAAGAAAGAAAAGGACTCCCTGGTTTGTGTTTATGAGATTACAAATCATTCCTCCAAAAAATAGAGAAAGACTCTCCCCCAGGTATATAAGTGCCAAAGTCAATTAATTCCATTAATGTCATTAAAAGCATCTGAATCAAAACTGAAAAATTCAGACATCTGTATTGATCTAAATCTGATACATATATCTCTCCAGGTAAATTCATACTAAGATAAAAAGACAAAAAAAAAGAGATGCAAAATGTAATCCTTGCACAGAATTGTTTTCTTTGAAATTCAATTCTAATACCTGAAGAATAAGCCAAATTATTTATCCTTGGAGAGATCAGGGTTAAATTTTGAAGGTCATAATATTTTCTGTATCAAAATATTTTCATCATAATTCAAATTCTTCTTTTCTTTAGTATTATAGAGCTTTGTTTCACATCATGCAAAATATACAAAAATATTACCTATGTAAGCTTAGTAAGATTAAAACATATAGATTTTAATTCATGGTATATGGTTGATTTTTATTTGTTTTAAAATACTTGTGGATTTCTTGCTTGTCAGTAATTTTGAATATCTAATTCATCTTTTAAGATGAGCCAGTTTGAGCAGTCTGTGGCCTAAAAAATGATCAACTATACATTTTTAAAGCACCATTTTCCTATCATAAAGCTACAAACATCTGCACTGATTACAATTAAAAACATGTAAAAAATTGTCACTCCAAATGTAGCTTCTTGTTCTCATCTAAATTCAGGACCGTCCCCAAAAGCAGTGAGTGTGAAGTCCATATGCCTTCTTCTCTGAAATGAAACCTCCCTGCGATTTTCCCCCACTTCTTTCAAACAATGAATGTATCTTTATCAATAAAGGAAGTTTCTTTTTTCTTTTATGTGAATCTACTCAGCAGAAATGCAGAAAAGCACTATTATGCTATCAAACAAAAAGTTTCTCGCTTTCCAAAGTTTCTTTTTGTTTTTTGAATGCTATTTTAAGGGACATTACTTTCTATAGTTCTCAACATTATTGACATTGAAGAGGATAGCAAAGCTGCTGGTTCTGAAATGTGTATATATTAAATTAGTAGAGATATTATACTTAAAAATTGGGCCAATATTTCTCAGAGTTTATGAGTCACTTCTTTTTACATATGGAAATAAAATTGAAGTGCATATATAATACTCAGTTGAAAATGTAAATATTAAATAAAAATTTTAAATTACCAGTTTAGGTAAAAAAAAGTTATATAAGAAAATACCTCTTAAAAATTATTAAACAGTTGTACAATAAAAATATATATTTATAAATATATAAATATTTCTTATTTAAGATCTAATAGTGCTATTTAAGAGAAAACAAAAAGGGGAAATATTCAGTATTTTGTGTGACATGAATTTCTCCCTATAGTTGTTTAAATTCTATAAATGAGGAGAAAGGTGAAAACCTAGACCTAACCTATTTTTTGGAAAATTTATACTAAAATTTAGTACAAAATGGGTAAATAAAGGAACATTCTGTTTGGTTCAACATTTAAAAAGAGTATCCTCACTTTAAGGTATCTGCTTATTGTCTAAATTAATGGCGAGAACACAAATTCAAAAAGTACACTACTAAGATAAATATGTCACATCAATAAAATGTTGAATTCATATTTTGTGAATTTGTTTGTTCACAACTGAATTTTTGAAGGTGAATCTTTAAATATATATGTATACCCCAAAGAAGGAAAATAACCAATAAAGTTATTTTCCCACTGCTACATTACTTAAAATGTATGAAAAGGTAAGTTTTCACACTTCTTCAATACATATTTATTTACTAAATTTATATACTATATCCTTTCAAGTAGGGATATTTTATGGAAAATATTTATCAGCCATTGAACACCATGTATATAAATAAAGTTATAACTTTTAGTTCTTATTAATCTATAACTATAACAAAAGGCATATGATTCTTGCTGGGAGGTCTCCATACTTCCTGCGTATAGAACACTATAGCTTCTTTTCACCATAGCCTACCACTTTTGGTGGTTTAAAAACTTTCATTCTTGATCCAAGACAAAAACTATGCAATTGCTTGTTATACAAACACAGATCTACTTTTTTCACCATTAAAAGACATCTATACCTCATCACCGAAAACATTATAAATCTGATCTTTTCATATTATCCAGAAAAGCAATTCTGTATTCCCAGAGTAGAGTAGTTAGAATCTGAGGGTACAATAAATGTAATATTAAAACATATGAATCAGTGGGATCAAAAGGGAGAATTCCCATGACTGTGGAGTAAATTTCAAATAGGAAAGACAAAAATGTGTGATTTTGGTTAAGTGTACCTGGTAGCAGTTAAAGATTGACTTGTTAAAAACAAGTTCAAGTACACCAGAAGGTACTACATATAAGTAGTGTGAATAGGGCCATTTTAATGATATTTTACAAAAATAACAATGGAAAGTTATATTTCTGAGAGTGACATAAATACCTGAGCTTGTAAACAATACGTTTACAATTTGGTGATCCAAATGCTGCTTGCAGGGCAGCACGTTACAGGGGTAGCAATGGGAGAGTGTGAGAGAATATACCTGTTTTAGGTGTTTCCAAGAAAGTGGTTCTTTAATTCTACCACCTCTCAATAGCTCAACATTAGAGTGATGAAGGGGACATTTTACTACAAAAGAAAGCCTGATGGATACAAGTAAAAAAAGCCTCATGTTCTCGAGAAACTGAAAATCAAAACAGAAAAATTAAAGAGAAGTGGGGGAGAAACAGTGGAATGGAAAAGAAAGGAAAGGAAAAGAACCCTAATCTTGGACTATATCCACCCAAACCAAAATGGTACCCAAAATTTAAAACCAGGTTATTTAAATTTCTGGGATATTATAACCTAAAACTTTTATATTTTTCAAGAAAAATAACTCTTTTGCCTGAATTCTTTGAATATTTATGACAATTCTTCTCGCTTTAACACTAAATAGCAGCAGCACCAGTTCCAGATCAGAGGGTCTTCGGGAAACTTCTCCTTAAGCCACTAGATGGCATGAAAGCACTGTGGTGAGGCTGATCCGCCTCTGTTGTCGCCTGCGTTGTAGCAGGGCGTTATTCTCAGGCTGAGAGAGCTTGACTGTTTAGTCAAGTAAGATGCATTTTCTTTCAGAGAATTCTTTCTGTGTCGCATGACACTTTCCAGGACACGAAGGGGTTTTCTCCTCTCCCCCTACACACATTCAGAAAATGTCGAATTAAATTTGGAAGAGTAAAAATCATTTCAGTATTTACTGGTGCTTCCTGAGAACTTTACCTTTCAGCTCTTTAGGGGATAGTCTGCTATTTGTTATGCAGCCTTCCTTAATAGGTAGTTAGAGAGAAGTCCCTTCAGCATGAAGCTTGTGCTCAAGCAACTAGAGACAAAGTTTGCATATTTTCAGTCATCTCTCTCTTTTCCCCGATTTTTTTTCATCAAAAATTCTCTTTGTCTTTCTTCATCCAATATTGTGGGGTCCCTCATTAAGGACTGTAATATGAAAAGCTGAATTTAAAACTGCTCTCAGCATGGTGGTTATCCTCTTTTAATATTCTTTACCAGCAAGAGGAACTGTCTGTGTGCTTGCTTTTCACATGCAGTGTTTTTTGCTTCATTTCATATTTCTGTCTGATCAGTGGGTTCCTTCTAATCTCCCCTCCAAACTTTGGGATGTACTTTTATATCTGGTGTATTTCCAGCTTCTCCAGACATGAATAAGGTATCTACCTCCCTGTGCCTCCACAACAGGAAAATTTACCATATTTCTCCAGATATTATCACTATCTTGCTTCACAAAATGTCCATTGTAAAAGCTGTTTTGATCTTTTGCATAAGTCTCTTAATTTAAAATAATGGCAAGAAGGTAAAATTAGGCCTCTACGCTCAGCAGGGCATGGACTACAAATCTGCTACAGTGTCAGGTATACTTCAAAAGATACCTTGTAAAATCTCTTACAGCAAATTTACACATGATCAAAAATTATATTACACATTGGCAAACTGAACCGAATAATTTATTTTATTTCCTACTTATACAGCTATGTTTATATATATAGTGGGTTTTACATTTCTGTTATATCATACCAGTTTGAAAACTAAAAGATTTAAAAAATTTTTTTCCAGTTTGAGTTGCCCTTGAAATGTTTTTTTTTCCGTTTGTATAGTATCTCAGAGCAAGATTATCATTTTTCAAGTATCTTCTTAGCTCCAATTTCAATGAATTTATGAAAACCAGAGATTTTATGAGGACATTCAGTTATACCATTTAAAAAATAAGAATTAAATAAAATGTAATCTCATCTCTTTAAAATACAAATATCAGAGAAGAAATGGACAACTTGACAAAACTTGCTGTGTAGGCAATGTTATATCTTGCTTTTGCCCTGTGTAGTTCTGGTTCATGTGAACGTAAGTAATATGTCATATTTATAGGTCCATGGAATGAGTCCTCTGAATCATGTTTTAATTGGTATTATTTAAAATATTCACTTTAGATAGAATCTCCATTATTATTATGCAATGAGTTGCTATGAAATAGATGGAGAGATAGATAGATATATAGATAAATATAAGATATCTTGAAATAGGAGCCTCATGTGTATACAATTGATTTGCTTTCTTTAGACATTCTATGTAATTCACAATTGGTCATAAGGGATATAAAACACACTAATGGTTTAATACATCTAAAGTGAGTAATTTCATACAGACGTAAAATAATTTCTGGAAGTATGATTTCAACTTATTGTGAATAGCCACTAAGTTTTTTTGTGGCATCTAACTATTTAACACCAGTGGAGCATCAAATCAGTTCATGCTTGAAAATCCACCTGGGATTATATATTTTTGCTATAGAAACTTGCTGCTCAGTTCTGTTTGATCACTTGCTGAAAACTAATAGCTTGTCTCTAGGTCTGAGAGGGACATTGCTTCCATAATGACTGCAGTTAATTATTTCAATGAAAACCTTTAAAAAATTTTTAATTTGGACTCCCATATGAATAAATTACTAAACTATTCCCCTAACATGGAAAACAGAGACACTTCAAGTTTTCGTGGTAGAAGAATGGAAGTAACAGATGAATACTTTGTTTTGTTCTTTTTGAATTCATATCTTCTAAGAATTTGATAAAACTTGCAATATCATTTTATGTAAAAACGACCTGAGGAAAAAAGAACTTTGTAACTGCTTTTGTAGTTGCACTAGGTTAAGCAGAGACGCCCACACTCAAATTAGATTTGGAGTCACACCAAGCAGACTGAAATAGCATTTGAAATGATTAGTAATGCATTCTATTCTCATATGTCAATTGATTTTCTGTAACATTAGTGTTTGGAAAATATAAAAGGAAATCTATTGATCAGAATCTCACAAAAATAAGATTGTTTTTGTTTGGGGGAATTTTTTTGAGAGAGCTTTTTTTTTAAAATTTAATATTGGTTGGCTTAGCTGATGAACCAATTAACTGAATATCAAATAATTTAACAATTAAATATTAAAGTAATAGAATATCACATTTATTCTGTGCTAGTTAATAGCATACATTAACAACAGAGTAGTTATAACACAGAAATAAGCTCCTAAGCTTCTCTTAACTAGCGATTTTGTGTTTCATCCTTGTGGTCAAGATTCTTTGAAATCATTGTGAGTCTTTAAGGAAAATTAAACAGAGATCACCTACTAATCTGGAAATTGTCATTAAAAATATACTTCTTTGGGGGAAAACAAAAATTACTCTTTTGTGGTCTGGAGTATCATAAATTGAATTACATTTTTAAATAGAAATTTTAAATTGAAACAAATTAGGAAAATAAAATTTAAAGAAGGTCACAGAAAACCCTGCAGTATCTTGAGATGACTAAAGCTCATGTCTTTTTGATTGGGGAAAGAATACTACTTATTTGTTGGCTATTTCATTTACTTTCTTCACAGGAACTTAAAATCAAAGTAGATACTTATTATCAATATATTAATTCTAAAAATCAACTATCCTAAAAGTCAAAGTAGCTACTTATTATTAACATATTAATTTCAGTTTCCCAAGTGTTTTCACAAAGTGTCTTCCTGCAGTGCAATGCCCTAAGCATTTAATCTTTGACCAACTGGAGTCATCAACCAAGCCCAATGAGAGCCAGAATCTCAGTCTCCCTGAACAATCTCTTTAGCCCCAGAACTTTTAGTTTTTCACCTATCTTCAACTACCAAGGACTACATTTCCACTTCTGCTGAGTACAATGTTCAATAAATAAAACAAAATAAAATAAAATCAAACAAAATAGAACCACATACATTTGAATAAAATTAATCTTGGACCACTATTATTTGAATACATCAAGAATAATATGTCACTTTGCTCTTCTGCATTGTTGCTTGAGTGAATTGTTTACAAAACAGGTAACATTCTTCTGAAATGAACTGGAGAGAGTGAAGGGTGGGGGAGGAGAAGATGGATGAGGAGGAAGAAGAGAGGGAGAAAGAAAGGGTTCAGATCAATTGGAATCCAGAAATCTGATCAAGAAATACAATAGAAGAGCCTATCATCCATTCAAAGGTTAGCTTGAGTTAATACTGTAATATAAAACTTTATAAAACTCTCTTTTCTGCTTCTGTCTATTTTGCTTTCTCTCACACACAAGGATACATATGCCCACATACACTCACCCAGGCCTCTGCCCCAAACTGAAATAAAGCAGGAGGTATGTTGCTAATCCTTACTAACAATCATTTGCTGCACCTGGCATTGGCAAGGGCAACAGAGAGCTGACTGCTTTTCCAAAGCTATTTTCTACATTATGATTCGTTAAAATGCTACTGACAAGAGAATTCTGTGAAATAGAAAGGTATCCTGTTCCTGAAGGAGAATGCAGGTGACCAGACGCAAAAAAAAGCCGTTGCTCCAGTTTGACTGAAACTCCACATGTATAAATGTGAAGTTGCTGCTAAATGGACTCAGATGAGATGTAAGTACGGCCTGAGGCACAGAAACAAGCAATAGAGAGAAAAAATAGAATAGGAACAATTAATCTGACAGAATATTTGAAATAATATACATTTTAAAGCCATCAAGATGTTTTTTTCAATCTTCCTCATCAGTCTTCCAGATTTTCATTGTTTATTGAATGATCACATGCTAGGCTAAGTATATAACCCATGAATATATTGCTGCAGAGCACATTTATCATTTTTCAGAAAGAGAGTGAGACATTAGAATACTTGCTAACAACTTCATCAGGAATCCAACAGCTTATGTAGAATTAGAATTCAAGACATTAAAAAATCTCAATACCCAATTTAATCCTTTAACCACTAGGCCACACTCTCTTTCAAAATTGTTAATAGAAACAACATTACCCTTTTTGTACAGCTGTAGATGCCCTATTGATCGGTATCACATACCATTTAACACTGGATGGTTTGGCTAGGAGAAGCAATGTTCACTGTTCCATGGCAAATCAGACAACAGAGCTAAGATTGGCTGCAGAACCAGGAAAACAGGATAGGAGATGGGGAAACAAACAACCACAAAGAATAAACCTCCTCTGCATGTTTTTCACAGCTATTTTTTACTCCGCAAGAGAGCAAAGTACTAGAGTGCAACTGTATTAAAAGTAAAACTATTTCTGCCTAACACAGATGCAGATCATGTGAATGGAAACCTAATAAACCAACAGCTGAAGCCCACGTTATTGCCCTCTCCTCCCCTCCTAGCTCATTTAGAAAATGACATGTTTTTCTTCACAATGTTTTCCCCCTCCTCTCCCTTCAGTGGCAGTAATGCTGAATGCTCTTGACATAATTCTTCGTTCACCCCTGACAGTCATTTTTTTGAATACTATCCCAGTAATAAAACACCTGACCTTGAGTCTTTCAAATGGCCATTGGCTTGGGTTATCCCAATTAGCTTGGCTCCTCTGGAAGTATCCAGAGGAGTCAGGTGTCTCACTCTTAGCTAAACTCAGTATTATGAGAGAATACATTTTTTTTTTTTATTTTTCTAGCGGATTTCTTTATTCTTTTATAATCTAAGCATAGCAAATTAGTAGGTTTTAAAAATAATCCATAAGTACATAGAATGCTAATACCAAATATTTCTGCTTTGGAAGTCATATAGGACCACATTTCAAGATCCCCAAGAGATAACTGAAAGAATTATGTGTACAATCATCAACGAAGAGCAAATGTTATCTGTGTATACGGTAACTACATGCCTGCATAACTTAATGAAATTACATATGCACTTCTGTGTAGAGCGCACATCTGTGAATATCCATGTATCTGGGTCAATACATTTTTTGGGTACAGATCTCCCATATCAATAGCTCTTTATTAAAAATTCATTAGGTGGAGGAAAAAAATGTGTACCTTTGGAGATAAAGTGTGTTTATCAAATGTTTGTACATTAATTAAATGTAAGATTTTTGCCTGAAGAATAAAGTTGGGAGTTACTGTAAATAATACTAACTGAGGTTTCTCAGAGAACTTTGGCAAAGGAATATGGGCATTTACAACATAAATGAGATTAAGAAAAAGAAAAGAGAATACTTAAACTATGTTAAAGAAAGGGCCCTGTTATTTTTTTAATTATTATGAACTAAAATGCTCCTTTGTGTATCTGATCTAGCAATCACTTTGCTCCCTTTATTTGGTTTTTAATATTTATCAGTAGGCACAGGACTTAACAACAGTATAATTTGCTTCACAAATCTTTTACAATTTGTCTTATCACTATGCAGTCTTATTACTGGCCACATTTTTATTCTTTCTTAAGAAGATAAACCATAATATTTCCTGATAGACAATACTTGAAATAAAAAACAAGGTCTACACAACCGTAGGTGGACAAATAATGAAATGAGTGTCTGTGCCTTCCAAAGAATACAAGCCTCCTTCTGACATTCAAGTGACTCAGTAAGTACAGAAAGAGAAATTGAATTTAGCTGATGCAAATGAAATTAAAACTAAATTGGTTGTCACATCAAACTGATATTAACTATGTAAATGTTTTGTGTTTATAAAACACAGTTTAGAATGTATAATACTGCAAAAATGAGAATATTTCCATGTTCATATAAAATAAAAATTAAAAGACGGATTGTGGAATTATTTAAAATCTTTGCCACTCACCCATGTAATATTTAAGGGACATGAGCCATGAAAACTGTGGACCTAGAGTACTGTGATAAACATACACACGTCAATACACAGGCATGCTTTTCTGGCCAGGCAGTATCCCATTACATCATTGCTTCAAATGCATTTATTCTCTTCAATATTGTTGGCTGTTTCAGGTTAACTACCAAAATCATTTGCCTGAGAAGCGAGATTTAATTGTCTTACAACTACCTCTATGATTATACTATTGGGTAGAATAAGGGACTCTTATTCTAGCATTTCTCATTCATTTTGTCATTTCATTCTCTTTGAAAGAGACCAAATGGGTCCCAGCAGGTGAAAGCAAAGAAACCTGAAAGGCTTCCTTTGATGAATGACAATACCACAACCACCCTCCCCACCCCCATTTTTGGAGATTATAAAACCTTATTAAATCATGCCCTGTTAGATATTGATTGAGAGAGAGCTAAACTAAAACCAACAATAGCAGCATGGATCAGAGAACACTGCTTTCATCAATGGGCACTAAACACAGCTAAGCTTTCCAATCCTTTTTGGGGGGGGGATGGGAGGTGAAGGGGCCTTTTTTTTTTTAAACTATTTACTTTTGTTTAAACCATTATCCCAGAAAGTCATACAATTATAGCAGCTTTGTCAGTCAAGAATAGATCGTAGTTGCTTAGCACTTCATCTTTTTGAATGTAGCACTGTATTGCACAAACAATATTATACTTGGTTAAAATTCAAGATTATTATTATGATTATGGGGGGGTGCAATTCTGAGTAATTATCATAATTATTCTTGACTCTGGAACCCCTTTGATGACAAGTCTGCTTTAAAGTAAACCACTTGGACATAACAGCCCAAGATATTTGAAGAGAGGCTGCTGCCAGAATCAGAGTTGAAAACTCATCCATAGTTTAAGGCTATCTTGATTATCAGTCTGTTTGCGTTCCTGGGCTGTCTTTTCTGCCATCTGTGAGCACCACAGCAAACAACCCCTTTATGACAATCACCTCAGATAACTTGAATATGTCTGCTTTAGAGGAGTCTTCTATAATAAGACTGTGCTAATTAACTGTCAGCTTTTTTTTTAATCAGCAGAGAGCATTTCAGAAACTAAAGAAAAGACGGTCTACCAAAAACTCCTAAACAAGAATTGAGCTTATGTGCCAAACTACAACAACTTCTTGTTCTTAGGCCTTACTCTGAGTGAATCTGCTTGCTTTCGATACTTCTCATGTAATAAAGATTTTAATTTTTTTTGCCAGTTGACTACAGGTGATAACATTTGCTCCTCCCAGTAGACAGCTACTTGATTCAATAACTTTACCAAAAAAAAAAAAAAAAAAAAAAAAAAAAAGATAAGAAAGAAGGAAAGGAAAGGAAAAAAGGGAAAGAGGGAGAGTAGGAGGGAGGAAGGAAGGAAAGAGGGAAGGAAGGAAAAGAGGAGAGAAAATAATGCTGCTGTAAAACAATTTTTAGTTACATGGTTAAAAATTTTTTAAAAAGAGGCAGCTACTGTTGCTATTGAAAAACAATCATAGTTAAAAGGGCCAGATACCAAAATTATTAGCTTGATATCAAAGATTAGTAATTTTCAGTTCCAGAAAAATAATTATTTGTAGAAGCCACATTATATGTCATAAAAATAATATTTTAAAAAATCTTTAGCAACTGTAATTGTCTTAAAGAGACTATAGGAATGAAGACTTGCACAAAATGGAAAGAGAACTTTAAATATCAAATATATCTTGGTGAATTATTTTTACTTGATGAATAAAAACAGTAGTAACCACTTGAAAATAAAGCATTATAATACTTCTTTTAAAAATAAAACAAAGACATAAATGCAGAGATTTTTTTTTTGTTAGTTAAAACACACCTTTAAATCATGAATCTTCAAAATATATACAGAAAATAAACTTTTTAAATCAGATACAATAAACATCAAAAATGAGAAGAGTATAAAACTACTTTTTTCATTTTTAGGCAAAATTCTCTTTACATTGTATAACATTTTCGTACAATTTTCTAAAATTTTAATTGCATGTTTAAACTTGACGTTATTATTGAACAATAAAAGTTTACTCAAAACTTTACCTTATTGCTAATCAATATTTTCCAATTCTGGAGTCTCCTGGATTTATTAGCTTAAATTTTGCAATTAGGCATTACATTTGGCATTAAATATTATAATTTGTAAATTTTATTTCCACACCTTCCTAATGCTTTCCTCTAAATAAAAATTTTAAAGTATTAGGTGCCTAATACTTTAAAGTCAATATATTTAAGTATTAGTCTAAAACATTTTGAACAGAATAGCTAACAAATAAAAACGTTGCTAAGCTATGTATTGGATGATATTTTACTTTAAAAGCATAAAGATGTGCATAGATTTTTATAAATGCTGGAAGCCAGTTTCAAAGCTTTAAATTTTTATATGCTACCTAGTATAGATAATTAAATGACAAACTCTGTTGCTAATTTTATTTTTATTAGATTTTTTCAAGTGAGTGTTACCTGTTAATTTTATACTGATTAGTTCGGTCCTTTGCTGATTTGTGTTTCCTACAAGGAACCTGAGAATTAATCTCTTAATATACAATAAATTTTTAGTGCAATCATCAATTGGCAACTTTAGATTGCCCTCTATCTTAGGCAAGTAGCTAGAATGTAAAATAACTGACTGGTTAAGTTTCAATAACAGTATTTTAATGTCTTTATAAGTACATTTTGTTTTTCATTTTTCAAAATACTGTCATTTTAACTCTTCTTGGTCTTGAAAAATTATATTTAATAAATTTTAAATCATCATAGTAAGAATATCATTCAAATTTTGTTTAATATACTCCCATATGTAAGAATAACTAATAATATTTGAGATCTGCCAAATATTCAGACTGTCAGGTATTTCCTAAATTCTTTCTCTTCCATCATGTTGCAAACAAGTCAGAAATTACTTTGGTTTTAACACTAAAATATGGTAATTTCAATTTCTATCACTTTCCTTAAAATTGAAATTTAATTCTGTTTTATCTTTTAATTACGTGGACTTTTGTGGTCAAATAACATATATGATCTCTTAGTAATTCCTGTGATCTTTGTCTAGAATTTCCAGTGTTTACATCTCCATAAGCAGTGTGGCCAAATTGTTAGTTTTTAGCAATTGTAACAATATTGCAAAATGATTTCAATCAATTTGTATGAGAACAATAGCAAAAACAGGCACATTTTTGTCTAATATTTTCAAACTGATAAGAACACAGAGAGAAGCCTGTTTTATAGAAGTTAACTCTTAATGGATGATGACATGTACTTTGTTGTTTCTTAAATGGCTGATTTATCAAAGTGTTTAAGAAAGACAGGATTTTCTCATATATCTTCTAAAAACCCTCCTAAAACCAACCTACAGGATTATGCTATGTATAGGCAAAACATTATTTCCTTTTACCTTAGAAAGAGATTACCTTAGTCTCACCCATCTGACATAAAAATAAATATTAAATAAATGTTTCAAATTGAGTAACCATGCTATTACTCGAAATGCTATTAGCATCTAGTTCACAAGATAGTTTCTATTCAATTAAATATGATTTATTTTTCCTAGTGACAGGTGCCATGCTCACTTTATTATTTGGGGTATGGGGCAGAGCTAATTTTTATTTAAGTTGAAATAATATTGTTACTAACAAATATTAATTCAATGAGATAGATACTGGATTTCTTTAGATTGAGTTGGTACTAACATTTAACCATCTCTTTCCAGAAACATCTGATTCATGATAATGTTTATTTGTGGTAGATCTGGTGGAATGAACTTTGATAAAATGTTTCAGTTGTCATTTCTGAAGTTAAGTACCAATGTAGTGGTTTCTACACATGAGTATTCTTCTCTTTGAAAATCTTACATTTTCTCTACATTTTATGTTTGAAAGACTTAAGAAAATTTAATTTCCCCCTAAAGGAGATTTTACAATATTTTTCACATAGAACTTTATAAAATTGCAAGATAGCTTAACTTTATTCCTGGAGCTTTCCTGTGAAGATATTTGGATGAATTCAGCTATAGTTTCCTTAAGATTCATTGGGGTGATAATAAACTCTCAGTAGGACTCTCTTCTTTTTATGAGAACAGCCAAAATATATTTGTATATAGAAGCTACAGACATTCTTTTGACCTGACAAGACCTTCTAGTTCATGCTTAGCACATATTCATGAAGTATGTGTATGTGAGAAGCCAATCTCCTTCTTAGAGGAAAAATTTTAGAAGAAAAGTCAAATCTTCTTACTTTCAGCCTAAATATTAAAGTTCCAGGTCCCCTTGGAAGATTTTGTAGAAAAGTCAGCAACATTCTTCTTTTGCGTCCTCTTACAAAAATGACCACCATGAAGCAACGAGATATTGGATGATCTTCCCCACAAAATCTGTGCTCAGGTTTCATTGAAGCCAATATCCGCCCTTCTCCCCCTTGCTCAAGCCATTTATCAAACTCTGCTTTTTGAGTTGCCTTCAAGGTAAGGTAGATTTTAGAAAACTATCCTTACTTTATAGTCATACTTCAATTTTAAACCCAAAGCAGAGATATCTGGTTATCACACTTAACTCCATATATGTTCCCCAAAATCAGTCTTCCTATATTGAACAAAGACTTCCCATTATAAAACTGTTCAGAAGTGTGGGCAGTGATAACTGAAGGCAGTTATCGAAGACGATATCCAGTGCTGGCTTGAGCAATGGTAGCATCACTGAAACGAGTATTTAATGCCTAGCAAGATGATGACTTTGAAACATTTGATTTTGATGAATGTTCAGTTATATTAATTAAAATAATCAGTCACACTGCCCTGCAGTCATATCTCAAAAATCTGCCTGTCACTCCTTTATAAGATCAGTTTTTGCCGCTCTGCATGAAACATGACTTGAAAACTTACATGTCATAGTGACAGTCCCTTTGAATATATGCCTTCTGGGTGATAAGGCCTCTTTGTTTATGTGTACAACAGGTAAAATTTAAGATAAATCTTAACACATAGACTAATAATTAATATGTTTTCAGATGGCATTGACTCATCATGCATGAGAATTTATTAATTTAGGTAAGTTTAAATTTAAAAAACTACTGGGTTCAAAATGACATAAATTTAGAATACAGTCATGTATATGAACACTTTATATATTAAAATATATGAATGCAAATTTTAAATTTTGTTTCTAAACTATATGTAGCCATGTTTATATGTTGCCAATGGGGTTGAAAAAATCACCCAATAATTTTAATAACAGCTGTTTTTACATATGTGTTATCTTTGAGAAATTAAATGTTTAAATTACCTATGTGCCTAATTTTGAGTTCCTGATTTTGTTCTATAGTTAATTTCTTTATTGTCAATAAAAACCATATGGTTATGACATACAATTGTCTCTTCTGAAAATTGTTACTCTTTTGTGAGTGTAGTTCACCACAGTGAAGTCACTACATGATGTACTTGGTATGAAAATTCCTAGTCATGCCTAGAACTGTAGATGAACTGTAGAATCTGTGGCTGCACACATGACTTGGTATATCTTGCCATTATGAACTAATGATTCCTGTAGAAAACATAAAAATGAATTCAGTGTTTTCTATATTTCAGAGTGTTAACCATGGTACAGCTCCTTAAGTTTCAGAAACATTTACCACCTCCAGCTGTAGAAGATATCCAAAGGAAAATCATAAAAATCATGACCATGTGACCCTGTATTAAATGCATGGTGGCAAATTCATCGCTCTGACTGACAAACGTGTTGTCTTTTATGTGGCTAATTCATTTTTTCTTATATTTCATATTATATTATTAAGGATTTTTTTAAGATTGGCTACAAATTTTCATCCAATCATTGTCTCTATTAGAAACCATTTTTTAAAATTTGTGCTGCTCTGAAATTATTCTTAGATATTATTCTTTTACCATCTAATTAGTACCCAGTATTTTATTTGTATTATATCATGGTTTAGAACTTAGAAATTAGTCCTTACCACTCTTGTTTCTTAAACAATAAGAGTTTTTTTAGTGAGCTCCTCCTCCAATTCTGACTGCAAAAATCCATGCAAGCCTCTTGGACCACTTTATGCCTCTTTTGACTTGGATAAGAATATAATGCTGACTCTTTTTAACAGCTCAGTTAGTACAAAAAAATCATAAAACTCCACTTCTGATTACTGAAGTTTATGTTTCTGTGATACATTCAGTTTTTGTTTTTGTTTTTTAAAGAAAGATGTATTATTTGAGAAAATGTTCAACATCAAAAAAAGATGTCTGGATAACTGCTTTCCTAAAATACTGAAATAACAGGCACACTTGCTTAGTGATTAATGCAAATTTGAGAATGAATAGTGGGAATTTGAAGACATAGTTTCCTTAGGATTTTGGAATTACCATGAGGGCAGTTATCCTGAAACTTACAGATGTCATCTTACCCCATTCTGTCTAGTCCCCTCTGCTGGACGTATAGAGAGCAATTTCCTGTGCTTCAGATAGGTCTGGTCTTTCCTCCTCTCCACTTTTGGCTTCCTTTATTTTTTCCTTCTTATTTGTTTGTTATTTGTTTATCAACTGCTACGCATTGCCATATTGAAGTATGGCTGTTGTACTCTGATATTGGGTTGGTTCTTAAAGCCATGGACTGGACTATCTTTCTGATGTTGTGGCTCCAAAGTTATTATTTCTAGTACAGTATGACATTTTAAACTCCAACATCTAACAACTGAGATTAGCTCTTAGCTTCTACATGGAGGGGACTTTGATACTGCTTTCTTCATAGGTAGTAGAATTTAAATTTCTGGAGGGCAGAGTTCCTTTTATTTGTTTTTTGCTTTTAATTACCCTTTATGACTGGTGAAATTTGGTTTTGTTTAAACACAGTGCTAGGGAACTTCATCAGAGGCCTTGTGTGACATTATACTTCCTCTGAAGTGAAACTTGTGCAGTCCTATGAGGGAATTCAACAAAGATATCAGCTGGGCACAAGACAGCTTGCGGAGTTAGCGGGTGAAAACCTTTCCTTTCCCACCATCAGTGTGCTTCTGAGCATATTGCTCAGACTTCCAGCCTCTGAATCTTTCCTCTCTCCAGAAACAGAGTCATTTGATTTGGCCAGTTACTTCTCAGTCTACTTTAGAGGGCCAATTGTATCAAGACTGGATTTAAGAAGTTCTAGTCTACCTCTCTGGGAAGTCACCTTGTCCTACTCACTCTGATTGTCTACCTCAATTTAGTCAAGTAGCTTCTGCCTCATTTCTTCTATCTGGGCAACTATTTCTGTCATTACCTATAGCATGTTTTGTATATATGTTGTTTGCTTTCCAGAACCAGACCCTTTCTTGCTCTTACTAAAACCCCTTGAGGCAAGAGTGAGTCTTCAAACAATTGTGGGGATTTACCTCACCTGAATGGACTGTATATGTTTATAGGACCAATGCCAAGATACAGAATTCCCTGGCAAACTTCTCACATCTGCCTTTGGAAGCCCTGCTCACCTTTTGCTGAATTCCCCATCCAGAGCTTCTCTCGTTAACAGAGACCTATTGCCACTTAATAGCAGATCCCCTGGGTCTGTGCCATATCCTCCAGAGAAGATGGCTTCCAGGTTTGGGCTGAATTGGTGCTCACCCTATGGCTACCCTGGTGCATATCTAATGCTAAGCCCAGGCTCTGCACCTCCGTTCTGTTCCACCATTTTTGTTAGCCTGGCTGAATCTGCCAGTATCCACATAGATGGTTAGCCTTTAGCTGCTTGGGCTTCTTTAGAGCTAAACTCAAGAGGTTAGGAAACTTCGTTTTAGAAAATATTTTAAAAGAGTTTAGAAAATTTAGGTCTCACTTCTATGCCTATCTAGAAACAGGCAGAGTAATAGCAAGAACCCAGTATAAGTCAACTGGTTTTCTTAAAATAGTGATGTCAGTACTATAATCATACATGTAGATTTGAAAATTATTTCATATATTGACTTCATGTCTAACCACATTAAAACATTTCTGAACAATGCAACTGCTGGCTTTTTGTCTCTGTATGCCTCTGTGCCTAAATACATAAAATTGTTATTTAAAAAGTGAATGTTATTTTTTAAAGAAATGATGCACAAACACAACTTGATATGTCAATCATTGATTATGTTACAGATAATAACTTTAAACACCTGGACATTTGAGTGCAATTTACATCAAACTGGTGCTTTTTTGAAGAAACATTTACCATCCACACAATGTAGGACCATATTTCCACTTAATATCTAGTTCATACCTGGGATACGTAGTAAGAATCAAAAAGATGTTGCTTATAAAAGGCCTGTTTCTTGACATTATATGAATAGTATAACTATTAGTCTGTGTTCTATTAAAATGGTCAGTAGAGATATAACTTTTTTCTACTTATAATGGCTAACAACAGAAATGATGGACCTTAGGTTCTCTGTTTTAAAGTAAAATCTATTTCTGCAGTTCTGTGATTCTGGTTTCTTCACGATATGTAATAAATGCTTCCCATTACAGCACATTTTTTTATATCTTATGTTTTTCTAATTAAGTTTGCATTAGACCCAGTCTGGACCTTAGCAAGAAATGGGACAATATTTGATCACAGGCTTTAAAGCAATTTTATATGATATAGGAAACTATTTTATAAATACAAGACACTAAGCTATTAATGGCTCAAACAATAATTTTTATTGACTAATTACTAGTAACTGCCATGACTGCCATCTGAATCTAAGTTTTCATCCAGCATTCTCGATCCTGGACAAAGTCAGAGCATGCTATGAAAGTCTGCCCCATGTTAGCTCAGTGAGCATTTTCTGAGAGGGCAAACTAACAGCACTGTTTGTTTTGTGACCAACAGAGTCATGCTGACATAATTCCACATCTCCAAGTCGTTTTAAACAGAAAACTTCGTGTGAAGCCAAGAGACCTGCCAGTGTCCATCTGCTTTGGTTCCCAGCTCATTTATTTTTATTGATTTTACATTTTGGCCAGTTAACAGGTTTGGTTTATAGCATTCCCTTTTTCTTTCTTTCTTTCTTTCTTTCTTTCTTTCTTTCTTTCTTTCTTTCTTTCTTTCCTTCTTTCCTTCTTTCTTTCCTTCCTTCCTTCCTTCCTTCCTTCCTTCCTTCCTTCCTTCCTTCCTTCCTTCCTTCTTTCTTTCTTTCTTTCTTTCTTTCTTTCTTTCTTTCTTTCTTTCTTTCTTTCTTTCTTTTTTTTGCTTAAGAGGATGCCTGTGCCCATTGTAGTTTCTCTGGCACTCACATTCCATGTGACAGCAACTGGGGGGTTTGCCACAGCGACTCACGTATTCCAACAATTGTCATGATATTTTGAGCTTTTCTTATAGTTTCAAGCCAGTTCACACCTTCCTTTGGAGGAAAGAGAGAGGTAGGGTGGGGGGGAGAGAGAGAGAAACAGATTCTTTTTTTTTTTTTTTTTTAATTTCTGACATACCAAAATGGGAAGTTAAGAACAAACAAGGCTTCTTGGTTCATGCTGTGATTTAAGAAAAGGAAGTAGTTCCACAGGAAAATCACACACTCTTGTGTTTTTGCATTGCATGTTAGGAAACAGAGACTAGTTGTTGGTTTTTTTTTTTTTTCCTTTTCCAAAGAGGCAAAAGAGAGAGTAAAGGGATACAGCAAGTTTCTATTCTCTAGTCCCCTTTATAGAAAAAAGAACCCTGTGGTTTTGAAAATGATGACATTTATTCTCAGTGTCACGGACAGCCACGCTTCTAGTTTTTGTATATAATTTCTATATTTCTGTCCAAAGATATTTTTTAAAATTAGTTAGTTGTTAAATCAACTTTAGAATAATTTTTAGTTTTTTGTGAATGCTGTGGAGTAGAGTTTGCAAGTTTGGGCATTTGAATTCATTTTAGAAAAATTTTGGAAAATACAGTTATCAAATGCAGCTATTTAATCAGTTACTTGAAAGGGTTAATTGTGTACAAAAATGTCTTCTTTATATTTTTTATCAGTAATTAATATAGCTGCCATGCTGTGATTATCTCCTTTATGACTTTCTTTAAATAGAAGTACCAGAAAAATGTTATGTGAGTCAGTCTAAAACCTTCTTACTTGTTCCATAATTAAATAAGGCCATTCTTAAAGAAAGAAAAACATCTATTTTAGGAATTTGCTCTTAAGAAAAAAAACCTTTCATTTCAGCAAAATGCAATCAATGCAAAAAGTGGCACTTTGAGATTTTTATTATAAGGATGAATGTCTCAATTTTTCTTTTAATTTTCTTAGCATAAAACCAGCTTTTTCATTGACTTGAAAGTCCTGAATAAATCAGAACTCATTTTATTTTCCTAATCTCTAAATAAAGATAATAGTTATTATATAGACTATTTTGAGGAACAAAATGTTAATGATATTAAATTATTTTAATTAAAGTAAAGTAGCTCTCTTGAAATAAGGATATTCAAATATCAATTGTTCTATACTCCAAATCATGCTTTTATCTTGTCTTTCTATTATTTGGTCTGTTTTTGATAAAAATTAAGAGTTTATGATGATTTAGTAAATGCAAACAGCAAATTATTTTGCTATCTAACATAATAGAAATACCTGGATAGTATTAGATATTTAGGTGACTTGAAATATTTTCACTCTATGTATATCTTAAAAGATTATTTGAAAACAAGTATTTTAACTATTTTTAAGAAAGGAAAAACAGAAGAAAAATAGACAGCAATACTTTAATAGGAAAAGTTGGGCAAGCCTTATTCATGTGGCTATTATAGATTTGTCCTAATACAGCTTGACCAGTATTCAAACTTGTCTTTTCTTTTAATTAATTTTTTTGAGGGTGACATTGGTTAATAAAATTATATAGGTTTCAATTGTATAATTCTATGATATATCAGCTGTATGTGGCATTGCATATTTACCACCCCAAATCTAATCTCCTTCTGTCACCATATATTTGACACATTTTTCCTTTTACTACTGCCCAACACGCCTTTCCCTCTGGTAGCCACCATAATGTTTGTCTGTGTCTATGATTTGTTTGTTTGTTTGTCTCACTTATTTACTTGTTTTCAGTTTTATATCCAACATATGAGTGAAATCATACAGTTCTTGACTTTTTCTGTCTGACTTATTTCACTTCACATGATATTCTGAAGATCCATCCATGTTGTTAGAAATGGCAGTATTTCGTCTTTTCTTGTGGCTGAGTAATAGTCCATTGAATACATGTACCACATCTTCTTTATCCGATCATCAAACCTGTCTTTTCAAACTCTCCTGGTATACAGTCTATCCTGACCTGCCTCTCTTAGATTGCTTCTGTATCGCTCCCTTCACCAATGAGTAAAGGATTAAGGTGGGGTAGAGAAAGAGCTGTAATAATCCACATAGTTAAAAAATCACACTTCATCTTCTCACCAATCCTGATTTTGTCATCTAAATACATGAGCACCTCCTCACCCTCATTCCCCCATCTAGTCTCTGTTTCTTTACTCTTCTGGGAGGTTACAAGTAAAGAATACAAGGGATGGTATTTTGAAAGTGAAAAGGAAAAGATTAAGGAAAGCAGAAAATTAAGGCAAAAGATGGCAGATCGTCTCTTGAGTCAGTCTTACCAACTTGAAGTGTTGGGAGCAGAATTAGGACAACCAAAAGAGGAATTAAAAGGTGGCTACAATGTAGCTTCAGAGATCATCAGGGTTTAGAGTCAGATGGCATTTTTCCACTCTAGCTCTGTGGCCCTGAGCAAATTATTTTCCCTCATTTGTAAAATAGGGACAATAATAGTCCTACCTCAAAGAGCTGTAGGAATTAAATGAGATAGCGTACAAAACACCTATCAGAGCACAATCAGTATATACTACTATTATTACTGTACCTTCACTCATCAAGCATTGCACTGATCATAAAATGATTGATCTAAAATTATTATTTCTCTCAAGAGCTTAAGTTACCAGAGGAGAACCTAACTCCAAAAGCAAAAGCCCATTTTTGTCATATTTTAATGGTGGCACCATTTCAAAAAGCTACAAGGAACTAAGCCAGACATATTCCTAGGGACAAGATAAGACTTTCAAGCCAAGGTAACAGTGGTAACCATTCTTATTCTAAAGTTCAGGGACACCCACACACCCAGGCTTTCAGGAACTCTATGACTTTCTTAGCAAGAGAGGCTTTAGTTTTTAACAAATTTATGGTAGTGTCCAGAATTTTAATAAATAGGCCTTCCAGTTTCCCACATTGATTCTGAAAACCCTAGATTTCTGTTAGGCAGGTGAGTACAGGTGATCTGCTTGGTCTGAATAAGACAGATCTTAGAACATTGATATTTCCTTTCAAATAATGCTTTACATTCTAAGGCTTGATACGATTCTTCCTGACCCTTGGAGTTTAAATCTGCTCTTGTGTCTCCACTGATGCATTAGCATCTCCAGGCCTAGAAGGGCTTTTCATAAGTTCCCTTGATGAGAGTTTTGGCAACTGTATTATGGTTACTTGCCTAAAATAGGTCCACGGGCCTCAGGCCAAGTCCAAATGCTCCAAATGTGAGAACCTTATAGCCAATGGAACTTGCCAGCCCCACCCCAGGTACAAAAAAATATAAGGCAGACTAACCAAAGGTATGATTTGACTATTTTAAGAAATAGCGAGCATAATTTAATCTATAATTACCGGGGATTCAGAGAGAGGTTCCCCATTCACCCCCTGCGCTTTGACCCTGTAACAGCTGTCAACAGCAGCTCTCCCAGCGCTGCATCCTGAAGGAAAAGCTAGTCATGGATGTATATCAATATTTTGGAACTATTTGCAAATAGCATCTCAAAAATCCTATTTTGCAAGTTATTTGATATACAAGAATCCCTAGAATATTTGGTACAATTTCATCAAAGCTATTTTTTATTCTCAAAATAAGAATGTTCTCATTTTCTTTTATTTTTCTTTAAAAAATCTGGAAGCAAATTAAACTTCCACATGGTTCAAATCAAATGAAGTGCTATAACCCAAAAGATTTAAGTAAATTTTGATTTGACAAAACTTATTTTTACCATTACCAGTAATAGGCACCATATAAATTGCAATAGTGAACTCAGTGCTGAGACTAGATAAAGCATTTTTGTAAATAAGTTTTGTTAGAACTCACGTGTTTCTTCTGGTATCAAGTTATAAAGGTATTGATTAAAAAGTATTTCTATGCTTTAAAATAAGACACAGCTATTAATATTACATATTTGTATGGGTAATTCCTATAATAATAAATATATATAAAGCACTGTTTAGATATGTATAATATTAAAATATAAGATACTTTTATTAAATAAGAGAAAAATGCTAACTTGGGGTACAACAGAGCATGTGACATGTGGAAACTATCTCATGAGCTCCCATTTATACATTACAAATATAAAATGAGGGCTAGAAGTAGACTACATTCATCTCAGTTGTATTCATTACCTCTAGGACCACAACATCACTCTGTTTTTCAATTTGGTTTCACTGACCTGAACTCAGAGCTTTTTTTTTTTTCCTGAGCGAGTAAGTAGTGTGTGGGATCTACAATTTATAATCAGGTGAATAATGAAATTTGGGTTCTTAAAAAATGAAAAAGTTCAGTGAATCTTCTTCATTTTTGTTATTAATAGTGCTTGACACAAATACTATATGAGTACTACAATTTCCCATTATTTTCTCCTTCAAGTCTTCAGTCCTACTGTTTCATCAACTGTCAGTTAATTAAGCACAAAAATCTGTGAGGAAGCTACTACTAAATCCACCCTGCTTACAGACATGGTTTCTTTTTTCTTTTTTTTTTTTTAATTTTTATTTTCATTGTTGATCTTGTACAGTTTTCTGTCTTTTATTCTCACCCGAACCCGCCACCCCAACCCTCCCCACCTCCCTCCCATTCCCACCCCCCCGCCATAGTTTTTGTCCATGTGTCCTTTATACTTGTTCCTGTAAATCCTTCCCCTTTTCCCCTGAAATTCCCTCCCCTCTCCCCTCTGGTGACTTTCAGCATGTTCCCAATTTCCATGTCTTTGGTTATATTATGCTTGTTTGTTTGTTTTGTTGATTAGGTTCCTGTTAAAGGTGAGATCATATGGTATTTATCTTTCACTGCCTGGCTTACTTCGCTTAGCATGATGCTCTCAAGTTCCATCCATGCTGTTGCATAGGGTATGAGCTCCTTCTTTCTTTCTGCTGAATAGAATTCCATTGTATAAATGTACCACAGTTTTTTGATCCATTCATTTGCTGATGGGCATCTAGGTTGCTTCCAACACTTGGCTATTGTAAATTGTGCTGCTATAAACATAGGGATGCATAGTTTCTTTTGGATTGGTGTTTCAGGGTTCTTAGGATATAGTCCTAGCAATGGAATTGCTGGGTCAAAAGGTATATCCATTTTTAGTTTTTTTAGAAAATTCCATACTGTTTTCCATAGTGGTTGTACCAGCCTGCACTCCCACCAGCAGTGCACTAGTGTCCCCTTTTCTCCACAACCTCTCCAACACTTGCTGTTTGTTGCTTTGTTTATGAGGGCCATTCTGACTGGTGTCAAGTGGTATCTCATTGTGGTTTTAATGTGTATCTCTCTGATAGCTAGCGATATCGAGCATCTTTTCATGTGTCTCTGGATCCTCTGTATGTCCTCCTTGGAGAGGTGTCTGCCCAAGTCCTTTGCCCATTTTTTAATTGGGTTGCTTGTCTTCTTAGAGTGGAGTCGTGTAAGTTCTTTGTATATTTTGGAGATTAAACCCTTATCTGAGATATCATTGGCAAATATGTTTTCCCACACAGTCGGTTCTCTTTTTATTAATACTGTTTTCCTTGGCCATGCAGAAGCTTTTTATTTTGATGAGATCCCATTTGTTTATTCTTTCCTTTATGTCCCTTGCTTTAGGGGACATATCAGTAAAAATGTTGCTGCGTGTAATATCTGAGATTTTCCTGCCTATGTTCTCTTCTAGGACTTTAATGGTGTTACGGCTTATGTTTAAGTCTTTTATCCACCTTGAATTTATTTTTGTGTATGGTGTAAGTTGCTGCTCAAGTTTCATTTTCTTGCACGAAGCTGTCCAGTTCTCCCAACACCACTTGTTGAAGAGGCTGTTTTTACTCCATTTTATGATGCTGCCCCCTTTGTCGAATATTAATTGACTATAGAGACTAGGGTTTATTTCTGGGCTCTCTATTCTATTCCACTGGTCCACGTGCCTGTTTTTATGCCAGTACCAGGCTGTTTTGATTACAGTGGCCTTGTAATACATTTTGGTATCAGGTATTGTGATCCCTCCTGCTTTGCTCTTCTTTCTCCAGATTGCTGCCGCTATTCTGGGTCGTTTATGGTTCCATATAAATTTTTGAAGAGTTTGTTCTATATCTGTGAAATATGCCATTGGTACTTTAATAGGTATTGCATTGAATCTGTAGATTGCTTTGGGAAGTATGGACATTTTGATGATGTTAATTCTTCCGATCCATGAACACGGTATGTGTTTCCATTTATTTGTGTCTTCCTTGATTTCCTTCTTCAGTGTTGTGTAGTTTTCTGCATACAGGTCTTTTACCTCCTTGGTTAGGTTAATTCCTAGGTACTTTATTTTTCTTTTTGCTATATCAAATGGTATTTTTTTCTTGATTTCTGCTTCTGTTGTTTCATTGTTGGTATACAAAAATGCCTTTGATTTCTGGATATTGACTTTGTATCCGGCTGTTTGGCTAAATTCATTTATTAGGTCGAGCAGTTTTTTGGCCGAGACTATAGGATTTTCTATGTATACTAACATGTCATCTGCAAACAATGATAGTTTTGTTTCCTCCTTTCCAAGTTGGATGCCTTTTATTTCCTTTTCTTGTCTAATCGCTGCGGCTAATACTTCCAATACTATGTTGAATAGAAGTGGAGAGAGTGGACAGCCTTGTCTTGTTCCTGATTTTAGTGGAAAAGAATTTAGTCTTTGCCCATTGAGTATGATGCTGGCTGTAGGTTTCTCATATATAGCCTTTATTATGTTGAGGAATGCTCCCTCTATTCCCACTTTGCTGAGTGTTTTTATCATAAATGGGTGCTGTACCTTATCAAATGCTTTTTCTGCATCTATTGATATGATCATGTGATTTTTGTCTTTGCTTTTGTTTATGTGATGAATTACGTTTACTGATTTGCGAATGTTGAACCATCCTTGCATCCCTGGGATGAATCCCACTTGGTCGTGGTGTATGATCTTTTTAATGTGTTGTTGGATGCGGTTTGCCAATATTTTGTTGAGGATTTTAGCATCTGTGTTCATCAGCGATATTGGCCTGAAGTTCTCCTTCTTTGTTGTGTCTTTATCTGGTTTTGGGATTAGGATGATGCTGGCTTCATAAAAAGAGTTTGGGAGTCTTCCATCTTTTTGAATTTTTTGGAATAGTCTGTGGAGAATAGGGGTTAGCTCTTCCTTAAATGTTTTGTAGAATTCTCCTGTGAAGCCATCTGGTCCAGGGCTTTTGTGCATCGGGAGTGTTTTGATTACTGATTCAATTTCACCAGCTGTTATTGGTCTGTTCAGGCTTTCTGTTTCTTTTTCATTGAGTTTTGGAAGGTTATATTTTTCTAGAAACCTGTCCATTTCACCTAGGTTTTCAAATTTCTTGGCATACAGTTCTTCATAGTAATTTCTTACAATCCTTTGTATTTCTGCGGTGTCGGTTGTAATATCTCCTCTTTCATTTCTGATTGTGTTTATTTGAGTTCTCTCTCTTTTTTTTCTTGATGAGCCTGCTTAAAGGCTTGTCTATTTTGTTGATCTTTTCAAAGAACCAACTCCTGGATTCATTGATCTTTAGGATTGTGCTTTTAGTCTCTATGTCATTTAATTCTGCTCTTATCTTGGTTATTTCTTTCCTTCTACTTGCTCTGGGCTGTCTTTGTTGTTGTTCCTCGAGTTCTTGTAGGCGAAGGGTTAGGTTGTTTGTTTGAGATGTTTCTGTCTTTTTTAGATAGGCCTGTATCGCTATAAGCTTCCCTCTGAGGACTGCCTTTGCTGTGTCCCATAAGTTTTGGGTCGATGTGAGTTCATTATCATTTGTTTCCAGAAACTTTTTGATTTCCTCCCTAATTTCATTCTTGACCCATTCATTGTTTAATAGCATGCTATTCAATCTCCATGATTTTGAGGGTTTTGGGTTTTTCTCCTTGGGGTTGGTTTCTAGTTTCAGTCCCTTGTGGTCAGAGAAAATGCTTGGTATGATTTCAATTTTCTTGAATTTGTTGAGGCTTGATTTGTGTCCTATCGTGTGGTCTATCTTTGAAAATGTTCCATGTGCATTTGAAAAGAAAGTGTATTTAGCTTCTTTGGGATGAAGGGCTCTATATATATCAGTTAAGTCCATTTCCTCTAGAGTGTTGTTCAATGCCACAATATCTTTGTTGATATTTTGTTTGGAAGATCTGTCCATTTTTGACAGTGGGGTGTTAAAATCACCTACTATAATTGTGTTGCTGTCTATATCTTTCTTGAAGTCCTCCAAAATTTTCTTGATGTATTTAGGTGCTCCTCCATTGGGTGCATATATATTTACAATATTTATGTCTTCTTGGTGGATTCTTCCCTTGAGTATTATGAAGTGACCTTCTGGGTCTCTCTTTATGGCCCTTCTTTTGAAGTCTATTTTGTCTGATATGAGTATTGCTACCCCAGCTTTTTTTTCCTGACCATTTGCTTGGAAAATTTGTTTCCAGCCCTTCACTTTGAGCCTGTGTATGTCTTTTGTCCTGAGGTGGGTTTCTTGTAGGCAGCATATGTGTGGGTCATGCTTTCTTATCCATTCAGCTATTCTATGTCTTTTGATTGGAGCATTTAATCCATTTACATTTAAGGTTATTATTGATAGGTAATTATTCATTGCCATTTTCGTACCTGTGTTCCTCTCTCTCTTTCTCTCTCTGTCTTTTCCTTTCTTCCCTTAAAGCAGTCCCTTTAGTATCTCTTGCAGCATTGGTTTGGTAGAGGTGTATTCTTTTAGACTTCTTTTGTTTGGGAAGCTCTTTATTTGGCCTTCTATCTTGATTGAAAGCCTTGCTGGGTAAAGTAGTCTGGGTTGCAGGCCTTTGGTTCTCATTGCTTGGAATATTTCTTGTCATTCTCTTCTGGCTTGGAGCGTTTCCATTGAGAAGTCAGATGCTAACCTGATTGGGGCCCCCTTGTATGTTACTTCCTTTTTTCCCCTTGCTGCTTTTAAGATTCTCTCTTTGTCTTGGAATTTTGCCATTTTAATTACGATGTGTCTTGAAGTGGGCCTGTTTGGGTTCCTTTTGATTGGGACTCTCTGTGTTTCTTGGATTTGTGTGGTTTTTTCTCTCACCAAATGAGGGAAGTTTTCCATCATTACTTTTTCAAACAGGTTTTCTATCCCTTGTTCTTGTTCTTCTCCTTCTGGTATCCCTATTATACGAATATTATTCCGTTTCATGTTGTCTTGCATTTCTCTTAAACCCTCTTCATTCTTTCTAAGCCTCTTTTCCTTATCTTGCTCATTCTGAGTGTTTTTTTCTATTTTGTCCTCCAACTCGCTGATCCGATCTTCTGCTTCGTCGATTCTGCTTTTCATTCCTTCTACTGTGTTCTTCAGTTCAGAGATTGTGTTCTTCATTTCCTCTTGGCCCTTGTTGATAGTTTCTATTTCCTTTTTCATGTTGATATAGTTTGCCGTGAGTTCATCATAACTTCCCTGTAGTTTATGGTAGCTCATTGAGAGCTCATTGAGCTTCCTGACAACCATTGCTTTGAACTCGATATCTGATAGTTGAGTTGCCTCTGTTTCATTTAGCATTCTTTCTTGAGCTTCCTCCTTTCCTTTCGTTTGGGGATTGTTCTTTTGTCTTCCCATTGTTTGTAAGACTCTTGTTGTTAGCCTCAGCTTCTTAAATTGATCTGTTCTGGCTCCCTGGGTTTGTGGTATGACCTTCTGTGGTAGAATATCTGTGAGATTCAGTGGTGGATTCTCCTTCGGGTATCCTGTTGTTCACCGCTTTCACTGTCTCATCAGCTGGTATACCCTCTTTTGGGGGCCAACTCTGGTTTTTGTTTTTGTTTTTGTTTTTCCCCACAGTTTCAGGCTTGCTTGTTTGTTTGTTTTGTCTCACTCGTGGGTATTTACAAAAAGAAGAGGGGGGAAAATGAAAAAAAGAAGCAAGAGGAAACAAGAGGAAGGTAGAAGAGATAAAATTGAAAAGAAAGGAAGAGGGGATAAGAGAAGAAGGAATTCAATGGAGGCAAAAGGAGTTGGGGCGTAAAGAAGAAGATATAAACAATGAAGAAGGAGTAGTTAAAAACTCATATAGATAGACAGGCTTACAGACAAAAAGACACTAACAAACTGGCAAAACAAAAAAGAGACACACACACAGACACCCCCACACAAATATAAGCAGCCGGGGGGGGGGGGGGGAGGAACAAGCAAAGCACAACAAAATATTTAAAAAAATAAAAATAAAAAATAAAAATATATTAAAAAAATAAAATGAAAAAACAAAACAAAACAAAACAAACAAACAAACAAACCAAAAAAACACCCTCTTGTTGTTTTCAAACTTGCCAGCCTGTTTTTTAGGTCTTGCTGGCTGCAATGGCCGAGGGGTGATCTTACTGCTTTTCTCTGTGTTCAGAACTCAGTCCTCATTGTGCTATGTATCCCAGCGTTAGTGGGCGCCTCTCCCCACAGGGTTTCCAGCGTGTGATCTGAGCCTCCTTGTGTGTGCGCACTTCACCAAGTTTATGGGTGTGTGTTAGGTTCTCTAGACGTGCACAGCCGCCTGCCTTTGTCCCTGGGAGGCTTTCAGTGTTCGGGCACAGCTGCCTGCCTTTGTTTCTGAGAGGGGCCTGCGTTCCAGCTGCTATCCGGCGCCTGCACCTTGGGCCTGAGCTGTCCGCATTTGCACCTCTGGCTCTACAGCTGTCTCCAGCGGCCTGCGCCTATGTTTTCACGAGTGTCCACTAGCCTGCGACCGTGTGCGGTCCCCTGAGGGTGTCTATTTTCATGCAGATGTCTCACTTCGCCCGCGCCTGTCTCTGTTGGGGGGCCTGTGTTTTCGTAGTCGCCCAGCGACCACGAAAACTCGGTTCAAAGTCGCGCATTGACCTGGTGCGGGGCACCCACTTTCGCTCCCTTGCGGGGCACCCACTTTTGCTCGGGCGCAGTCGCGCGGTGGCCCCTGAGATCTCCCAGCCGGTTCAGCGGCTGACCCAGCTCCCTCCCCAGGGCCCTGGGGCAGGCTTGGCGGAGCGCCAGGCCGGGGCCTCAGCCTCCGGGCTCTCCGCGCGCTGGAACCCTGGGCTCTTATTGTTCCGAAGAGCTCTCCTTACCGCTTGTTTTTCAGTGTCCGCTACAATTTCCGACCTCTTATTCTCCAATATGCTGTGTTACTGTTCCTTGTCTGTTCTGGTCTTTCAAAGATTGGTTTGGTTTTTCTCCCGTGTGTAGAGGGGGAATAGGGCCTGCTCCCTCCTACCACGCTGCCATCTTCCCCCCCCCCCAGACATGGTTTCTCAATAGGCCTGACATCGAACATGTTTGAGGTGTACAGTGTATGTCTACTCACAAGCTGCCAACCAATATTCATGATGACTTCAAATTGGACACTGGCATTTAATCAAGCACCACAATCATCTGTGAGAAAAAAGCCTGGACTTTACAGAATAGGTTAGATAATCCACTAAAATATTATATCTCTAAAAGATATGTGCATAAGTTTATAAAAAATGGTAGTAAAATTGAAGCAGAAAACATGTAATTCAAATCATTTTATTAACTTAAAAATACTTACTTTTCATGTCTTTCAAAAAAAGTAAGTAGTTAGTTTTACATACTAACTTTATTAACATTGTTCTTTGTGGCTATGTTATTTAAATCAATTTATCTGTTTTCAGTTATCATAGTTAAAGTACAATTAGTACACAGAAATATTTACTCTCTGCTATAAATATAATTGATTAGATCAAATACGCAGAAACTTGTTTTTGCATGTTACAGATCACATTTCATTTCAACAAATGGCACTATACAAACCTTAGTAAACTAAATGCTTTTTGACTTACCATTACTAAGTAATTGAATAAAGTGAAGAGCTAGGTAAATGATGTGGAAAAAATATCTAACATCACACTTACAGAACTGAAAGTTGTTTCGAAAATGAAACGCAAACTGTGGGGAGTGGAGGAGGGCATGGCGGATACATAGTGATGGACAGAGACCTGACTTGGGATGGTGAACACACACTACAGTGTACAGATGACGTGTTGTGGAACCGTGCACCTAAACCTGTATACTTTTGCTAACCAGGTTACCCCAATAAATTCAATAAAAAGGAAAAATATTCTTCTAAAATAAAAAAGGAAAGAAAATGAAATGCAATTTCCATTCCTGTGGCTATACTCATTCACTTACTCATTAACTGTCCTCGTTTACTTACCTTTATCTCAGTAAAACACTTTCACCTGAAGATCCATACACATGCACAGTCTACAATGTAAGTGTCCTTGTAATGCCTTGATTTTAACAGATGATTTTTTCTTTTAATTATATAGCTTTATTTTTAGACATAGAATAATTGATTCTAATGTCATTAACCAAAGACATTTGCATGTATTATTATATAATATCACAAGTTTGGGAGGTCCTTAGGAGGTTAAATTCTAGTAGATAAAATTATTCTTGTTGATACTAATAACAAATATGTCATTGAAAATTTTAAGTATAGAGTATTGTGTTTTGGATCTTGGGGCATCAGATCTGTGTTTTTTTACATAATAACTTTTTGTTTTACTAAATAATACATCCTAAATATGCTTAAGTGCAGATTGGAAAGATTTCATAACTGGGACAAAGAGTGAATTTTTCATTTGTTTGTGTTGAATAGAGTTAAGATACTGTTAAGGGATTTTAAGTTTAGAGTTTTCTATTTCAATTTCTTTGATGTTTGGGAGATTTTTCCCCCTACAGAAACCCCCATCATGTCTAATGCAAAGCAGTGAACTACTCCCTCTAAGATCTCAAAATATTCTGGAGGACCAATTATTAAGGAAAGAAATCACTCCCCAGACATACATGTTATGGGATAATCATAAAGAAATAAGGGGGATCCCTCATTTGTAATACACTTCATAGTAGATACTTTCACTGTTAAAATTTTATCTTCAGACTTGATCTGATTTTAGGAGATCATGGGATTTTTCCCATTTCTATTACTGACCTATATTACCTGGTACATTATAAGAATAAAGAGTGATTTGACTGGAGAGTCTGTTAATAGAAACCTAATACTCCCAGATGAGCTTTTAGAGATTTGTACCTTAAGTTCACCTGAGGCATTTTTACAGAATTATAACTTAATATCACTAGCAAAAACCTGGATTCCTAGGTAAGTATTAGAAAAACTAGCTCCTTTCTAATACTAATGTTCCTTTACCTCTTTATCTGCTATTATCCATGTCTTGGTCCTATCCAAGGAAATAAAAGGAAATAAGACAAGTTAAAAGTGCCTAAGTGCCTAAAGAAAAGATTCACTTGGATTTTCACAATATTATGAAGAAATCTAACCTGAACACCCCCTGTGACTCATTTCCTTGAAGAAAATACTCTGCATGACTCCTGTGGTTAAACTCAGCCCACTTCCCAGTCATTCTCACCTGCCTATTGTCCATTGTGCTTCTAATCACCAATTACTTACATTTACATCTGTTAATAGAAAACTTCTAATTTCCTAAATTCTCCAGAATTTAACAGTCACTGGAGACTATCCTGGGTTAAGATAACAGGAAATTCCAGAAACTAGGTATAAATTATTGCTAGCTAAAGACAAACAACAAATTACCTCTTGCATGCATGTATAGCTTTCCTCAAGAAAATCTATTTTACATAATAATTACAAAATTTAATTATTCACTATATGCAACTGCTGAATTACATGACTTGAATTCAATATTTCATTGAACCACATATAATCCAGTGAAGTAGAGAATAACCATTTTTCCCATTTTGCAGTTGAGAAACCAATCCCCTAAATTTTACCTGTGGGTTTACACCCCAGTAGAATCATCTGGAGGGCATTGATGAAATTGAAATCTCTTGGGTGCAAACCAGTTCTCCAGGTGATTCTGATACATACAGTAGTCCCTCCTATTAGAGGTTTTGCTTTTTGTGGTTTGTTACCCATCATCAACTATGATCTGAAATTATTAAATAAAAAATTCCAGAAGCAAAAAATTCATAAGTTTTAAGTCATACACTGTTCTGAGAGTCAGTTTTTATCTCCATAAATTCAATCTGGATATTTTTTTAAATATATATATTTTTAAAGATTTTATTTATTTATCTTTAGAGGGGAAGGGAAGGAGAGATGGAGAGAAATATCAATGTATGGTTGCCTCTTGTGCATCCCCTGCTGGGCACTGTCGCTGGGAACTGGCCTGCAACCCAGGCATGTGCCCTGACTGGGAATCGAACCGCGATCCTTTGGTTCGCAGGCCCGCACTCAATCCACTGAGCTACACCAGCCAGGGCCAATCTGGATATTTTAAAAAATTTTGTACCCTCCATGTTTGCACAATTTCTGGCAGTTCTTTCCTTGGCCTTTGGTAGTTTCTTTATATGCATATGGTGATCGGTACTGCAGTGAAAACTCACGGGGGCCCTTCTGCAGATTTTTGTATACAAAACAAAAAACACTGGGTGGAGTACAGTAAACCATAAGGAAAATTAGCATGCTTAAGACACAGCAATAGAAATTATACCAACTGAAACAAAGGGTGAAAAATGACCCCCAAAATTTTAATGGAACTTCCATGGCCTGTAGAGAAAAATTAAAGCTGCCTAGTAAACATATAGTTAGATTTCTCAAAAGAGTGGAGGGGAATAATAAACAACGTTAAAGTAAATAATAGCTGAAAATGTTCCAAATTTGATGAAAACCATAAGTCAGCAGAGAAGCTCAATAAAACCCATAAACAAGAAGTATAAAGAAAACTATGCCAAGGCATGTCATAATCAAATTGTTCAAAATTAGTGATAGAGGACCAGAGAGAAAAGATACATTATATACAGAAGAAAAAACATAAACATGACAGACTTTTAAAAAATTTTAATACAGAGAGACAGAAAGAGAGATCGAGAGAAAGAGAAACTTTGACGTGAGAGAGAAACATCAGTTGGTTGCCTCCCCAAATGCCTTCAATTGGGGATTGAACTTGCAACCTATGTATGTACCCTGACCAAACTGAACTCCCAACCTTTTGGTTTATGAGATGGTGCTCCATCCAACTGAGTGAGACACGTAGGTGAGGGCTATGACAGATTTCTTGTCAGACAAAGGAGAGTGGAGGTATACCTTAAAGTGTTGAGAGATTTTTTTTTAATGTTGATCCAGAATTCTATATCCAGTGTTATCTATCTTTCAAAAAAAGTCAAATACAAACTATTTTCAGACATACAAAAGCTGAAGCATTTCATTAGCAGCAGATATGCATTACAAGAAAAGTTAAAGGAAGTCTTTTACAAAATTGGAATTCTATAGAGCTTTCAAATATATATTGCAAATAGTATATATACATATTTTATGATTCTAATTTTGTAAAAATAACTTAATGTGTGTAACAAAATTGACCAATATGGCATAGACAAAAATGTTAGTAAAGGTCCTTTCTGGGCTACAAGACCGTTACAATATTGACATTTAATGCTATAAATTCCTGTAAGTGAGGGTTCAGCAAATCAGTTCTGTAAAAATATCAGATAGTAAATATTTTTGGCATTGCTCACTCTATGGTCTCACTTTCAATTACTCACTTTTCTGTTGTAGCTTAAGCAGCCACAGAAAATATGTAAAAAGTTAATGTGGCAATGTTCCAATAAAACTTTATTCACAAAAATAGCTGATGGGAAGAATTTGACCCATGGGCTGTAATTTGCCAACTGCTTTAGCTGTGTCCCACAAATTTTGATGTGGTATATTTCCATTTTATTTAGTTAGGAATGCTGTCTAAATTTTCTTTAGATTTATTCTTGGACCAATGGTTTTGTTAATAGTGTGTTATTTAGTTTTCAAATATTTGGAGATTTTACAGATGTCTTTCAGCTATTGATATCTAAATTAATTCAACTGTTGTCAGAGAACATACTTTTGATTTGATTTCTTTTAAATTTATTGAGACTTGTTTTATGGCCCAGAAAATTATCTATCTTGGTAAATGTTTTGTGTTCATTTGAAAAGAATGTGTATTCTGCTGTTGTTGAGTGGATGTTTTATAAATATGTATTAGGTCAAGTTTGTTGGTAGTATTTTTAAATCTTGTATACCTTATTGATTTTCTGTCTACTTACCTTATAATTATTAGCAAAGGGCTATACTATTTGCAATACACATTTGAAAGCCATATAAAATTCCATCATATAGATATACAAGTTTATTTTAGTTTCTTAGCCTTGATTATATTATTTCTGATTTTTTTATTAAAAATGCTAACTTTCATGTGTAAATGGTGGCTGAATAGGTGGAAGCTGAGCCCACTTGCTTGTGCCCCCAGCATGGATTTTCAGCTAGTCTTTTGACAAGTGACCAGAACAATCAACAGAATCTTAGCTGATAAGAACTTTTGAAGCCAAGGAGTACAAAGGTTGCCTTGCACTGTCTGAGTACTTTAAGAGACATTTTATAAGTTGAAGGGGAAATACCTTGTGTGAGGTGCCTGCAGCAGGGGAGAGCACAGACAGAAAACACAGCCTAATAGCTCGCATCCCCCAGAGGGAGGGCCACAGTCCCCCACAGAGAACCCCCAACCATAATCAGAGAAACTTGAGAGGATATACAGAGTCTGGGAGACACAGGCTGCACACACACAGTGAGCAGCACACCCATAGCTCCAGAGCCAACCAGGAGAGTTCAAGAGAGAAATTCTACCTCCTAAAATTGTGGGAGGTACCAGCAGGTTGTGGCCAGCCATGACTGAGAGAGAATTTTTACCTTTTGGGGAGGTGGAGTGAGTGGCTCAGCGCTGCCATGTGGATGCCTCATAGACACTTTTTTTTTTTAAGTGGGGAGCTGATACACGGCTGGGCAGGGACCCCATGTACAAGTGCAGCTGCCTTGCTAGCAAAGAGGCCACACTGAAAGTGCAGTTCATGCCCTCTATGTCCAGCTGGCCAGGAAGAGTAGAAGGCTGCACGGGAAACCGATTGCAGGGTCCCACCAAGCATGGCTGGCAAGTGGGGGCCTGTTCACAGAATGGAGGATTTGGGTCTCAGCCTCCTGTGAGAGTACTGGGCCAGGAGCTGGATGAGCAAGAGCTGAGTGCCTGACATTCTTTACAACCAGGCAGGCAGGGCCACTCATTCCACAGACTACAAAGCTCTGGGAAGAGGGCATGCCCAACCCCCGCCTGCAGGATTGCAAACTGCGGAACTGTAACGCCAGACTCAAGAATGTCCTGCGGGGCACATATCTGCAGGGGAAAGAAAGAGAATCTTCAAAGGAGCCCTTTATGAACTTTTATCAGACTGTTATGCTGGCTGCTCCTGAGGCCCTATTCCACTGGGGGGAAAAAAAACGCAGAGCAGAGAGATTAGAAATTGGTGCAGCAAAAGGTATTCAGGACCCGCCCAGCTTCAGCTATCACACAGAGCTGTCATCAGTGCCAAGCAGGAAAGAGCTGACTTTTTTTTTACACAGGTTGACCCCTCACATGAAACAGACAGCTAATTCATCAGAAACTATATATTATTGAAAATAATCTGAGATAAAGACATGTGCAGCAGGGCAGGAGAATACACACACCATCTTCCCTGAAGACTGAACAGCACCTCCGAGGAGAGAACCAGGAATCGCATCCTTCCAATCACACCAGAAACCCACTGTAGAAGCAGGCGGAGGTACTACATGCAGTGCTGTTGGACGTTAGATGAACCATGCCTGGACTTTGTGCTGATGAAAGGCAGCAGGGCAGAACAATGGGGACCAGCGAAGCCTAAAGTATACAGCCACAGATTTCGAATCACTTGTAGCTTCAAACAGACTGCCTAAAGCTAGCCCCCCAAAAAAGGCTAAAACAGTACATCTCCATCAAACCAGCATTGCAAGAGATACCAAAGAGACTGCTTTAAGAAGATGAAGAGAGAGAGAGAAGAATACAAGTACAAAGGGAAAATTGGCAATGAGGAAATGTCTATCAATAATAACCTTAAATGTAAATGGATTAAATGTTCCAATCAAAAGACATAGTATAGCTGAATGGATGAGATAACACAACCCATATAAATATCATCTACAAGAGACCCAAGTCAGAAGAAAAGATGAATGGGAAGGGATGAAAAAACATTCAAAGCAAATGGATTTGAAAAAAAAAGCTGGAGTAACAACACTTATATCAGACAAAATAGACTTCAAGAGAAAGGCAATAACAAGGGACAAAGAAGGTCACTACATAATACTCACAGGAATTGTCTAACAAGAAGATATAACCCTTATAAACATATTGGCACCAAACATAGGAGCACCTAAATACACAAGGAAAGTCTTGGAGGACTTTAGGAAGAAGATCAACAGCAATACAGTCATTGCAGGGGATGTTAGTATCCCACCATCAATAATGAGTAAATCATTCAAACAAAAGATCCAAAAGGATACTGTGGCATTGAATGACACCCTAGATCAGATGGACTTAACTGATATTTAAAGAACAATTCACTCAAAGAAGCAATATACACATTCTTTTTTTTTAAAGATTTTATTTACTTATTTGTAGAGAGTGGAAGGGAGAGATAAGAGAGGGAGAGAAACATCAATGTGTAGTTGCCTCTTGCACACCCCCTCCTGGGGACCTGACCCACAACCCAGGCATGTGCCCTAGACTGGGAATTAAACTGACAACCCCTTGATTTGCAGGCCAGCACTCAATCCACTAAGCCACACCAGCCAGGGCAGGAGCAATATATACATTCTTTTCAAGCCCATGTGGGTCATATTCAAAGATAGACCACATGGGTTTGTAGAACACAAAACAAGCCTCAACAAATTCAAAAAAGTTGAAATTATATCAAGCATCTTCTTGGATTACAATGGCTTGAAACTAGAAACCAACCTCAGCAAAAAACACCAAAAACATTCAAATATGTGGAGACCAAATAACATATTATTAAATAATGAATGGGTTAACAATGAGATCAATAAAGAAGTAAAAAAGTACTTGTAAACAAGTGAAAATGAATACACAAAAACCCAAACTCTCTGGAACACAGGGAAAGCAGTCCTGAGAGGAAATTTCGTAGAAATACAGGCCCACATAAAAAAGATAGAAAAATCTCAAATAAAAACCTAATCCTACATCTAAAGAACTTAAGGACAAACAACAAATTAAAGCCCGGTGTGAATAGGAGGAAGGAAATAATCAAGATCAGAGCAGAGCCCTGGCTGGTGTAGCTCAGTGGATTGAGCGCGGGCCTGCGAACCAGAGGATCGCGGTTCGATTCCCAGTCAGGGCACATGCCTGGGTTGCAGGCCAGTTCCCAGCAGGGGACACACGAGAGGCAACCGTACATTGATATTTCTCTCCCTCTCCCTCTCTCCTACCCTTCTCCTCTAAAGATAAATTAAAAAAAAAAAAAAAAGATCAGAGCAGAATTAAATGACAGAGTTACAAAAAAAAAAAAAAAAAAACCCCAACAGAATAAACAAACAAACAAACAAAAAAACAGTACAAAGGACCGATGAATCCAGGAGCTTTGAAAAGATAAACAAAATTGACAAACTTTTAACCAGACTTATTAAGAAAAAAAAGAGGGCCCACATAAAATCAGAAAAGAAAAAGAAGTAACAACCAATACCACAGAAATACAAATAATTTAAGAAATTACTATGAACAACTATATGCCAAGAAATTGAACCTGGGTGAAATGGATAAACTTCTGGAAACATACAATCTTCTAAAACTGAATCAAGAAGAAGCAGAAAGCCTGATTAGACCAATAACAACTAGTGAAATCAAAAGAGTAATAATAATAATAAAAAAAAAAACTCCAGGCAGACAAAAGCTCTGGACCAGATGGTTTCGCAGGAGAACTTAACAAAATATTCAAAGAAGAACTAACTCCTATTCTCCTCAAACTATTCTAAAAATTTCAAGAGGGAAGACTCCTGAACTCTTATTAAGAAGCCAGTATTATCCTGATTCTAAAACCAACTAAAGACATACAACAACAACAAAAAAATTACAGACTAATATCTCTGATGAAGATAGATACTAAAATCCTCAACAAAATGTTGGCAATCCAGATCCAGCGATAAATTTAAAAGACCACACACCACAGTCAAGTGGATTTATCCTAGGTATGCAAGGATAGTACAATATTTGCAAATCAATAAGTGTAATATACCACATAAAAAACATGAAGGGAAAAAACACATGATCATATCAATACTGAAAAAGTACTTGATATAATCCAGTACCCATTTATAAAAAACACTCAGCAAAGTTGGGATACAGGGATCATACTTCAACATAATAAAGGCCATATACAAGAAACCTAGTGCCAATATCATACTCAATGGACAAAAACCTAAAAGCTTTTTCCTTAAGATCAGAACAAGATAAGAGTGTCCATTTTCACCACTCTTATTCAACTAATATTGGAAGTTCTAGCCACAGTGATCAGACAAGAAAAAGAAATAAAAGGCATCTAAATTGGAAAGGAAGAAGTAAAACTGTTGTTGTTTGCAGATGACATGAAGACACTTTTTGTGTCATGCTGCTTAGAAAACCCTATACTGTCCACCAAAAAGTACTCTACCTAATAAGCGAATTTGGCAAGCTATTGGGATACAAAGTCAATGTTCAGAAATTGATAGCATTCTTGCACACCAACAATGAGCCATCAGAAAGAAAAACTAGAAAAAAATAAATTTACTACAGCAATAACAATAACAAAAAAAAGTATTTAGGAATAATTTAACCAAGGAGGTGAAAGACCTATACTCAGAACACTGTAGAACACTGAAGAAAGAAAATGAGGAAGATACAAATAAATGGAAGCATATACTGTGTTCATGGATTGGAAGAATTAACATCATTAAAACATCTATACTACCCAAAGGAATATATAGATTCAATACAATTCCTATTACAATACCAATGGCATATTTCACTGATGTAAAAGAAATACTCTAAAAATTTATATGTGACCAAAAAAGACGCCGAGTAGCCTCAGCAATCTTGAGAAAGAAGAATAAAGTTGGAGGGATCACAATACCAGATATAAAATTATACTACAAGGACACTGTAATCAAAACAGCCTGGTACTGGTATAGGAACAGACACATGGATCAATGAAACAGAATAGAGAGCCCAGAAATAAATCCATGTTTATAAGGTCAATCAATATTTGACAAAGGGGGCAAAGCACACACTAGAGTAAAAATAGTCTCTTTAATAAATGACGTTGGGAGGAAGGAAGATGGCAGCGTGATAGGAGGGAGAAGATGTCACTTCCCCTACACATGGGAACCCAGGGAGTGTGCACAATCCATGGGAAATCTGGAGCTCACTCCCGTGAAATTAGGGTGAGTGCACGCAAAGCAGGAAATCCGGAACCCACACCTGTAAACTCAGGGTCGGCGCATGCCCCGTAGGAGACCTGAGCTCACACCCATAAACTCGAGAAAGTTGGCGTTCCTCAGGAACCTCAGAACCCATGCCCGAGGCCCTATGCAGAGAGGAGCTGGGCTAGCTCTGGGGAGAGTGCATGGCTAGCCCTGGGAAGAGTAGCCCAAAGATGACTGAGTGCCGAGCAGGGAGAAAAGTGATACCATCACCCCTCAGCCATTGCAGCCAGTAAGACCAGAAAAACTGGCTTGGCAGGTCTGCAAATAGCAAGAGTTTTTTTTGTTGTTGTTGTTTGTTGTTGCTTGTTTTTTAATAATTTTTTAATTATTATTATTTTTTATTACTTTTAGCTTTTTTACCCCTTGCCTCCTTTTGCTTCTCTTTACTTATTTCTTGTTTTATTCCTTCTTCCTTTCTTTCCAATTTTATTTCTTATTCCTTCATCTTTTTTCTTCTTTTTTCTTTTTTTCTCTTTTCTCTTTTTAAATACCCATGAATGAGACAAAAAAACAAACAAACCTGGAACTGTGAAAAAAAACCAGAGTTGGTCCCAAAGAGGGGACATCCCAACAGCTGAGACAGTGGAAGCTGTGAACACCAGGATACCCAAAGGAGATTGTACCACCGAATCTCATAGGTATTCTACCACAGAAGTTCACACCATAAACCCAGGGAGCCAGAACAGATCAATTTAAGAAGCTGAGGCTAACAAGAAGAGTGTCACAAACAATAGGAAGACAAAGAAACAATCCCCAAATGAAAGGAAAGGAGGAAGCCCCAGAAAGAATGCTAAATGAAATGCAGTCAACTCAACTATCAGATATTGAGTTCAAAGCAATGGTTGTCAGTAAGCTCCATGAGCTCTCAATGAGCTACAAGAAACTACAGGGAAGCTACGATGAACTCACTGTAAACTATATCAACATGAAAAAGGAAATAGAAACTATCAACAAGGGCCAAGAGAAAATGAAGAATACAATTTTTGAACTAAAGAACACAGTAGAAGGAATGAAAAGCAGAATCGATGAAGCAGAAGATCGGATCAGCGAGTTGGAGGACAAAGTAGAAAAAAACATCCAGAAAGAGCAAGAAAAGGAAAAGAGGCTCAGAAAGAATGAAGAGAGATTCAGAGAAATGCAAGACAATATGAAATGTAATAATATCCATATAATAGGGATACCAGAAGGAGAAGAAGAAGAGCAAGGGATAGAAAACCTATTTGAAAAAGTAATGATGGAAAACTTTCCTAATTTGATGAGAGAAAAAGTCACACAAATGCAGGAAACACAGAGAGTCCCAATCAAGAGGAACCCAAAGAGGCCCACTTCAAGACACATCATCATTAAAATGGCAAAATTCCAAGACAAAGAGAGAATCTTAAAGGCAGCAAGGGAGAAAAAAGAAGTAACATACAAGGGAGCCCCGATAAGGTTAGCAGCTGACTTCTCAATGGAAGCGCTCCAAACCAGAAGAGAATGGCAAGAAATATTCCAAGTAATGAGAACCAAAGGCCTTCAACCAAGGCTACTCTATCCAGCAAGGCTTTCAATCAAAATAGAAGGCCAAATAAGGAGCTTCCCAGTCAAAAGAAGTCTGAAAGAATACACCTCTACCAAACCACTTCTGCAAGAGATAAAGGAACTGCTTTAAGGAAAAGAAGGGAAAGAGAGAGAGAGAGGAACACAGGTATGAAAATGGCAATGAATAAGTACCTATCAATAATAACGTTAAAAGTAAATGGATTAAATGCTCTAATCAAAAGACATAGAATAGCTGAATGGATGAGAAAGCATGACCCACACATATGCTGCCTACAAGAGACCCACCTCAGGACAAAAGACATACACAGACTCAAAGTAAAGGGCTGGAAACAAATTTTCCAAGCAAATGGACAGGAAAAAAAAAAGCCGGGGTAGCAATGCTCATATCTGACAAAATAGACTTCAAAAGAAGAGCCGTAAAAAGGGACCCAGAAGGTCACTTCATAATACTCAAGGCATAAAGACATAGAAGAAGACATAGAAGACATAAACATTGTAAATATATATGCACCCAACATAGGAGCACCTAAATACATCAAGAAAATCTTAGAGGAATTCAAGAAAGATATTGACAGCAACACAATTATAGTAGGGGATTTTAACACCCCTCTGTCAAAAATGGACAGATCTTCCAAACAAAATATTAGCAAAGATACTGTGGCATTGAACAAGACTCTAGATGAAATGGACTTAACTGATATATACAGAGCACTTCATCCCAAAGAAACTAAATACACATTTTTTTCAAATGCACATGAAACATTTTCAAAGATAGACCACATGATAGGACACAAGACAGCCTCAACAAATTCAAGAAAATTGAAATCATACCAAGAATTTTCTCTGACCACAAGGGACTGAAACTAGAAACCAACCAACCCCAAGGGGAAAAACCCAAAACTCTCAAAAATCATGGAGATTGAATAGCATGCTATTAAACAATGAATGGGTAAAGAATGAAATTAGGGAAGAAATCAAAAAGTTTCTGGAAACAAATGAAAGTGAACTCACAATGACCCAAAACTTATGGGACACAGCGAAGGCAGTCCTCAGAGGGAAGTTCACAGCGATATAGGCCTACCTAAAAAAGGTAGAAACATTTCAAACAAACAACCCTACACCTACAAGAACTCAAGGAACAACAACAAAAACAGCCCAGAGCAAGTAGAAGGAAGGAAGGAATCAAGATCAGAGCAGAATTAAATGGCATAAAAACTAAAAGCACAAATCTAGGATCAATGAATCCAGGAGCTGGTTCTTTGAAAAGATAAACAAAATTGACAAGCTTTTAAGCAGCCTCATCAAAAAAAAAAAAAGAAAGAAAGAGGACCCAAATAAACACAATCAGAAATGAAAGAGGAGAGATTACAACTGATACCACAGAAATACAAAGGATTACAAGAAATTACTATGAAGAACTGTATGCCAAGAAATTTGAAAACCTAGGTGAAATGGACAAGTTTCTAGAAAAATATAAGCTTCCAAAACTCAATGAAGAAGAAGCAGAATGCCTGAACAGACCAATAACAGCAGATGAAATTGAAGCAGTAATCAAAAAACTCCTGACACAGAAAAGCCCTGGACCAGATGGTTTCACAGGAGAATTTTACAAAGCATTTAAGGTAGAGCTAAGCCCTATCCTTCACAGACTATTCAAAAAAATCCAAAATAATGGAAGATTCCCAAACTCTTTTTATGAAGCCAGCATCATCCTAATCCCAAAACCAGATAAAGACACAACAAAGAAGGAGACCTTCAGGCCAATATTGCTGATGAACATAGATGCTAAAATCCTCAACAAAATATTGACAAACTGCATCCAACAATACATTAAAAAGATCATATAACACGACCAAGTGGGATTCATCCCAGGGATGCAAGGATGGTTCAACATTTGCAAATCAGTAAATGTAATACATCACATAAACAAAAGGAAAGACAAAAATCATATCATATCAATAGATGTGGAAAAAGCTTTTGATAAAGTACAGCATCCATTTATGATAAAAACACTCAGCAAAGTGGAAATAGAGGGAGCATATGTCAACATAATGAAGGCCATATATGAGAGACCTACAGCCAACATCCTACTCAACAGGCAAAAACTAAAATCTTTTCCACTAAGATCAGGAGCAAGACAAGGTTGTACACTTTTACCACTTCTAGTTAATATAGTATTGGAAGTCTTAGCCACAGCGATTAGACAAGAAAAAGAAATAAAAGGCATCCAAATTGGAAAGGAGGAAACAAAACTATCATTGTTTGCAGATGACATGATAGTGTACATAGAAAATTCTATAGACTTGGCCAAAAAGCTGCTTGACTTAATAAATGAATTTGGCCAAACAGCCAGATACAAAGTCAATATTCAAAAATCAAAGGCATTTTTGTATGCCAACAATGAAACAGCAGTAGCAGAAATCAAGAAAAACAACGCATTTGATATAGCAAAAGGAAAAATAAAATACTAGGAATAAACCTAACCAAGGAGGTAAAAGACCTGTATGCAGAAAACTACACAACACTGAAGAAAGAAATCAAGGAAGACCCAAATATATGGAAACATATACTGTGTTCATGGATTGGAAGAATTAACATAATCAAAATGTCCATACTACCCAAAGCAATTTAAAGATTCAATGCAATACCTATTAAAGTACCAATGGCATATTTCACAGACATAGAACAAACACTTCAAAAATTTATATGGAACCATAAATGACCTTGAATAGCTGCAGCAATTTTGAGAAAGAAGAGCAAAGTAGGAGGGATCACAATACCTGATACCAAACTGTATTACAAGGCCACTGTAATAAAAACAGCCTGGTACTGGCATAAAAACAGGCACATGGACCAGTGAAATAGAACAGAAAGCCCAGAAATAAACCCAAGTCTCTATGGTCAATTAATATTCGACAAAGGGGGCAGCAACATAAAATGAAGTAAAAATAGCCTCTTCAACAAGTGGTGTTGGGAGAACTGGACAGCTACATGCAAAAAAAAAAAAAAAAAATGAAACTTGAGCACCAACTTACACCACACACAAAAATAAATTCAAGGTGGATAAAAGATTTAAATACAAGCCATGACACCATTAAAATTCTAGAGGAGAACATAGGCAGGAAAATCTCAGATATTTCATGCAGCAACATATTTACTGATATGTCCCCTAAAGCAAGGGACATAAAGGAAAGAATAAACAAATGGGATCTAATCAAAATAAAAAGCTTCTGCACAGCTAAAGAAAACAGTATTAAAATAAAAAAAGAACTGACTATATGGGAAAACATACTTACCAATGATACCTCAGACAAGGGTTTAATCTCCAAAATATATAAAGAACTTACACAACTCCACTATAAGAAGACAGCAACCCAATTAAAAAATGGGCAAAGGACTTGAACAGACACTTCTCTAAGGAGGACATACAGAGGATCCAGAGACACATGAAAAGATGCTCAGTATCACTAGCAGAGAGATGCAAATTAAAACCACAATGAGATACCACTTGACACTGGTCAGACTGGCCATCATAAACAAAGCAACAAATGACAAGTGTTGGAGAGGTTGTAGAGAAAAGAGGACCCTAGTGCACTGTTGGTGGGATTGCAGACTGGTACAACCACTATAGAAAACAGTATGGATTTTTCTAAGAAAATTAAAAATGGATGTACCTTTTGACCCAGCAATTCCACTGCTAGGATTATATCCAAAGAACCCTGAAACACCAATCCAAGAGAGCCTATGCACCCCAATGTTCATAGCAGCACAATTTACAATAGCCAAGTGTTGGAAGCAACCTACGTGCCCATCAGTAAATGAATGGATCAAGAAAGTATGGTACATTTACACAATGGAATTCTATGTAGCAGAAAGAAAGAAGGAGCTCCTACCTTTTGCAACAGCATGGGTGGAACTGGAGAGCATCATGATAAGCGAAATAAGCCAGGCAGTGAAAGACAAATACCACATGATCTCACCTTCAACAGGAACCTAATCAACAAAACAAACAAACAAGCAAAATATAACCAAAGACACTGAAATTGAGAATAGGCTGACAGTGACCAGAGGGGAGAGAGGAGGGAATTTCAGGGGAAAAGGGGAAGGGTTTAGAGCAAGAAGTATAAGACACATGGACAAAAACTGGGGGCAGGGTGGGAATGGGAGTGAGGTGGGGAGGGCTTGGGCAGTGGGCTGGGATGGGAGTAAAATACAGAAAACTGTACAAGAACAACAATTAAAGTTTTTTAAAAAGAAGTAAAAAATAAAAAATAAATGATGTTGGGAGAACTGGATGGGTACATGCAAAAAAATAAACTAGATCACCAACTTACAGCACACATCAGAATAAATTCAAAATGGATAAAGACTTGAATATAAGTTGTGATACCATAAAAGTCCTGGTGGAAAACGTAGGCAGTAAAATTTCAGCTATCCTATGTAGCAATATTTTTGCCAATATATCTGCTATGGCAAGGGAAATAAAGGGAAAAATAAACAAATGGGACTACATCGATTTAACAAACTTCTGCATGGCTAAAGAAACCATCATCAAAATGAAAAGGGAACCAGCTACATGAGAGACATATTTGAAAATGATACATCAGACAATGATTTAATGTCCAAATATATAAAGAACTCATCAAATGCAATATCAGGAAGACAAACAATCCAATTAAAAAATTGTCAAAGGACCTAAAGCGACACTTCTCCAATGAGCACATATGGATGGTCAATAGGCATATGAAAAGATGCTCAACGTCACTAGCCATCAGAGAGATGAAAATTAAAACCACATGAGATATCACCTCACACCTGTCAGAATAACTATCATTAATAAATCAACAAACAAGTCGTGGCAAAGATGTGGAGAAAAGGGAACCTTAGCACGTTGCTGGTGGGAATGCAGACTGGTGTAGCCACTGTGGAAAACAGTATGGAATTTCCTCAAAAAATTAAAAATGGAACTGTCTTTTGAGCTAGCAGTTTTACTGCTGGGATTTCCCTAAGATCTAGAAACACCACTTCAAAAGGACTTAATGCACCCCTATGTTCGTAGCATTGCTTTTTATAATAGTTAAGTGCTGGAAACAGCCTAAACACCCATCAGATAAGTGGATCAAAAAAGGTGGTATATAATGGAATACTATATACAGCTGAAAGAAAAAAAGAAATCCTACCTTTCGAAACAGCATGGATAGAACTGGAGAATATTATGCTAAGTGAAATAAGCCAGTCAGTAAAAGACAAATACCAGATGATCTCACTTCCTCACATAAGAGGAATCTAATGAACAAAATAAACTAAGAAGCAAAATAGAACCAGAGACATGGAAACATGGAACAGACTGACAGTGGCCAGAGTAGAGGGTGATAATGGTGGAAAGAAGGGGAAGGGACTAGTCAAAGAACATGTATGAATGACCCATGGACATGGACAACAGTGGGGAATTAACTGTGGGAGCAGGGGGGTGAGCTGGGTGGAGAAGGGCACAGGGGAATAATTGAGACAACTGTAATAGAAAAACAATAATCTTTTTAAAATGCTAACTTCAACATCTGTATAGGTAAATTTTAGTGTTTATCTCTAATAGTTTTCTTAGGATAAAGCCCTAGATAGGAAATACTTAGATTATACGTTGACAGTTGACAACTGGTGAGTTAATATATTTCTGTCTATTCTGTTTTATTAATTTATGTCTATCCTTATATCAGTACCACTTATTTCTTAGCTATACAGTAAGTCTTGAAATAAATCATGAATTGTTTCTTTTCAAACATGTTTAGCTAATTTAGGTTCTTTTAATTTCCATATACATTTTAGAATGAGCTTGATTATTTTCTTTAAAATAAACTGCTGGAATTTGGTTAGGATTGCATTGTCTCTATAGATCAATGAGAGTACTGACATCTTAACAATATTGATTCTTCCAATCAATGGATATCATCTATCTTACCATATACTTAGGTCTTTAATTTTTCTCATCAATACTTTGTTGTTTTCAGTGAACAGATCTTGCACTCTTTAGCTTAAATTTATCCCTAAGTTTTTATTATATTTTGATGTCTTATAAGTGGTATGACTCATGTTTCAAATCTGTGTTTGTGATGCACAGTGCATTGAGGCCATGACTGTGCTTCCCTGGCAGCGTACTTCAACCAATTGAACTGACAGGGGAATAAAAGAAAAATGTAAAGGTCACACAGTAGGTAGCACCCAAAATTGTTGCCAGTATCAACCAGCATATGTGCCAAATCAACTGAACAAAAGAATCCTTTACAAAAAATATGTATAAGTAAAATGGATGTAATGGATTTGGGTATGATGGGAGTACTTTAAAAAGTAATTAGTGTAAATTTCTAGCTGTACAACTGTTAGGTCAGAGATAATGCACATTTTAAATTTTAATAACTATGGGTTGCTTGTGTAGATGTATGTAGGGGATGTTCCTCGTACTATTGTTTAAAACTGAAAAAAGTGAAATAAACCAAAGGTATGCCTAGAAAGAGTTGTTTAAACCATTTTGGACAGAATTCAGTGCTTTAAATACCTGTTTTTCTTCAAAATAAGTATTTTACAGAGGTTAGATATTAATTGCAATAACATATTATTATTTACAATAGTTTGCCAAATCAGAATCTGTAGAACACCATTGAGGACAACAGTGATCCTTTGATGATGGGTGGAAATTATGATAAAACCAAATGTTATTCAGAGTCAAAATTGGCAAAATAAAATGGAAGAGTAATCTAGGTAAGCCACTGGGTTAAAAATGTATGGTTCTTTCACACCATTTATAAACTGGCTTTGAAGATAATTCTATTATAAATAGATTTGAACTGACATCATCACAGGTTACCTAGAACTAAAAAATATCTCTCAAGTAAATTCTTTCTTACATGAAACAGTGTGGTATATCAGAAAGAACACTAGATAAAGAAAGGGTAAATCCAAAATTTATTTCCAAATCTGACAGCGCATACCTGCATGAACCTGGTGTAAAGAGTTCACCTGAGAGCCATTTTCTCTAACAGAAAAATAGTCAATATGATTCATAAGTTCCCAGTCTGGTTCCTCACCAGAATTCCTTTTGTCATAGATATCCAGACTACCTCCTGCAGATTCTGATTCAATTACTCTAAGGTAGGTGAACCTCAGGAATTTTTATTCTTGGTGTCTTATTATGTTTGGTGGCAACAAGTCTGTGGATAGGCATTGGGGACTATTGGAATAAATAATCTCTATGATTCTTTCTAATTCTAAAGTTCTATGATTCTGTAAAGACAATAAAGAAAAATGGAGGTTATGCATCACTTCTAATCAGTTTCTAATGATCACAGTCACTGCTGATTGGAGTAAAAGGATTCATTTCAAATTAAGTAATAATTATTAAAATAATGAAAATAAGAGTCTTTAATATCAAGTAGTTAGTGCAAGCAGCAATGAATAAAAGAGCATTTCAGTGCCCTCTGCTCTAAAATCCTTAAGAATATTGATAGTTTTCCATTCCTTCCTTTAGAGAAGAAGAAGAAAAAGAAGAAGAAGAAAAAGAGATGAACTCATTCAGAATTCTATATACTTTGCCCTTTAAAACTAGACGGTGTTCCTGAAAGTAATATGGACCCCAGCATATTACAATATATAAATATCAGAACCTGAATATAAATGCGCAGTGCATCTTTGGCCTTTGGGATATTAAAATGCTTGATGAGCCATGGACACACATTAAGTTAAAAAAGTGACCCCTCTCAGTTACCTTATGAACCCCCTGGAAAAGAACAATGTTATAATTGATGTACTTTATGGCACTTAGTGTATGTTGAAGTTCAATAGCTTTCCAATAAAAAAAGTTAATAATATTTATGATCATGAATTAAGTTATGCTGAAAATTAGCACTTCAGTGATAGATAATGGCTATTTGGTAGGAAAGTACACAAAACTTTGATACCATAGAGTATTTTATAGGTAAACATATTCATAAATATTTTTATATCTTATTTGTTTTTATTTGTACTTTATGCTGTGTAATTAACTCATTTAATCTGTAAAATGAGTTTTTATCCATATTTTATTTAAGTTTTTATATACGGTTCATGTATATAAAACTTATTTGTTCATACATTTGACATTTATTTAGTACCCACTAAACGTAAAGTACATCCCTGCATATAAAAAAAAACCACTTTTCTTACCATTTTCCCCACTTCTTTTTCTCTTTTCTTTAATCATACCAAATACAGGGTCCAGCAGAAGTAAAGCCTGTTTGAGTGTACTTGGTAGGGTAATGATATAGGTGTAATAATTTATAGTTTTAATTTGAACATTTCACCTAAAATGCCATATGGTGTGCTTGAGTGTGATATTGTTATGTTACAGAATTACATGCTTATGATTTTGTAATAGAAGATTTTGTAATTTTTTAAAAGGGGTGTTATTCATGCTGGACCCTGTATATCTCCCACCACTTATTCCCCTGGTCATTCTGTTATATGCCAAGAAACTTCTATGTCCCTAGGTCACACCACAGCATTTTCAAGATCTGATAGTGACCATCACATTTCCATCTCTCTTTCCCAAAATAATTTTATTACTTCATGCTACAGACCTGTCTGCTTGGATCTCTAAGTCAGTCCTCATGGACATTTATCCTTTCCCTGGTATTGGGCTTCTCATAAACTAGGCTTCTCTCATGGATAGCCTTATTTCCCCAGCTTCCTCATTTCTTTTATTCAATGCTCACCTTTCTCAAGAAAACTTCCTCAATTTGGAGAAGCAAATGCTGTTATCTCATGCCAGTACTTTCTCCACTCTCACAGAATTAGGCTACCATATAGCCTTCAGTTAGTGGGATAATGGCATGGTATATAACAAGCTTATTACTACATTGAGAGCCTACTTTGTATAGCACATCATGAGAATCTGAGGATCTTAAGAGGTAATACACATCTTTAACAAAAATAAGTTTAAAATCTATTTGGGAGATAAGACAAGGGATGGATAACAATATTACAGAAAATGAGCTAAGTCCAGATTAGTAGAATAGACATATTTTTATACAGTAGAGTCAAAATTTACTCACTGCAGCTCAGATATACTGCACTGCGTGCATAAACACACACGAACTCAACTTTTCTTTAACTGATTTCATTATTTCTGGTGCTTTCATTTTACTCATAGCAAGAATGTTTTTAAAACTTAACTTGCTAATTTTAATGTAATTCAGTCTTTTTCTGATTTCACACTAAAAGTTTTTTTGGGAAAGTGAGTACACAGTATGTGAACTTTTTTCTTGCCATTTCTTTCTCCAGTGATATCTGGTCATAGAAGAAGGTTTTGCAATTCCTTGAAGAGGGCAAGCAGGAGAGGGGCTCAGGTTTTCATGTGAATATCTCTGTTGGCTTTCTCTGACCTACAGCTGAGCTCACTCACCTGAGGTCTTGGTTTAGAGGTCTTGGCCTCTCTTCTGCTGCAGAGTCGAAGGTTAGAGCAATGGTCCTCTGGGGTGGGCAATGCTTAACAATTGCTTCTGGAGATCTGGGTCATCTTCCCCACTGACCAAGCTCCCACCTTGACTCTTGATGACACAGCTGACACTCTGGGTTTTATCAAAGTTCTGCAGCCCTGACTGGTGTGGCTCACTTGATTGGGCATCATCCCACAAAACAAAGGGACCACTGATTTGATTCCCGATCAGGGCACATGCCTGAGTTGTGGATTCAGTTTCCAGTTGGGGTATGTGTGAGAGGCAGCTGATGAATGTTTCTCTCCCACATCAATGTTCCTTTCTCTTTGTCCCTCATTTCCTCTCTTATTTATCTATTATCTATCTATCTATCTATCTATCTATCTATCTATCATCTATTATCTATCTATTATCTATCTATCTATCTATCTATCTATCTATCTATCTATCTATCTATCTACATCTCTCTCTCACACACACACACAAAAATTTGTCTTCCATTCCCCACTTTAAGCAGTTTCCCTGGAACTTCTTGAGATCCCTGTTCTCCAGGTCACCCCTTTATAGGCGTGTTGATTCAGCACCAGACATCTTTTGCTTGTCTGATGATGTCACACACAAAAAGTCTGGGTAGCAATTACATCTTATACAAGCCATAGACAGCCAAGAGAGGGATAGAGATAAGATGGGATTAAAGAGAGGAAGACCCATTGCAAAGAACTGTAAGGAGTTTAGTTTGATTATTGCATATTGAAAGAAGGAAAACAAGACTTTACTTGGAGCCACATGATAAACAGTGTGCCCTGATAAAAAGTTTAGAATTTATCCTAAATACCATGGTTTCTAACAAGAAAGGACAACCAGCCGCAGAGACGCAAGGAGAAACTGAAGTTCAGGAGTGAAAACTACAGAGTGTTACGGTAAGATCAGAGTCTGGAGGCTGAAACGAGAGGGACAGGAAGGTAACTTGCACCGGGACAGGACCGAGTCAGCTTTGCTCACAATTGCATCACCACCACTTAAAACATAGCAGATATTTTAAAATTGTTTTTTCGTGAGTGAATGGAATGACTAAACGATGGAAGTTACAAAATTCTAACACAATTTCTGAAGAGACATCACTTTCAAACTTTCCTTAGGAAGTTGGGCTTTAGATTCAGAGAAATTGTGGACTTTTGGGGAATGTGAATAAAATACAGCTAGCTGCCTTGCTCCACAGTGGCAGCAGCCCCCTTTCATCCAGAAGCATGATTTTAATTGTGCAAAAAATGGAGCTTCCAAAATGAGAGTGTGGAAAGAAGTCCCTCTGCCACTTGTTAAGCATTATCAGTTTTCATGTTGAGGAATTACAGGTTGAAACACCCTTAAGATACACTTCAGTTACATTAGTAACACAATGCACAGGGTCATCTAATGTCATTTGATCTATTTTGGGGCTTAATCATTAAATTTCAAATATTAAAAACATCTAGGGGAAATGTATGTTAAATCTTAAAACAATCATATAACTGCCATGATATCTGAGTCAGGGTAGCAAAGGTTTATTTTATGAAGGCTCCCCAAAACATGCAGAATTTCCTTTCTTTCTGCAACCAAGTGACTGGTATTCTATATACATAATTTCTTTTAATTGTTGTAACAACCTACATAGCAACTACTGTTAATTCTATTTTACAAGTAAGGAGGACAAGGAAACAGCCTGGGAAAGCTTAAATAACCTTTCCAAAGTCATTCTTTTAAAAAACTGGGAAGGCCTATCTCACTCCAAATGCCTTGGTCTGCCTGCAGTAGCCTCTAAGAAAACCCCTAGGGTCACTGTTTGGGCAGGTTTTCTCTCTTGGAAAAGTCTTTAAATGGATCTTTATTGCTTACTTGCTGTTATGAGCACCACTGCTTTTCTGCTCTGAGTATCCCTGCCTATTGTTCTATTCTATTATACAAATATGAATATGAAAGCGCTTTAGGAGTAAGAGGAGATATGCAGAGGAACAAAACTGGAATTTGGCTTCTTTTTCTTGTGGCAGGAAAGCAACAATTTGGGACACAATATTGTGTTTGAGTACTTAGTAATTCAGCGTAATTCTGGCATTCCCCTCAGACCAGAAAGTCTGGTTCAAGTACCAAGTGTTGAGACTATTTTTGCTCCTGCTTTATTAGATGAAAGTGATTCACAAATACAGGTCAATCTTCTCCAAGCTGCTGCTTAAAACAAACAAACAAACAAACAAACAAACACTGATTTGTGGAGGATGCAAATAAATAAACAGAATTAGATTTAAAGAAAGGAAAACAGGCTAATAAAACACAAAAAGTCACTCTTTTCAGAGTTGAGTTATGAACTTCACTAAATGTTCTGTTCTGGGCTGAACTCCCTACAAAAGCTATTAGATATGTGAGGGCTAAGGGCCCACTAAATGAAATACATGGAGGGTCCTTTATCCTTACAAAGTCTTCTGTATGCAGTTATCTTGGGACATCCCTATCTTTCTTAGTGACCATATGTTTGTTCAGAGGAAAAACATCTAAGCTGATTGGATGGTTTATTGGAGAGAATCAGAAACAGACCACAGAGCTTGACATAGCACTAACCAGGATAGAAACAACACCCATCATGAACTAAAGTGTGGTCTCTCTCTTCTCTCCCTCTTTTATTTTTCTGTTTATTTTTCAGATGGGCCAAACAGAATCATCACAGGCTTGGTTTAAGTCACTTTAGAGTTCAGAAATCCATCAGACTGACTAAATTTCCCATAGTTAATTTCTAAATGGTGAAGAGAAGGTATGTGATTGGTTCAGCCCTGGTCCAATCAGCTGCAGTTAGGTAGGTAGGGCCAGAACTAGCCACTCTGAGAGGGAGCATAACCTCCCGAACTTTGGGTTGTTATACTGCTCCTGGGAAAGCCTGGGGAGCCCTTCCTGTCAGTAGCAGCCATAACACATCAAGTTAATTCCTCAGGATTACTATATGCTATGATTAATTTCTGATGTCCAAGGAGACTAGTTTTACCATAACCTTTATCCAAGTTCCCCACAACCACTACTCAGCAAAAGGATTCATTTTGGTTTAGTTATTCAACAGGTACACAGCATTCTTCAATCCACTCCCACCACCACCACATACACACACCATCCCCCCATCCTCCCTCTGTCAACCCCTCCCCCCCACAACAGACATCGGAAATAACTGTAAACACAATGAATGTATTGTTGGCCTGACAGCAAAATGATAACAATACCTCCTCTGGCTTTCTTCAAAAGGATGTTGTTGAAAAATGAATATACTACTGTTTGCTGAGTACTTTGAGTTTTTCAGAAGACAGTCATTATATAAACTCAAGGTATTATTATAGTTATTACCATGGTTAATAGTGGAAAAATTCCTTTACAATCTTAGCTGTAAACTATAGCCATAAATTCCTTCCCTCTTTAACGTTGTTCCAGACGCTTTGAACAGTGATACTAAAGTAACAATTCAAGTACATCACTGTGCCTAATGAATAACAGCACTCTTGATTAATGGCACTTATTCAACATCACACTGACAGAAGTATGAGTGTTAAAAAATGAAGTTTTTGCCTACTGTGATTTTTTCCCTGCTATTAAAAAAATACAGGCATTATCAGAGCTGAGTATTTTTTGAGCTGTTTTTTTATTACCTTTTTTCAATTCAACTGCAGTTGTATTTTTCATTCGACAAGTACTGTGCTTTTGTCCCATACTGTGCTGCTATCAGAGTGCTATCACTCAAAAGATCTGCTGTAGGATCTGCTAAGCATCTTCACAAACAGCAAGCCTACTGCTACCCTAGCACTAGACCTCAGCCCAGGGTGGAAAAGGAGGGTGGAGGAGGGAAGGTATTGCTGAAAGGCACACACTGGTCACAGCTGACAAGGAAAGCCAAGTACTGGGAATATCTATCACAAAGCTTTTGGTGAATTGCTAGTGACTAGAGGCATACTTCACGTTGCTGTATCAGAGTTTATGTATTTTACTAACCTTATTTCACTGGGTTGAAGCTATATAGTTTTATGAGCTCCCCCCACAATCCTCTACTAGTTGGAAATAAATTTCTCCTCAGATATATATCAAGAGATGACACTGACTGTTGGCCCATGTCTCTGGGCAAATGTTCTGCCTGTATATCTTCTTTTTCTTTCATCCAGGGATAAGGTGCAGGGGTATGCAGGTGGGAGTGTTTCTGTCTGACATGCAGAAAGGAAAAAGCTTGCAGTTCAAGGTGAGGAAGGTGGTGCAACCCGAATGGTCAGCTTTAGCCTCTTGTTACATCCCCATCTTGCAAATTGTTCAATCCACTGGTGATATGAATGGTTAGCACGATTGTCAGCTATCTCTGCACTCCAGCTTTTCTCTCTCCCGGCAGGAACATCTGGGACACAGACTTTACAAACAGTAATAATAACCCTCCTTTAGCTTTCACATTTTTGCAGTTGTTATTATGTCATCATGGTAAATGACCATAATTGACCCCCACAATGAAATGTTGCCAACATTCATATGAATAGCAACTGCAATCGCACAGGCTAGCAGGCATGTGCTTTGCAAATAAAATTTTCGCTGAATAGCCAAAATCTCAGGTTCATTTGGGGACCTGTGTATTTCTGAATTATAATAGAAATTGATTTGTTTCTGAGACAGAAGAATGCTGCATACAGGAACCTAAATAGGAGGTCAGGGGTAAGTAAATATTAAAGGACTTGCAGCAGCCCTTATGATTTGGGGGCTGATTTAGATACAGAGTGATGAGTCATCAGATTCTTCACCTGAGCAGAGATCTTGTCATTCTATTTCTCATCTAAAGAGAATATACAAAATACGCACATGTGCACGCACACACAATTCTACAATTTCCATCATCCCAAAGTTAGCTGTGACCTTTCCTGACCTTCTCCAGAACTGGCATACTATAAGGATGTAACAAAATAGTGAAGAAAGAAGTGACAATGCCAAAAGGCATATCAATTCTGACTATAACTGTGCATTTTAATATTGTGCTCAGGATGCAATTTCAGCTAAATTAGTCTTGACAATTTTCAGCTGATTTGGTTGAGAAATCAGGATCATTTCAATAAATGAATGAATGGGTGAATAAATGAATGAAAGCTATCTATCTGCTCCTATTTCCTGAGGAATCTATTTTATCACAGAATGCCTGTTTTTTTTTTTTATTGGGCTTTTTTTTTCTCAAACTGGGCATGTTGCCCTAAAATAAAACACAACCCAACACAGAAAGCAGGGACCTTGAAATTAGCTTTATTTAATCAAAAGAAACCTTGCTGGTTCAATCACTGTCATCCAGATTCAGTTGAAATTACTCACACAGCATTTTAAAACCTGCTCCAAAGTCTTCTCTTAATTTCTCCTCATGCTGCAGACACAAACTTCTCTCTAATTCTGCTCCTGTGCTTAACAAGAACACCTCTGGGAAGAAAACCCAGCAGTCTCACATCATCGTTGGTATAAAAATTAAGAAAGATCATGAACTTCTCATTATGCACAGAAGATAATGGAATTTATTCAACTATTCTTATGATTCCCAAGTTATAGGGAAATTGATAAAGATTTTTCCCAGGACAGACTCTATCACTTTAAATCAACTAGTTACAAGAGTAAATGTCCTGTTGTTTTCTGTAGCATGAGGAGTTATCTCCCTGGAAGATAACACAGGATAGAATACAATTGCCTTTAGACCGTTTTCACCTTCCTAAAAATTCTTCTACCCCTTTGTTCCCTGTTCACCAGTGGTTTGCTTTGGGCAGTGAGCCCTCAGAGTGGGTAAAAAACCCAAACTACCCACCACTTCTCCTAGCTCCCACTGCAAATAGATTTGTGCCTTACTCCCATCTCTTTCTCAACTCAACCAAAATTCCCCAGGACATTAGTGTGGCAAGGCTAGATATTACTAGAAAATTTACCAGTCTCATGCTTTTTTCCACTGGGTTATGATTAGCCATAATTCATTTAATAAATATTTTCAATTTTGAAAAGGGGCTTATTAATCCAAATGAATCTCTCCTTTGTTAAATGGATAGATAGATAGAGACTTTCTATTCAGAGACTTGTCTTCCATATTCCCCTAATTCTGCTCTGGCATGCTGAAAGCCAGCAACGTGATTCTCCTTTTCTAAAATGTTCCCAAGTTGGATTGAAAGGTCAAAACCAAATTAAAGTGTCTTAACTTTCTTCTTAGTTTTGCTCTAAAAAGAGAAAAAACAAAAGTAAGGCAGAGGCATTTAATTCTTCTAAATTGCATTTATTGTTTTTCTCTTTTTCTTCAACAGAAAGAAACTGGGATGCGAGAGGCCAAAAAGCAGACAGCCATTTGCTGGTTTGGGGCTGACTTGCTGTTAACCAAGCAAGGCTTAGATCATTGCCAACAGAACTAATCAGCCATTGTGGGCTACAGAGGTGCTCCTCACAAAATTTGCAAGTGGAGAGAATTATGTGAAATTGTTGCTGCTTGTGTTGAATTTTTGAAGTTTGTAGATTCCTTTATTAACTCAATTTTGTATAGTTTTGACCAGACAAGAACTAACCACCAGCCTGAACTATCAGTCGCAGTGCTCAACTCTCACTCATGAGGGAACAAGCCTGTGCTTTCTCCTTATTTGGTCATGGGCTATTCAATCTATCTCCTCTGGGTTCTGAGTCTTTTTCCCGGACCAGTGTTTCTTACCTAATAGCTATATCACTACATTATTAAAATGTGCAAAGAAAATTAAGTTTATCATTTTATATGTTTAAAAGATGCTCATTAATCTAAATGACTACTGCATTTTGAAATGTGTGCCCATTTTCTTTTTTTCATTTTCATACTATTAAGATACTATTTTTAATTGAATTTATTGGGGTTACATGGGTTAATAAAATTATATAGGTTTAAGGGGCACATTGTACTGTGTGTTCACCACCCAAGTCATCTCTCCTTCTATCACCATTTACTCCCCCTTAATCTCTCCTACCTTCCCCTATCCTCATTTTCCTCTGGTAATGGCCATACTATTGTCTTTCTATGAGGTTTTCGTCCAGTATCAGAATATCATTGGAATTTTAGTACTCGATATTATTATTTTGCTTAATCTCTTCACCCTTTTCACCAGCCCCCCCAGCCCCCCTCCTTAGACAGCTGTCCATTTGTTCTCTGTATCCATGAGTCTGTCTCCACCTTTCTTATTAGTTCATTTTGTTCACTAGATTCCACATATGAGTGAAATCATATGGTACTTGTTTTTCTGAGTGGCTTATTTCACTTAGCATAATGCTCTCTAGGTCCATCCATGCTGTAGCAAAGGGCAAGATTTCCCTCTTTTTTATAGCTGAGTAGTATGCCATTGTGTAAATACACCACAGCTCTTTCGTCCATTCATCTACTGATGGACACCTGGACTGCTTCCAAATCTCAGCTATTGTAAATAATGCTGCAATGAATGTAGAGATGCAAATACTTATAGATCGTTTACTTTTATCAGACTATTCTAGTCACTTATGTAAGTTCCCAGATAAAAACTACATTTTCTTTGGCTGTGGGTATTGCCAGTAGTAGGGTGGTCAATGGAATACAGTTAAAAATGATGTATAAAATTCTAAACTGTCTCCAATTTGAAGACAAGCTGCTTTTCCAGGACTTTGGCTCTCATTTCCACAAGCTAAACTATTTTTTGAGCCAGCGACCTAAACTTTAACTTTGTAAATAATGGAGCCACAGGATGAAAGGAATCTAAGTTAATAAAAGTAGCTAGCTACCCACTGTTCTAATCTGGCCTGTTTAATTAGAGATAAATAAATTATTTACTTAAGATTATTGGATCTTCTAGGAATACAACATTTACCATAATTAATACGTGCCATTTTCTAAGATGAAATGATACTAGTGTTTACTAGGCATATTCAGAATTTTACTTTTATATATTTTTTACAAGTATGAAGAAACAAATTTCTTCATTGCATCTGGGCAACTGTTTGTCAGTCATTCCTCATTCTATCCCCCTTCCCACAAACCTACTGAGTTAGAAGAAAAGTGATATTCATGGTGATATAAGTTGTAGGCTCAGTAGACAACACATGATGGCCCAATATACTCCGAGTATTAGCACTATTCAGCACTCTTTCACCACTCAGTTTCTAGAGGAAAGCTACATTTCCCCATTTTTCTATTAATTCTCAATCCCTCATCCCAACTATTAAAAGTGGACTGCATTTGCCACTCAGATCTTCTCGTACTCATCGACAAAGGATATTTTTGCTTCATTAGACACTTACAGTTTTCTCTCTTTGCTCCTCTTGTGCTATGTTGCAAAGAACAACCTGTAATAAGTTGCTCCCACTTCCCTGCCAAAAATAAAATCTTCTTTTAAAATTAAATGCTTTCATTTCAACTGTGATAATGCCAAATTTGGCACAAAACCATGATAATTGAACAATTTCAACCTCAAAATCTGCCAGAAGACACTGAAGTCAAAAGAGTGTTTAAAATGTAGACAACATTCATCTGGGGAAACACTCAGTTAGGAAGACACTAACATTTAGGGTTCTGATCCCAACCTTTCCGTTTCTACCACCATGACCTAGTTCTTAGCAATAGGTCCTTCTATGACTTTTCATGGCTTTTATTGTTAGCATCATTCATTTGGAATTCGGCATGTAATTATCACTATAGGTATTTATCTTTTTGAATGCAGGTTCTATCTCCACATTTAGCTTATAAGTCAGGCACCATTGTATATAATCTGATGTAGCCCCAGCTTCTAGTACAGCTGCTGCATGAACAGTTGGCTCAGTAAGAATGGACTAATGATGATATATGCAAATACTGTTCTCTTAGAGCCCAGTGTTTCCAAGAAGTAGAGTTGGGAAGGGAAACTCAAAAAGGAAAGACTGTAGGATGGGAGGGGGCTTGGGTGGATGGGTGGAAAGATGAAAGGGATCAAGAAATACAAATTACCAGTTGTAAAAGTGCAGCACAGGAATCCAGTCAATAATATTGTAATGACTATTGTATTTTGTCAGATGGGTACTAGGCCTAGCAAGGTAATCATTTCATAAGGTGTATAAATGTCTAATCACTACAATGTACACCTGAAACTAATATAATGTTGTATGTCAACTGAAATTAAAAAATAAATATTTTAAAATATGAAGAAAAAAGAAAAGGGGAACAATTTTTTCCACAAAACACACACACACCTATGAGGCCCCACAATAGGTTTTTCTCTGATGGACCAGTGTTTAGGCTTATACTATTCCCCTTAGGAATCTCTTAAATTGTGGTTCTTAATTTAGTAAGCAGTACTTGAATTTAATGATTAAAAAAATGTGAGTTCAGAGAACTGATATCTAATATCTTACAAGCTGCAGGGAGTATTTTATAAGTATTAGCATAGATAAGGTTCTTATTTGTACTTATGTTCAAGTGGAAAATATTTTAAAGCTCTTTTTTTCAATCACTTTGCTGGTTCTTAATTACCTTGTATACTATTGTTTATTTATTTATTTGATTTACTTTGTAAAATGTTTATTTTATGGTATTCATCTCCATGAAAAATATACGGAGTACTATTACCACAATATAGCTCAGACTCTGGAAAGGGCATGTACCAACATGCCATTCCTAACAGATACCAATTTATATAAATATCACTATAGAGGCAGAAGTCAGAGTAACTCAACAAAACGAAAATAAGTATTTAACTAAAAACCCCTATTTTCCCTTTTAATGTGGAGGCTCAGAGCAGTCTCTTAATTTCCTAATTCATTAGAAAGGCAATATGGTGAAGGGGTTAAGGAAACAGGCTGTGGAACCAGATGGCCTATGTGTGGATCCCAGGTCCTTCATTCACTAGTTGTTAAGTGTAGAGCACATCATTTTTCTGTGCTTCCATTTCTTCCCCTGGAGAAATAGGAGGAGACTAGAGTCTGTCTCACAGAGTAGTTCTGAGGACTGGGTAAATGAACACATGCAAAGCATGAAGCACATGGTCTGACACATAGTAAGTATTCAAAAGATATTAGCAATTATTTGGGGCTAGCAAGTATTCTAGATGCATCAAGTGCTAATATCTCCATTTGACTTTTTACTTTCTGATGAGAGAATGTAAACCAACATTCTTGTCATATTTGAAGATTTAATTCCCTCTTGTCATCTCCAGGTGAGATTCACTTAAGAAGAAAATAACCTCAATAAGTAAAAAAATTGCATTGGAAGATAGAAAAAATCGCTAGTGATTTTTTTTACAAAAGTATTAACAAAGGTTTAAAATTTTTCTCATGCTTAACATTGCATTGTATTGCCTATACCTTCACAGTTTTTGGGGGGATTGAATCAAGGACTCACCTAGGATTAACTATAAAACAAAAAAGAAAAAAAAAAGGTCATTACCTCCCATTGTGATGTCATCTCTCCCTCCCTCACTAGGGATCTGTCCAGAGTCCCATTTTCATTGTCTCAGAGGTCATCCAAGCTTGAAGAATGCCAACTGAAGTATGAATTTGTTGTTATTTTTTCAAGCACAACCTCATTTTAATTGAAAACACCTGAAAGGAAAAATGCTGGTCTGGTTTTGAGGAGTCCTACTGTTTTGCCGCATATCAAGTTCCACATTTCTTTATGACAACTGCCTTCCCCCTACTCTTCTCACATTTCCCATGTCCTTTATGATCATGCTGTTTGATCCAGAAGTTGGCATTTGTTTTTAGCTAAGCCAATATCCTACCTTTGATATTTTAAAACTTGGGACAGAGAAAGGCAGAGTAGTTTCTCTCCTGGGTTAAAGATAGAATATATTAAACTTAGGAAGAATTAGTTACCATGTTTACATCATGCAGGAGAAAAATGACACTGGTATGTAAAGACTAGAGATGTAAAGAGTTTGGGAAACATGAGAGACACTGATTCCATAAGACTCCTTAGGAGGGTGGTGAGGAAGAGAGGCCACGCAGTTTTCCTGGCCTTCTTGCGACTATTTTCAGGTTTTCTTCGGAGAGCTGGAAATATCTACTATGCTGTCCTTCAGAATCCTCCTGACCCAAATTCTTTGGCCAGCCAGGCTGTGGCCACTGGTTCAATGCTGGCTTCCATCAGCTTCTTGAAAGCAGATTTAGATGGCATCTCATGGAAGGTCCAATCTCCATATTTCTCATTTCCTACCTGGAGATTACCCGTGATGCTGCAGTGTGGGAATCTGTCCCACATTCCTGCATGCACCATATGGAAATCCAAGGGACTTCATGCCCATGGAGCCACCATTGACCAATGGAAGCCAACGAATAACAGCTCTCTCCTTTCGTCCCAAGTACATTACATTAGGGTTTCAGAAAGGTTGAGCACCAGTCACCTAAACCCCTGGTGCATTTTAGGGTGGCCGACTTAATAACTCTTCCTCGAACTGTTTTTTTCTTTCTTCCTTGTTTCTCTCCTTCTGCCCCACACCCCTGTTCTCTGGCATCATATTCCCAAATAAATGCTAAGGAATTCTTTATGTCAGGCTCAGCTTTTGAGGGAACTTGAGCTAAGAGAGCCAGTACTCTTTCAGCAAATTTGCTTTAGTTAGATTTCCGTCATAAAAATAATAACTAAAAAAAAAAATTCTAGTCCCAGCTAAATAGTTAACACAATGACTATGACTTTGGAAAAACTGACTGGTCTATACCTCAGTTCACTCATTTATAAAAGGGTGGAATTGGGCATGTTTCTAAGACTCCTTTCATCCCCAAGTTTCCACATTTTAAATAAAAGGCTTTATGTCTCAGAGAAATAAATCTCTAGTGGTGTCCATGCAGATATTGGGACAATCAATTCCTCCTATATTTCTGTTCCTCCAAGGCTCACATCCCTGGCAACACCATAGCAAAATTAGCCTCTGATTTCCATGTGTCCTTTAATCCAGGACACCAGGGAGGAATTAATAAGGGTGGTTACATGTGGGAATCGAGTTTATAAATTATTTTCCTAGCATATCTGAATCTCTCAACCTGCTCCGAAAGAATCTTTGAATGATTCTTGGCCTAAAATAAATTATATTCTCATGGAAAAAAGTTAATTCATGAAAAAGAAATTTTATGAGAAGTTCTTGAAAGTCTCATCTGTGAAAACTTGTCTTATAGGATTCTGGAAGGTTCCTACAACTTCTCTTGGTTTCGAGATTCTCAAACTTGGCATCTGAGGCATGGGTGATTTTGGTTGTTGATCCTAACTCGATCCAGAATGGCTACTGTGATCTTTGTGGATAAGGAAAACAGAGAACCAGGCACCCATGTTAGTCCTAAGGACCGGCTAAAGCTGGTCCTGGCCTTTAGATGGGAGATCTCAGGTTTCAAAAATACATGTTTGCGAAATGTTTGATGCTCCACCAGCCTTACCTGAAACTTGCAGAATGGCTTTGGGAACTGTCAACAGAGCTACAGAAAAGTCAGTAAAGAGTAATGGACCTCTCAAACAGAAACAGACAAACTTCCCTGCTAAAAAGGTGACTGAGAAGACTGTTAAAGGGCTCCTGCCTCACATGACACCTATCCAGAAAGAGAAAAGTTCTTTCCCTTCAGTCCTCTAGACTTTGAGAGTTTCCACCTGCCTGATGAACACCAGATCACCCAGCTCCCCTTGAACGGCGTGCCTCTTGTGATCTTCAATGAGGAGAGGAAACTTGAAAGGTGTTACACCTCAGTCCCCCTTCTCCTCTGAAGATGCCCTCTCCACTGTGGGAGTCTGATCCATTGCAGTTTCCCTCAAGCATTCTGTTGACTCTGGATGTTGAATCGCCACCTGTGTGCTATGATGTAGAGAATTAGTTTCTTCATGCTTTATAGTTTGTGTGTATGTATTAATAGTTTGTATTAATAAAGCAATTCTTTAACAGAAAAAAATCTCAAATGTGGGACTTTGACCTCAGAGCATTTCCCTGTCTTCCTCTTGCATCACATCTCAGATTCATTTCTCAGGGCATCCAGTTACTAGAATGCACTTTCCCTGGTGACTCAGGCTAAGTATTCAAGGCACCTACCTGTGTCATCTTTAAACCTCTGTACTGTGAATTAACATCTGACTTTCTTGTCTTTGGTGCGGACTGGTTGCTCTTCCAATTCTTCCTTCCACTTTGACATACTTCCAAAGGTAAAACCAGAAGGAGTAAAGTGAATAGGGCAAAAAATTATATGCTTAAAACAAACTTTTCTAAAAACCCCACATATTTGATGTTAAAGAAAATATGGATTAATGGCCTAAACAAATCAAATTAACTGGAGACATCACTAAGAGCAGATTCCTAATATCCCAAGCCATTTTGAACAGTGAGTATATTTGACGTGAAGTGAGAGCTGACACAGTGAAATCGCAGCAAGGAACAGAGGTTAGGCAGTAGAAGACAAGTTTAGCTCCACCTAGTGCATTTGGGCAGAGGAAAGGGGAGATGGAGGAGTATTTGATAGTAGGACAGAAAGAATGGCTTTAGAGTAAAGGGTGTCTACATAATCAAGGTTTTAGGATAACAATGAGTCCCAGATTTGTTGTTTGATCCAACAAAAACTGAAGAGGGTTATAAAATCCTCTCCATTTAGTGGCATTAAGAAGGTAGTGATTTGTGGCAAACATTTTTGTGGAGCCTATTTAATTAAAGGAATAGTGCATTGCTAAGTTTTGCATGAATTTGTGCAGTAGAAAATAACAACAGAAATTACCAGGAAAATTAAAATGCAGTTGAGGAATATGTTTGCTTTGGAAACTAAACTGAGTAACCACAAAAACAGAGCCAAAAAATTTTTACAAAGTATATGTCAGCTCTGATTTTTTAAAAATGGCTTTGAGGTCTAGATGAAGGTCAAAGGAGAATGCAATAGATGCTGCTGCTGCACAAGGCCCATGCTGGCTCTCCTACTAGGCAGACTACTCACAAGCCTCAACAAAGCAGGGAGATTGGGCACAAAATCAAAATAAGGCAGGTTCCTCTTTGATGAATGTATCCAGAATTTTGCAAACTGGAAAACATCTAGAAGGCAACTATTTTCATTTCCATATCACATTAAGTAGTGGTTTGTTGTTGTTTGTTTTTTTGTTTTTTTTTTTTGTAAAATAAACTTTCAATTTGAAATACATGTGAAGGTGGGAATAGGACCCAGTCTCTCTCCTGGAGGCTTCTGTGTGGCTCTTCTCAGGGCCAACATGGAATCCCAGTGGACATAGTGAAAGCTCTGAACTGGAGAAAAAATGGAATCAAAGTGGATCTGACCCAACCCGGTACCCAATTTTGCTCATCTTAGCATTGCTTCCAAAAACAAATGAGGGCTCTACTTTCTAGAACATTACTTTTTTTTTTGCTGCCATTACTGTTGATTTCTCCCTTCTTTTTTTAAAAAATTGTGGTAAGAACATTTAACATGAGATCCACTCTCTAAAATTCTAAGTATGCAATAGAGTATCGTTAATGCTAAGCACAATGTGGTACAGCAGATCTCTCAACTTATTATTTCTATATCCAAAACAACTGAGGTCTTGATATTCCTTGCCCTAATATTCATAGTGTTGAAAACTATAAATTAACCAGTTATGGGGACTTGATGACACAGTGCATTTTTTCCCATTTGCCTCTGTCACAATGTTCCCACCCAAAATTTTTCAAATAATCTTTTCTCTTTAAGGAAACAACTGGTGGAATATATCATGAGATATATCCTGAGGCCTTCCTCTTTTCCTCTAGCACACTAGGCATTTCCCCTCAGGAGAAAGAATGGTGGGGCTGGTGCATCCAATCCAGTATGACTAATACTGTATTCTTTTACTGCTGAGATTAGTTCCCAAGAAATCCTTTTATGTGTTAGTTTGGAGAAACTTTGACTCTCTCATTCCTCTTGGGGATTGCTCTCTTGACTTCCTGTAGAGTTACACATTGGCTATAAATTTTCCTTCACCAGAAAGGGTTCTTTTAAAACAGGAATTTTCCTTTAAGTTATTGAAATAATTATAGGAAATGGTTAAATGGTATTAATAACATTTCAGAGCAGTTTACAGCATGTACTCTACAAAACAAATGGTCATTCTAAAGGCCAAAATATCTAGTACTAAAATTTCAATGACATTCTGATACTAAACTAAATCCTCTGAGAAACAAGGAAACTGGCTTATTCTGCAGCCCACAAAATTTATCACACTCCAGGGTATAAAGCAAGGCAAAGAACTTTATTTCCTGTGCTATGTATTTCAGTAAATATGTCTGTGTCCCTAGAAGGATAATAGTTTTAAAGACCCTAAAGATCTTGAGTCCTAAGACTACATTTTTGGCATGATTGCACCTTGCTTACACAGGCAGAACAAAATCTCTATTTTTCACAGAATTTAAAAATCTATTACTTCATCAGTTTTCCAAGATTTACATAAACATTTGCAATAACATTTATAAAGTAGACATGTAGATGTCATAATAATAAAGTCATGTTTCTTAGTTCCTTTTCTTTCTTATTGATAAGAGAAGAAGATTTAAGAAAGTAAGAAATGAGGTTCCTCTTGAAAGAATTTGATTAAAATAACTCTTGGAATTCTAGCCTGTTTTATAGGCTCTCCACCTCCCTTTTGTGTCAGTTCAGAAACTTAGCTGTGAGAAGGAGGTTGTTAAGTGTAAACAAATCCATCCTGATTTTCAGGAAGCCCCCGCTGTCATTGTTCAGCCACTCAATTTGAATCTTTTACATGATTTCTGAAAAGCAAGGCATGAACTGGCTGGAAAAAGTGATCGAGCATCTCCTCCTTCTCAGCTCTGCTGGATAAGGGAAGAGAACTCTAGCAAAACTTCTTTTCTGCCATTAAGGATTGAGGTGGGAGCACCTGGGGTTTCCAGTTTTAGAATGTAACTATTTGGGCAATTAGAAAATCTCTAAGCATCTCTCTCCCCTGGTATTTAGGTAAATTAATAATATTAAGCCTTTCTAAAATAAGAAATGGGTTATAAGATATGCCAACTTACCATGAGCATAATTTGCTCAGTTACATTTTCCCCAAAGGAGACTCATAAAGTTCCAGTCCTACAGCATTATTGCTTATGAGCCCACAGACCTGGAATATCTATTTCCCACAGATTCAAGACAATGAAACTTCGTTATCATGCACCCTTCTTTAACTCCAATGCCCAGGACAAGGATTTGTTTTAATGTCCCAGTCTAAACTCCCTGCAACAATATTTTTTTTCAGGCAATAGCTTCCATTCATATTGCTAACAGCTCTTGAATTCTCCAATTTGTCTGTTAGGATACCCCTTTTACTTATTATATTTCCTAAGTTTTATGTTTTGCCACATGCACTACAAAGTAAATTTTTTAAAATGCACCAATATGATATGTGGCTCATGGGTTAATTAGATAATTCAAGAATCAGTAGAAGCTTTGATCTCAAGGTACAAATATTTCTTCTCAGTTTTCTATAAACAGGAATAAAAAAACCTTTAAAAAGTTTCCAAAATTTAAGCAAAACCCACCTTATCTGTGACTGATAGGATTCTCAGTTCCTGGAAAAGAAAGTTACTTATTTATTATTTCAAGATGCTTAAGTAAGCTTCCCACTGGGTCCCTTTGCAACCTGAAATTTATGGAAGGCAAAGCCTAAAATCCTTTCCTGATCTAGATCAGATAACCTTATACATTGTTTAATTTGTGCTACGTAGGCAATATAAGAAAATAGAAGGACTCTGAGGTATAAAGTTAGAATGACCTGGGTTTAACTTCAAATCATTACTTACAAACTATTTGTCCTTGGGAAATTTTTCTCATCTGAAAAATGAGGTAATAATATTATCTAACTCACCGTAGTGATGAAGATTAAAGATTTTAACAGGGATTTTTAGTTGTATTTCTGGAATTCATTAATCTTTCTCCCTTGCAATGATCACATTGCAATGATTTCTATCTGGGCCCATGTGGTTCTAGAGGAGTTGATCCTCCCCTGCGCATGTGATCGAATACACTAGCAATCAGCATGGGTACCCCTGGTCACAGGTATAGTTTCGTGGGGGTTTTGAACTAGGCTGAATTTCAGGACTTTTGTTGAATATGTCAGGACAAAGAAACTCTCTTTTCAACTGCACAAGAAACAAAGTATGCAGCTTTGGGTACTTAGAGCAAACATCTTAATATCGCAGGGGAATCAGCAAAAGGGCTAAATGGTCAAGCCTCACCGGATGCCAGCCCAACCTCTGGACTGTCCAGTCACATGACCCAATACACCCCCTTTCTTTAAGCCAGTTTGAAGGTTTTCTTTTAATTACTTTTTAACCAATATGTTAAACACAGGCAGGACAGGATTAAATGTGATTTTATGTTGTTTTTCTACAGTCCCTGGACACATTATTTAGTGGTAGAAAAATTTCCCCCATGGAACTGTATGAAAATTCTAGAAGCCCCATGATTTTTTTTTGCTCACACTCAGGTAATAAAAAAATCCTACAGTTGTTTTAAGTTCTAAAATATAGTCTCACTTTAGAAATATAAAGTCTCAAAAGTTCAATATATTAAGCAATTCATCAATCTTTATTCAAAAGAAAGACTTCTCATCTCCAGCCTATAATTGGCAAGCCACCTGTTTTCTCCATTCATTCACTTACTCTTCATCTAATTAACTGCTATTATCTCTCTCATCTGTGTCACAGGTAAAGGGAGGCGAAAGATCAAGAGAATGCATGAAACGGGTCTTATTTGGCTGTTGGGTGGTAAAGTGGTATTTTGGCTCCTCATTCTCCAGGCAGACATATGTTGAACGTGGATTCTTTCTTTTGGGGACACATCCACGAGCTCTTCGGAAGCCCCCACTGGCCCTCTCTGACCACAGCTTCCATGACTCACGAAAGACACATTTCCTCTGACACACCCTTCTCCATTCCTCACAGGCTTCTGTTTCACCAGAGATTTCCCTCCTCTGTGATAGGACCCTTAATGACCTTATTCAAAATAATTTTTTAATGTTGTAAGATCACCCATACGTATGCAAAAGTCGTAAGAATATAAACTCATACTTGGAAATATTCATCTGCTACAATTTGCAATTTCTTTAAAAAATTTGGAGGTACAAATTGGTAGTTTCAGAATAGTCATGGGGCTATAAAGTACAGCCTAGGGAAGATGGCCAATAATGTTGTATAACCACATGTTGTGCTGGTTGGGGGCTGGAAGTTTCAGGGGGAAGCACTTTGTAAAGTGTACAATTGTCTTACCACTATGCTGTACACCCGATACAGAATAACATTAAATGTAAACTGTCATTAAAAATAAAATAAAAAATTATGAAGACAAATATCAGGGCAAGTCTAAGTGGCTTGAAAATTAATAAGGAAAAAATCCCTCTGATTTGGAAAGCAGGTAACAAAAAACAAAAACAGAGCAAATTGCTTAAATACATTGGAAAGGTGGCAAATCTGCTCCCATGGTTCACCCAAATTAGCAATACAATACACAAAAAAACTAATAGCTTGGAATATTCATTTTTAACCAGATGGTAGTTTTAATTTGCTTTTGATGAAATCCCCTGGCATCACCCATGAACCAAAGATGGTTATGTAATCATAGGGCCTCTGCCTTATGCTCTCCCCGAATTCACAATATTCCTATTAGACCTACAATTCCTTCTATGGTATTAGCCTTCCTAGAGCCATGCTGCCTTCTGAGTCACTACTTGTACAAGTACTTACGGAAGCCTTAGTTATTTCCCGAAACTTATGCTTCTGTATACAGCAACACTAAAAAAGGTTACTGTTATTGTATCTCAAATGTCTGCAATTCAACAGCTATAATTTTCAACTGCTAATGTCAATATTTCTTTGATTCTACTTGGGTATCAGGTTGTTTCTAAATTGTATTTTTAATTTTCTGTTTGGGTATCATGACCTTCTTTTGGACATTAAGAGTGTGTTGACATCTTGGCTCACATTCATTTTTATCATGTAGCTTAACAGATTTTAGCATGGGACCCAGAACCTGAACATTCTTGGAAGCAAGCAAACAAAAGCTACCAGCTTTCTTATTTTGTCAGCCCTATTGTGGTATAGAGGCAGAAGTAAGCCAAGATAGTCTATGTTCTTAATGATTTATCATATGAATTAAAAACCAATTACAAGTAATATTCATTCCTTTACCTCCCAATTCCAGCTGATTTGAAGTTAGGATAGGATGCGAAGTGTACATTCAGATTTTCCATGGTTGATTCCTTTCTAATCACAAATCAGTATGATTTTCCTGGCTAAAGGACTAGGGAGGAAAGGGAACTAAGTGCTAACTCTCCCTGGGAACAATAATCTTTGAAATACCCTTGCTGAAGTTTTGTTATTGCCCTATACTTCGTAGGCCACCTTGTACCTCTATCCCATGACTACCATCGCACTAGGAGGAGTTTTTTTAAAGAAGTATCCATGGAATCCACGAGCATTCTGGAGTCATCCTTTCCCTCTCACCCCATGACCCATTCCTCAGCATCTACACTCCCTAAGCAGATTTCACAGAGGGCTGCACACCAGGAGGGGGAAAGGTAATGATGTGTGTTTGTCTTACGGGTGCAACTCACATTTCAAACTTGTCTATAATTCCAGTAAATGAAAGGAGTTGTTAAGCCATAACAAAGGCGAAATAAAAAGAAACATTAAACTGTAAAATGAATAAAAACTGTCATTAGGTGTAACCTGAACAGTTTGTGTGTGGTTTCTTGAATGACAAGTAAACAATACACATTAAATGTTGTCAAGCAGCTTCAACAAAAAGTGTTTCCATGCATGTGCAAATAGGGAGATGCACTGTAGCCAGCACCAGATCACAGGCACTTCGTGGGCAGTCATAACACAGGGGCATTGAGTAGAAAGCCCGCCGCCTGCCAGATTTGCCTTTTTTTCCTCCTTCAGTAAGGTTGACAGGAATTATCTCTCTCTAACTGAATACCCAGTGGTCCTTCACTCCCTTTTTGACTGCTTACTTAACAAAGCACTTCAAGGAATTGCTGGAAAACCTTGTCCACATTTAGCTTGTTTTAGTAGCAGAAGTTTAAAGCCAAAAATGCATTCATTGCAAGTATTCATAATAAAAATGCAACTGTCTACTCTACAATGACGGGGTCATACAAAAATAAATCAGAAGCTCCAAACTCCAATGCCCACCAGGACCAGGCAATTTACATAACTGAGTAAGGGGGCTGCTGTAAGAAGGACAGGCTGTAGAGAGGTGAGGATTTCGGATGGTGGGGAGTGTGCACCTGTCCCAAGGGTACATCCATTCTCCAACCTGTAAAATCCGTGCTGCCCTAACAAAGCATATCTCCAGGCCAAATTCAGCCCACAGACTAGATGCAGCAGGCTATTTTTTTACCTTGATGTAATTAAGTTAAAATAAAAGAAGAGCTTAAGAAAGCCAATATTCCACCAACCAGAGTTTTGGTTAAAAGTCCAAGTCAAGTATATACTAAAGGAGATAAAAATCTTTCTACTTTCCCTTCTTCCCCAACTCAAAAAAAGGCAAACACTAATGAATCATAAAATCACAAGTGTTTCACTGAAAAAACCACATATTTGATCAATTATGCTGTCATTTAGTAGTGATCTTTACAGTAACTCCAATTATATGTTGCCCCCATGCTCTAGTCATTTTGAAACAAGAGTTTTGCCAAGGAAAAGGACAATAATAGTAATCTGCATACACTGTGCAGATTCCTTTGAACAGCTGGGCTGGTGAACTACTTTTCCAACTTCATCATTTAATGAATATATGGCTGATTTGCTCCATGAGGAATCATATGTAAAATAATGTCTTTATCAAACGCTAAGCTTTCTGCCTTGACTTTAGCTGTTTACACTGATCTTAGCACGAGGCACCCAGCAAATATAACCACAGTGCCCAGGCCTAAAGAAATATATTTTCAAAGAAAGAAGTAGAGAGTTTATTAATGAGCTAGTTTTCTGTCACAGGTCACTGGCTATTCATGTATATTATCTATTTTCATTATAATGATCTGGTTATTATAATGATTCTCTGAAGATGATTATTTACCTATACTGACAAGGAGACTGAGGCTCAGGGAGGTCAAATGACTTCTTATAGAGGAGGCTCTGAAACTCAGGCTCAGCTGTACAGGTTTTATTTCCCCTAAATGATATTGACTTCTGTGCTTATGACAGTTTTTCAATGTATGGGTTCCTGTTTTCTGTTAATGTTAATTTACAAATTAAGAATTGTGGTCACTGTCACTGCAGCAAGTCCAGACTCATGGAAACGCAGACACTTTCATCCCTTGTGCTCCTTTATTAAGCATAAACATAATACAACTAGTGAGTAATGAGACATGCTGCTTTCAGTTTCCCAGTGCCCCTTTGGCAGATTTGAATCAATAGTTGTGGAGGAGAAGGCAGTCCCTGCTGATACTGGTGTCCAGCACAGAAGGGTCTATTTGGACTCTCGGGAAGGAGTGCTGGCTGCTTGTCAGAAAAGTTGCCAGCCCTGCGCCTTTCCAGGGTTTCAGGTGTATGGGGTTAGTGGTAACTGCACAAGGCTGTGAACCCTTTCTTGCAAAATTGTTGTGTTTCAGCTGTTGGCCTAAAAAAAAAAAAAAAAAAAAAAAAAAACGCAGCTACGCTCATAAGGAACTAGATCTCAAGTTTACTCAGTGGGAAAAATCTGTCGCCACTTCACAGGAAAAATTAACAAAGAGATCTCCCCAACAGTTTCTGATTTTTGTCTCATTTTCCTTCGTATTTCTTCTTTCTCTATTAGGTTCAAATATTTTGTTTTGTTTTATACTTTTTTACATTGCGAACCTTAGTTTCATTTCACCTGTTTTCCTATGCCTAAAATTTTAATCCTTTGCAGATTAAAATCTTTATTAATATACTTGGAATGGATTTTTTTCATATCTTGAATGAAAAGCATTCTAAATGTCATAAATAGATGCTATTTTTGAGTGGCTAACACATGGGTTTTGGAGTACATTGAATTTGACTCATAGCCTATTCCTGGCACTCCCTCTATGCCCAAGCCCTTGACACTTAGTAACCATATGACCTTAGTTACAGAAACTCCCTGTTCCTCCTCTTTAACATGCTGATAATAATAACAAATAATTTTCTGAGCAATTAAAACTTAGAATGTAGAGCATTTAGAACAATGTCTGACAACACACAGTAAATTGCTATAAAATGTTATTACTATTAATATTGGTGTGACTTTTTGCAAGTTACTAAAACTTTCCAAGTTTTCATTTTTTTATATCTCAAAATTGGAATAAAAGTACTTTCATCAGAGGTGCATTGTAAATTCTCACTGATGTAATCTATGTAGAGTTCCCAGCAAACATGTTCATCTAGATCAGCAACTTTCAACTGGTGTGCTGCAAGAATTCTTAAAACATGATATATACACCTGACTATTTAGCCAGGGGCACTGACCTCTCTTCCTTTAGATCGTCAAAGAAAAAAGAAGAAAACAGCCCACACAAAATAGCCATCCAGTGCAAATGCCCTATCTTAAATAATAAATATGTAGATCATGTAATAGAGTTACATGTAATAGAGTTACTGGTCACGTCATATAATAAGGTTGCATCTGATTGGTTAATTCTTGGTACATGAAATTCTTATATACAAATATAGGTACCTGTTTTTTTTTTTAAGAAAGTCACTTTGAAGCAAAAAGGATAGGTAATTACTATTATTTTTGTAAATAAATCAAAATTATACCAACTTTTTGTCAGATCAGCAAAAATATATCTAGTGTGGTGTAGAATTTTAGTAGTTAATGAGCCATGAGATGAAAAAATGGAAAAATCATTGATCTAGATAACACACACATTCCCCATGTAAACTCCAAAACTTGACCTCCTCATTTCCAAAGATCTTCACTTTTACCTCACCTCATCAACATCCCTTTACAGATCTACCCTGGCCCTTATCAAATGTATGAAAGAGAGAGATCCATAAAATTTCAGAGTACAACATCTCTAGTCTTTGATCACGGATTTCTTTGCCCCATCATTGCCCTCGTTGGTAAAACCCTGACATGGGATGGAGTTGTCAGCTTTCCTACCCTTACACTGAGGTAGCCCTGTGGTCATGGAGGGAACCACACAATGGCAAAGATTGGTGCTACCAAAAAGTCATAATTTCCAACTAATTGGAACCTTAAGAGTAGATGACAATCTTTTTGTTCTCCTAATCAATGCTTTCTCATGCCTTTTGGTGATTGTTTAAACCATTGTCATTTTCTTCAGACATCCATTTTGCTCTTAGAATGTAACTAATTTAACAAAGACAGTAGAAGTTTCCAAGCAAGAACTCTGCCAGGTCAAGTGGACAAGTACTAACATATCTCTCTCATTCCTTTACACTTGCCAATCCCTTCTCCAGGGCCTGGAGTCCAGAGTCGGGGCTCCTGCTAGCTCTCTGATGTCAACTCTGTCCCTGCCTGTCACAGAGAAAATGCTTCAGACTAAAGACAGCTAGCCGCTCCATCTGTACTCTTTACCACTTTTTCCTTCTGTCTCCTCGAGGACTTTACTTGTCTCTTCTCCTTCCTACTTGCTTCAAAATATGCTCATTTTTCTCTGATATTAACAGGAAAAAAAGTACTTCTTTTTCAAATTAAAGACAGTGGCAAATTCTATCCCTCTTTATTCACTCTAGATTTCAGTCCAATCTGTCTTCATTGTAACTATGCTTCATCATCACCTCTACCTCAATTACTGCCTATAATCTTGCCTCCAATTGGTCATCCTGGTGCCAGATTGGTCTCTAATACATTTTTTGCCTCTTCATGAAATTAATACTTTCAACTAAAAGATAGAGTCATATCACTCCTTTTTAAAGAAACATTTTAATGAATTCTTATTGCCCACAGAATAAAGACCAAATGTCCTAACATGCTAAGCCAGTTTTTCTTTCTATGGCTTCTCCTTATTTTATTAGCCTCATCTCTCACCACTCTACCCTTACACTTTTAGCTTCAATAGGACTCAGCCTTTTTCAGCTTCCTGAACACATCGTGTTCTCTTTCTCCTCAGAACCTCTTCCCTTTCTACTCACCTTGCCTAAATTTCCCTTTCTTCTCCCAACCTGGCTAGTCCCAACTTGTCTTTCTGTTCTTAGCTTAAATGCCACCTCCTTTAGGAAGCCTTCACTGACTTCCTATGACTATTAGATACCCCCATATTCTCCCATAACACTCTGTTTCTACCTTCATTCCAAAAAGGTATGACACAACATTGTAATTGCCTGTCCAATTTCCCAAGTACCTATCAGACTATAAACTCCTCGAGGACACACATAATGACCTGTGCATTGTTCTATCCTGGGTGTTCTGAGCATATAGCAGGTGCTCAAAATATTAGTTGATTTAAATTGAATATTTTGTTAGGAGGTCTGGGCCTGGTGTAATGTGGACTAAATGTCTGCTTGGCCTGTGTGTGTGAGTCCCATTCCTTATAAACTGCTTAGAAGATGGTCTCTGAGAGTACTTCTGTGCCTTAACCTTGCTGGTTTCTTCCTCTGGGCCTTAGACCTTATCCAACAGCACCATTTGGTAGCTAGAACTACTCCCTACTGACAACTTTTTTGGTGTTAACTATTGGCTCCTGTATTTCCAAGGCAGTTTAGGACAGTGGATTTAATCTTGGACTCTGCACAGAAACAGACTTGGATGTTAATCCTATTCTAGCATTTACTAGCTATGTGAATTTGAATTTGAGTAAATATCTTACCTTCTCAGAGCCTCCATTTCCTCTCATGTAAAATAAGGTAAGCATATTTATAAAGCATTGTGAGAGTAAAATGAGATTATAATATCCACTAATTCAATATTTCAATAAATACTATTTTCCTTTATCTCTGACCTTCCTCCTGCTGGATGCCTCTAGGCAATAAATGCTTTCCTAAGGAGATATACCTCTTTCCTCCTTTCTTTCTTTTCTTCCTTCCTTTCTTTCTTTCTTTCTTTTTTTCTCCTTCCTTCCTTCCTTCCTTCCTTTCTTTCTAGGATAAAGACTTCTTTGATATTTAATATTATTTTATATTAGTTTCAGGTGTACAACATAATGGTTAGACAATTATGTAATTTATGAAGTGATTCCCCTGATAACTCTAGTACTCACCTGGCACCATACACATTTATTACAATATTATTGACTATATTCCCTATGCTGTACTTTACATCCACATGACTATTTTGTAACTACCAGCTTGTGCTTCTTAATCCCTTCACCTCACCACATTTTTCTTTAAATTCTCAGATTTCACGGCTTGCTTGTTCTTTCCACTAGGCTTTGTTCTGATAAACTTTTGATACAATGTTCTGAATACCAAATCAGGACTGACAAGTATTCCTCCTGACTCACTGAGTCTAGACTACATCCTGACTCTCAAAAGTCTTGCTTGATTTTACAATATTTGGTAAATACAGAATTGAATTCATTTGAGGTATGTATTTAATAAACCTTGTCAGCAACACTCAAATTGAAAAAAAATGAAGAATATTTTGGTTGTTGGCATCCTCCACTATATCAGTCAGGAATGCATTCTGTCACAAACAACAGGAAACCTATTATAACTTAAATAAATGAAATTTCATTTTTCTTAAATAAAAGAAGTCCAAAGGTAGACAATGCCAGGATGGGGTTACTATTTGACAATGAATTAACATTAGCAGCTGGATTCTAAATTATCTCTGTCCTGCTTCATCATCCTGAACATGTCTTTCTTATGCTAGTCAATTCATGGTTGCATTGTGGCTGCTGTATTCAAGGTACCACAAGCATGTATTGAGCAGAAAGAGGGAGAAAGGGCAGATCCAAGGAGAAGATATCACAGAAACCTTTCACCAGGCCATCACTAGTTATGTAAGTCTGAAGTCTGTCACAGTTTTCACTAGAGTAGAATACTACTAGAGTAGTGTTTTGAGTGGAGCTGCATTCATTCCCCTCTGAAGGTTCTAGGGTAAAGTCTATTAGTTGACTTTTACAACTTCTTGAGGCTGCTCAAATTCCTTGGCTCATGGCCCCTTCTCTCCATTTTCAAAACCAACAATGTAGCATCTTTCCGACCCTGCTTCCATCTTCACATTGCTTTCTCTGACAATAGCAAAAAAAATTATTTGCTTAAGGATTAATATGATTAGGTTGATACCACCCAGATAATACAGGGTAATTGACCCTTTCTGGGTCTTTAACTTTCATCACCTCTGCAGAGTCCTTCTTGCCATGTAACATAACCGATTCACAGGTTCCAAGGATTAGAACATGGGCATCTTTGTTGACACTTTTATTCTGCCATCTTTGTTGACACTATTATTCTGCCTAACACACTGCCCATTGCACTTTTGTGTTTTGGAAACTTTTGGACTAGATCCCCAAACTTTATAATAACTTTATAAATAAAGTCAACTACCCAAAGATTAGATGCAATATGGAATGAGAGAGCTTCAAGGAATCCTTTGAAGTCAAATATTTGTCTCTGAGGACCCCATTCCACAAAGTTCATACATTCTTTTAGAAGTTAATTGAAAATTTCACTCTGTGTTTATGTAAAACACCATAAAGTCATTGCATCCTCTTCATAGGAATTTGCAGAAATGCTCAAGACAGAAATATAGATTGAGACAGGGTTTTGAGATTAGGAGTGATGTAATCTAGTGGTCGGAAATTTCCTCTTAGTTAAATGTAGGAATTACGGCTATGTGGCCATGAGTTTAGCTAACAATCATTAGTCATCCCTACATCAAGGCCCTTTATGTGTCTTCTGAGTCCTGTGAATGGGACATTCATCAGACGAAATTGTATTGGTTCCTAAAGCATATCCCATATTTTTTGGCATTTTTGTTGGATACAAGAAGTGGCAAAGATGCTAAAAATGCCACAGGATAAAGAGCTCCAAGGAGCAGAAATAATAAAATTAGTTTTTATTATTCTTGGAGATTATTTTTTCAACATACCTTAGTCATTTTTTGGTCCACATGTCCTCATATTATGTAAAAGAAGGAAATTTCAAGAAAGGCAAGTTAGAAATTCATTAAATAAATGCTTTTAAAAAGATCAGGACTATAGTGTTTAATGGATATATATAGCCACTCTCTGTCCTTTAGCAATTTTTCCCCTCTACAAATAAGGCCTGAAAATCCCATTTCTGCTCCCCTTTATTCTACTGTTATAACTTTTCACAATTCATTGGAATTCAGTGCCATTATTGGTAAACAAACACAGATGTCCCAGAAAGTTCACAAACACTACGAATTATATGTGATTGACTGAGAGTTTTGAAATGACATTACAAGTTTGTTCTAGTTCCCATTAAAATAAAGTAAGGCAAAGTTGTATTCTGAAATAGCTATAGTAAAAGCAAGAAAATGTCAATAATAAGCAAGGCGTGTTTAGTGGATATGGGCATATGACCAAAGATTTTAAATACAAAGGATGGAGGCAAAACATTTTAAAAGGAGATTTGTCCATATTATAAAGAGCCTTGAGGGTTTAGAGCAACAAGTATAAAAGACACATGGACAAAAACTAGGGAGGATAGAAATGGGAGGAAGGTGAGGAGGGCTGGGGTGGTGGGCTGGGATGGGAGTAAAAGACAGAAAACTGTACAAGAACAACAATTAAAATAAAGGGGAAAAAAAGAGCCTTGATTGTGAAGGTCAGGAATAGACTTTATTTTGTAATTCAATTGTTTATTAGAATGACTTAGTTGAAGTCTTAAAATATGTGCATAATGACAGAGCAGATAATTAGCTGGTACTTAGGGTCATGGTGTCTTTTTGTAGCCAAAGTCCATGCTGACTGGTCAGCAAAGCAATTCTGATTTGGTTGGTGTTCTATCATGTCACTTGTCAAATCCTTTAAATAACACCCTTCAGTGGTTGAGCCCTCTCTGCAGAGAGTCTGTTTCACTGGGTCTGGGTGAGTCTGAGGATAGAATGCTTTAAAAATTTCCCAGGTAATTCTAATATGAAGTGAGGACAAAGACATGCTGCTGTAGATAAGTGGAAATGACTGAAAGTTTTCCAATATGGGAGTGACATGGTGAATATATGAATTTAAGGAACAACTAATCTGGAATGGACTGAAGGGATAAAGAGATAGAGAAATTATTTGTTTATTAATGTGACAAGTAACTATTTACATGTAGTTTTGGGCACTGAGCTACAGTGCCGATCCAGTTGAAGAAATAGGAAAGGCAGTGCCAGAAGAAAGAGGCGACTTTGCAGATATTAAGATCAGACAAGCAGTACTATATGAAGTCAGTAAAGGAGAGGACTCAAGAGACTCTGAAGTTTGTGTCCTAGTGAATGGGAGGATTAATGTTTAAAAAAATTAAAAAGAAGAGACAGCCCTGACAGGATAGCTCACTTGGTTGGAGTGTCATTCTGGACACCAAAATGGTTGTGAGTTTGATTCCCAGTCAGGGCACATACCTAGGTTGCAGGTTTGATTCCCAATTGGAGCACATACAGGAAGCAACCAGTTGCTGTTTCTCTCTCACACTGAAGCTACTCTCTTTCCCTCTCCCTATCTTTCTCTTCCTTCCTCTCTCTCCCTTTATCTCTCTCTAAAAAATCAATAAACATATCCTCAAGTGAGGATTAAAAAAAGGCAGAGACAATTTCAGGGTCATGATGAATTCAGTTTAAAATACATGAGACTTGAGGTAAAGGTGGATCATCCAAGAAGAAATGTCTAGCTCACCTTTGGAGAAGCACTAGTTGGAATTTTGGAGTAATTTTAAAAGCTGAGTTACAGATTTCAGAGTCATCCGTGTTGAAATCACTGGAGTGACTAAGATAAAATGTGTGGGGTTATAAATAGAATAGAATGGAGGTCTAAGGGCAAAGGTTTAGGAAAAGAGGGAAGACACAAGAAGAATCTAGATAAGATAGAGCTGGGGAGAAAAATTTGCCTGAAGAAACCACTGTATATTTCTATATGGAGCTTCAGATTTATTTCAAATTCATATAGTGGCATCAGAAGTCAAGCACCTACGTGTGATCTACACTTAATATATTAAATATACACATATGATAACCAAAGATTAGTTTCTGTTACATAGCTTAACTATCATTTTAATAATGATACTGGTTATAACTGAATTCTTGGTTAAATATATACTAACAAGTTGATATGATAGACAAGGGTTACTATTGAATGACCAATAAAATTTGTACAAATTCAATATAAAGTTGGCATAATTGGAATAAACTGTGAACAGCCAAAAAATAAGAACACATGCCAACTAGCCTGGCATTAAAATTAAAGAATGAGATTGATGTTTTTCATTAAGGCTAATGGCCCACTACATGTCTAAAACACTGAGATTCAGATGATAATAGAGTTTTCTAATTGCAGTTAGAGAAATGGAGAAACAATCTAATCCCCTAATTTCTACCTCCATGAGGAAAACAAATTGGTAGACCGAAATATTCTGGATAATCTTTCTCTCAACTTAGTCCATGGTGTAGCAGATATAAAATGCTTTAGACGCAACATGGGAAGGCAGGGGTTTTGGTACTACTTCTGTCTTAACTAACTGTGGGATACCTGGTGTCCAGTTTCCTTGCTTGTAAATATGCCAGAAAATTGGAAAATGACTCAGAGGAAAGGCCTTTTTTTCCATTACAGCCTATGAAAATCTACCTTGTCCTTGTCAGCTATAAGTTTTGTTTCTTATCCCTGGTATTTTTCATTATTTTATTGTTCATTTCTTAGACTTTTCTTTTAGTTACTGTGACTAACTTTCTAAAGACAACTGAAAAAAAGACATTAAGTAATGTTATTAAATTATATTCAATGGAATTTACTGAGCACTTAGGCTCAGCTGCACAGGAAACATAAAAGAAGTATCTGCCCTCAATAAGGTATCCAAATGCTTAGGAGAAACCAGATCAATGTGCAAGCAAATATTAATTTATAAAACAAATCAGTATATGATGAAGGACCCCAAATGGCAAATACAGTAAGAGATATATTGTTAAGAACAAACAAACAACAACAACAGAGTGAGCCCAAAGGACTCTAGAAAGGTATAATAGAGAATTTGATACTGCATTTAAAAGATGAGTAGGCGTTGAGTAAAGACAGGGAGAACCAAAGAAACAAAAGTGTAAAAGCTGAAAAGGACTGGGGGAGTTCTGAGCAGACCATTCTGGAAGGACAACCTAATCCCTGCTCAAGTGATTACCATGTTAGTTAGCTTCCTGGTTCTTGACTACTTCCATTTCTGACTTATAAAGAATTTTAAGTGGTCAGAAGACTCTGAGTAGTGAGCCAGAGAGAGGAAGGAACATAGTTGCACTGTAATATAGTAGGACATCCTTTACTTAGTTAAGCATTGATACAGCGCTATTCTCAGTAGGTACTAGGCCTGGTTTAAGAATGTTCACACATTCACTCGTTTAGTCTCCATAATAACCCACATAATATAGGTATTATTGTAATCTCCATCTTAGATAGGAGAAACCAGAGGCACACAGAGGTTAAGTAATTGTGTGGTCACACAGCTTAGTTAAGGGCTAGAGCTGGAATTTGAGTCCAGATAGTTTGGCTTTAGAGCCCTGACTCCAATGTAGAAGTGGCTATGTAGGTAGGGCAGGGTCATATTAGAGAGGATTTTGAAACGCAGATGTAGGAGTTGGTATTTTACTCAAAGAACAGAGAGAAATTCTTGAAGGTTTTATTATTTGCATAACATGATAAAATTAAGCAGGCACTAGTGTGTGGAATTGACTAGAGGGGAAACTACAGCAATATTATTTTTCTCTCTTTTTTTTCTAAAGTGCAGTTTTAAATGTGCTAAGCAGCCAATATGTGACTCTGACCCACAGTTCTGGTTTAGCTAAAGTACTCTGACTTTTTTTTTTTTTTTTAGATTTTATTTATTTATTTTTAGAGAGAGGAGAAGAGAAGGAGAAAGAGAGGGAGACAAATATCAACGTGTGGTTGCTTCTCATGCGCCCCGTACTGGGGACCTGGCCCACAACCCAGGCATGTGCCCTGACTGGGAATTGAACTGACAACCCTTTGGTTCACAGCCCTCACTCAATCCACTGAGCTACACCAGCCAGGGTTGAATTACTCTGACTTTTGAATGACGCTTGCCTCCTTGTTCCAACGTTTTAAGTTAAACCATGGGAACATAACCCAAGTGCAAGGAAGTGATTAGTTGGATTTACTTTTTCTCTATGGCTTAAAGTACCTATACCAAAGCTATTTTGAGGGGAATCTTGCCACTTGCCTGTCTGTCTGTCTGCCTTCTTCTCCGCTTACACAAGTGTTGTTTTTCCCCAGCTGCCATTGCCTTTTCAAGCTGAGGGCGCTTGCCACACTTCCATGAGGCAATGTGAGCAACTGATCAGAAAAGGTCTTGGTGCCTCCAATTAAAACCTGTTCAATAAACATGAAAATTCAAGCACTCTAATACTAAAATCAAATCCCTGGTGGGCTGTTGATAGACTTTTTATTAAAGGTTTGCCAAACTTTAATAAGACTGATAACAAAAAACTGCAAATCTCTTCAAACTATTCTGTAAACATTTGGATAGGGTTGAAAATAAGAATACAGAGTACATGCATTTCACTGATCTGTTCTTTTCAGCTGGCTTTCATGTTACAAAATCAGCAACATATGTCGGCAGATCCAATTGACCTTCAAGCCAGAGTTTGAATATCTTAGGTGTATGTCACCTCATCTCTGGCTTTGATCTGTTGTAAGGAAGAGCAATATAATTATTAGCACATTGTTCTGTGCAGCTGACAGAGCATCTGGCATTTTAAAAATGCTTTTGAGATGCCTAAATTGATTTGAAAGTTGGTTGTAAGGGAGCTTGGAAAAGATGCAATATCCTTACAGCATTAGCAATTAAGAGAAATCAGAAGCAAGGTTGATCACTACAAAGTTATAGCTGGAAATAAAATACCTAAGAATGATTAAGGAAAGAATTAATGTAAAAATGATAGCACATAAGTCTCCCTATGAATGATTATTCCACTCTCTTCCTGATACAGACAATTTAATTACATCTCCTTTTTGTAGCATCACCATCCACCTGACTATGGTGACTGAATTTCCATCATGGACTGTTTTGTCTGAGTTTCCATTATAAATAGTAATTTTTGAGTTTTAAAATCTCAGTCACTTCAAATTGCTTCAGATTTTAAGTTGGCATATGGGCTGTTAGTCCAGCTGCCATTATGTAAAGGGAAAAAAACTATTTGAAGTCTTTCAAGACAGTTCTGAGTAAAAAATAAAAGTATACAATTTTCATGCTTTCTTTTCTCAATCTCTAGCCTGAAAGTAATGTGCAAAAGAGTTAGCCTAAAATGTTTCAATACTGGTTTTGATCCAAATGAATGAAAAATATCTCTATTCATTTGAATGAGGATTACTGTCATAACAAATATTTGAAAGGGAAGAAAAAGTACAGTGTTCTTTCAAAAAGAAAGACAAAAAAATAACTGTAAAATATCTAATTAGAAATGCTGGTTTTGATCCATTCCCCAACATCAAAATAGTTCCTAGGATATTTCTAACAAAACTAATCATTTTTAAGGCAATTTTGCATTCAATTTTAGAAATTTTAGGAGTAAATCTCAAAAATATCCTCTTAATTTATCATGCTAAAATCTCATATATATTTTTTCCTTATGTAATCTTTTTTATTGATAATGTACTTATTGATGAATTGAGGCACAATTATTCTTATGGACCATTTTTCTATAATGAAAACAATGTGAAGTACCAAAATCAAAGTACTGTTGACCTTGCTTTATAAAGTATGTCTGTATTTGTGGCTGAGAAGGAACGATACAGTTGGTCAACTGTTAGTTATGCATCTGTGTATTACCCATGTTACAACAGATATGAGGTAAACACTTAATTCTGTGATGGCCTTTGTTTCCTTTCCCGAGTTGTAATGCTTTTAGGACATATAAAGTAATATTGAAACCACATCTCTTCTTCCAAGAAAACGTCAATATGTAAACTTGTAAGGTTTTTTAAAACTGAAAAATCTCTAATATTGACTTTGGTACTCTACATTTTATAGTATTTATGTATATATAATATACATAATATATGTTTATTTAAAATATAATTCTTTAATCATGGATATATTATTAGTGTTAAGAAGTAACATCCAGTAACTACCCTTGAACTCTAAAATTAAAAAATCCAAACACTTGAAAAAGTTATGAAAAACTAAAGAATTTAATGCCGCTAAAAATGTAGCTTTTAGGAAATGCAAAGTGTACTATGTGTGATCTCATAATCTCAAAGTTTTTGCTGTACTCTGCAATATCAAACAAAATCATGCATATTCATCAACAAAATCCCCAAGCTCAGTCAATACTTGGAAGGAAGGATACCTCATCCCATTACCTACCTACCCACCCTCCTGCCACCTACACACCAATATGTATCCACATAAGTGTAGTAACAGAGGGTCAGATTAGAATTTTATGAAGAAGCCCATATAGAATCAGTGATACTCTTTGACTCAATCTTTGTGGAGTAGATGTCTAAAGAAGGTAAGAAGATGTGTGAGTTTCGACCTCTGCTGTATAAAAGTCACACTTTGAAAACTCAGAAAATATAGCTCTGACTAATGTACATGGTTGGTGTATATTACAAATTTTCTTCAGCACCCGGCTCCCATTTAGCATTACAAATAGCCATGCTTTTTATAGACACTATCTCCTATGTCCAATCACACTTATTACTTATTATTTTTCAAAGATCAGATATAAACAGATGTATAATGTAGGGTCTTAGTCTTGAGTTACCAGCAATTCAAAAACTGTTCAGGGTGACAGGTAGGAGAGAGATTTTCCAAGAGATAAAATTTCTCTATACTTGGGGGTAGAGATCCTTTAACCTGAATGCTTTATCACTCATGGTTTCTCTTGGGAGATGGGCAGGGCAGGGATGGGGGAGAAATAAAGAGCAAGGATGAAGAGCAACTTTTTGAAAAATGGTGGCACTTTTACTGTTATTAAACATGATCATCCTTGAGTAATTTGATATAGAGGAGAAAATTAGGTTCGCTAACATTTGTGTAAGAGAATAACCTACATGGGGAAGAAGAAGGCAGAGACAAAAAGATAAATATGATGGAAATATAACAGACTCTATTTTCCAATCAAATGTAAGTTACCTGCCAATTTTTCAAGTAAATCTTTCAATTAGCATAAATAATCAGAAATAAGATTTGCATATTTTATTTCAAATAGCTTACATTCTTAGTATCTCAACAAAGCATATCCAATCTAATTCTTAAAAAATTATAAAGCCTCCTATGATAAAGGCATTTATAAAAACACCATTTTTAAAATAAATATGGTAATGATCTTTCAAACCCCAATATTTGTATGAATTGTTCTCTTTGCACATATCACAATTTCAATACAGAAATTTAACTGTTTATTAGGAGAAAGAGCAACCAAATTTTAGAAAGCCATTTAAAAATAAACGATTGACCCCACACTATGTTAATATTTAATATATTTAGTATTTCTTAAAAGAATGTAATATGGTATTTTTTCAGTTTTCTCCTACTTTACTAATAGTTTCTTTATGCTTTTAACTTTAGGAAAGAGAAATATCCAAGTTCTTTTCCCATGAAAGAAACCTAAATGGCGAGTGTGGTGATTAGAATTGATAAAATCCAGTGAATGAAAAGAAAGAGGGAAGGGAAGGGAAGGGAAGGGAAGGGAAGGGAAGGGAAGGGAAGGGAAGTGAAGGGAAGGGAAGGGAAGGGAAGGGAAGGGAAGGGAAGGGAAGGGAAGGGAAATATTTTAGCCTTCGTCTCTGTTCCATAACATTCCAGTGTGCCCACATGCAAGCATATCAGATTTAACCCAAACCTTTGAAGTAAGGTATAATTCCCCTCATGAGTCTCAGATGAGGAAGCTGAGACTCAGAAAGCTCAAAATCTGCCTAAGGTCATGATACTCAGAAACCGAGATTAAAAATCCTTGGTTGTAATCCACAGAAGCACAATCTGAAGCAAGGGGATTCTGAACATGAGAGCTTAGAAACTAAAGTGTTAGTAACTGTCATAAAGAGATGCACTTTTGGTTTGAACAAGGATATTTTGCTGAAGACAGCAATCAGCAAAGGGGCTGCCCTACAGTCCTTGGAATTATTTTCTGAAGAACAAAAGCAGAGTCTATACCTATTTTGCCATTCACATTCTTCCCATCTCTTTCATCCATCAACTGCAAATTTAGGGATGGCTTTAAAAACTGCCTTGAAGCAGTCTTAAAAATAGATAAATCTGACTGGTTTTGTGGAGTATTTATAGGGTTCTACTGTTATCTGATGAAGTCAAGCTCACCAGAGTTTGGTGGGACTTGTTTCCATGGAGATAACATTTAAAAGTTGTCAGTTCCAAAAATGGACATCTCTTAAAAAGTGTGGATCTCTTACCTGCCCTTTCCCCACCCCTAATCCAATAGCATTGTGGCTTTAGTCCTCATTTTGCAGCCTAAGTATACCTGAATCCTAAACTTCTATCAGTTCTTTCTGTGAGTGCCAGAACCATAAGAAGAATCTCCATTAAATTATCTAGAAATTTCTGTGGAAATAAAGGGCTAGAGGAAGGAGCTGACCAGTTCTTTCTCATCTGGTATTGTAGCAAGATTAGCAATAACAGACTGTGTGTCTGACAGGCGTGTCACTGGAATCAAGTGTAGAGATACCTAGGTGGCTTGAAGACTCTGAGTTTTAATAAAGGAAAACATTTTATGAGAGAGGAAGAATTTATTTTAAGTATCATTCAGGAACTGTATTTTACAAAAGTTTCCATTCTATAGTCTTAGGGTACATATATTTAAATGACTAGACATTTAATCCAGTAACAAATTATTGGCCTTACAGAATTGTGTGGTCCCTTTATAGGCAAAGAAATTGCTATGATAAAAATATTATCATGTGTTTGTTGGTTTCATATAAGTTCCCCTCAAACTAGAAAAGATCCCAATTATTAACCTAAGATTAATCCCATTCTTTCTACCCACTGCTTGTTGTAATGCCCGCTGATGAGTGTCATAACTGACATCTTAAATAAAGTGCTCCTCCTCAGCAATGCCCAAATATGCCTAAAATTGCAGACGACAGTTGTGAGCTTTTCTGCCTGCTTATCTGTCTGCCTTCAATGTAACCCTAAATTGGGCCTCAGAAGGTATAGTGTTTAATACAGATTCCGGGCACAATATACCTTCTCACAATTAGTTGAAAGTGCTGTTTTGTAATTAAAGGGTGAAGTGGGGCATGATGAACATATGGAAAAGGAGACCCTTAATAAGTGATGGAGCCTTCAAAAGAAATTGCTAATTAGTATGCATTTGATGTGCACTATACCAATTTTAAGACTTTGCCTTGAATAAATTGCTATGTTGGGTGTTCGAAGGAGTGGTGAGATTAGCATTTACAAAGGGGGCAATTTTCTGTCTTCTTGACTCTGTTAAATGGAGGAAATAACTTCCAAGACTGCAGCAGTAGTTAGCCCATCAATCATTCTCACAGCTGGAAACTGGGGATCCCAAATGCTAGATCAGTTAATCCGTCAGCTAATAAGTTCATAGTGGCACCATATGGTGCAGGGCCACTCCACACTGGGACAAGGACAGAACTGTTTATACAGACATGCTGCTTTCTCAGGTAGCTCCCTGCTGACAGAACCCTTTGTTCTGAAGGATCAATTTACTTTGCACAGTAAATTGACTGAATTGATCAGTTCAGAGCATATAATTGTTGGCTAATCCTGTGGAATCATGTCCCATCCATGTGAGAGGGACAAAGGGGTGTTGCCCATGGCCTAGTCTGGGGCACCATCCTGGGGCTATTCTCATCGGACAGGCTGGATACTGATTAAAGGACTGGTGGATGGTAGATATGTACTAAGCATTGACTTCAAACACCAAAGGGAAGAGAAAATCCGCAATGCTTAGAAGGGCTTTTCCGAGTATCTTTACTCATCTGATACCACAACTTAACTGGAATTAAAAACAGTCAGTCCAAGCAATTTAGGTACAGACCCTTTTGCAACTACTCACCTGGAAGAACGAGGAGGTGCCATACTACTCCATGTCTAAATCTATTAAGTAACGGCACTCATGCTTATTTCTAATTCCTTTTCAAGAAGGAAAGGAGTTAAGAAAGAAAAAGAAGCTAGAAGTTCAACAGAGAGGTCCAGGAAATTATGGAAACTGCAAGTTAAGTGAGAAACACAGGCATCCACTGTTATGCCTGTGTATGGGAAAACGCATTGAGGCTTTTCAGAGCAAATGAAAGCAGAATCTTCCCATCCCTGTACATTGATGTGAACCCTGCAGCTTTGTTCTATAGATGTGTTTGATCTGACTTTGTTTTTTCCTTCTCACATAAAAAATAAAAGAAGAATAAATAAAATGAAAAAATTCCACCAATAGAGATAAATGTTGGACATAGTTCCCTTCAACTGAAGGTTTTCTTCAATAGCTAGTGTCAATAGAATCATTTCACATCAATGGTTTAAAAAGAGAATTGTGTTCAATAGGAACTGAAGCCATTTGGAGTTGCTGGGAGGACATTTACTTATTAAATGTCTGAACAGTAATGAACTTTATACAACAACACCAAGAGTTTCCATCAATTAGAGAGCTATTGATTTCTCTACTTATTTTATTTAGAATGGCCAAGACTAATGTAATAAGGAGAAAGTGCAGCAAGTTTTGGGTTTGACAATATGTGGAATCTTAGGCGTTATCTCAGTTTTCTCTTCTTTAAAGCAATACATAAAGAGGAGCATAAAATTTAATGGCAGTTGATGTATTTTTACTATGAAAATTTAAAATGAACAATTTATAAGTATAACCAGTTTAATCTTCCCAAATTCCTATATGTCTGTAATTTTTGTCCCTTCATGGAATTTTGCATTTGTATTGTATCACATTCACAGCATCCAAGATTCTGCAGGATTAAAAATAAATAAATAAATAAATAAATAAATAAATAAATAAATAAATAAAGCAAAACCAATAAGCATGTGTGTGTTTTATTTTAGGAACTGCCAAAATCAGAATAAGGTAAAATATAAATAATGCTGTAGAAGCACTTTAAGCTAAACTTGTGAAATTAAAAAAAAGCAGAAAATGTAAATTATGTTAAGAAAACAGAAGTGAGAGTCTAATGTGAAAGCAGGCACTTTGCCAAAAAAAAAAAAAAAAAAAAAAACCCTCTTTTTTAGAATGCAAAAGGCCCTTTGTGATTTTTGGTAAAATTTTCTCTCTTAAATGTTATCAGATTGGATTCGCCCTCTCCACAGATTGTACATGAGGCAATCTTAAACTTTTTCTGAGTCATTCACGTGCCATTTTTTTAACTATTTTAATAGAAGTTTCCCAAGTGTACACTCATAAGTCAATTTGAATTTCCAGGCCCTGAATTACCAAGATCAAATGCATCTCCTTAGCCATAACCTGCAGTGTCACCAAATCTTCTCCCCATCCCACCTCAACATTACCATACTGCAGAGGTAATACCAACGTGCTTGCATTTTAAACCTAAGGCTATAACTCATAGTCATTGAAATATATGTTTATTTTGCCTATTCATGGAAGATTGTATAATTGAAACTGAGTAAAACTTTATAATAATTTACATTTTTCATCTTTAATGTTTTTTTAAATATAGGAATAGGTTTAAAGATGTTAAAAAATTATAATTTCATCAAAATATTGCCCAAGAGTTTCCACCCTATTTTTTATTTTATATGTACTTTTGCCTTTCCTCTGCTCTTTAGACTCCTTATCATAGTTACACTGGAAATCTCTGAAATATTCCATAAATCAGAAAATGGAGAATGCCCTTCACAGGAGAATGTGTTCTAACTTTTAAGAGCAATTTTGAATCCATTATCTCAAAATCTTTATATAACATCTTCAAAATATTTAACCTATTTATTTTTAAATGAACAGAAAATAAGGAACCTAGGGAAAATATGTGCTTTCTTCTTCCCTTTGTTACTACTGACCTTCTACTCCCTGGGCCTTTCTTAGTGAAGACAAAAACTTCCCTCCTGTCTCATTATAGAATGTCTTCTTATAGGCTCTATCTCCTAAATGCATCATTAGATGTGTTTTCTTTCTTCTGTAGTTTCAGAATGAAGAAATGCCTATTCAAGGGCTTTAGAAATTTGCTGGTTTTTCAGAACGAGCCTTGGGCGTATGGGTTGGTCAGTAGAGTTCTTCATAGACTAAAACAGGCAAAGGTCAAGACTTGGGTGATTTCTCTTTATGGTTACAACAATTTCTCTACCCACCCATCCAAAAAATGTTAATCTAAAATTTATATTTCGCTTCCTTACTTATTTTATCTCCTTAGCAATGATCCTTATTTATCATATTGCATAATTTGCTTATTTATCTTTTTATTGTTCCCTTCCCCAAATATAAGCCAAATAAGGGTAGGGATTTTTGTTGATTTTTATTTACCCCTGTGCCCTAGTATCTTTTAGTACTTAGCACATAGTAAGCCCTCAAATATATTGTTGAATGAATGAAAATAACCTATAATCATTGTTTAAAATCTTGGAACAAGTTATATTATGTAAAAATCAAATTAAATATACTAATTTCTGCCAATGAACTAAATTATTTCAAAAGATTATTTCGAGTCTTTTTGTAGATTTGCTCTACTATCAACTAAGTAAATGTTTATTTTTTTAGATTTCAGGTTATCTGTAAATAGAAAAAGTAGAAAAGAGTGATGTCCATTTTTGAGTTACTTGTTTGATATTTTAGTTAATGATTTAATATAATACAGACACTGAAGCCTAACAATAGGTTTTGGGGTTATCCATGCATTTAATTTCATTCATATTATTGTCCTATTTCTGTCACTATAAATTGCTAGGATTTTATACTTTGATATAGAAAGTTTACAGTTTTAAATACTTAATATTTATAAGAACCATTTATCAAAGTTATTATAGTTACATATGTATAATAGGTTACACAAAGATGACTTTCTTCTAAAAGTTTTTTGTTTGATTAAGTGGCATTTTGGAGACAGCTCTTACCAGCTCATGTGTCTCATCAAAGCTCCTCCCCTAGTAAAATCAAACTGAGATCTTGAAATTGCCCTTGGAGGGGAGAACTTCAAAAACTGATAAATACTACAAATAGAGGTTGTTAATATTCATCAGCATACTGCTAGTCCTATCTGAATCTGATGAAACTAAAAGTGAGCAAGCTACTAAACAGAAAAGGAGATACAAGTAAAATGCTTTTGATTCATATTAACCTGAAAAACAACACTAGAAAGACTTCCCAACTTCCTCACCCATCTATTTTCTCTTTTCCTATCAAGCCATGAAGAAGACATTCAAGTATTACTCCAGATGAAAAGGTTTTCCATACAAAGTATTTTTCCAGGCATCCAATAGGTGATTATAAGATGAAAGATGATGGTATAGAGGTAATAAATCATAACCAAAGGGAAGGAAGAAAAGCTTTTTTATGACTCCCTTTGAAATGCAGGATGTCAGTCTGTATGGAGTACTTTGTGCCACACCCTCTTCCTGGTACTTCTGTACAGAATTATTCAGAAATGAACAGAGAAACAGGAAGTTGCTTCTGATTCACTTGCAAGAGTGGTGTGAGTAATACATTTGTGTAAAATTCACTAGAGGAAACCATGAGAGTCTGACTAATTAAGAGAAAAAAATCTTTAGTAGGGCAAAGAATAATGGCATATTTAAATAGAAAAAAAAAGAAGCCACAAAGGTCCAAGTTTTGGTGCTTCGCTTGTGAGATGTGTTTAAGGAAATTGTATAATTCCTTGAACAAAAAAATATAGACTCTATGTTTGAATTACTTAGCTTTTTAAATGGATGTTCACATATTTTAATGCTTTTTGTTTCTTAAAATATCTTTATGTGTTGGAGGGTTGTGTTAAAAAAGAGATCTGAAAAAAGTACTACTGTATAATTTATACAGTAAAATGAGCAGTGAACTCAACTTGTTTTTAACTTAAAAAATCAAAAATATTTTATTGATTTTAAAAATTAATCAAAGTTTAAAAGTTATACTTGCACACTAAGATATAATAGAAACTTAATGCTGTAAAAAAACTTAGAAATTATTTGACCCTCGAGAGCAAGTGTAAGAAATGCATGTTAACATTCACCACCCCAAACACCCATCAGACATCACTAATTGACTACACTATTCTTTGCCACTGTTTCCAAACTGGATTTCACATCATGGGTAGCCCAATGCTCCAAACGACCACTAAAACTTGTCAGGAATAACATACAATATGCATAGTTAATGAAAACTACTTTATCTAGTTATAAATACACACTTGCTGGATAAAAAGTTTTAAAAAAATTTTAAAATGTAAGTATCCATTCTAAAGTAAGAAAAATTCTCAGACACCAGAAATGAAGAAGAAACTTAAAGACAGATATATACTTATACTAGCTGACACTGTGTTAGCCAAGGAGATATTCATTATAAACGATATTACTAAGAATTTTGGTCTTAATACTCAAACATTTTCAAGGCATGTGGCTTTGGACTCATCAGAAGTATGGTGCTAAAACTACATGTGCTGCACACACCTGGCACCCTGTAACAGCTCCATCCTCTGAGAAAGGGAGTTGGAAAATTTCTACCCATAGAACTAGAAATGGGAAAGAAAAAAATACCATAAGAGATAACATCTGCAAGTCTTCTCCACACAAGAGTTTATAATCTGTAGTATGCTTCCTGTCTTATTGTGAAATCTCATAAAAAGATTAGAGTAAAACCTAGTTAGAGATCAGTAGAACTTCTGAGGTCCCTATAAAAAATTAACACAAAAATACTGAATTTGGACATTTCCAAATCAAGGGCACAACATTTTCACTTAATGAACAACCACAGCTGAAGGTAAGTGTACAACCAAAGACTATAAATCAAGCAGCATATGATTTATCATGAGAGAAAAGCAGACAGAGCTAAAATAGGAATATAGCACTCCAAGACCTTGAATTAATAAAACAATCTGAAAGAGATCACAAAGCAGTAGGTTTAAAACATTTAATTAAAAATAAGTAAAACTTACAATGAAGGAACACACTATGAAAGAGAACAATCAAAACTGAAAAAGACCTTAACTAAACTTCTAGAACTAAAAGTCACTTAATTTAAAAATTCAGTAAGTGGATTGAGAGCTGATTAGATATAACTAGAGGGAGAATATGTGAACCAAAAGATAGATCTGAGAAGATAACACAAAATACAACACAGAATCAAAGAGTTTGAAAATACAAAAAAAAAAAAAAAAAAAAAAAGGCATAGAGCACAATCTGAAGGAGTTCCAAATACATCTCATAGAAATTCTAGGACAGAATAGAGAGAACTAAAAACTGGTAACATTCAAAGATCATGGCTAAGTATTTCAAAAACATAAAAATCATGAACACTTGGAATAAGGAAGTGCAATTAATCCCAGGTATAATTAATTTATATATATATATGTACATATATATGTACATATATATGTAGCTTAAAACATTAAAGACAGAGACAATTTAAAGACAGAGTAAAAAATATTATGTACAAATAAATGACATTTAGACTGAGAATAGATTTCTCATCAATTATGATAAATGCTAGATGACATTGAAATATTATCTTTAAAGAGCAAGGAAAAATAGCTGCTAACCTAAAACTATCATTCAAGAGGGACAAATAATGATTTCCTGTTTTAAAAACTAAGAATTTTCTTTTTTTTTCTTTTTTTAAATATATTTTATTGATTATGCTATTACAGTTGTCCCATTTCTCCCCCATCATTCCCCTCCACCCTACCCACCCTCTCCCACCCACATTCCCCCCTTTAGTTCATGTCCATGGGTCATAAGTTTTCTAGCTTCTACATTTCCCATACTATTCTTGCCCTCCCCCTGTCTATTTTTTTTCCATTATCTATGCTACTCATTCTCTGTACCTTTTCCCCCTCTCTCCTCCTCCCACGCCCCTGTTGCTAACCCTCCATATGATCTCCATTTCTGTGGTTCTGTTCCTGTTCTAGCTGTTTGCTTAGTTTGCTTTTGTTTTAGGTGTGGTTCTTGATAGCTATGAGTTTGTTGTCTTTTCACTGTCATAGTTTTATCTTCTTTTTCTTAGATAAGTCCCTTTAACATTTCATATAATAAGGGCTTGGTGATGATGAACTCCTTGAACTTGACCTTATCTGAGAAGCACTTTATCTTCCCTTCCATTCTAAATGACAGCTTTGCTGGATAGAGCAATTTTGGATGTAGGTCCCTGCTTTTCAAGATTTCAAATATTTCTTTCCAGCCCCTTCTTGCCTGTAAGGTCTCTTTTGAGAAGTCAGCTGACAGTCTGATGGGAACTCCCTTGTAGGTGACTGTCCCCTTATCCCTTGCTGCTTCTAGAATTCTCTGCTTCATTTGAATCTTGGCTAATGTAATTACGATGTGCCTTGGTGTGTTCCTCCTTGGGTCCAGCTTCTTTGGGACTCTCTGAGCTTCCTGGATGTCCTGGTAGTCTATTTCCTTTGCCAGATTGGGGAAGTTCTCCTTTATTATTTGTTCAAATAAGTTTTCCACTCGTTGCTGTTCTTCTTCCCCTTCTGGGACCCCTATAATTCGGATGTTGGGACGTTTAAAGATGTCCCGGAGGTTCCTAAGCCTCTCCTCATTTTTTTGAATTTTTGTTTCTTCCTCGTCTTCTGTTTGGTTGTTAGTTTCTTCCTTCTGGTCCACTCCATTGATTTGAGTCCCAGTTTTCCTTCCATCTCTATCAGTTCCCCATGCATCTTCCTTCATTTCACAGATTGTAGCCTGCATTTTTTCATCTAGTTTGTGAGCAAAATCAACCAATTCTGTGAGCATTTTGATGACCAGTGCTTTGAACTGTGCATCTGACAGGTTGGCTATCTCTTCACTGCTTAGAGGAATTGACTCTGGGGCTTTTATTTGTTTTCCGGTTTGAGCCATTTTTGGTGGGGGTTTTTTTGTTGTTCTTGTTGTTTTGGTTTTAGTCTGGTCGCGGCTATTACGTAGTGAGGGGGTGGAGCCTTAGGTGTTCCTCAGGGCGGGGCAGCCCAGTCGCTGGGTTGTGACGCTATAGGTGGGGGCAGGGTCTGAGAAGGAGCAATGGCGCCTGCTCCGCTCTCTCCCGGACTCCGGCCCTTTCCGATGCTTCCCCTTCACCTGGATTATCTGAGCACGCGCGCGTGCTGTTACGTAGTAAAGAGTGGAGCCTCTGGCACTCCCCAGTGCGGGGCAGCCCAGTCGCTGGGTTGTGACACTGTATGTGGGGGTGGGGCCTGAGAGGGAGCAATGGAGCCTGCTCCGCTCTCTCCTGGATTCAGTCCCCTCCGCCACTTCCCCTCCTCCTGGACCATCTGCGCGCTCGAATGTGAGACCACCTGGTCAGTCAGCCAGCCGCCTTGTGCGGCCTCACTGGGTCTGCACAGTTGCCCCCCTGTGCCCGGGGACCACCAGCCGCCACCTGTGCACCTGGGAACTGCCAGCTGCTGCTGCTTGTGTTCCTGGGTCCGCACCTCCACTTTCTCCTGCCGCGACTCCGCCCCTCTTACCGGTCTGGATGAATGGTTGTTGGACTTCCGTACAGTTCAGTTTTCTATAAGTTCTGGTTGTTTTCTTGTTTCTAAATATTTGTTGTCCTTAATTTTGGTTGTGAGAGGAGGCACAGTGTGTCCGCCTACGCCTCCATCTTGGCCGGAAGTTAAAAACTAAGAATTTTCTATTTCTAAATTCTAAATACTGTAAGCTATTTATGGGAAATCAAAACCAGAAAGAAACAATATGAGTGAAATATTGGGAAACATAAACATATGGCTAAAAAGCATTGTCTATAAAAGAAATCAATACATTGTGTATTTTACAGGTATAGAGAAAATAATGAACAATAATAACATGGAAGCCAGGACAATAAATAATCAGAGTTAAATCATCTAGGGGCTCTATTGGTAAAAATGGAAAAATATGAAATATAGAATATTAAATCTAGCATGTATGTGAATTATTTCAAAGGTATCTCATTTTAAAAAATCAGGATGCAAACAACTAACTTACTAGAAAGGAGAATGTAGAGAGAGATAGCAGGAGAAAAGGGGAAAACATTGTTTGGAAAAGTGTTGGTAAATAGAAAATATAATTATATAATAAGCGTTAGATATTCTCAGATTGGATGAGGAAAAAATCCAATCACAAGCAGTTACCAAGAACTATCGTAAAGTTTTGTAATAGGTAATACTTTTTTGCACACTAGAGAATCTTTTTAGTACTACATTTAATACTTCATCTATCACCAAAACAGCTCCTGAGGTAGGTGTTATTATTAGGAAGAGATGGAAAGTAAGTAAAATTCAGTCAGTCTAGCTCCAGATCTGTGTTTAACCACAAGACCTGCTAAGATTATAGTAAGAATAAAGTAACTTTCACTAGTCGAGTGAAAGTTACTTGTTACTATGTTACTTTGTTACTATGCAACAAAATTTTGAGTACTTTTCCCATTCTAACATATTTAACACATAATAAACCTATGCAGTGAGTACTATTATTATCCCCATTTTGCAGATGAGGAAAATGAAGCAAAGAGAGATTGAGTAACTAGCCCAAGTAACAGAGTCAGTCTTGTTTCGTGAAACAATGGTTTTAGCCACAGTGCTATATACTATCTTCCATGATAGCATAGAAAATTTGAAAGTAAAGATAGAAAAAGAGGTTGGAAAAGAATGTACTCCAGGAAAATACTAAGCTAAAAACCTGGTGTCAAAATATACATATTAGATAAAATAAGCCTTAAGTAAAAAAGCAGAATTAAGAATATAGAGAGTTATCATATGATGATAAACACATTCACGCATAAGACTTAACAATCTTGAATTTGCATGTGCTTAATAACATAGCATCAAATCATGCAAAGCAAAACTCAATAGAATAATGAGGAGAAATTGACAAATTTATAATAGCAATGGGAGAATTCGGGAAACTTTCTCAGAAACTAAGCAAGTTTCTGATCAAGTAAGCAAAAAATTAGTAAAGGTAAAACAACTACATTTCCAAGAGATGAAGGAAAGATTTTGGGTTCCCACTGCTAGGTAGTGGTAATCAAGTTTGTAATCCAGAAACAGAGTAACAATTCTTCCTATTTGTGCAATTTATTTAAAAAGTAATTTAATACATAACATTTTAAAATCTCTCTACAACTGAATTTCTCAGTACCACTAAGTAAATAGGATCCAAGAAATTAAATAACCTGTGTTGAGATAATAAGGGAGTTCTCTTCACATATTTTTTAGCAGGAAGATGATTAAGATTGGAAGTATAGGTGATAGCAAAGAGTAATATCTGCCCACCTAGGCATGCAAACACTGACTAGAAATAATTCCAATCTAAATATCAAACAATTTTTACATGAGCAATATACAAGAGAAAACCCTTCTCTGCTTGATTAATTAGAAAAGAATTCTTTGATATCTTCACTATAGGGATTTTGTTATATGAAATGGAGGTTGGCTCTTTTAGGTACAATTCAGTCATCACAAGTAATGAAAGGAAAGAAATTAGCAAGAAACTGAGATACAACCTACTCTCAAAGAGACTGACCAGAAGGTCATTCCAGATTGTTATCAGTTCTAGAGATCATGGCAGTCAGATTCTATGGGACTCTAAACCTACTCAGCATTAGGGTAAACCACTGACATAACATTGTTCTGGTCATTTTTTCTGTGTTCCCTTCTCCCCTTACCATCTGGATTTAGTCTGCATCTATTCTCTGCCTCTGCATAACTTCCCCTACATTATACTCTAGTTCATATAGTTTGACATCATGATCATTTGTGACCAGCTGCCAACTGTCTAATACTCTCCATATTTCCCAAATATCTCCAAATATCATCACATTGGTCTAGGAATGTTCTATGTTAGAATACATTTTCATCCCAGGCCATCTCACAGGCAGCTGTCAGGCCTGTTGATTATTTTCTTCAGATCAGGCAGGCACACATGTAGTCAGCTATGGCCAAGGAAGACATGCTGTTGTAGCCTAAAACATGTCCAGTTAATATGGGCAATTCTTTTTTCTGTGAAGAAACTATGGTTTTAGCATGACTGTGACTTTCAACTAACACTTTACTCATACAAGTTTACTTGAACTCTAAAATATAATAGAATACTTCTTTAAATGCAGAAATCTTTTACCATGTTAGTACTACAGTGAATTCTTTTTCTACCCATAATTATTTTTCAGGCAATAATCTGTATTCACATATTATCTTTATAAAAGACTATTAGAAGCAGATTGTTGTCTACTATGAAAATGAAGTTTCTGAAATTTCAAAGCAAATAAAGTGATTTAAAAGTTCTGTTATTTTTCTATTTCTGTTAAACTCACAGAACCAAATAGAAAATAATAAGTACTACCAATTTGTAATAGTTGTCATATATAGAGTTTTATAGAATCATTCAGGTTGGTTTTTTAAATTAAATTTATTGAAATCACAGTAATGGTAAATACAGGTTTACAAGAATAAAATTTAGATTAAATTTGAATGCATGATGGGAAGAAAAACCAACAGCATATGATTACTGCCAAATGGCCACATCAGACTTATTTTTTTTCTTTTTTTTTGCTTTTGTTTTGTTTCATTTTTTGTGTAGGAGTCCCTAGAGGGCAACAGATACACAGAAAATGGGTTTAACTAACTGGCACCTGTGTTGCCATCTTGAAGAAGACTCCAGAATGATGATGCTATGGATGAACCATGAGTTCAAGATACTCCAAACTATCTAGGAACACTTCCAAAATTTTATTTACAGCATTTTGCGAGAATATAAAAACCTGGATTTTTTTAATGTTAAAAAGAGATATTCTAAACCAGCATAAAATAAAACACAATAGAAATTAGCTTCATTTCTTTCAGGTCTCTACACAGGTATACACACTCAGCAAAACTCCCTCACACCACCATCGATATCTGGAAAACAAAGGTTTCTGTTTCATATACTCTTCTTCTGAATTTTGTTTTCCTGTTTACCAAGCTCAGTCTTGAAAGACTAGCTGCTTCTTTGAACAAAAAAGGCCCTCGGCTGGAACAGCGTAGCTGGACTGTCAGATTCTGAGGACTGAAAAGCTACAAATCTGCAGCGAGCCAACAATAGGGTTCTGTGACCTTTGACACCTCCCTCAGTTGTCTGACCCCATTCCTTTGTCTCTCTGACTTTTAGTTTTGTGTATGTTATCTACAACTCTTTCAAAGATCTGGTGTCATCTTAACATGTTTCTGCAGGAGTTAATTTCCGAATTTCAGATCCTTCCAATAAAATTTACATTAATTTTTTAACATACTTTTCACCCTTAATAAAACTAATATCTACATTTAAAGTGTACTCTTTAATTTCTGAGAATTTGTCTCCAACTGAATATTCTCAATTTCTTCCTGTTGAAATAGAAAATATGTATATGAAGTACATATATGCATATATAAAAACATATTTATATATACCTATATATCAGAATGACAGGCTCACTAAAAAATTTTCAGTTTGCATAGTACATAGCAACAAGTGACCTGTTAAATGATGACAAATCCTTTAGATTATGGCTTTAGACCTTTAACCTTTTGACTCTGGGTTGTATCCAGGGAGCGTGTGAGAGGAAGAATGCAATAAACTGCTTGTAATCTAGTGGTCTCAAAAGAAATTACATCAAAACCAGCTGTTGCACCACTAGTCATTAAAGACTGACAACATGTTAACTAAAATACAGCCATTACATTGAAAAGACTTTTCTCCCCACCCTACTGCTGAATTGCTAGAGGTCTCTTGCCTCACTTAGCATTAGAAAATGTGGATACAACAAAGCAAATTCAACACTTAGATTTAACTAGCAAAATGTTTCATTTGATTGAGACATGACCTCCGTATTTTAAATGCGTTTGAGGGACTGGCCAGTTTTGATCACTGTGCTCTCACAGACAACTGGGAGCTACTTTGGGTTTTACATGTCTTGGCAGCTAGCCTAATTTTATTTTGTGTTGTTCAAAAAAAAAAAAAAAAAGTCTGTGTTTGTGTAAGATTGCACCTATCTTTTTTCTCTACTCTTTTGATAAGAAGAAAGTTGGTGTGTGGGTTTTAATCATAAAGTACAGTTCCCCAATTACCATTTTCTAGCTTCCTTCCACTTGAAACATTGCAGGGCTTTAAGTTGGAAGCCACACCGGTCTATGCCTGACAACCAATCGCATGTCAAAGCTGTGGCATTGAAGCTTGAAATGTGGTGCATATCTTTCTGGGGATTGTCATCGACCCTCACCATCATTTAAAATCCAGCAAATTGTACCTGTAGACCTTAAAGATGCAAATCAAAATCAGTGTGGGAAACACACAGCACTGATTGGAAAACATGTTGCTAAGCTCCTGTTACAAACACAACATGTACAAAACAGAGAGCGCCAAGGATGTCCAAAGAGGTGTCTTTCCCCACCATTTAAGCAAGAGGGGAAAAGCCAGTGACATAGCCACAGTATAAATTCAGCAAGTGGCACCATTCCTAGGGCATCTTTATGACCTGTTCTCTCTCACGCAGGGTTCAAGAAATAACCCTCTCATTAGAAAATGCCCCTTCTTAGAATCTACTCAATAATTTCAAGCTCTCTCTACATTCTTGTTCTGAATTCTACACCAAATTCAACTTTGATTTTTTTGGTTTACCATATTACAAATGTCAAAGCAGATTTAGTAAAAATAAATATTCATTTGTACAAATTAGAAAGTAATCAAATATGTGACCTTATAAGACCTATAGGATATGTTTATTGATTTGAGAGAGAGAGAGAGAGAAAGAGAGAGAGAGAAAGAGAGAGAGAGAGAGAAACATCAATGTGTGAGAGTAACATCAATGTGTGAGAGTAACATCAATTGATTGCCTTCCTTACATGCCCAGACTAGGGATTTAACCTGCAACCTAGGTGTGTGCCATGACTGGGAATCAAACCTGCAACCTTTTGGTGTATGAGACAATGATCCAACAAACTGAGCCACCCTTCCAAGGGAAAAAATATATTTTTTTAATTCGCAGATGCAGGTTCAAGTCTTTACCCATTGAGAAAGTCTGGGGGAGTTTTCCTTTCCCGAGGGCATCTAGAATAAAAATCGAGCATGCTCTTACTCATTCATTTATGCGCTACATAACTGTCAGCCAGCCCCTTAACTCAGCATCTGGCCTGTCAAATCAACCACAAAGCCAGTATTTAAATTCTTGATGTTGCTTTTAAGTATTGTGGTACTGAACAAAGGGCAGTGCGCCAAGGGGTTCCATGGGCTTAACTACCTGTTCTATGCTCTTGGCACAACTTCTCCAGGCTTTAGTTTTCATATATGTAGGGCAACATTGATAAAGCCAATGCTCTCTCACCAACTAGGGTTTTTTAATGAAAATTCAATAAAGTAGTTATGTGCATGATAGGGTTCTATGTAATTCACTCTATAAAGATAACTTTGAATACTTTTATTACCTCCTGCTGCTACCTAATTCTTCAACAGAGTGAGTGGTGACCACACTTCCTGGGATGGTTGACCCCCGCTGTGTAGGAAGGAGGTCAGTCCCACTGGAGTTCTCCGACTGCAGGCATCTTCATTACTGACCCCTCGGAGGGTCCCAAAAGAGTTCATCAGTAATAAAATGTCAGTGATGCCCATGTGCCAGGTTGTCCTAAGAGTTACAGTAATATTACATTGTAAAGTTTACAAGATGTATGTCTCACAGATAGTAAGTGAAGAAAAAGCAAAGTAAAATTCACTGGACTTCTATCTTTATCTCCCATTGTTAAGCCACATACATATTCTGAAAGGGGATCTAATAGCTTATTGACACATTCTGTGGCTCTTTTACACCTCTTCACCCTTGTTAATCCAATTCATGAGGATACGTTTCTCTTCCCAGTGAAAATCCTCACCCTGGCACGCTTTCTTTAGTTTAAATTTTTAGAAAAGTGCTGTATTGAATAGGGAATTTAAGTGAATATAGTATACCCTTCTTTTCTGACACTCTGTCCAATTCACGAGGGATTACCTTAAAATGGCTTTCTACAAGGTACAGAAATGAGCCCTTTCATCCCTGCTTATATTCCATGATAATGGCAGATCGAGCCAGGGATGGCCACGTAACTTAGGTTCAACCAATCAGCTCCTCTCATCATAATTATGATACTAGGATTTTAAGATTATTGGTTAGACTATTTCTACATGTCGCAAAAACTGTAACCCATAAATTCAGAGATTGTGAGAAACATGTTTGTAGAACGTCCAGGAAGCTCAGAGAGTCCCAAAGAAGTTGGACCCAAGGAGGAACGCACCAAGGCACATCGTAATTACATTACCCAAGATTAAAATGAAGGAGAAAATTCTGAAACAGCAAGGAATAAGGGGACAGTCACCTACAAAGGAGTTCCCATCAGACTGTCAGCTGATTTCTCAAAAGAGACCTTACAGGCAAGAAGGGGCTGGAAAGAAATATTTGAAATCTTGAAAAGCAGGGACCTACATCCAAAATTGCTCTATCCAGCAAAGCTGTCATTTAGAATGGATGGACAGATAAAGCGCTTCTCAGATAAGGTCAAGTTCAAGGAGTTCATCATCACCCAGCTCTTATTATATGAAATGTTAAAGGGACTTATCTAAGAAAAAGAAGATAAAAATATGACAGTGAAAAGACAGCAAACTCACAGCTATTAACAACCACACCTAAAACAAAAGCAAACTAAGCAAACAGCTAGAACAGGAACAGAACCACAGAAATGGAGATCATATGGAGAGTTAGCAACAGGGGCGTGGGAGGAGGAGAGAGGGGGAAAGGTATAGAGAATGAGTAGCATAGATAGTGGGTAGAAAATAGACAGGGGGAGGGAGGGCAAGAATAGTATGGGAAATGTAGAAGCTAAAGAACTTATGACACATGGACATGAACTAAAGAGGGGGAATGTGGGTGGGAGAGGGTGTGTAGGGTGGAGGGGAATGATGGGGGAGAAATGGGACAACTGTAATAGCATAATCAATAAAATATATTAAAAAAAAGAAAAAAAAAGAAGTAGAGAAAGGTAGACTTTAAGACAGAAGAATGAAGTTAAAATGAAAAGGTCCTAACAGTCTTTGGATCACCACCTTTCATGAAGAATGAGTAAAATGCTGCCCCTTTGTTTCAGAAGACATTCTTATACCTTTGTAATGAATTCCATTCTTTTTTAATTACTTTTAGCCTATATCAAATTGATTTACATTTTGTGCAAAGTCCTGAATAAAAATAGAGATTTAGTACTCACGAATCTGTTTAAGACATCATAGTACCCTGAAGAAGGTAAGGAAAATAGAATGTGTAGGTGAAGAAGATATCAGTAGGAAATATTTATGTATTTATCATAATAACTAAAATACAAATGAAACTTTTCTGCAAGATCTGATTATATTAAATTCATTTATTAGAGGTTTATTATATTTGTGTATTAGATTCTTTGGTCATTTTAGAGTCAGGCCAGATGATGACTAAATTTTTGTCATACCATTGCCATTTTTTTCTCTCAGAGTAAGCCCCCCCAAAATTATCCATATCTATCTCTCTATCAACTATTATCTATCTATTTATCTATCTATTGACTATATAACATCATGATGTTCAGATGGTAGAAAGATCCTTTTAAAGGGCCGAGAAACAATGACACCACAAAAAAAGCAATGAGCACATCTAGTGTCTCTAATAATAATAACAGAACTCCTCATAAAAGATGGAACCAGAATATTTTATGTCAAAAAGGGTCAAAAATAATGGATCATGTCACAAGAAAAAAGAAGCCCCTGACCAGATCTGGGGCAAGTTGTTAACTAAAATAATTAACAAGAATAATGAATTTGAAAACTAATGAAAGATAGAAATTTATGAGTCCATCTCAACAATTAAACAATAAATGGATAGATAAAAAGGAAGGGATCTTGCTTAAGGTTAATCATCAATTGCCAACTCATAAAGGTGGAAACAGTTCTAAAGTTGGAAAATCTACATTTTGCAATCATTTTAGAAAAGATTGGGTCAGACAAAAATTATGAGTAAGATGCTAAATCTAGAGGGGAATTTTGACCAGGAGCAAGATATTTGCATTAAGTTATGTCTTCAAAAACTGCTCATTAATAGTAAGGAAGAAAAAATAGTGATTATACAATAGGGAAATCAATGACACTTTGATCACATAAAAATACTATTATTGCTAATGAGGAATAAATGGGTACTGTGCATTTTTAGATGTGATACCCTGAGAAGGGCACAATATAACTTAGGTGTTCTGGCCAAGAATGAATAAAATGAATCTGAAATTCCATGAAGAAATAATCAGACAAATCCAAACTGAGCAATGTTCTGTTTTTTAAAGAAAGGAAATATCAATGTCATTAAAAGTAAAGACAGACTGTGGAAATGTTATAGGTTAAAGAAAATAAAGAGATATAATAATTAAATGCATTATCTAACCTAGATTTTATACTGGAGGAAAAACACTATAAAGGACATTACAGAAACAATTTTAAAAATTGGAAAATGGACAATAAATGTAAGTAGTATATCAATGTTAAATTTACTGAAGTTGATCACTGAACTGTGAACATGTGAAAGAATACCCCATTAGGAAATACGCACTGAAGTATTTAGGCATAAAGAGCCATGAGGTATATATAACTTACTCTCAAATGTTTTAGGAAAAAATTTAAGTCATACATGATGGATAGATAAGTAGATACAGAGCAAATGATAAATGAGGCAAAATGTTCACATACATAAATTTTGGGCAAAAAAATTATGAGCAATTTCAAATTATTTACATTCTTAGATTTTTTCTGTATGTTTAAATTATTTCTAAGCACAAAGTTTATTTTTAAAAAAATTCAATTTATACATCAGAATGAGACTATGAAAAATCTCTAACCTAGCTGGTGGGAGGAAGGGGGGTGCAGGGCGGAGAGGAATAGAGGGGAGAAAAAAATGGGACAACTGCAATAGCATAATCAATAAAATATATTAACCAAAAAAGTTTGACAAAATAAAAATAAAGTACACGATAACAAAAAAATCTGTAACCTAGTATATCTCAAACTGTTCAAAATAATGTTAACAAGTGTTCCGAAAAAGATATGTATTCATGTTTACATAAAGTTTTAAATATTAGGTTAAAAAAAAAAACAAGGTTTTGTCTGTGAATGTGTTTTAGTTTTGTTTGTTTGTTTGTTTGTTTGTTTTTTACTGGTCTTCTCCAAGCCTTCCTTATATTAATGGGAGTTGGGGGGGGGGTTAAAGTATGTTTTATTGATTACGCTATTATAGTTGTCCCAATTTTTCCTCCTTTGCCCCCTCCATCCCTTACCCCTCTTCCCTCCACAATCCTCCCCTCAGTTCATATCCATGGATCATACATATTAAGTTCTTTCACTTCTCCATTTCTTATACTGTTCTTAACATCCTTTTGTCTATTTTGTACCCACAAATTGTGCTTCTTATTCCCTGTACCTTTCCCTCCATTCTACTCCTTCTAGCTCCCCTCTGATAACCCGCCATGTGACCTCCATATCTGTGATTCTGTTCCTGTTCTGGTTGCTTGCTTAGTTTGATTTTGTTTTTTAGATTCAGTTGTTGATAGTTGTGAGTTTGTTATCATTTTAATGTTCATAGTTTTGATCTTCTTTTTCTTAAGTAAGTCCCTTTAACATTTTATATAATAAGGGCTTGCTGATGAACTCCTTCAGCTTTACTTTGTCTGGGAAACACTTTATCTGCCCTTTAATTTTAAATGATAGCTTTTCTGGATAGAATAATCTGGGTTGTAGGTCCTTGCTTTTCATCACTTTGAATACTTCTTGCCAGTCCCTTCTTGCCTGCAAAGTTTCTTTTGAGAAATCAGCTGATAGTTTTATGGGAATGCCTTTGTAGGTAACTCTCTGCTTTTCTCTTGCTGCTTTTAAGATTCTGTCTTTATCTTTAAACTTTGGCAATTTAATTATGATGTGTCTTCATGTGATTCTCTTTGAGTCCATCTTGTTTGGGACTTTCTGTGCTTGTTAGACGTGTATGTCTATTTCCTTCACCAAAGTAGAGAAGTTTTGTTCCCCCCCCCCCATTATTTTTTCAAATAACTTCGATTTCTTGCTCTACCTCTTTTCCTTCTGGCATCCCTATGATTTGGATTTTGGCACATTTGGATATGTCCCAGAGTTTTCCTATTTTCTCCTCATTTTTTTGAATTCATTTTTCTTCATTCTGTACTGGTTGACTATATATTTCTTCCTCACATTCCAAATTATTGATTTGAACCCCAGATTCCTTCCTTTCACTGTTGGTTCTCTATGGATTTTCTTTATTTCACTTAGTGTAGCTTTCATTTCTTCTTTTATGCTTTTTCTGTACTCAATGAGATCCCTAAGCATCCTTATCACCTCTGTTAGCACCTCTATTCTCAACCTTAGCACCTCTATTAATCTCTGCATCTGATAGGTTGGTTACCTCCTTTTACTTAGTTCTTTTTCTTGGGTTTTCTTCTGTTTTTTTCTTTGAGTTATATTTCTTTGTCTCCTCAATTTGTCAGCCTCCCTGTGTTTGTTTCTGTGTATTAGGTAGAGCTGCTTTCACTCCCTGTCTTGGCATACCTGTTATGATGTATGGAGTGAAGCCTTAGGTAATCACCAGGTCAGGAGAGCCTGCATCACTGCTTTGTGGCTTTGTAGGCATGGGAGGGGTCAGAGACAAGGCAATGCTGTTGCCTGACTGCTGGAGGCTTGTTCAGCACTTGCCCCATTTCCAATCACTTCACCCACTTCCTGTATGTGACTGGTCCCCCTCTAGTTTTGCCCTGGTTGTGATTCCCAGAGTGGGTGGGCTTGCATATGTTCCAGGACCCTGAAGACCTTTTAAACAGACTCTTCTGAAAGATCAGCACTTTCTTCTGCCACTCCAACCCTCACTGGTTTTTATAGCCAGAAGTTATGAGGCTTTACTTTTCCAGCACTGGAACCCTGGCTTGCGGCTCACCCCCAGCTAACCCTAATATGGGACTGCCCTTTCCACCAGCCACTACTGCTGCCACTGCCACCTGGTCACCACTGCCCCACCACCACCATACCCCTTCCACTCTGCCCCAGCTGTCTCTCTCTCTCTGTCCCTCCTACCCATCTGGATAAATATGTCTTCTTTAAATCCTTGGTTGTTAGACTTCTGTACAATTGAATTTTCTGTCAGTTTGGGGTGTTTTTTTGTTTTGAGATTAATTGTAATGGTTCTTTGGGAGGCAAAGCAAATCTGCTTATGCCTCCATCTTGACTGGCAGTTTTGTTGGTGGGGATTGTGGATATCTAGAAAATGGCATTAGCTTGAAGCACTTACCTAACAGATTTGGGCATCGAAATTTTTGTCACTATCCAGCACTATGTTGAATAAAAGTGGTGAAAGCAGACACCCCTGGGTTGTTCCTGATGTTAAGGAAAAAGATTTTAGTTTTTACCCATTGAGTATGATGCTGGCAGTAGGTTTTTCCTATACGGCCTTCATTATGTTGTGTTATGCTCCCTTTATTCCCACTTTGTTGAGTGTTTTTATCATAAATGAGTGCTGGATTTTATCAAATGCTTCTCTGTATCTATAGATATGATCGTGTGATTTTTGTCTTTCATTTTGTTTATATGATGTATCACATTTATTGATTTGTATATATTGTACCATCCTTGCATCCCTGGAATAAATCCTGGACGAAAACATAGGCAGCAAAATTTCAGATAACTCATGTAGCAATAGTTTTACCAATATACCTCCTAGGGCAAGGGTAATAAAGGAAAAAATAAACAAATGGGACTACATCAAGTTAAAAGGCTTCTGCATGGTTAAAGAAACCACCACTAATATGAAAAGGGCACTGACTATATGAGAACATATTTGTCAATAATACAGTGGACAAGGGTTTAATCTCCAAAACATATAAATAACTTACACTACTCAATACCAGGAAGACAAATAATCCAATTAAAAATAGGTAAAAGATCTGAAGAGACGCTTCTCCAAGGAAGACATACCAATGGCCCATAAACATATGAAAAAAATGCTCAACATCACTAGCCATCACAGAGATTTAAATTAAAATTAAGAGATTTTAATTAAATTAAAACCATAATGAGACGTCACCTCACACCTGTCAAAATGCCCATCATTAATAAATCAACAAGCAATAAGTGCTGGTGAGGATGTAGAGAAAAAGGGAACCCCAGTGCAATCAATTAAAAACTGTGGTACATTTATATATGGAATATGACACAACAGTAAAAGAAGATGGAATTCCTACCTTTTGCAAAAGCGTGGGTGGAACTGGAGACTATTATGCTAAGTGAAATAAGCCAGTCAGTGAAATACAAATCCCATGTGATCTCACTTATAAGTGGAATCAAATGAACAAAATAAATGAATGAGCAAAATAGAACCAGAGGCTTAGCACCATGGAACAGACTGACAGCTATAAGAGGGGAGAGGTGTGGTGGGGCTCCACCCGCAGAACCCCATCAGTCCACCACGGATGAGAATAAAACTACCAAGACATGATTTGCTTGGGGAGGAGAGGTGGCCAGTCTCTCAAAGGAGAAGGGCCAAGAGCCCCTTCCTTAATGGCTTTTATTAGGTTCGTAACACACAGGAATACTGGTGAAGTTCATCAATCAATGTCAGGCGGCAAGGATCAAACAATAGATAACATTTCAAAGAACTCTGAGGGTTTAATTGAGTCAGGGTCTGTCAACTAAGGGATTACAAAACTGTGGGAGACAAACTCATTTCCTCCTTGGACCCTTATCATTTAAATGAGAGCACTCTTAGCAAAGCAGGTTTCACAGGACTTTACAAATTCTTTCTTATGCCTGATAACCCAGGGAGCCCGCTCTAGCCATCACAGGGCTACACCTCCCTCTGTCATAGTTTCAGGCTTAAGTGGACTAATATCAGGAAGCAAGAGATAAGGAAAACTTCTCCCAGATGGATTGAGGACTCAGGCTATGTCAGGATAGCCGGGGAGCGAGGGTCCATCACCCACTCTTAGCTGCAGCCCCCTAAGTCCTTCCTTGAGGGCCTTCCAAGTGGTCATGCCTGGCTTAGGTGACCCCTCCCTTGAGGGAATCTTACCCGTCATTGGCTGACCGACCAAGCATTGGGGGCCAGTTATGGATGAAGCAGAAGCAGCACTCCTGCCAGGGAGATAAGCTTTGTCTCCTTAGTGGCTTACAGTCTGAAGGACGCTCACTCAGCCTTAGCCATGAGGGGGTTACAACTCCTCAAACCAGGCAGAACAGTTCCCAACAGAGAGGGAAAGTGGGACTGGTTGAAGGAGGGTAAAGGGAGTAGTCAAAGGACATACATGAAGGACCCATGGATATGGACAACGGTGTGGGGATTGATTATGGAAGTGGGAGGCATCTGAGTGGAGAGGGATAGGATGAAAAATTGGGACAACTGTTATAGCAATAACAATAAAATATTAAAACATTAAATATCATATAAATATTTCTACATAAAATATTAAATATTGTAAATATTAAAAGATTTATAAACAATAAAATACTTTAAAATTTTGTCAATATTGATTTATTACCTTTTTTCTCATCTAATCTCCATACTCTATATAGAACTGGACATCATAGATGATAAATGGTTTTTGTTTTGTTCAAGAGGATGTAGCTAAATAAGAATCATAGTATTTATCACCTCTGTAGTACTCACCTTGTGCCAGTGCTGTAAATGTATTTTTCTTCATTGCAACCCCATAAAGTAGAAAACAGCTCATATGACTTGCCCAAAGACACACTTCTAATAAGTTGGGATAGACACTTACACCCAGGCTGCCTGGCTCTGAAGCCGCGAGTTTGATCTCTATACTGTCCTGACCAAGTCACATCAAGTTAGAGTCAAACCTGGAGACTTCATCATACTCAATTCAGACCCCTCCCTCTGTAGGAATCACTAAATAAACAGAACTTTTAAATTCTCTATTTCAATTTTAAGTTAGTTGAAGAGTTAAACAACCTGCTAATTATTGTGGTCTACTCTTTATGCATCCTTCATTATTATATTTTCAAGTGAAAATTATATTCCTTGATTTTCTGATATACACATACATGATAATTATCTCAATGAATATTAAAACACACAGTTTACCTTAAATACTTTTAATCACTGGATTGGTTACATTGTTTCATATTTCTAATATATAGTCTTGGCCTTCCACTTCCAGGAACTTCAGGATATTATTATTATTATTATTATTATCATCATTATTATTATTATTAAGTAGTATTTACATAACACTATATATTGACAAGGATTTTACAACCAGTTTTCTCCCAGCACCCTCTTAATATGGGACAGCAGTTTGCAAATCCTCTGAATAAACCACAGATGAAAACAATTTCAAAATGTCAGGAGTAAGCCTAGTGGAGCTTCGTCTAAGTTGCAGGCCCACAATTTCAGGGCTGCAATGAGCAGTCCCTGCAAAGGGCCCAGCTCAAGAAGTATGGCTGGTAAAAGCACAATCAAGTCAAAGTTGCTGGTAGACCTAGAGAAGAAAGCTGCTGAATCATTTCTGTATGCAGAAAGAAATTCTGTCTAAAAGCATTTTTACTACTGATTAGTTTCTGAAGTTAGTTGCACATCAACCTAATTTTCTTTCCACTTGTAATTTTCAAGTGTTCTTGCTATAGGCCAGCCTTCTAATTCCCACTTTAATAGAAGTTCTAAGCAGTTCCTTACTTTGATATGTGTTGCAATAACATTGCATGGGAAGAAGAACAAGGACCTGTTACTTAATAATGAAGAATTATGGTACAGGCGGCAACACTTGTCTCAGCGACTACTGATGTAGAAATTGACAGCTTTCAGGCTGCAGTCTCCTCCGCCCGACTTGGCTGATAACTACTCCAACTAAATGACAGTTTGCCAGCATGCAAAGCCACTAGACATGTACAACTAACTGAGTGTCTACAAGAACGATATTGTAGATCTCACTTACTATTTATTTTACAAGCTTATCAATCAAACTGTTAGGAGCAGAGCTAGTGGAAAAGCCACTTAAACTGGTGAATTCAGATATTGGCTGTCTTTTCATAAAGAACAAAATAAAGTGTGGACATTCCCACAAAGTCTAAATTATAAAACTCTGATATGATTTATTAAAATCACAGCTGTGTCCAGTAGTTACACCAGCTTCTAAAGGGGATTATAACCAACCTCTAGTCCTGAAAAACATTGTGTATGTCTCTCTTCAGCCTTCCTGTAAGCCTCATTTTCAATTACACTGGGCCCCTTAGGTTCTCACTTCTATGGCTTCACCAAACTTAATGGTATCTCACGTTATGTTCTCTCTTCTTTTTCTCTCTCTCACACTCCCTGCCTCCTCACCTTCCTGACAACACTCTACACTTTCCTTTTAAACCTTACCCAAACATTACCTTCTCTGTTTTCCTAACCTTCAACCTCTACCCCAAAGTCACAGGTTATTATCATTTCCCCAATATCTGTTCTGTTCATTTTTTATTATTGTATTGATTTTAATGATTTGTTTACAATTATATCTCATCTACTAAACCATGGGCACCTAAACAGTGGGGGCAGATTATGTCTTAGTCTTCCTTTATCCAAAGGCCTAATAGAGTACTGATATGTGGTAGCTCATCAATCAGCAATGTTATCTGTTGAACTTTATGCCATTCTAGGAGACTTAACAGTTAATTGGTATTTTATTTCACTTTATTTCATTATTTTATTTTATTTTAGAGGGGGGAGATGGAACGAAAAGAGAGAGAGAAACATTGATATGAGAGAGAAACATGGATCCGTTGCTTTTCGCACATGACGCAACCAGGGACCCATTACCTAGGCATGTGCCCTGACCTGCAGTTGAACCCCCAACCTTTTGGTCTGCAGGATGACACCCATCCAATTGAGCCACAGCAAGCAGGGCAGCTAACTATCTTTTTAAAAGCATGTTAAGGTATTTATTAATGGCTCATGTTATTTTTAAAGAATTATTTTCTTATAAAATGATCTAGAGCCATTTAAAAATTTTGAACAGTATAGAAAAAACAAACAAACAAAAAAAATAGCAAACCACCAGGCTGGCCAGTTTTCCAGAGAATGTTAAGCATATACACATTTATGGACACAGGTATACAATTTTACAGAAATGGTATCATTTATACAAGCTCTCATGTAATCTGATTTTTTAAACTCAATTATATGGCACACATACTTTTCTGTGTCAGTAAATATAATCTAAACCTCACCCTAGCAGCACCAGAACAGTTCATATTATGGATGTAACTTACTTTAACGTATTGATGGACGCTTAGACTGTATTCAGTTTTTCTTTGTTGTAAATATTGGCACAATGATTTTTGTTAGAAAGTTATATGTCACAATTATTAGTGGGGTAGAGTAACTTTTCACAGATTTATTGGTCATTTGTATTTTCTCTTTTGTAATTCACTATTATAGCCTGCTGTTCTAACAAGCATTTCACAAATGATTGTCAATGCTTTTAACAGCAAGTAATTAACGTTGTAACTTCAGGTATGGAATGAACGGAAGGAGGAAGACTTTTTTTGATGAATCTGCCTTTAAGTGTCATTCAAATCATAGACCTTTCTGGGCCTTTGCCAGGAATAAAGATAACACTGTATCAGATGTCCAAATTATATAGACAGGAACTTCTGCTCAGGTTGCATTTCATTGTAAGATAAGGAGTTTAAAAAATCAGGCTATATATTAAATTTTTGCCTTTTCTTCTAAGTCCTTACAATGTTCACTAAAAATACTTATGACTAATTTACTGACATCAGACATTTTATTTGTGGTTTACATGCCACTGTGCCATCTGTTTTTCCCACAGCAATTTTAAACACACGTGTTAAAATAGAATATATGTATATGAAAATACAAGTTAAAAAACAGTATATTTTCTGAAGATTCCTATGGCCTTTATTTAACTAGAATATCTGACACAATTTATTTCCCAGACTATGCTCTATCTTTCTAAAGTTCAATCCTAAAAGATAAAATAAGACAGTTTCAAGCAAGGATCTAAATAAATATCTCTATATCCCTTTTGTGCGACAATTCACAGTGGCTTTGTTGATATTAAAGGTACTAAAATAAATTTTATTTTCATGCTACCAACACCGTTATTCTAAGCTATTGAAAGATTAGTAGGTGAGAGTCTGAGTAATGTTATTTATAAGAAAAAATGGAAAAGCTAAGTTTCAGGATCGATTTTTGTCAGATATGTGAACACCCGTTCTATAGAATTCAGCTCCTGTTTTGACAGCTTACTGAATACTCTCCCAACTTTTCCTGCCTGGTAATGTCTCCCATTAATTAATACCCATTCTCTGTTCACAGTTTTGATAGAATAGTAGTAGATGTTAACACAACACTCATCATCACAATTGTTCAGGTATGTTTTTTGTCTGTGTTGTGTATAAGCCTCAGATATTACATGTTGCCCCCCCAAAAGTGGAATTTTTAGAAATAAAATTGTTTTGTAATAGAAATAAGAATTCTGTTTGCACTTTACTTTCTTTCCTTTCTTTCTCCTTAATGGTAATATTAATCTCTGCACAATATCTTCTCCTTAGCATTTTTTTTTTATGCATGAGGCTGTAATAATAGGATTTAAAAAGTTAGAAAACAGTATTTTTCCTTGCTGGATACGGGAAGCAACTCTTTACTACAAAAATGTCAATGATGGTCACCAAGAGAGGTCAGATATTCAAATATAATTTTTCCTGGAGAGTGCAAAGTAATTTATTGTTATTACCTTTCAATATTCTTAAAGTTTAGAAGACTTTGGTACAACATTTTTACAAATTATTAGTGCGTACAAGAGCATTAAGATTCTCAAAAAATAACTACAATGAAGTTTTTCTGGGAGAATTGAAGATGGTGACTGGTGTAGATCTTTACATGAATTTAAAAGATTATGTGTGTGCATTAATGCAAATTTGGAAACATGAAATTTATTTTGAAAAACGATTCTAATAGTTATATAAATATTTTTGACAAATTTGTATTTTTCTTTCCAGGCTTTTTTTCTATACATAGATTGCATAATTGTAATAACATAAGCATCTAACTGTCTTATTGCCATTTTTTCAAAACCATTATTTCAATGTCTCAATAAGATGCTTTTGAGTAGATAAGTACACACTGAAATTTTACTTAATCATTTATTCATAACCAAGCATTGATTTGACTCACCTTTTTCAAAAATACAACTAATACTCTAAAACACATAATAATACCTACACCCCTGCCCCAAACTTAGAATTTTTGCTTTAGGGCAAGTTACCAAAAGTAGAATCATTGGTCAAAGAATATAAATATATGTATATATGCATGTATCTATATGTATTCACACACTCATATGTGTATGCATGCTCACACAGAGAAAGTAAATGATGTGCAAGTATTCTTACAGCATATATATTGTGTGTGCATATGTTTATGTATATAATATATGATATAAATGTGTACATATGCATGTTTATCTAGAGAGAAAGTGAGAGAGAGAATTTCACAAAACCATTTCAAGCTTCAGGAGTGTATTCTTGGCATGTTCCCTACATGATCGACCAAGAAAGGGAGGTATCTACCTCTTTATTTATATTTATTTGATTACCAGATAGACTGATGAATTTGTTTCCATATGTTTATAGATTTTGTAAAGATTTAATTTCATTATAATTGGTTACACATTTGACCAACAAGAAAAGATATGAAAATTGAAATAATTATTATTATAAAGTATGATTAAAGTTACAATTAAAATTACTGAATCCTGCTAGCCTTGTCCATAATCTAAGTCAAAGACTATTTCTATTCATGATTCATTTTGGGGACAATAAAAGAAAAATCATTTTTAAAGCAACCGGTTAGAAACAAGGTTTTCTTGGTTATTTGGGCAACTTAAACTACTTTACTCCAAAAATCCATTTTGTTTTTATTTAAAAGTTTCTTTTATCTATCAAGTTACTAAAAAAAAAAAAAAAAAAGAAGAAGAAGAAGAAGAAGAAACCAAGGTTTCATACAAAGCAACAATGACTTAAGTATTTTTTAAGAAAGTAACGTAAAACTTTGGCTTAGTTGATTATAGATTAGTGAGGAAAAGAAAATACAAATATTTCTGCAGAGATTTATAACAACAGTTATTTAAACATAATCTTTAGTTCAATGGCATGATGAGTGAAAAAAATATATGAAGGTGGGGTAACAGGAAAGAAAATACTGAATGAAAAGATAGAAGGAAAAAGACAGAAAAGAGCCTGGTAGGTAAGAGGAATAGCATGGTAGCCAGCTAAGAGAAACACAAAAACAAAGAGCCTCAAAGCGAGGAATGAAGACAAGTGCAGTTAAAGACTGGGAGGGAGTGTTAGTTCAAGCAAAAGAAAGCTACTTTGGTCACACTGTGGAGTGTGCTGGAACACGGACCCCTGACTGTTAGCTTTTGTTATCACTGCTTTCAAATGCTGACTTGGGGGCAGAACACTGATGAAGTGATGAACCCTTTAAACTTGAGATCATAACTGGGTCTCCATCACTGACCTTGAACAGTTGGGAGAAAGAAAAGAGGAGCCCCTAAAATTGTGTCAAATTTAATTTGGGTTTGCCAAGGAAGACCTCCTCTAAACAATGTCTTACGGACTATAACCAGCCCACCCAGCACAGCTATCTGCACAAGTAGCTCCCAGGCAAGGTTGGTGTCTAATTGCACTCATATAAGGAAAAATTATTTTTTCATTGGCTTGAAACAATAATGAAGTGCAGCATCATTTGTTCATTTTGGTTATAATTACTTTTTACATTAAGTATTTTTTTATGTTATGTTTCTCTTTTTATTTTTTTTTGAAGGAAACCACCAGGGACACCTCATTTTCACTGCATTAATATGGCGTGCCATTCTTGGCAAGGAACTGTAGGTGTTGCTGAAGCTACACAGCTGAAAAGGCTGGGCCAGGCCTCCAATTTTTTGACTTATAACTACAGTTCTATTTTAGCCCCATCCTCTTCCTCCCACTCAAATTCTGTATCCTGGCAGGTGTTTGGATATGCTGCATCCTCCAGTTCTTTGCACAAAATATACTCTTAGAAGCCACGAGCAAAATTTGCAGATGAGTCATTCTCTCTGTAAGCCGCAGCTTGCTGGTGGACAGCTCATAAATTGGACTAGATTCAGTTGGATAGGGGGAGGAGAGACAATGGTAGTGGGTTCATGGTGTTCTGCAAAAGGAGTCAAGGGGGTGGGGGTGGGTGGTTCAGAGTAAATTGAAACAAATGATCATATTACGCTTTTTAAAAAGTTGGTTAGAGAGCTAATACTCTAAAGACAATGCTCCAAAGCTTAGAATTTGTGTTCATCACTTGTTTTTTGTGTCAGGCACTTTTTTTTTGTTTGTTATCTTTTGACCAGTTCTCAGAGCATAATTTGTTTCCAGTCTTTTTGTTCTTGAGTGAAAAGGTCAATGCCCTTTGACACGGCATAAGCTGTTCAGTGCACCAGGGGAAACATCACCAGCAGTGCCGGGCTTAAAACAACTTCAGGGCAACCAGAGTCAAACACAGGAAGTGTTGTTCAAACCCCCAGAGAACACTGGCTTTGTTTATTAGCCAACTTACATCTTGTTGAATTGCTAAGTGCCACTATCTTGAATGAGCAGATATATCAGAGAATCCAAACCCAGATGAGGTATTTGTAGGCATGATATAACAACATCACTCTCCTAAAGTGTCCCCTACAGGAATCTAAATACAGAGTGGCTATTTTCTTAAATGGAAAAAGTTCCATCTCAGGTCCCCATAGTCCAATACATGCTAAATGATTCTACAAATGAACAAATACTGCTTTGATGAGACAGTAAATTTAGTGGGGAAAATAATCAACCAGAAATGTAGGAAAATTGTGGTTTTCTTCTATAAACAGTCTAATCAGGAAATGAATTACACATTCAATCTTGTACTTGCAAGATTTTTTTTCTTAATTTAGCCCAGGAAACACTGACCTGCTCAAAATAGTAACAGAGATTTACACATATTATTTACATAGTATGTGTATATCTCCAAGTCTTCAATCAGTTATCGAATGTTACTTTACTGGTATAAATTAATATTTTAACTTCATTTCACAGATTAGATGAGAAAGAAAGGTCAAGTATTTTACCTAAGGTCACTCAGCAAAGTTAAGCCAGAGACACATAGTTACTTTACTGACTTCATGTCTTACGTTTTATATCAATGAATCATGTTGCCTCTGCATACTATCTTGGAAAAGATTCAGGGCCCTACAGAAAAATCACATTATGTAGCACTTTTCTGTTTGGAAATAGAGGAAATCTGGATAAAATACACATTCACCTTATTCTATAGTATCAAAGACAGTATGAAAGAGGAAAAACTGTAGCCAGCAGAAGGAAAAAGTCCCAAGTAGGTACTAAATGGCTTGGCCATGCAAAAGGCCTTCTCTTTGCCTTCAGACCAAGAGTCAAGGTACTTAGGCACTGGTCCCAGCTCTGCTCTACCACATAGTTAGCTGGATGCTTCTTAACCTCTCTATTTTCTCATCTACAAAATGGACATAATAAGACCTGCCCTCCACTGAGGAAAGTCATGAGTTTCAAATGGAAGTATGGACATAAAAGAGCATTTTAAAGAATAGTATAGGTTGTAAAGTGCTGTACAAATTCCATTAGTGATGGCAGTATTGGTACTATTGTTATAGATAGAAAATAACAGGACCAATCAATACAATATGTTATAGATTAATGATTCTTAACTATTTTATGTCACCAGCACCAACGAAAATCTGGGGAAAATTATGAGCTTTCTTCAGAAAAATTCACATTTAGAAATATACCTAAAATCATAATTTCAAGAGACTCACAGATCATATGAATTGTATGTATTCATGTTGCTCACATTGAGAACATTTGTTGTAGAGGAATAAGAGAAATGGTACCTTAACTGGAAAGCTAGGAGGTGAATTAAAGAGCAAAATGGACATATTATTGAGCCCAACAATCTTGTGGCATAAAGCTGTAGGAAGATATTACAGGGTCATCTGCAGGTAGGATGTGGACAGGCAGATTGCTTATATGGGAATGGTGTTAACATTGCCTTTTCCAAGAGAGGACATTCCTTTCCATTCCATGAAATTCTCAGGAGCATTGCCATAGAAATATAAAGAGACACCCAGAAAGGTGTACATGGCAGGGGGTGGGGTGGGGTCAGGGGAAGCATGTGTGGAGGATGAAAGAGGATGGCAGCCAGAGATGGTGACTGAGGAAAGTATAGAAAGACAGAGGTGGGGATGACATTGTTGCCTGGCAATGAGCTCTGGTTGCATTGCCTCAGAAACTAACAGTAATTAACAGTGCCAGCCTCTGGATTCCTCTGGATCTCCCATCTGTAGGCGCAGCAGGAGACCATACTGGGACTAACCGGCTTGAAATGGGGTCAGAGGGAGGCCCCAGCTGTCAAGATCAGTCCCCATTAAAACCATCCTGTTGTTGACCTGGTTCTTACTCTGGCTCCCAAAGTCTCTTCGAATAAGTTGCATTACCTGCTGCTTTTGCTGTGACTGCTGCCTATAGCCCTTTTCTATACTGGGATTGACAACCTGAATCTTAAACAAGATGTCAGATTTGTCCAAAGAGACTCTTATGTGTTCTACATGTTTGTTTGTCAACTTCCAGGTTCCTATACATTCTATGGCATATGATGCATCCGTATACCCTAGTCCTGACTAGCAGCAGACCCCCTCATGACTTAGAACCAGGACAAATTTTGGATCTAGTCCTTCCTTGGTCTGGCTTTACATTGCCTCACTTGATTCCTGATTTGAACAGAGTAGGCAACACAAGTCAGGGACTCACAGTGATATCGGTTGCCATGTGGAATGGCTAATTTCTGTAATTCCAGTAAATTGCTGTGAATATTTCTCCTCCCATAAATACCTCCTGAGTCATTGAGTAGCCCCAGAAATACAGACTTCCCAGATCCAGAGTGATTCCTCTAAACTGTCATACGTTTAATGACTGCAAACTTACCTAAAGTTTTGAAAATTAAATCACGAAAGAGATAAAAATTTGGCTAATTGTTGGGCCAGGCCATCTTTTATAGTGAAATTTCAGGTTGGTGCTGTTGCTTGTAATAGTGTACATGTGCATGCACACCACACACACACACACACACACACGTTCTGCCATTTAATAACCACAAGTCACCATGGACTATACTGTTCATACCAGTGTTAACTTCCTGTACTCTGATATTTACTGGGGGGTTTTTGTAGCACACATGAAATTTCTAACCGTGTGTTCTGTTATATAATGAAAGACTTGGTAATATTCTTTTTAGCACTCACCTCTGCAAAATTCTCAACTGGGGAAAAAAGTATGAAGCTCAAAGAGGGAGCTGGAGAGATGAAATTGATAAGCCCAGACACCTCTGACTCTTACTATACTCTGAATGTTAGAAATGACAATCTATTTTAGGAATTATAAATTTACTCTACTACATGCAACTACAAATAGGGAATTTTCTTTTGAGAACAAGCTAAGAGAACCTCAGCAAAATCTCTTCAGAATCTATCCATGTTTTATATGATACTTAGAACTGGAAAAATAGCAGATCATTTGACATTTACTGTGACATATTTTATGGAAAGTAAATACATTATGGGACCTTATATACCTGACAACCTCTGTAAGGCTGACAAGCTATAGGACTATTTCACTTGATACTTACTATGTGCTCTCAGAGTCCAGATTGTTATTTTTTCCTCTATCACACAAGGCTTCCTACATAAAAGTTAAGGTTTAGTGATGATAAATCATTAATTTTCTGTAACAGATTATTTGCATCTTTAGGACAAGCATCTTTTGCATGAATTCTCACTTCTTATTAACAAATATTGCAGGGAATATTAGCTAGCAATTTCAAAATTACTTCCTGGAAACACTAGTAAATATTTTGCTAAATTTAGCACTAAAAAATTCAAGTTCATTTTAAACAGCATTATTTCAGAGTACAATTATAAATATACATAGTTACAATATTTATATGGGATAAGAATAAGGTACTGTAGTATGATTTTTGAGGGTACTAATTTGCATTGATTGCCTCTGGATGGCAAGTTATACAATCACCATGATGTTGGTATTAATTTGTATTTATATTGTCAGACCTAAAAACAAAAGATAATTGTTTTTGCAACAATCTCCATTTGGAGGTATCTAGGAAAAAGATGTGTTGTTCTGAGAATCTCTCATTTATTGCATGGAGTAAGTAATGGGGATATTTGTATTGCATCCATGCAACTATGGCATAAGATCTGACCCCAGCTATTTAGTAAGTTATTTGTTCACTTTATCTAGCCATTCCTTCATTTTCTTAACTTGCAAGGCAGTGCACAAGGCTCTGGAAACATGGAGGTGAACCAAACACTATTCTTGCTCTCAAAGAACTGCAGTTTATTATGAGTGAAAGACACTAAATGTTGTGATAGATGAAATAGTAACCTTTAATAATAAGAGTTATTGCTAGAAAAAATATTTAATAATTCATTCTACCCAGGGAAAGGAAAAGTGAGAAAAAGTTTGAAAAGGAGGGTATAAAGCACAACCTCAAAGGAAATGTAAGTATTTTTTATATGAGATAATTAATGTTTTTATTTTTGAGTTATTATAAAAATATAATGTTTATATTTTGAATTGAATATTCTGTTACTTGCAGCCCAAAGTCTCATGATACAGGTTTTAAGAAGTAATATTATAAAATTGTTATTTTTTTAGGTGAAAACCAGTCCAATATCAGCAATTTCATATGCTTCAGACTTAGAGCTAATATAAAAGATCAGGGTTTTAAACTGAAAAAATTAACATGGTCATTGTTTTCACCTTAAAATGGACACAATGACAGAAAAAATATAGATTTATGAGGATCCAAAACAGTAAGCAAGGAGATCTCTTAGAAGACAATAACTGAGTTAAGAGCTAAATTACAGCAAGAGCACTAGGCAAGGTGTAGGGGAATAGGTGGGAGAAATGATAAATAGGTAGAATTTGAAAGTTTGGTAATTTATTGTAATTAGAATATAAGAGAGAAAAGAATACCTTCAGAAAGATTTTTCTGGCTCATGGGGATAATTATACTGTTTAGTATAATTGATTCCTTTGTTTGTTCTCACTTCTGTATCTTGGCTCAGGAAGCTCATGGGTCCTACAAGCCCTGGACCTTCCACCTTAACTGAAACCCCCCTCTCTGCTCTTCGTCCTCTGACAGCGCTAGTATCTTCCCTCAGTGAATGGTGTTTTGGAGCTTATTGTTACACCATACATTTTGATGTTCAGAAGCATAGGAATTTGTCCTGTTATGTGGAGACAAGAGATGCATGTAAAGACAGACCTTCTCCACTGGAAGCGTAAGCTTTTGTAAAGAGGAACAGGACCCCACCTTCTATGACTTGATTATCTTCATAACACCTGACATACATATGCAAAAGAGAACAATATTGATTTCAATTATGGCAGATCAAATATATCCTTCTGGCAAAGTGTAGGGAATTTTTTTTAAATGTTGCTTAATTATAGGAAGAGGTGACAGCTGTAACATCCCAGCCTAAGGTGCCCAGTCCCTTCCAATCCCGTTACAAAACCATGCTCTGTGCCACATGGGGCATAAGACATCTGCCTTACCTCCACCATCCTGATGCCTAGTCTTATTTTGGAAGATAAATAAGGGAACAGAAAGGACCTGATATGCCCTATTATTCTAAGAGCTTTATTATTTAATAAATTGTTAATCCAGGAGTGACAGTGATTGTTAAATAATTTACATTTTAAGGATTCTTACAAGTAACAAATTATTTTTTAGAAAACTGTAGAAAATAAAAATTAACATCAAAATTCATCTGAGATTGAATATTACTTTTTATAGTTATGTAGAATTAGGCATATAGTCTGTCTATACTGCATATGAAACTGCAAAAATTGAAAAATGAAAATCATTTATTCAAATTATCTGCTATTACACAAACAAGTTAATAACAGTAATTAAAAGAATAATTATACATCTTCATGCCACTCAAAGGAGTCATTTAAATTATGCAAATCAAGCATAAGGTCATGTAAAGACCTAAGAAAAAAGAGCTAAAATATGCAAAATAGTCTACCCTATCAGTGGTTCCAATATTAGAAATATTGATATCTCAAGCATGCAGTGTGCATCTCATTTTTAAACCTTTGTACCATAAATAAAATTAATTTTTCTTACCTTATTAAGTAATCTGAAATTTGGTAGTATTTAATAAAGTAAGTACTGGAGGTGGGCTAATTTTATCCAAGAGAAGAATGTTAGTTTTTCATGAGCACTTTATTTTTAAAACTCTGATTTTTTTTTTTTTTAGTTTTCCAGTTTTGTAAGTGTAAACAAAAAATATGGGAGATACACAAAAGCATAAAATATAAAACTAAGAACCTATAATGTTACCATTTGGAAATAAGAATGATCTCATTTTTGGTGTGATTCCTTTTCTTTATGTTTTTTAATATTTTTTTTAATTTTTAAAAAAGATTTTATTTATTTATTTTTAAACAGAGGGGAAAGGGAGGGAAAAAGAGAGGGAGAGAAACATCAACATGTAGTTGCCTCTCATCTGCTCCTACTGGGGATCTAGCCTACAATCCAGGCATGTGCCCTGAGTGGGAATCAAACCAGTGACCCTTTGGTTCACAGGCCAGCGCTCAAAGCACTGAGCCACACCAGCCAGGGCCCATTTCTTCTTTTTAAAATTTATTTTCTTTTTGGTCATAATATGTATCAAACTCTGTTCTTTTTTATGTCATCTTTGCTTTTATATTTCATTTAATATTATAACATGAACATTTCCACAGATGATTCTTCAAACCTGAATTTTTAATGGCAGCATAAAATTTTTACATGTATATGTAATATTAACTATATTATTTCATATTCTTATCATTGCACAGCTTTATTCATAAATTATTTTATAATAAAAACATATCAACTTGGATGAGAATTACTGGTTATTTCATCTGAACAATTTGCTACCATAGATTAAGAAACTGTGGGGGACTTCCAGTCAACATGGCAGTGTAAGCAGGTGTAACTCACCACTTTGCACAACCACATTAAAACTATAACTAAAATATAGAACAACCATCACTTAGAACCATCAGAAACTGAGTTGAATGGAAGTCTGACAACAGAATTAAAGAAATCACACATCCAGACTGGTAGGTGGGGTGCAAATATGGAATGGGCTGGTCCCACACCCACATGTGGTAGATAAAAATTCAGGAGGGATATCTCAGGAGCCACTAGTCCCGGGCCCCCAGTTCAGGGCTCAAGTGACAGGAAAGTAAGTCCATATAACTTCTAGCTACAAAAACCAGCAGGGACTGAGTTGGTGGAAGAAACTGCTGAAGCCCCAAGCAATTCCTCTTAAAGAACTCATAGGGGAACTCAACTTCTTAGAATCACTCCCTCTGAGCTCCAGTACCAGGGTAGCTGCTTGAAAGGCACTGGTAGTATACAGGGAGAGAGTGAAGAGTCTGGCATCAAGGTGTACAGAAACCATTGTCCCTCTTATAAACCCTACCCCTACAGAGCTGGCAAGATCGTGCCATATCTGAGACTCCATTAACCTGGCTAAGACTATTTGACCTGCCTTGGAGATCCCTAGAGACTCACCCTCACCAAACCGACCCAAGCTTTTTTCCATATGAATGGTTAGTCTTGGCTTATGCTTTACAACTTTCTAAATCCTGTCAAACAAGCAATAGCTGGTTTCAGTGAGCCCCAGGCACAGCTTTAGCAGCAGCAAGCCTAGATTCACAGCTTGGCTTCAACTGGGAATCTCCAAGCCCAGCACAAGCAGCAGCCATCTCAGATTGCTTTGCAGCTTAGGCAGGGTGCCCTGGCAAAACAAAGGTGGGGGCTGACCTTGGCCTGTACCACCCAGGAAACCCCAGGGTCAGCACACCCAGTAGATAGCTACAGAACACATCAGAGCACTACTACCCTGCCCCTGCACAGCTGATCCTATATGGAGGGCAGAGGTTGGTGGTTAAGTGGTCACAGCCAGTCCTTGCAGCTGACTGGCCTGGGTAAATCCCTCCCATTGATCTCCCAACAGCAATCAAGTCTCAACTACAAGAGGAGGGTGTACTCAGCTCATACAAAAGGTGCACCTGGAGGACCCAGTTTGGGTGATAAAGGAGGCTATACTGCTACAGGACACCTACTACATTAGGCCACACTACCAAGACATGGAGTCAAAGCACGTCTACCTAATACATAGAAACAAACACAGGGAGGCTGCCAAACAAAGGAGACAAAGAAACATGGCTCAAATGGAAGAACAGATCAAAACTCCAGAAAAAGAGCTAAATGAAATGAGGATGAGCAACCTATCAGATGCAGAGTTAAAAACACTGTTTATAAGGATGCTCACAGAACTTAATGAGGATCTCACAGAATAAAAGATCCAGTCAGAAATGAAGGATACACTGATTGAAATAAAGAACAATTTACAGGGAAACAAGAGTGGAGTGGATGAAGTTGAGAATCAAATCAATGATTTGGAACATAAGGAAGCAAAAAACAACCACACAGAACAAGAAGAAAGAAAATGAGGAACATATAAGCAGCCTATGTGACAACTTCAAGAAGTCGAACATTCATCTCATAGGTATACCAGAAGGAGAAAAGAAAGAGGGAGAAATTGAAAATCTGTTTGAAAATATAATGAAAGAAAACTTCCTTAATTTGGTAAAGGAAGTAGACATGTAAGTCTAGAAAACACAGAGTCCCAATTATGATGGATGCAAAGAGGACCACTCCAAGACATATCATAATTAAATTTCAAAGGTTAAGATAAAGAAATAATCTTAAACATAACAAGAGAAATTATTTACCTAAAGGGTAGTTCCCATAAGACCATCAGCTGATCTCTCAAAAGAAACTTTGCAGCCCAGAAGGGATTGGCAAGAAATAATATTCAGTCATGAAAAACAGGGACTTAGAAAAATAGCCAAGATTGTTCACCCAGAAAATGATTCTATTATTTAGAATTGAAGGGCAGATAAAGAGCTTCCCAGACAAGAAAAACTAAAGGAGTTCATCATCACCAAACCATTATTACATGAAACATGAAAGGGACTTATTTTAGAAAAAGATCAAAAGTATGAATAATTAAATGGCAAAAAATACATGTCTATCAAAAATTGAATCTCAATTTTCAGCAAACAAGAACAGAGACAGAATACAGCGTTTTGATGATTGCCAGATGGGAGAGGGCTGTGTGGGAGTGGGTGAAGCAATGAGGGAAGTAAAAACTAAGTAAAAATTGGTAGTTTCAGAATAACCATGGGGGTGTAAAGTACAGTATAGATAATGCAGTTACCAAAGGACTTATATTCATATGACCCAGGGACATGAACAATGGTGGGGGGATTGCCTGAGGGAGTAGAGGGCACTGGGTAGAGGAGGGCAAAGGGGGAGAATCAAGACAACTGTAATAATGGCATAATCAATAAAATATAATTTTAAAAATGGATATTAGGCACAATAAATAAAAATAAAAATAAATGGTGGCTATAGATATAGAATTAGATTTATATGTAGAATCAGGGTTCAGGAGTAATAGATATAGCTTATCTAAATTTTTCAATGTAACAGACTTCTTTACAGAACATTTGGGACAGCGTGCATACTATCAGAAATCAGATCACTATATGGGAGGGAACCCAAAAAATCCAGAATTTATCTATAAAAACTTGTGTATTTATTCTTACATGTTTAAACTTCAGTCATCTTCAAAGTACTCTCCATTTGATGCAATACACCTATGGAGACATTTTTTTCTACTGCTCAAAACAATTTTTGAACTCTTTGATTTGGATGCCTTTTAGTGCTTCTGCCACTTCACCTCTTCCACATCAACAAAATATTTTCCTTTGAGGACTTTTTTCATCCAGGTAAACAAAAACAAGTTGCTCAGGGTGAGATAGGGAGGGTGGAGGATAGGGGGTCATGCTGTTTTGGGTCAAAAATTGCTGAACACTCAGTGCAGTGTGGGCAGGTATACTAGTATATCACCCATCATGAAATGGGCAAATGCATTGAAAGAGTCTTCAAAACAATTTACCGAAGTTGAACACAGCCTCTCACAACACCAGCTGGTACACTGATATAGATGGCTTCCTAGAACACTCACCTATCAGGGGAAGCCCTGTAGTATAAGGGGCCTGCTCTCCAGAAGATAATTCCAGTTTTGGGGTCCCCCCTTGTAAAGTTTTCAGCGATAATTAAAATAATCTCATTTTGTTAGTATGTCTTTGATTATTAGTGAAGTTGAATTTTTTTCCATATGATTTTAGGCCTTTTGTTTTTCTGTCTCTATTACATGGCTGTAAATGACCTTTATTCATTTTTCTCCTGCATTGTTACTTTTTAATCATTTACTAGAACTCTGTTTGTTCATATTTGCTACAAATATTTTTCCAGTTCATTTATTTTTATTTACATTTTATTTTACAAATTTATTTATTTTATTCTATCTCGACATGTATAAACATTATGTTTATATGTAGTCAAATTACTGCATATTCACCTTTATAGTGGTTTCATTGTTTTTATGCTTTAAAAAAATTCCTTGTCATTTTAAGAATTTTTTCTAGATCCAAATGAAAATTATGTTGGTAAATAATATAATGAATTGATTTTTTTCTCCCAAAAAGCCAGTTTTTAGAACACTCGTTGAGTTGATTCTCTTTTCTATTGAATCTACAATAGTTTATAAATTAATTTATATATTAGCATTTGCTTTAAAATTATCTAGTTTACTACATTAATTTGTCTATTGATTCTTACATACATACTGTACACTTAATTTCTTTATTGTGTACTATGTTAATATTTTGGAAGGCAAGCAAGCCCACACTACTTTTATTTTTCATATGACATGTATTAATATTTAAGATGAACTTATCTGAAAATTTTCAGAATATATTTCGAAAAGATAAACATTTATTCTTTTAAAATTACCTCATTATTTTTGAACACTTAAAAACATCTTCTATATTTGTACCTAATACAAAAGAATGGCAAGGAAATATTATAAAGTACCTCATTCTTCTTCCAAGTACTTGTTAAAAGCATCCTAAGTCAGAGAGGATTAATTTATTCTAATTTACACACAAGAAATCTAAGATTTGGAAAATTTATGTCTTACCAAGGATTCCAGTAAAAGTGCAGGTAACAAAAAGTCCAGTCTAGGTAGACTGTACCTCAACTTGATCCTGTGCAGAGGAATTTTTCCCAGCATCAGAAATAAAGCTCTTATGATACATGCGATACTGGAAACTTGTACCAAGAGGACAAACTTACCCAGAGCCTGAATCATAACAGTTTTTGTATTAAATTGTGAGGAAAACCCAACAATTCCCCTGAAAACGATACTGGCTTTTAATCAATGGCAAAAATCATTAAAATGTTCAGCACAAGAAATCTCAGGTTATGCAAGAAAAAAATTACTAAAAGAAGTCTGTCTCCAAAGACTCACACTAAAAGATGCTGTGAGAGATTTAAATGGAGAATAACCTCCTGCATAAACAAATGAGAATCTATAGACACACTAGGTCAGAAATGACAGCACAGAAGCCAGAACCATTCAAGAGATTTCCTCAGTTTCCTCATTTAACCAGAAAAATACATGCACCTATTAACATCTCTTTCACAAGTCTCAAGATCTCACTTACCGTATTAAATTTGTAAAACTGTTAAAATTTATAAATTCCAAATTAACACATTATATTAATAATTTATAGTCTTGTCAAGAAAAGAAGGGTAATTTTAAACCCAGTGCATAAAGATACTATTTTCTTATTCTTTAGAATAAGAAATTGAAAGGATCTTTGTGGATAGACATAAAACAATAATGTATCACGCAACTTTGCAATCCTACGAACTTTACATGTATGATCATCCTTATTCTAAAATTGAATTAAGTTTAAAGATAAGTCATTGCTATATCAAGTTTATATCTGAAGAGTAAGAAGCACAAAGCAGTACAATGTCTTTCCTGCCCCCAGATAGGCCATTGGTGATTTCTCTCTCCAGCTACAGGTAGTATTCATGGCACCTGTAGGTTAGCAAGCAGTGGAGGAATGAAAATAGATGAAAGAAACTAAATTTAAATAATTACAGTGGGCCAGAAAAGGATATGATTTCAACTACCTGCATTAGATAGATAGATAGATAGATAGATAGATAGATAGATAGATAGATAACAGGTTTATTTTTAACCAGAGGGGAGAGGGGTGGAGATAATGGGGAGAAAAGGGTGAAGGGTTTACAGGAACAATTATAAAGGACACATGGACAATAACAGGGGGGGTGGAAACAGGGGAGGGAGGTGGAGAAGGCTGGAGTGGTGGGGAGGGGAGGGAGGAAAAGGCAGAAAACTACCTGAACAAAAATAAAAAATATTAATTTTATTAATAAATATATGGGAAACTAAAGAAAATTGAGGACAAAAAAATTAACTTCTGGTGATGCGGACACCAGCTAGCAGTGTCCACATCCTTATGGATGAAATAAAAACATACACACAGGTGGAGGAAAAAGGACGACAGCGTGGCTTTTCTCTCAAGGGGAGCAAATGCCTCGGGCCTCTGCCATGACAGGCCTTTATTCTATATCTCCTCACATTACAAGATGGTGCTCACTCACTATCCTCAGTTACAACAAAAGGAGCCAATGCCCCTAATCACATCGCAGAAGAAGGATATTAGCAAATGAAAAGGCAAAAGTGGTTGAGCCAGTTACACTGGTCCCTGCAAGGTTTAGCATTTGCAGGGTGAGAGAGTTTTCAGCAAAAAGCAAGTTTAGGTACATTGCAAATCTGATTACCCACAAGAGAACCTATCTGTGGGTGTGGGTCCTGTGCATCTCCGAGTGGGAGCTGGGCCCACGCCACGCAGAAGGGTCTCCCACATTTCCCCCCTTTTGTTTTAATAGAACTGGTATGATCCCATAAAACTTGCTATTTGCAGGTCTCCCACACGACCCTGAGAAAATAATTTGCAAATATATCAAAATACATAGAACATTATTATAATCAGTAAGCAACCAGTGGTTCCAAGGACCCACATTCTCAGATTAAGCCCAAACAATCATTGTCAGGCAGTAATGATCAAATAGTTAACATTCAAAGAACTCTGAGGGCTTATTTTGAGTCAGCAATCAAATAGCTGAAGGGCCATAAAATTTGGGGGAAGCAACCTATTTCAGGCTTGGACCCTTATCATTTAAATTGAGGGTATCAGCAAAGTAGGTTTCATAGGATTTTATGCTTTCTTTCTTAGACCTGATTGCCCGGAGGAACCTGCCCTTTCCAGCACAGGGCCACACCCACCCCCAGCATTGTTTCAGGCTTAGGTGGAGACTTGCAGACAGAAAGAGGACTCAGGCTATGTCCGGCTAGCCAGGGGCCGAGGGTCCATCACCCTCTTTTTGCTGTGGCCCCTGAATCCTTCCTTGTGGGCCATCCACGTGGTCATGCCTGTCTTAGGTGACTCCTCCCTTGAGGGAATCTTACTCGTAATTGGCTGACTGACCAAGCATTGGAGGCCAGATATGAATGAAGCAGAATCAGCGCTCCTGCCAGAGAGATAAGCTGTCTCCTTAGTGGCTCAGGTTCTCTTGGCAGAACAGACCCAGATGAAGCGGGTCCCTTGGGCTCTTACTCAGCCTAGGCATGGGGGGTTACAGCTTCTGAGACCAGGCAGGGCAGTTCCCAACATCTAATTTCCCCACTTTTTTGTTTGTAAATGCAATCGTAGCTGTTAAACCTGTGAAACCTACTATTTGCTGTTCCCGAATGCAATCTTAAGAGAACAATCTTTATATATATATCAGAAAGCACAAATAAGGATTAAGACAAAGGGTGGATCCAAAGGCTGCTAAGACCCAAACTTGTAAGTTCAGTCCGTTGAAACAGTTTTTAGGGTTCAACCATTGAACATTCTGGGGCATCAAAGGGTTGTTGCTCTCTGCAGGAGGTGCCTGAGCCTCAGCCCCTGTCATTGGGGCAAAATCCACTCTCCTCTGTTGGCAGACCCAGGCCGGTGAGTGAGGGTGTAAGTGTCCATTTTCCTTCTGGTTGTTCAGGGTCAGTGGGGCCATCTGGTCTGTCAGTCAATTAGTTCTCAGCTCCAGGTAGCAGAGCTTGGTGTCTGTCCCTCTCACGATAAGGCTTTACTCTTTTGGCTGGCAGCCAGACAGGACCTGTAGGGATGGAAACATACATACCCTCTTCCCCAAGTTAAATGATCTACAGGGCCCTGCCAAGAGCCATCTCCCAGGGGATCTCTATATAAAACCTGAGGACAAGATGACTTTGGCTACTACTTCTGAAAATGTTTCTCAATTGAAATACAAAGCGATTCATCACAATTTAGAAAATTATAGGTAAACATGGCTAACATAATCAAATTTTGGAGGGGAAGGACTCATGACTTCCCCTTATTTCTGTTTAAGATTTTAAAAAAATATGATGAACCTATTCTACAAATTGTCTGACCGATTAGATTGTAAGATAATCCTGCTTTAAGTTGGATATTCCAACCCTGAAGAAAAACCTGAGTAGAATGGGCAAGGTATCCAGGGCCCTAATCAGTTGTAATTTGCTGAGGCCATCCTAAATGACTAAAGGCCTCAAGCCAGAGGGCTTGTATTATTTTCAGCTTACCTTGGAAAGACAGGCCCTCTGCTGTTTCTGCAAGCTGCAATGCATTCGGTTTTCAAGGAAAGTGGGAAAGATGGGGGGGGGGGCGTGCTCTGAAAAAATATGTTTTAGACAAAAAATGGTTGTGCGCCAAGGGCCTTTTGTGACTCGATTGATTAACCGTTTCCTTCGGGAGAATAGCCAGTTCTTACCCAAGGAAACAATCAGTGTTTACAGGTACTGAGTTAAAAAATGGTACTTTGTCTTCCATGGAAAAGGGCTAGTTTTACACGGAAGACAATACACCTATATTTCATTTTTACAATAAAGGTCACGGCTCTGGCATAAACAAGGAGGATTTTTAATATTTTTTTAACACGTGGCACCCCCATCCCACTTATAGTGTGCTTTAGATTGACAAATTTATGAACACATTCACAACTTTCAGAAACAGTTTTTTCTCTACTGGCAAATACATTTACTCTTTTTTTTTTTTTAAATGGTCGCAAGTGCTGGTGTCGGGGAAGGTCTCCCCCAGCACACACCGGACCTGGGAGAAAAAAAGGGGAGGAAAACCAATCTCTACTCTGCTCAGCTGCTGGGCCCTGCAAAGAGACCCAAGCTGTGGCAGGTGATGTCGCAGCATCCTGCGGGTCACCGCCAGGGGCACACGTCCCCATGGCGAGCCGGCCCCAACGGGGGCAGGACACCCCACACCACCCCAGCCTGCCTAGGGCGCAAGGCTAACCACAGCCGGTGCAAACCTCGAGAGAAGGGCCTAGCTAGTCAGCATCCATCCCTTCCCTTCTATCCTTCCAAAATGTAAAGATCCCTTATCTGGGAGAAAATCAGCAGCCTCAAGATGCTGCACAACCTACAACATTGCTCTTGTTAGAGAGCCTGTTCCCCATGGTAGAGGTCCGCAGAAACTTTCAAAGAAAAAATTTTTAATGGGCCTCAAGACTCAGCTTAAAAGAAAGAGTTTGCTGAGATGCCTGTAACCTGTCCTGTAACTAGTTGATGTTTTTAAAGCTGATTAAAGGGAAAATCTTTGCTCTTTCTCCCAAACCCAGACCTTGGTTGAGGTCGCCTCCTGGCAAAAGCCTGGAAGAGGGAACAAAGGTTCTGCTTACTAAAGAAGGTAGAGTTGCAAAGTGGTTGCAAGAGAGAGCGACGTAGGAAGAAAATTCTATTCCTCTGAATCCAACACACCCAACGGCATTCCCGAAAAGAACTCGGGGTCATTGGCCCTTACCTGGGCTGATACGCACACGTACTCCCACCAAGTTGGATTGTTGTCCATAATGACGATGGCTCGTGGCCTCTGGGTCCCTGTTCCAGGGAGCCAGCTGATGTGGACACCGGCTAGCGGTGTCCGAGTCATCATGGATGAAATAAAAACATACACACGAACTATCGAGTCCGGTGGAGGAAAAAGGACGACAGCATGGCTTTTCTCTCAAGGGGAGCAAAAGCCATGGCCTCCGCCATGACAGGCCTTTATTCTACATCTCCTCACATTACAAGATGGTCCTCACTCACTATCCCCAGTTACAACAAAAGGAACCAATGCCCCTAATCACATCGCAGAAGAAGGATATTAGCAAATGAAAAGGCAAAAGTGGTTCATTTTAAAATAAAAGTAATAGGTTCCCCAATATGGGGTAAAGTTGGCAGTCTAGAATAATTCAAGAAAAATACAAAGCCATGTTTATCATTTTCAGTATCCCCTACCCACCCTATTCTACCCTGGCATATTGATAGGTGTCTGTGATATTTTTCTCAGTATAAGAAAAATGAATATGCTGTTTCCTACTAAACTGATAATATAGACAGAAACATGTTATCAAAAACATGTTATCACTATAAATTAGTCAGCACCACAGCGGAACCAACAGGTATGATATGCAGCAACTGTGGTAGACAGTTAGACCGGAGCAGAGCAAGGATGGTGGGCCAGATAAAGAAGGTCACTAGAGTGGAAAGCCCAGGGTGGCCAGCAATGGGAAAAACTGAGAAAGCAAGAACTTTGTTCCCAAAGTAACTTTTTCTCTGTTATGGTTGCTGATTATGCAGATTAGGCCCATTGACCTTTCATACTGCTGGTCATTAGCTTCTCCCCTGACCTTTTCTCCCCTGGCATATCACCAGTCATGTGGTTTTAGACCCCCTTATAGAGGAGGAACAGGGGGCAGGAGAATAGCCTCATATGACTCCCATACAGGTCCTTGTACAACCACTTCCTTAAGCATTAAGCCCTCAAGACAACAGGGTCTGATAGGCATCAGATAATTTTAGGAACAAAGCCTGGGGTCTGTTGACCACAGAGACAGAGTTTTGGTCAAACTAGAGATAACATTTAGGCTCCAGTTGTGTTTCTGCTCCAGGCCCAGAAAAGCAGCAAGGCCAGGGGAGGGGAGAAGGGCATCACCCCACCTGACATCAGGACTAATGATCTCCTGCCCTGGTACTAACCAATCAGTGGACACAAGAACCCTGAAAGAATACACCTGGATAGCTGATGAATATTTTATTAATATGCCTCCTGGGACTCCCCTAAAATCTCAGCCCTGAAAAGCCCTTAGGACAGAAGACCCAGGCTAGTTTTGCCTGCCTCTCTTTCCTAAGCTCCAAGGACCCTTCTTTTTGCCTCTGTAACTTGTTTCCTAAGCCCATTTTTCTACAGCTCACTTTGTATACCTCTGTGACTTTCTAAATGAACTTTTGCAAGTATTTGAGTCTTGGCTCTGAATTCTTTCTTAGTCAGAACTCAAGTACTGAGGTTGCTGAACTAAGGTGCAATCTCCTGCAACGTTCTGGTGCTGTTTCACTGCCACCAGAAACCACTTCTGTTAAAATAAACCGTGGTTATTTATGATGAATATGCTCTACCTGAATCATTAATGTCAGCCTTTGGAAAATACACTGGCCAGTTCTGTTCTGTGGTAAGGCAATTATTGTGTATAAATATGACCAGAAACAGTTTCTTCACAAGTAAGAGAATTAAGCAATTACAGTGAAGTTAGACAACATAGAAAGTCACTTGAGATAATTCAGTATCAAAAAATTCTAACACCATATTTTGTGGTGTTTGAGCTTGAAGCTCACCATCCAAACTTCCAATATCTCTATAGAAATTCAAATTAGAGGCAAAAATGAAAGACATAATTTGGTAAAATGCCATGGAATTAAATATTTACCAACAAAAGATAAGTGATAGTCATGTAAATTAATATTTTTCTATGGATTCTTATTGAATTATATAATTTTTTAAGGCACATATCATTATAAAAACCAAGAAAATATCTAAATATGAGGTTATCTTGCAAAAAGTTCTCAGCGTCTCTGTAATAAAATTCTACATTTATACCATGAGAACACATGGAAAAGTTTACCTATGTGAAAGCAAACTTTTATAAGAAGAAGAAAAGGAAGCTGTTCCTAAATTATGACAGCAGTTGATGCTGTATATGAAGTAGTCATGATCTACATCTATAGGAGTAGAAATGAAGTAAAAGTTCAGATGCCAATGTACTTGTGTTGGAACATTAGCACATCCAAGGTATTTGAAAATCATCAAGTTGGGGGCTTTTTCCATTCCTCTTATCTTTTGTAATTCTTGAACAGAAGAATATTAATACACATTACATTTCCAAGAGAAAGCAAAAAGTAAAAATGAGTGCCCAGTACCTGTCAGACACAATCACATACCTCCATGTTATGAATCTGCCCTACAATGACACTATCGCTGTTTTTAATATGAGCTTTAGATTCAGCAAGAGAGGTCGAATCAGTCATACAAGCTCCATCAGCAAGCAAATGGCCCAGGCAGAAGTTGAACTAGACTTAAAATGTGAAGGATTTACATTCTACTTCACTAGCTATTGCTTATCTCTTCCTCAATGCTGCCCCCACTCTCCCACAAAGAAAATAAAAGAATTCCTCCAGAGGGGAAAGCCTTTTGTTTTCTATCCAAAGAGTGCCAAATTTATCTGAAATTTACCTTCAATTCCATTCAATTTGTGGTTCAGTCCTAAGGACAGAGGACAGATTATGACAGTTCATTGGAGTTCTCTAAAGCAAATGTTTAAAGAGCTTGTATTCATTAAAATCCTATAGAAGATTTGTTTAAGATCCATATTCCCAAGGCCCAATTCAGATCTTCTATAAGCAATTCCTGGTGGTGGTCACAGGCATGTGCATTTTTAACAAATGCTTCTGTGGTACAAAAGGGGCCTCATACTAAACTTGACAAGCTTAGAGGAGGCCTGCGTGACAGCCTTACAAACTCAGAGACCTAAGGTAACCACAAAGGATGGTCTGAAATTAAAACTTATTGACTAAAAGCAGTTTATATGAGATAGTTATGCTCTAGACTAGAACCTCCCCTGACAAAAGTCTATCTTTACCTTAATTAAGCGTATTTATTGTCTTTTTGCATCTATGATAACACACCTTTGGAATATCAAATTTCCTTTTTCCAGACCCCTCAAAGCACAGGTACCACACCAGGGGCACACCACAAATCCCCTCACTGTTACTGTTACCATGTTCATTGTTGATTGTTACTACCCTGTACCCACCTATGTAAAACAAGAATGTGTCTATCATTTTGCTTTCTACCCAATCTCAGAGATTTCTCCACTTAGCTGTCTCCCTCCTCCCTAATCTATCACAATGTTACCCACTTACATCTTCTCTTTTGATTATAATGCATAAAATGAGGTGAAAAATGGCCAATTTCCAGGGCATTTTTTCAACCCATTGAGATTTTGCTTCCCTGCAATTGTGGTCAGTTTGGATCAAATAAACTAATAAAAATTCTTATGGGTTTGGACATTTCCTACGTTGACACTTCAGTGATTCTTCACACAGTGTAAAAATCCCTGCTCTAACCAGAAGAGATAGTCTAATCCTAAATCAATCCCAAATGGTTAGTCCCCAATGGGCAGCTGGCAACAATATCCTGAAACAGCCCAGCACCAGACCCCTACCTTTTCAAATAGTTAAACTCTGCTTGAAGGCATGTTCCAGGAGTTAACTGTCCTCCAGAGGGGGAAAATCAATACTAATATGGATTTCCAGTTTTCTTAAGATTAAAACTAATTTTAATCATAGGATTAAAACATCAAGACATATTAAGACCTTATAAAGTTATGAGATAAACTGGTCACTATAGTCCTACACTTAATGAACTGTGAATATACAAATAAAATAAAACATAACTAAACAGATAAACAAACACCAAAACAAGGGCAGTTTCTTTGCATATTAGAAAATAATTTCAAAACAGGATCCTTAGAATTTTCCAAACAAAATCAGGAGCTTTGTAATGTACCAAATAATTTTGCCAGGCATATTACAATGAGAATATAAAATTTTAAATACATCTGAGCATTTTAGAATCTAACTTTTTATGATATCAAGATAGAAAGAAACTTCAGGACTCTGCTATAGCCCAAAGAGATGGCACAACTCAAGTCATCCTCTACTTAAAGAATCCTATAAAAGCTTCAGGTCAAGATGGTGTTATAGGCAGACATGACTCGCCTCTTTGCATAACCACATCAAAATTACAACTAAAATATAGAACAACCACCACTCAGGAATGTCAGAAATCAAGTTGAGGAGAAATCTGACAACTACGGAATTGAAAAAAAATCACATCCATCGAGACTGGTAGAGTGGCACAGATGCAGAACAGGCTGGCCCCGCACACACATGGATAAAAATTTGGGAGGGATATCTTGGGAGTGAGGAGTACCAGCTGCACACCACGCCCCCCAGCCCAGGATTCCAGAGCCAAGAAGATAAGTCCCCACATTTTCTGGCTATGAAAACCAGCAATACTGAGTCAGTGGAGAAGGCTGCTGGAGCCCTAAGCAGTCCCTCATAGGGAAGCCACACTCAGACTTGATCCCTCTGAGCTCTAGCACCAGGGTGGCAGCTTGAAGGGCACCAGTGGTATACAGGGAGAGAGTGAAGTGTCTAGCATCGAAGTGAGCAGAGGCCACTGTGCCTTTGCGGAGCCCTCCTCCCACAGAGACAATAGGCTAGTACTATATCTGAGACTCTATCAACATGGCTAACATTGTGTGAACCATCTTGGAGATCTAAAGAGGCTTTACGCTACCCAACTTATGGGCCCACCCAAGCTGTTTTCCCGTAAGAATGTCTTATCTTGGTTCTTAAATCCTCTCAAACAAGCAACAGCAGGCTTCAGTGAGCCCTAGTGCAGCCAGATTGGAGTCACAGCTTGCCTTCACCTGGGAATCTCCAAGCCCAGCATAAGCAGCAGACATTTCAGATTGCTTTGCAGCTCAGGCAGGGTGCCCCTGGCAAAACAAAGGTGGGGGCTGACCTTGGCCTGTACCCCCAGGGCCAGCACATTCAGTGAATAGCTACAGACCACATCAGAGCACTACCACCCTGCCCCTGCACAGCTGATCCTACATGAAGGGCAGAGGTGGGTGGTAAGTGGTCACAGCCAGTCCTTGCAGCTGACTGACCTGGGTAAATCCCTCCCATTGATCTTCCAACAGCAATCAAGTCTCAACTACAAGAGGAGGGTGTATTCAGCCCACACAAAGGGTGCACATCAAGTACCCAGCTTGGGTGATAAGGGAGGCTGTACCACTGGACACTACAGGACACCTATTATATTAGGCCATACTACCAATACACAGAGTCAAAGCACCGCTACTTAATACATAGAAACAAACACTGGGAGGCTGCCAAAACAAGGGGACAAAGAAACATGACTCAAATGGAAGAACAGATCAAAACTCCAGAAAAAGAGCTAAATGAAATGGGTATGAGCAACCTATCAGATGCAGAGTTCAAAACACCGTTTATAAGGATGATCACGGAACTTAGCGAGCATCTCACAGCATAAAAAGATCCAGTCAGAAATGAAGGATACACTAATTGAAATAAAGAACAATTCACAGGGAAACAAGAGTAGAGTAGATGAAGTTGAGAATCAAATCAATGATTTGGAACATAAGGAAGCAAAAAACAACCACACAGAACAACAAGAAGAAAAAAGAATCCAAAAACATGAGAATAGTACAAATAGCCTCTGGGACAACTTTAAGAGGTCCAACCTTTGCCAGAAGGAGAAGAGAAAGAGCAAGAAATCAGATATCTATCTGAAAAAATAATGAAAGAAAACTTCCTTAATTTGGTGAAGGAAATAGACATGCAAGTCCAGGAAGTGCAGAGAGTCCTGATTATGATGGATGCAAGAGGCCCACTCCAAGACACACCATTATTAAAAGGTCAAAGGTTAAAGGCAAAGAGAGAAAGCAAGAGAAAAGAAGTTAGTTACCAGAAGGGTGCCAGATGGGAGGGATGAGGGGGAGAATGGGTGAAGAGGTAAGGAATTAAGAAGTACAAACAGGTAGTTACATAATAGCCATGGGGTTGTAAAGTACAGTATAAGAAATGGAGTAGCCAAAGAACTTATACGCATGACCCATGGACATGAACAATGGTGGGCGGTGTTGTCTGAGGAAGAAAGGGGCACTGGGTGAAGTGGGGCAAAGAGAGAAAATCAGGACAACTGAAATAGCATCATCAATAAAATACAATTTTTTAAAAAAAGAATCGTGTAAGAAATGGGAGGCTTCACAAAAAGATCTTGACATAGCACCTATGGGTCTGCCATGGATGTTGCATTCCTGCCATGCACCTGCGCACTGGAATGCTGCTACCTAAGGGAATAGTGGTGGGTAATACAAACTGTGAAAAAGGAGGCAGCAATCCTGGTCCCCCTCCTGGCTTCTACTCTGCCAGGTACAAACTATGTTTCTTTTAACAGATCACTTAGTTTGTCAAGACCTTGGTAATAATAAGAAAGCATATGAATCTATTTAAAGAGTATAAACGTTTTTTTTTTTTTTTTTAATTTCTTTAACCCTAAATGGTCTGGCCAGAAAGACTAATCATTTATACTAACATTGATCATATTAATACTTTTAAGAAAAGATACACAAGAAAATCAGAAGGGAAAAGTATTTTTCTAAAATAAAAACACACTTTAAAGATATAGAAAACAAGAAAGGTTGGATAGAATTATAGTTTCAGTATTTAATGAGTGAATATCCAAAACACATTTAACACACATATTCCAGTAATTTTCTTGAAATTATCAAATACGATATTGTCAATAAAGACTGTCCTCTGCTTTTCATTTCAAATAATCTTACTTTTTCATCTACATCCTACTTAATCACTGGAAAGATTAAAATTAGCTAAGTAACTGTACATTTTTGAAATCTTATTTATTAGGAAAACAATAGAAAAATAATTAAAACTGAAAATTAACAGAAAATGTGTGTAATATCTGAAGTATTATCTTATAAGATAGTCCAGAAATAATTCTAAATTTTTCATGTTTTAAAATACCTAAGTACCAAAATATATTTTCTGGAATTAATTAAAAAATGCTGTGCTCATATGAAGGGGAAACCTCCAAAACCAGAATTATCCACTGGAGGATGGGCCCCTTGTAGTACAGGCTTCCCCTACTGATTGAGTGTTCTAGGAACCTATCTGTGTCCGTGCACCACCTGGCCTTGTTGGGAGAGGCTGTGTTCGGCTTCAGTGAATTTTTTTTGAAGACTGGTTCCATGTGCTTGCCTGTTTCATGATGGGTGATTTATGAACGCATCTACCCACACCACGCTGAGTGTTCAACAGTTTTGGACCAAAAACGCATGACGTCCATGCCCCACCCTCCCTATTCACCTGATCTCACCCTGAGCAACTTTTTTTGTTTGTTTCCCCAGATGAAAAATGTACTCAAAGGGAAAAGTTTTGACATTGTGGAAGAGGTTAAACAAAAAACCGGCAGAAGCACTAAAAGGCATCAAAACTGATGGGATCTGAAACTGTGCAGTTGACAAAACAAGCAGCGGAAAAAAACGTCTTGATAGGTATATTACATCAAATGGAGAGTAATTTGAAGGTGACTGAATAAAGAATGTGTAGGGTAAGTGGAGGCAGTCTGGCTTCCTCATCCAGGTTTCTGGGTAACTAAGGGGAGCAGTGTTCCCATAGCCTTGGAGGAGCCTGATAACCAGTGTTCTCATAGCCTGGGACTCAGAGACTGGGTCCAATAAACTGTTCCTATAATGTGGAGTGGGCTTGCATGCACAGAATTATCCTATGTTATATAATGTACTGGCATTTTCTGGTTTTGTTCCCCTCTAGTACTTAAATAAGTAGGGACTTCTCATTAGTTGGACATGGAGCTTGCAGCGTTGCATGGCTGCCCCACCTGTGAATAAAGGTGTGTCAAGCATCCCCACAGCTCCGCACATTTTCTTCCATCTCCAGGCAGCTAGAGAGGGTCTGCCTGGCTTTGATGGGCTGCAACACAGAATTTAAGAATAAATACCTAATTTTTTGTAAGTAAATTCCAGGGGATCTTTTGGTCCCCCCTTCGTATATGCAGCATCATATACAAATCTACCTTTCCTCCAACTGATAGAGAAATTAGGGGTAGTCTAAAGCAGGCTTCCAGCATCTTAATAAAGACCAACACTTTAGGGAGCCAGGAACTCTCTAAGCCCTTTAAATGGAGTATCTTGTTTCATCTTCTCGACAATCTTGAAAGTCAGTACCATTATTATCCCCATTTTACAGATGAAAAATCAAAGAATTAGAAAGGTGAGTAACCTTGCCCAAAGTCACACAAACATGAAATGGAAGAGTTAAAGTGTAAATACAACTTAAACTCTGTTTACCTTCCTAATTACCTCATTTCCCTGTCTCTTAATGTTTTGAGAAAGCATTACTTCTTCCCCACACATAGTGACAACTCTCTATTATACTGCTGCTCTGATCAGGTATTTTGTTTTTCACGGTGCTTCAACAAAATGAAGAAATTCTGCCACAAGCCTTTCTGGCTTTTTATGTTACTACCCACTCATCCTCACCCAATTCACCAAGATAATCTCAGGAGGCACAGGGCATCTGTGCATAATGTGGAGGTTCTCAGAGCTGTTCCAGACAAGATGCGGACAGAAAGATGGCTCCAGGATTCCTCCCAGAGACAAGATAGGGGATAGGGAAAGGTTACAATGGTTCTCCCTGAATGTGAAAATGGAAAACATCAAGTCTGCCATTGTGTTGCTCGTTCCCTGAGATGCATTTCCATTACTGAAAAAAAAAATTATTTTCTCTGGGAAACCATGTGTATTACACATAAGTCATTCATGTACTGTTTCATAGATTTGAATATTGATGAGCCCAAGACTTCTCATTTTCCTTCCATTTCTTCACTGTCTCCCCGGTCATGGGTTAAACCTCATCACACACACACACGCACACACACACACACACAGCCACTTGGTAATATTTCACTGTTAATTCTAAACATGTGTAAGTTATGTATCCTATGCAAAATCATGTCCTGTGATGAAGAGTATACATTTGAGGAAGAGTCACCCTGTCCAAATAGGTAAAAAAGCAGCTTTTTTTTTTTTTTGGTGGTGTCTTACCACCTTATAGAGCACTTTATCTAAATACATTCATGTGAAAATTGTTTGAAAAGGAGAAATGTGTCATATACTTCATTTATCCATTGAAGGGCTAGGTTCTACAATTCCTTTCCTACCATATGCCAGCAAGATTTGGCAAGAGAGTAAAATAAAGTCACACTTTGGAGTGTATCAACACAGTTAGGACTGTGCAAAAATACATTGAGTGCTGTTTGTCATAAGCTAGGTCTCAGGGAATTTCCACCACAATTTCAGCTCTCAACTCATGCTGTAAAGGAGTCATCTAATTTGTTCCCCAGCCCAACCTCTCTATCCATTGTGAGAAATGAAGCATGACCTCCCCTGTACACACTGGACCTCCATTAGCGATGGCTCCAAGATTAGTCCGTATTGTTTGCATCTCTGGTGTGAAATACCTCTAGTTTCTGTTTTTAAGTAAAGTGTTCATGAGTCTACCAGCATAAAACTGGTTGAGTGGTTCTTCTTTATTAAATTAATATTTCTTGAGTGTCTGTTTGCACTGAACTAGATGCTGAGAACACAACAGTGATAAACCTGGTCCTGTTGTTCATGAAGCCAACACTATCAGGGAGACATAAAATTATTTAAGCAATTAAAGTAGAAACAGTCCTAGATCTACCTAATTTGCTCATCATCATCTATATTCATTCTGACCAGAATAAAAGAGAAAAAGAGAGAAGAGGAAGAGTTGACAGAGGAGAAAAGAGAGAGTAACATAAAAAGTTTAAATTCTGCCTGACATTCTTCTTACTGCTAGCATGTCCAGCGGTAAATATTATACAGAAAATAAGCAGTCTCAGTTACAACCTGCCACATATAATGGGAAGATCTCACTACAGAATAATCTAAGTGTTTTGACCATTAAACACAAGTCACTGCCTTCATCTTATCTTCAACTGAATTAATAAAAGTCTAGAAGACAAATAGGTTGTGCTGTTAAAGACAGAATAAATAAATATATCCTCCAATATGGTGTCTTCTTATAGGAATTTTCAAAGGTAAGTTTGACCTTGTATGAACACTGTTTACTGAAATGTATAAGTTCTGTCTCTACTCCATGATCGCATGGTTTATGGTGGGAAGGAAAAATATCAGGCACTTTATTTCCCTGTTTGATATCACAGGTCACTCCACATATAAGTGAAGTAAAGTGGGTGAGGGGAAAGTCCTGTTTTTGCCAAACACTGTAAAGTTCATTCTGTTTTCTTTTAGCTATGCCTAGTGAGTTCTACTGGCATCATTAGTGTGGAAAGCAATTTTGAGAAGATTAAAGCATTTACTGTTAAGACAAAAATCTTTTCTTGCCATATTTAATCCCAGTGTAATTCTTCTTGATACAAATGGGAAGGATCAGAAATTAAAAAAAAAAAAAAAAGAAAGTAAGAAAAGAAAGGAAGGATGGGAGGGAGGGGGGAGGGAAGGGAGTAGGGAGGAAAGTCAGAAGGAAGGAAAGAAAGAAAAAACCCTTTGTCTGTAGTCAGTGTCCTCACTGGGTATTGCTAGCAGACCTGCTGAAATGAACCGAGTTTAAGGAAAGACTCTTTGGGTGAATGTGTTCCATGTAATGAAGTAGAATAACAGTATAAAATGAAAGTCATTGCCTGCTTAATTCAAAGGGAAAACTTGTTTTTATCTCTATTACCTATAGGTATTACCTATATTTGGATTAGGGGAAGACACAGTAAATTATCTAGGTAATTGCATTTTTTTTTATAACTTGTTGCATCTTCATACTCAACTACAAAGTTTCTCTTCATTTTGCGAATGGTTCAGTTTTAAATGTAAATGACATAAATAAACAAACCCATAAGGATTATCTTTCAAACAAAGACTTGGTGTCCCAGAGAAGTTTTTTTCTATGCAAAATGATAGCAGTTAACATTTGCATTACTGTTACATACAATAGTACTTAATAGATATTCAAAAACATGCAAGCCCATGTTACTTTCCCATAAACTGAAGTAGAAAATGTTGAAATGGAGAAGAACAACAAGAATGCATAAATAAACTATGAAAAGTTTTGTCATGTTCTATTAGGGTTTTTCATGTTAGCATCCTATTATATTAGTGTTTGTTTTCACTAATACGATATGAAAATTGCTCAAATGATTGCATGGTCATATCTTGTTAGGCGACCGAAATGCTAAAATTATAGGATTCTAATATAAGATGAAAGAAAATTGTTAATATTATAATAAGTTTCTAATGTGATGTGACAGCCCATCTGGGGGAAAAAAGTTTAAGTTACTTTAGTGTGATTTCTTGGAAATATTTTCTTTATATAGGAAGCAGGTGGTAACAAAGGAGAAATTGGGTATGAGGGTATCACTCTTGGGCTGGATACATGAATGGGAAATATTTCTCTCAGGTAGGCAATATGCTACATGATTTTTTTTTATCCATTCTAAACAGTCGTTGGTATTGGTTAGCAGAGCTGAGTTTTGTTTGGGGGGTAGTGCTAAATGCAGAAGGTAGCTTCAGTGACTTAGTTTTGGTTTCTTTTTGTGTGTGTAAGAAAGCCACTATTAGTAATGTTTCTCTTCAAAATTTTCTTTTGTGTGAAAGTTAGCATTAATTGCTCAATAATTACCTGATTGCTAAACAATACAGCTTGATATCTACTATATGGTAATAAATGTGGGGCATTGCTTAAGTTAAGAGAACAGGTTTTTTGGTGCTTACTGAAAAGCATGTTTAATTTATTGCACTTCTTTTATGTGATAATATATTTTTCAGTAGTCTGTTTTAGTAAGTAGTTTGGAGCTAAACCTAAAGCTCACTTTCAATTTAGGCATAAGGATGTTACTTTGCAGTATCAGAAGTAATGAGTCTAACGTAACTTTGAAGTCAATGTCAACTTCTTTATCAAAAATTGTGTTTTATGTTGCAGAAATCAGGCATAAGAATCAAATTAAGAGCTGAAAGAAATGCCAGAAGAATAAAATAATTGTAAAGGATGTTACTTACTCTTTTTAAAATACTGATTTCATCATTTTGTAAGATTCCTGAAATATTATATTTGAATGAAGACTGCCACATTCTAGTGTTTATCTTAATGTAATATTTTATACATTGAAGAAACTTTTTTTTTCAAAGATGACATTATCAATGGCTTACAAAATGATTATGATTGCTTGAAGGGCTTAACATAGGAAATCTAGTCCTGACATACATTACTTTTATGGAAAAATAAATTTATCTCAATCGACTCTTAATGTCAGCTAAAAAAGAAAACCATTTAAAATTGGCTGCCGGACACAAAAATTATCTTAGTTTAAATTAGAATATGTTTTATTAAAAAAAAAATGACAATGCTGACTTTTGGATAGGGCAGATTTTTTCATTGCAATATATATTTTTTCTTATGAAAGGAAAGGAACTATTTTCAAAAGTTATACAGGATTAAAATAATGGCAGAATTCTGCCATCAAATCCCACTCCCTTAAAGACAAAAGAAATATCCACAACACACAGTTCTGCTTCCCCTTGCCACACCAGGCCAGTCAGAGCTACCACCTCTCAGGAAAAGAAATAGAAGTCTGTAGTGTAGCTAGACGGATTCCCATTTTAATGTTCTGCCTTTTCCTAGTCATCTGTGCTTGGCTAGGCTCCTGCTCTTAATCCACAACCACAAGGCCCCTCCTCAGGATGGGCTGGTGGGGTTCCCTCTGCAGCCTTTCAAACCATGTGGCCAAGACCTTGCACCCAAGTCACATGGGCAAGAGGCCCCACAAGGCTGCTACATCTATCCTGTTTCTCTTCTCCTTTCTAATCCCTCAGTGCAATATATCTTATCTTAAATGTGGCGCAGATTGTGTTTGTTGGAACCACGTTATTCCTATCTCTTTCTCCTTTACTCCAACTCCAAGGGCTCAACCCATGTCCAATTCTTCAGAAATGGTTTAGGATAAGAGCCATTCTGTGGGCCATATGGAGCTCTATGGTAAATCAGTAAAACAAAAAAGCTTAAAAAATAGCTGAGTTAATCACAAGAATATTTAAAATAATAAGTCTTGAATTAAAGACTTTCTAAATGACGAGGAACTTTACTAATTACTATATCTGCCCCAGTCTTAGTATCTAGTTCTTGTTATCAAGTTTTCTACTGTCCAGGGCAAAGAAAATCAGGTGCAAGACATTTCTGAGGCTAGTAATAAGAATCGGAAAGTCCATACCACTTTGTGATCTATTTCCAACACACTCTATGGTTAAAAGATTTACATTAAAACAGGAGATTAAAAATTTCCTGTTAAAAAAATGACAGTAACTAGCTCCACTGTGTATCTTCCATGAAAATGGATTTTCCTATTTCTATATTGCTGGGTTTTTTCAATGCTGGGAACTTTATACCTTCCTATGTTCTAACTAATCAAGATAACAAGATAAAGTCTAAATTAGACTTTATCCTAAACAACTTTTCTAATGTTTTCACTAACTTTCTTTACCTTGTCAACATGGTGAAGATGTGACATGTCACCAAGGCCACTGTCTTTATTTCTGTCTAGCAGTGGTCAAAGCCAGCAGCAAAACTTGCACACTGTATTATCTATTGCAACGAGAACACTGCCAGCCCCAAATCAAATGCCTTTTTTCCCTCAAAGCCCCAACAACACTCCCCCCCCAATAAATTAGCAGTGTTTAGAAGGACACTTGCCCACATTCTATAGATTACTTTAAGGAAAAGCTCCATCATCCATAATACATTTGGGCTTCTTTCTAGTTGAAGATTTATATATTTTTTTATGGATGGGTTATGAATATTGACACAGGAGATATTCATTGTTTATTGAAGGCTTGTTTACATAAAAGATCTTCACAGGCTACCCCCTAAGTCTAGAGGTCCTAAACCAGTGTCAGGGAGCTGTCTGGGTATTTTTTCCCACGTATTGCACTGCCATTCCACCAACAATAGAGGCCCATTAACGTTTGGCCCTTCAAGTTACAGCAGCCCAAGCCTCAGTGGCAGGACGTCTGCCCAATATGTAAAATAACGGAATGAATGGATTCCTTGGAAACAATGATAACAAGACCTGGCTGAGCTAACTGTGACAGCATGTGGTAATTTTCCAGCCCGCTGGCCCTGTAAAGGAAACTGGAACACAAAGCGGAGACTGCGGGGCGGGCTGGCCTGAATAGCTGCAAACAAGTGCAGAATATCTGATGATGTCATACGCACAGTTTGACAGATGGGGCTGGACAATTTTTCCTCTTCAAACATGTTCTTAACTATTTGTATTCCATCGGCTTCTCACTTGGGAAGTTCAATCCTGTAATCACCTGCTTGAAAGACTAAACAAACCTTAACTGTCTGGTGCTTGATTCAAGTACCACTAGTTTTATGAAGAAAAATGATATCCATTATTAGTAGCTGAATGCTGAGGGGAGCAGTGGGGGAGAGGGTGCTGCTGTGGATTAATGCATCATCTCTGCTTTCAGCTGTGGGCCAGGTTTTGAGTCTAGCTCTGACTGGATACTGCCATACACTTTGAATAGCATAATGAAGTATTGTTATTGCCTCAGTCTAGTCGTTACATCAGGGAAACAGACATGTAAAGTTATCAAAACTGATCATTAGCCGAGCTTTTGAGTCTATAAAATAAATGCATTAAAAGAAGGCTTTTTTTAGTCTTATGGTTGTTCTCAGAAGGTTGACTGTTTTAGCATATGTAGTGCTGTGTGTCACTATATACAGCTTGGTGCTAGGGTGTATCTACAGGCAGTGCTTTCTCAAAACAAGCTGGCATGTAGATCTGCATTTGTGTGTGTGTTTAAGTTGGTGCATGGGAGACAGAGAAAATGAAGATTGACAACATTAATAAAAATCAGACACAACTCAATTAAAATTCACTGAAAATAGTAAATGAACCAGTGTACTTGGTTTAATTGTAATGACACAATTCTGCCTTTTTCCTCCCTTCAGATAAATACTTGCTTTGGATCTCACATGTCTTTGCCATTTTATTCATGTAGTTCTTTTTATTTACTTTTTCATAGAATTTATGTAAATATATGTAGGCTACAGAATGGGTCTCAGATACAGCTTTATTCTTTAATCTTTTCATCAAATAGCCAAAAGATTCTGTTTATGGATAAGTGATATCTGTCCCACAGAAAAGCATGGCAAACTGCCTCACCTATAGAAAAAAGAATAATAGCAATAGCATGATAATAAAAATTAATGATTAGGATTTACAAAATACCTTTTCAACTAGAAAAGTACCACACACTAAACTACTCTCTTTGGAGTATGCCAGATTATAGAAGCTGTACACAAGCTATGCTACCCTTAACTTCCCCTGTGTTATCTGACATAGTTGTTGGGTAGGAAAAGAAAAAGTGATAAATGTAAGCAAGGAGAATTCTCCCTATCCTTGAAGACAAGTTATGTCCAATTCACTTCTGCCCTCAATCTCCACCCTCACCTTTCACATGTAAAGGGAAATACATATCCCTGGTATCTATCTTCCACCATCCCCAGCTCACCTAGATGCAATCAAACTATACTTTGGTCAACTTCCATGTGCTCTTTCCATAATGAATGATCACTCTCTGCCTGGTACTAGGCTATCACTTTATTGTATGCAAATACTCCAACTGAGACTGTGTTACATCTTTAAAGTCAGTATAAGAAAATTATGTGTACAATGTACATTTGTACTAGAAGCCATTGACAGTAGAGTTCTGGTTCATAAGTACCCACACTCTATTCTTATGTTATACCTAAGTGTGGGGGCCTTAGTGGCTGCCAAGCTTATACTGAATAAGAATCTCACAATAGGGCACATGGTTCATGGACAGGAGTTTGTCTCTGCTTCCCACATTCCCCACTAACTAACACCAAGGGCATCGCTTTACATGTTTACACCAGATGGAGCTCCCCATCTGTTACAAAAAGCCAAATTATTTTATTAATAGCTGTGATGCTCATATCCCTACAGGAGAAGGAGAAGGTGAGAGAAAAGGAAAAGGTAGGGATAGATAATGAGTTTTGTACTATCACAATTCATAATATGAAACCATACACAAGCTCTTCCTTAAGACGTATTTCTATTTCATCCAATTCAGGGGCCTAGGGCAGGGTGGGGAGGCTCTCTTGGAAGACCTAAAGATCACAGCTAAGAAGTTCAGTTGAGGAATAATGTCACACTTGGTAGGAAAGGAAAACAGAATCTTGCATTCTTATTGTTAATACTGAGTTAAAAGTATGTTAACACACTAGCTTTTTTCAAGTCCTCTTCTGAGCAAAAAGCCAAACTACTGAGGCTAATCAAAGTAATAGTCAGCTAAAATGATAATCATGACAATATTTCATAGTGAATATGGTTTGGCAAGATGTTTGGAAGAAATTGAAAAAGGAAGTTTCCTCACATATTTAGTACAACTTGTAAGAATATCGGTAAAGAAAATGTCATATTAAGACCAAGGATTGTTCAGTCCAACATGCCAGAGGCATTCATTCTATGGAAGGACATATTGCTGTTCAGATTCACACTTCTAAAAGTAACTAATTTTTGCAAATATAACTAATTCCCTAACAATGAACTATAGGTATGCCAATACTTAACTTGCCTAAAAATTACTTGAATCTGTTGAGAATTTAGGCCTATCATCACTGCTTGGGGTAACAAAATATGTATTTAGCCACCTCATTAAACAGTGCTTCAGGTTTATATGAAGCTTACAGCTCAATTCAATTGAGTAAATATTTATTAAGGATTTACCAAGTGACTGTTACTATGCAATAACAATCAGAAATAGAAAGGTGGACAAGGATGCTTCAGAAAACTTACATCATTTAGAGAGAAATACAGACATGCACAAGTGTCTGTGATGATCATGGAATATGGAATATGCTCTGGGAAAGTACATATGAATTATATATAAAGCCTAAAAGTAAGAGGACATATGCATGTTTATGCTAGGAATATTACATAATAATTTTTTAACCTTGAGCAAGATGTTACTCATGCATAGCACCTTCAGCTTTCTATACTGAAGCCAAATCTTGTCTTTTAGTTTCTGCTTTCAAAAAAATACTCTTTATCCATTTCATTATTTCTGTGACTCTCCTCTGTAATTTTTCCTATTGTATCACTTGTTTCTCACTTCCCATTAAGCATATTTAAGTATAACTGGACTTTTGAATTTCGTACAAAAAAAACAAGAATGAAAAGTCAGTCAGATCTAACTTTGAAGTAATATGGGCCAAACCCTTGAGTTAAAAAATGCATAATTAAAATCAATTCTTTATGTCCCCTGCTCTTAGAGAGCAGTTCAAGAAAAGTCTCGGTTAGAAAAAGATTTGAAGATGCGGGCGAGGCATGTCATGTAGTTCTTATCAATTATTTAGCAAAAGCGTTAGGTGGAGTACTAAAATCCATCATCACACCTAATTCTTCTGTTAACTGCGGAACTCTAGTGAATGCCAGTCATATCATAAGCTTGAATTGCTGTACCTGGTTTGGGGTTGAGCCAACCTATTTTGTCATTTTCTAGGTGTGATGTTTGGAAAATTACTGGTCCTTTCTGCACATTCTTTATTGGTAGAACAAGAATACTATATATGTCACACAGTTGTTAGCTCAGCAACTAGAATATAATGAGTTTAATAAATTCTATAACCTGCTATTGTTAACAACAACAAAATAATAAAGGATCTCCTTTTCTTATTGTATATTCGGATCTGTTACTTAAACTAATGAGAATATGTAGGGAGAGATTCTGTTCAATTTAGGATATTCTGTTTAAAAATATTCTGGAAATCAATTCACCAACATTCATTAAGTCCCTTCTTAAAGAAAGACATTGACATGGGAGCTGCAATAAATACAAAATGAATAAAATTAAATCACCAACCTCAAGAAAATGATAAAACTGGTAAAGTGTAAAATAGGTATACAAATAATTGTTACAGAGGATAAGGTAAATGCTCTAAAATATATAAATAAAGTTTATAAGAGAATAAAAAAAAAGGAAACGATACACTTTGCCTAGAGAATAATTCCATTTGCAATTAGAAAAATTCTTTTCAGGATGGGTCTGCCAATAACCTGCAAATTAAATATCTGAAAAAACTATAATTATTATGCAGAGTGGCCCATTTAAAGAAGTCCCACTTAACATAATGTGATTTCAACAGTAATAAGATAAAGAATACATAGTTTAAGTACATATAGATCCTCTTTCTGAAGGGCACAAAGGATTTCTATTGTTGAGTAGTTTAAAGGGGTCACCCTATCTAACAGGATCACAATATTTTTTAAAATTAGGTGAATATGAAGAGATGATGCAAACTTCCTGGGTGAAAATGACTAATTTTTATTTGTACCAGTGGACACTACATGAAACCCTATGTGTGTAGTGCCCTCTGGCATTTCTGGGTATGCATTCACTCTTTTAGCTGTCCACTTGGTCATGCAGACCTCCGTGGAAGGGGGCAACTCCCAAGGAAGCCTCTTTCTAAGATACCTTTCTTCAGAGTCTAGCGGATAGGGTCCCTCAACCCTACCACTCTACCCTCCCCCAGTCTGGGTCTGAGTACCATTAGTGCATTGGAGCAGTAATTTCACTAAATTGTACCTTAGTGGCCCCCTATTAGGAAAGGAAGTGTGAATGCTGCCCAAGCCCTTTCCTATCTGGCAATGGAATCGCAGGTCAGAAAACATCTTTAGCAAGCATAAATTATTAGTCTCACTATAAAAGAGAGCTGACAGATGAAACAGGCATTTCCATGAATGAACAATACAGCTTCAATTCAAAGACTCCTGATTGGGTGTTCAGCCTTCCAGCATAAACAGCTATTCAAATTTTAAACTGTAACCAAGTGAATAAAGAGAAGGAATGCCACGGCCACCTCTGGTTCTTCAGAACAATTCAACAAGAGATGTGATATAAATAAAATGTCAACCTATAGGCTGCGTATTTCTTCTTCTTCCCAAGGGTGCTTCACAGCCCATGAAACAGAAGGCCACTGTTTGAGAACAGAGGCTGCTCTGGAAACCTGGAGAGCCCAGTCCCCCACTGGCTGTCCCAGAGCCTCACCAGGAGATGGTCACTGAGCATATCAGCCTCCCCTGTCTGTCTGAGTCGTTCCCAGCCTTCCCTTTTGTAAGACATTATCTGTATTCATGGGGTGAGGCTGTTGGGGATGAAGCCACAAACATATAATTATAAACCTCACAGCAATGCAAAGCATTCTACTCATAAGAAAAGTAGATGCTGTCAGTTTCTTGCTGTGATGCCACAAAGGAAGAGTACCTCCCTAAGATAAAACTATATGTAGTTAACAAGATGAAAAGCCTTTATCTCTATGTTTTGCCAAAGGATGCAAGTCCCAGATGTTTAAAGCCTTCTAGCATTTCTTGGGAGAATGTGATAAGAACCTAAGAACATCTGCAATCTTAGGTTGCATGTAAATCTCTGATTAAAATAAAAGTGTGTAACTGTGTATAGCTAGTAACAGCAGAAATGAGAGTGCTTAGTGCTTCCTAAAAGAGAATGCTTCACTATTTTACCAACAGGGCACATTTTTTAAGAATACCAAAATATTGGACACTTACATGTTGGGCTTAAATTATGTCCCCTTCAGTTTCAGAAGGTTAGCAGAAGTAACTTGAGGTCCAAGTAACAAAGGAGGTGATTTACAATTACTTCTTTGAGGGACTTTATGTCTGTGTCTCCTGAAAGACCTACATGCTGAGCATTCTGCCCAAACCCTTGCCCCTGTAGGGTCAGTTTAGCTCTCTTCTCCTACACAGAAGGATACCTGTTACCACAGAAGCACTTGCCTGTCAGTGGTTGTTACTGGGTTAATTTTTCAGTAGTGTCCACTGTAAGTTGAGAAGTCTTTCAGTATTGATAGAATCAGAGCACACAAATAGTTCTATTTACATTGAAGACCTAGTCAAAGGAAGTTAAATTGTAGCATACATTTTTTCCACCTTGATATGTTTGCATAAGATTGTAATTGTGAAAATTATACTGAAGGCTCAGAAGTAACTATTAAAAAATCTGCTTAGGAATTATATTTCTTTACAATTATTGGCATTACAAAAAAAATAGCCCTTTCTGCTCTGAAGTACTGCTTTCTAACTTCCTTGCTTCCTGCCCAATGCTGGGGACATTGTTTTTAGATGCTAAGTGTAAAGTCAGTTAATTACAAATCAACAAGAAGTTCTGCTGAGAAGTACTCTAAAATGTGCCATAAAAAGAGACAAGTGACTTTAAAAAGGAGAAAATTGTACATGTGTGCAATTAGGTATGTCTCTAATAATCTGTGACCTTGAGTTGAGTTCTCATTCATCTGGTATCCTGCCCATAACTACAGTTTAAACAAGGGTCTAAGTGACCCATGCAATTTTAAGAAAGAATATTTCTATGACCACCATCTGGCACTACTGTAGTGGAAGCACAATGTGGAAGAGTCTTTTGTTACAAAAAATACTTCTGCTAGGTACAACTTCCAACATGCCTATACAACAATGCTGTCAGAAACTAGAGTTCTCATGTAATCTGCCACTAACTGGAAGATGCTAAGATGCCATCCAGTCATTGAGTTGTTGGCATGTGATCATTTTGATGACCGAAGATTATCAATTCCTACAGGAACATTTCAAAGGATTTTGTTGGCTTAGTTTTCTCTACTCCAATCCAGTGATTTTTGTTTTTAAACTACAGCATATGGAGAGAAACGATCTTTTCTTACCCTGGTACGAGTGTGATTTATTCAATTTCCTTTTGCTCTAATCTGAATGAAGCAAGAGCATACTTATTCTGATTCACAGAATTTTCATAGAAAACCTGCACATTATCACTAATTGTCTTACCACTGATCTTTTAAGCAAGGCAATTATCAGGTGCATTTTATAACCAGATGTTACACTAATGATAAGAACTTCAATAAAAATATACTTCAGACCTGCTACTTTAATCCTATAAATCCTAAAACATTTGTGTCTACTCTAGATAGATGTTTATCCATGATATTCCAAACTCTTAGTGTACCACGTGTACTTTTTATCCCAACAGCCATCATCTTGCAACTACATGTATTCAATGTCTTCTCTTAATCAGTGGTTCTCAATTTTGGGTGCACTTAAAAAAATCCTGGGAACTTTTTATAAATACTTATTTCTAGGCTAATAAAGACTGAATCTCTATGTGTTGGTGTATATGGTAAGCATGAGGGTAGGGGAAAGGGGGAACTCATAATGTTGTTTTTTAACTTTCAAGGTAATTGTAATGTGCAGCCAGAGATAAGAACCACAGCCTCAGATTGTTAGCTCCATGAAGAACAGTACTATTCCTGTATCTTGTTGCCTAGAAAATAAGAACACTCAAAAATTCATGTTGAATAAATCAATATCACCTGTTGTCATGTGCAACACACTGCTTTGTCAACAAAGCCCATGCAGAATTTCAAGAGCCTCCTGTCTTTGAAGCTAACCTTGGACAACTGCCTCTGAGAGTTATTTGTGATGAAACAGAAGTTGATCAAGTTATAACATGAGTTCAGCCCTCTGTAGTCTCAAATCACCACTCTGAGGTGGCCTCAACTGCAGAATGCTGTCCAGCCCCCTCTAGCTACCACCTCCATGCAATCACCAGAGTGCACAGGCAGGAGAGGGACACAGTGGAGAAAGGGTAAACTAATATGCTCTTCCTGTACCTCCCCTACATTTTCAGGTTCTTGAGCATAGAGTCGTGCATCAATGAAACGGAGTGGGTTAGCAATTAGAGTGTTGACCTTTTCATTCCCTCATATCAAAAAGTGGTGAGATATAAAGTTGCTGTTTTCCCACTTCGGATATAGAGATACACGGATATCTACAGATAGTGACATGCAGTCCTAGTCCATCGAGGTTATGGGTCTGAGTCTGGTAGAAGCTTCAAGGAAGATATTGATGGAGGGTGCTATAGCAAAATCAAAATACATATCTAAAGTAATTGCTATAAACCTCAGGATAGTGTTTACTTCTGGGGAAGGAGGAGGTAAGAATAGGATTAGGTACCTGCAGGAAGGGTAGCTGAAAAAATTCTAGTTCTTGACCTGGGTGGTGTTATCAGAGTGGTTATCTCACTCAAAATAAGCTATTAAGCTACATATTTGTTTGGCATGATTTTCTGCATCTGGGTTTTGTTTTATCATCAAAAATTAAAGTGTATTAATATTGAGGAAATAGTTCATACCAATTTAAAATAATTCACATCACTGCAAAAATAAGTGTACAAATCATTTAAAAATCTATATCCAAATTCAACTTGTCTTTTCAAATTTATTTACATATTAGTTATTTCCTGTTGGGTTATTGGACTCTCTAAAAGTGTTCTTCCCTCTTTTTCCAGGCTTCAAGGGGCGTTCCTTCAGTTAGTGCTGTGGAACTTGGAGAATAAGTTTGTACCCTCTCAATAGAAGCCATCTGTGACATTAGTGACTTCTATCATGTGCCTGCTCTGCTTCCCTCTTTCCAGACAGGAGAGTCCAGCTTTTCAGCCTGTCATCATAAGACAACACCCCCAGCCCCTCAAGCACCATAATCCTTTCTCTAGACATGCAGGTTTAGTTGGAAATATAGAATTCAGGGACAATTTAAGTGGTGTCTCCCAGCTTTACACTTCTTCTACCATTCTATTTCCTTCTCAGTTAAATTCTAATTATGGAATAATTTAGATGATTCTTTTCTTATGTTTCCCCAAACCCCTGGTTTCTCCTTAAAACTCCTTTGTATCTGTCTGTGCTTTGTGAATTTTGCCAATTTCTCAGTGATTCTGACTTCTCAGGTCTTCTTATTTTGTCCTTTTACAGTTCCTTTCTCTCCTCTATTGGTATGTCTTCCAAACACTCTTTTTCCTCCCACTGTTTCCTGAAGGAAATAATGAGTATCTATATACCCCCTTTGTAGTTTTCCATCCTGATACCTACTTCTCACCACTTCCACAGTTACATATTTCCTGAAGTAAATCGCATTACTCACTGTATCCAATTGTCATTGATAGACATTCATGTTCATATCCCCTCAAGCCTGTTTTAATTTATTAGCTTGAATTCTAACTTTTAGGATTCTATTTGACAAAGAACATATTAAATCCTTACTGATGATAATAATCCTAATAATAATTCCCACTTAAAGCATATTTTACTAATGAAGTACGTGTATTTTCTAAATTTAAAAAAAATGCACTAATCTTCTTAACCCTCCAGTAAGCCAAGGAGAAAATATAATGATTCCCATTTTGCATATGAAATCACTGAGGTAAATTATGTCTATTTCCCCAGTGGCTAAATAGAGCAGGAAAGAAATAAATGCCAGACTCCCAGTCATCTGCCAGGCCAGGAAGAAGAAATTTTCTGAAACTCAAGAAAATTCAGATAAACCCTTTGTGCCAATGACTTAGCATTCCCTCCCTTGAAATGATTATAGTGACTATTTATTCAAGAAATTCTGAGATAGCTCATGTACGTCATCCTACCCTGAGGAGGAAATGTCAAAGGACTGAAAATAAGAGAAATGCCAGGAAGAACATGACCCACAGAAGCGATTAATATGGATTTTATCCATTGAGATATAAAATTTAAATGAAAATCCTTGACTTAATGCACCCCAAGGATGAAGAATCCCTGGAGATACTTCTGAGACCTGAAATAGTGCCTATCCAGGGTTCAGATACCTGACTGAACTTTCTCTCACCCTCTTTTTCCTCATACAATGCTGCCCCTGACTTGAGAGGCTATGTCACATGAGGAGAAATAAAAAAATCACTCTTAACTTGATTCATACAGTAGAATTGGGAGGAAATAGAAATGATTCCTCAATCTGTTCCGTGACATTACAGGTACAATAATTGTAGAATTGATGGAGAGAGAAAAAAAAAACAAGAAATAAATTATAAATTGAAACTTTAGCCTTACACTCAGTTTTAGATATAATTTCTGGCTATTATAACACTTAACATATAGATAAGAAGCCTGTAGGAAAACCCCTCGATGCAGGCTTAACTGACATTGGATTTCTATGTCTTGCTTGCTGTAGCAATTCAATGACATCGAGTGGTTTGAGTTTGCTTTGTTGTTTTTTTTCTTTCATGAACCAGTTAATTTTCCCCCAATTAAAGCAGTTAATCCTGTTCAGCTAGAATTTCCTTGTGTCCAGGCCCAGTTCATGGCATGCTTATAATGATAAGCTTATAATTACTTCTGATTACCAGGCCATCAACAGCAACAGGTTTGTCCCAGTTATACCTCTTATTTCCTATATTTCTTATTAGAATTTTATTTCTATTATTATTATATACTCTTGTGGACCAGTGGAGTCCTCAAAGTCTTTATTTCTTTTTCACATTTAGGAGAAATTCACCCTACTTATAACCTTACCTCTTCTACTATCTTTGAAACTATAATCACGGTCAATCTTTGTCAAGGAGTAAAGGGAACTTTGAGAGGACACTCTCCCACGTTGCACATACATCTTATACAAATCAAGATGTTCTTCTGAGTTCCTGTCTGCCAGCTTATGAGATCCATTAATAAAAATTAAGATAGTCAGGAAAACACCATTTTGCTGGAACTTTCCAGAAAAGTGTGCTCCTCTTTGACAAATTTAAGAAAAACAGGTGAGGAGGCAGAATTTTTAGGCAAAAGCATTAAATGTCCAGGATGGGTATTATGGCAACATTTTCCTCTGAACAGAGCTTCAAGGCAATTGTTGCAAGTGACCAATAAAAGAATTCAGTAGATAAGATTGATTCAGGGTCTCTGTTCTATTCCATTTCCTAATCCCTTACTCCATTCTAAGAACTCTTTAAAAAATCCCTTGGCCCCAATAACTACGCTGGGTACCACAATACCCTTTAGGGATGTTAAGACTCCTCTTTGGAGCTGGATTGGTTGAGATAGTAGAAGGAAAAAGAGCCAGGTCTGTTGTGTATATGCCTGTTATGCAAACGTGTGCTTCTATATTGCAAAATGAGAAAATAGAGGAAAAAGAGACAGTTGCAAAATTATTTTTTATGTCTGACAAGTTATCATTTTATTATTTTTATATTGAGATGTCATCTGAACTCTATCTCAAATACAAGCATTCACAGCTTCTTGCTGTGAACATGGAAAACCATTAGTGCTGACAGGCTGATCATATTCTCAAAAGGTCAGGATCTGCTGTAGCACTGCTTTTTGTTCATCATTTGTCATTTTTGTGGGATCTTTTAAACTTTGGTGTCAACGTATGTGTTCTTCACATCTGGATTGACAGCCTCACTTCAAAAGCATGTTTCATCCTTTTTGCTTCAAATGCATGAAAAAGATAACCTATTTTTAATAATTAAAACTAATTTTATGGAGATAAATATCTGTAATATTGAAAATGCATCAATATACTAATCACTGTTTTACTTTGATGTTTACCTGAAACTTCTCTCCAAATTTGGTGAGGTAAAATTGAACAAATATCATTCATTAATCTTTGGTGAGGGGAAAATGGGCAGGTATTATCAATACCCTGTAATAGGTAAGGATACACAGAAGACTCCTGAAAGAGTCATCTGAGAATGAGAACTAAATCTTTTCATTCTCAGTTAATGTTATCTTATTTTCAATCAATCTCGGAGGAGTGTACTGTTGGAGTATAAGTTTGTAGAGCTTCAAGGTGTAATACAACCTGTCCCTCCAATTTTGGTTCAGGAAACTAGATGGAAAAAAAAAAAAGAATGGAAGGAACTTGGTGCTTGAGTTGAGGGCCAGAGATGAAGAAGAAAGAATCAATCACCTTCCCTCTCCCTTTACTGTTTATGGCTTCAATAATCCTACATCCCAGACTTTTCCTTCTTCCCATTTCCTAACAATGCCTTTTTTACTCCATCTCTAATCCTCATTTTGCCAATCTACATATTGCAAATATTCATACTGCAACTCAAAACCTACCTTCTGTGGAAAGATTTCTACACTAGTTTTTTTACCCCTCCTACAACAATAAAATCACTCTACCATTTTGCAGATAATTTCATGTACAACACCTCAAAAGTGGAAGGAACTTTGGGGATGAGTTAGTCCAGGTCTTGTTTTCTGAACAGAGGACCCCCAGATTTAGAGAGATGAAATGATTCTCCAAAGTCATACAACTATAATTCACCTCTTTTGACTCTGTTCTCAGTGATTTGTCCTGCTGGGTTTTTGTTGTTGTTATTGTTATTTTTATGGAAATCTTTTATTTCACTCTTTTTTATTGTTGTTTTATTATTTTATAGGGATGAGGAGAATTTCCACCTTTGCTATGCTAGAGGGTTGCTAGTGATTCCAAGCTCATTTGGGAACAAAACTGGAGCAGAGGCTGTCAATCCTAAAGACCCTGGTCCAAATTTCACACAGCCTGAAAAGTGACCAGAACCTTTTTTGGAGGAACGATATGGGATGTCGATGAGTGTATGTATCTGACAGTAAACCACAGAGATCTATGCTTTAAAAATATCTGTGTCTTAACAAAGTCAAGGATAGAAAAGTACCAATCAGATACTGAACTGTCTATACCTAATACCTCCATTGTCCAAAAGCTTCTACACACTAAAGCTAAAATGATTTTGTCATTGCTCTTGAAATAAATGCAAGAGAGGACTTTTGAACTATATTCCAAGATCATTCTACCCAACTTCTCCTAAAACAGCATCTGCCTTTTCCCACTCTGTTTGAGCTTTTTATTTTAACAAGTTGGTAATTTCCAAATTTTTGAAATTTATTAATCTCACATTCAGCTTTCCAAGTCACAACTCAGAATATCATCAAGACACCACCTTCACAAATTCCACTTTCCAGCTCAAAAGGGGAAATTATAACCATATCCAAGGCATTCTCATTCTTTCTGTTCTTTCTGGAGGTTCCAAAACAAAGCCGTTTCTCCTAAATGGAAGAGTGATTTGAAAGCCCCAGCGCCTTGAGACAGGCAGGCAGGTCTAATTCAGGTCTTTCCAAATGAAGTATCACTGTTATCTTCGTATGAACTCCAGCTGTGCCTCTCATGCTACACTGATAAAAAGCTTATCTGTCAGCATTTGTATTTGTCAGCCTACCTACCATTCCAGTTATCACATGTTTCCCAAGCAGCAATTAATACTATCTGCCATATTTTGTTTCAGGCTGCTATGAGCTAAATATTTATGTCGCCCCCAATATTCATATATTGACATCTAAATCCCTAGTTTAATCACATTTGAAGTTTGGGCCTTTGGGACATAATTAGGTTTAGATTAGCTAGGATTAGGGCCCTTAAAAGAAGAGGAGGACAGAGAGATCTCTCTCTCCCTGAGCACACTCTAAAAGAGGAAGAGAGAGAGGAGGCTGTCTACAAACCAGAAAGAGAGCTCTTGCTAGCAACTGAATCTGCTGGCACTTTGATCTTGGACTTCCCAGCCTCCAGAACTGTGAGAATAAATTTCTGTTATTTAAGCCATCCTGTCTATGGTATTTTATTATATCAACCTGAGCTGACTAAGGTATGAACACTATACTACACATTTTACTTTCATTATCTCATTTAAAATTTACAAAAAAAAATTATTAGGAGACATTATTTTCCCCCACTTAACAAATTATGAAACTAACAGGTAGATCAAATAGCTCTTTAACCTGAATGAAGTAAAGTGGCAGTGCTTGATTTTAAAAATGCTTCTTAACCCTGAATCATACTGCCTAGTACATAGCAGACACCAAATAATTAAATTGAATATCTCCTACTTCTTTATTCTGCTTCAGTACTTTAAAACCATCAATTTGTGTGTCTATCTTCATCAGCATCTAAAATTCCTTGAGGGTCAAGACTATTGTATTTTCAGTGTCTAACACAGAGCAGGTACTCAACAGCAGAAGGAAGGAAAAGGAAGGAAAGAGGAAGGAAGGAAGGAAGGAAGGAAGGAAGGAAGGAAGGAAGGAAGGAAAGAAGGAAAAGTGAGTCCATAATTAATGGGTACATTAGTTTGCTAGAGATGTCATAACTAAGCACTATAAATTGGGTGGCTTGAATAATAGAAATTTATTGGCTCATAGTTCTAGAAGCTAGAAGTCTGAAATTAAGGTGCCAGCAGGGTTGATTCCTTCTGAAGATTGTGAGAGAAGGGTCTGTCAGGTCTCTCATCTTGGCTTGTAGATGGTCACCTTCCTATGTCTCGTCACATCATCTTCCCTCCATGTACACTTCTGTGTTTAAATTTCTTGTTTTACAAGGATACCAGTCATATCGGGTTAGGGCCCACCCTAATGATGTCATTTTAACTTGACTACTTATGTAAAGACCTTGTCTCCAAATAGGTTCACATTATAAGGTAACTGGAGTTAGGACTTCCGTAAATTAATTTGGAAGGAGACACAATTCAAGTCAACAGAGCTGGCCACAGTACAATCCAGCTGTTTGCAGGACATGGGAGGTAGGGACAGAGGTCTCTGTGCTTCAGAAATGTTCTAATCTCACAACAAAACAACTGGCAATTGAATATGCTAAATTATAGCTCAATTTATTTACAGTAGACAATAATCCTTTGGCAGGCAATATATAAACTCAACTGTAAAATTATTAAAAAAAATTTAAGGCATCATTTTTATAAACATTCCTACTCACTACTTATGCATTCAAGTTGGCTCCTAAGGTGTGACAGAAATCATTATAGGCATTTTCTGTTTTCCTCAATTATTCTTTCTAGGTTGTCATTTGTCTTGGAAAGATAAACCTTACTCATAAGATTGAATCCTCTCCAGTAACTTCTGAGCCAATCACAGAAAATTTTGTCTATGTTATGATCTCTCTTAGGCTCTTTTGTGCCCTGAAATGCAGTAAATCTCCCAGGACCACTTATTGACTCCATTCTTTCAGGAAAGAGTGAGTATCTTTTATTAAAATTTTTATTTTAATTGTTGTTCTTGTACAGTTTTCTGTCTTTTACTCCCACCCCAGCCCACCACCCCATCTTTTATCTTTTTAAAACTGTACTTCTTGGTGGTAAACAGAAAATATGGCTCCATGTTCCTAGTTCCCACACCAAGGGGAGACAAAAAGATACATAGGACTTCGGTGCTCAGCTCCCAGGCTCAGCCACAGGTGACTGTTATACACCAAAGAAGTGATGTTCCCACCCACCACACAGGCGCACACACAGAGTCTCCAACTCCTCTCTTTCTATAGTGGGGAGGAAAGAAAACCACATAGTACCAGGGATTTGAACCCTCTCTGTCCCTCTGCTCACTGGTCTCACCTGTGTTCTTTGCTTGTGTCTTTAGAGAAAGCTAAGTACATGCTGTTGTTGTTGTTTTTTTTACTTCTTCTACAGCAGAGGCCTAGAGGAAAGTCTTAGAGAGTCATCTAATCTGCTCTCTCTCGTGGGACAGCATCTGTCTCATCTCTTACCTTTTCCTACTAGATACTAAACAAACTGCAACCTTAAAGTTTGACGTGATTTTGATTCCATTATTTCCTTTCGAAATTGATTTCATTCCCCCAGTTGATACTACTGTTAAATTCTTCTCCACTTTTTCAAACACTCCTTGTTCAAATTTAAATCTATTATTTTTATTCTTAACTTTGCTAACTATGAAAGTGGTTTCTTCTCCTTTGTGAAACTACCAAGTTGTATGTAACTGCATTTACATTTTCTTGTGTGTTTTCTTTCACACTTTTAGAGGTTATCACAAATTCTAAAAATAAGAGGTTTCTCCAATACTGTTTAAAATATACAGTTTATTATCAAAGCTTCTATCAAAAGTCCACTAACGAGTGACTTGATTGTAGAAACTGAAGTAACTTAGCTACATAGAGGTTATTTGAATATGTTACAATTTCTCAGGATGAAATATTCCCCAAATTCCAATTTTTTACATGAATTATGATAATTTGATCTACTGTTCATCTGATACATGATGAATAAAGTCACTTTATTTCTGTCTTCTGAGTTGTCAGTGGTTTTAACAGAGAATTTAATTATGTTTCTATGAAATAATACAGCCAATCATTAATAAGTATTTATCAATAAGTAATAATTAAAATAACAATGTAAACATTTTAACATTAAACATAATACTTGATTAATTAAATAAATTAACAAAGTACTTATTACACTACGTGTACTACTAGACACGAATAGGAATATAACAACAATATCTTTTTCTTTCCCTCCCTTTAACCTTAGCACACTCTCTAGTGACAGAAATATTCCTGCCATCTCTTCTCGATCCTCAAATTTCTTATCCTATCTCCTCAAAATCAACATGTACATCAAACGCCTACTCCTCTGCAAAAGGGAACACTGTGCTTCTTTCTCCACACACAGTAAATCTATTGCTTCTACCATCATAAGGTAAATTTCAAGTTATTCAACATGATCAATGCTTCCAACTCTGCTGACTCTTGACCCCAACCAGGCCGCTCTGTCCCCTTCTAAATAGACCCACCTTCACAAGTGCCAGCTTTCTGAGCTACTTCAGTCACCTTCATTGCTCCACCCCAGACTCTGTTGACCACTCTGTTGGCTTCCTCATTTGTAATTCAACATCTGCATTCTTCAAAAAGAGAATGAGATGCTTGAGAGTACATCACAACTTCCCAAAGGGCACATGACCAAGCGTGGTTTTAAGGGAATCATTTGCCAGATCCTCACCTTCCATATTTTTTTTTTTTTTTAGAAAACTGATTGTCTGAGGATGATTTTAGATAGAAGATATCATGACAGCTCTCCTTCTCCACATCATTTTTCTTAATTTATCATTTGTCCTTTTTTCACATGAATCAATACATATATCCATACATATATAGGTAGATACATAAATAAAATCTCACTCATTCCAAATCTTACTGTATGGCAATGCCTTGAGATATCAAAAACCTCCAGGACCGCCCCCGCAAAAATTCAAAAATATGGGTTCTAAAGCTTCCTTTAATCAAGACTTCATAAATCTTTGCTAGGCCTCATGTTTTTCTTCGTCTTATACATATTTCTGTTAACAGTCAAGTGTGGCAAAGAAATGGGAGGTTTTACACCCCTCTGCAGGGATGTCATGGGTTTGGATGTTTTACATAGTGCAGCCGAAGGAGCGATCATGAGTTTAAGGACTTCATCTCTTCTATTACTTAATTATTCACACAGAAAAAATGCACTGCTGTTAAAGGACTGCCAAAGAGAATAAAGCATAGGGTATATAGGTAACAAATATTGAGACCAGTGGAAACTTTTTCCATTTAGGCAACAAACTGCTAGTAAGTCTCTTTGACTTACAATCCTAAAATTAGCATCAAGAAGTGAGGTCTGGGAGTGTGTAGTAACGCATTTTTTTAAATGGATAAATGAAATCAGATTTGTCTGTGAGAAAATAAGTCTAATTCATCTAATTGGTTTAATAAAAACTGGCCTTGCTTATTTGGTCACTTTGCAGATGTATTCCATAATTTGAGCGACTTAAATCTGAAGTTCCAAAGTTTTGATGACAAAATAATTAATTATATGTTATAATAAATGCAATTTATAAAAAATAATATATTGGCAAAGATATGTTGAAATTAACAATATTTTAATGTTCCGAACAGTTTCTGAATATATCAGTTGTTTTTTAAAAGTCCCTCTAAATGGCAGAGAAACAGAAAGAATTAATAGTCATTGGATAAGTCTTAGTGAAAAGTTTTTGTTATGCTACCAGAAATTCAGAAACTGAATAAATACAAAGGCTATTTTACAAATTCTTTCATAATTTATTGCTCCCTATAAAACTGAAGAACCTATCATGATGACAGACTATTAAAAATAACGTTTGGTGATATATTGCTATAGTATTTGCTATTAAACTCAGAATGAATTCAAATAATTGTGAGAAATTGTTATTAAACATAAACAGGTTTCATTTGGTCAAGATGGAAGCCTAGGTAAACACGGCTCACCTACTCAGACAACCACAGCAAAATTTACAACTAGATTATAAAACAAATATCCAGAATTGTCATAAAATTGAGCTGTATGGAAGTCTGACAACCAAGGAACTAAAGAAACCACATTCATCCAGATGGGTTGGAGGGGCAAAGACACTGAACAGCTGGTCCCACACCCACATGTGGTGGATAAAAACTGGGTGGGATACCTCAGGAGTGAGGGATCCCAGCTCCATACCGAACCACCAGGATTCCTGCACCAGGAAGATAACTCAGGGTTGTAAAAACTACTGAGAGTTAGGGAGGCAGAAGAAACTGCAGGATTCTCAGGAGTCTCCTATTAAAGGGCCCACAACAGACTAAGGGCTTATACACACTCACTCCCTCTGGGTTTCAGCACCAGGGCAGTAGCTGGAAGGGTACAAGTGGCATGCAGGGAGAAACTGAAGTGTCCGGCATCAGGGTGAGTGCCAGGAGACAACTTCTCCCAGACAAAACTCCAGAGGCTGCACTGTCACCTTTCTGAGCCCTCCCCAACAGAGAGCAACAGAACAGTGACACCATATTGGAGACTCCATTAACCTGGTTCAAATGGGTGGTCCTGCCCTGGACATTACCTGGGGCTCTGTCTCATCTAACTTACCAGTGTGCTTTTCCACAATAGACCACACTACTAAGACAGGGAATGAAAGCAGCTCCAGCTACTACACAGAAACAAACACAGGAGGCTGCCAATTGAGGAGACAAAGAAATATGGCCCAAATGAAAGAACAGAACAAAACTCCAGAAAAAGAGCTAAACACAATAGAGATAAGCACTCTATCATATGCAGAGTTCAAAACAATGGTTATTAGGATGCTCAAGGAACTCATTGGGTTCTTCGACAGCATAAAAAAGACCCATGCAGAAATAAAGGCTACATTAAATGAAATAAAGAAAAATCTACAGGGAACCAAGAGTGAAAATTTCACAAAATTTCTCCAAAATCCTTCTGCTTACTGGCCTCCAAGTATAATATAACTGAAACACATAAATGAACACGTCCCTCCCATGCCTAATTTAACTTCGGTCTAGCTTTTTATCACTTAAAGAATGTAGTCCAACCACTCCTGCATGACTTGCAGTGGCAACCCAGACCAGGCTTGCCACCACCTCCTTTATAATTTAGGGTTAGCAATACCTCTTTCCCTGAGCTGTTGGAAAAAAATAACTGGAAAAAATAGAAGACAGAAGAAAGTAGAGAAAGAGAAGCTGAGTCTACATATTTAAGGTATTTGGTATGGAGTGGGTACAAAGAAAATGGTAGTAATTCAGGAAGAAAAGAAGGGAAAGGGGGAGAAAGGAAAGAGTATCACATAAACTGAGTATGTTGGTGCTAGGAGGGTGCCTGTCATGATGATGGATCTATCTATATTTTAGTCAATTGAACTTGATATCCACTTTCTAGTCAAGGTGTGTAGCAGTGATAGAGGTAAAATAAGAAGCATATGTGATTTTATCCCATTTTGTATATGAGAAAACTGCAATCCTCAGAGGTTAATTGGCCCAAGGATTTACAGGGAATTAGGGGCAAAGCCAGAATCCTCCTGTTGATCTGTCTGATTCCAGAACTATGCTTTTGTTTTTGTTTTGCTGTATTCCATTGTCTCTCTGAAATATTTTAATTTTAATTGCTATCTATCTCAAATATACTCCACTCCTAAGAAGAGAAAATTTTCAATTTTAGCCTCTCTGAACTTCAGGGCTTAGCCTGTAAAATAGAGCTAATAATAATTTCCTTTTAAATGAGTTGATAGATGTAACGTGCCTAGAACAGAACTCAGTGTTACCTTTGTTATTGTTTCAAATTTAAACTATTGATTGTTGGATTTTTTATTTAAATAGAAAATCAATGTATGAGGCTTTGCCTATATAGGTCAGATATCTCAAGGGAGTGGTATCCCTTCCACTTAAATAAACATGAAGATTCTCATAGAATCTTAACCCTTTTCTTAGTCATTACCATAGGTCTTTAATATTCCTCTGCACTCCAACCCTAATAATAGTTGTTAAATAAATACTAATTCAAAAATTACTTATTAAGATCTATGCTCTTAAAAAGCTTGCAACAAACCTGTAAAATTAGGACACAACTCAAAAAAAGGAAAAAATAAACCACACTTTTCACAGTACAATGCTATTCTTATTATAAACTTGCCATAGTGTCCTGTTTTAAAAAACTCAACTTCTCCCTATAGCTCTTAAAAATACTGACACTCAGCTGAAATCATGAATATTTTCTATTATTACTACTTAAATAATAGTACTAATAACAATATCTTAAGGTCAATGATATTCCACAGTTTACAATGTGTTTTTATACTTATTATTGCCTTTAACTTTTTTCATGAATATGTGTTTGACCAAGCATATTATAAACATAAATGTTGTCATTTATATTCATGTCAAGGTGAAAATGAATGGTCCACTTCAAAGGATAATTTAAATTACTCTTGATTCACATAATATGGACAGAAAAGGACTTGCCTGGATAAAGTCAAACTGTTCAGTAGAAATTGAGTAAGTTAAATGATTTAGAGGTTGAGATAGTGTTTCCTAGATGCATTTGTCTTTTAAAATATCTCTAAAGAAATCTTTAAAAAATTATGTCTCTAAAGGGGAAAAAAAGCATTTTTAGGATGTTGAGAGAAACAGAAAAAGACTTATATGATCCCTAAGAGGTGAATAAAGAAGCAGAAGGAATGGCTAGGTCAGATGGGCCCTTATGTTAGGTGCTACTGTCTGCTGGGAGTTCCCAACTGTCAGTCTGACTGCAGCAGCTCCCTCAGAAGGACTGCATGTCCCCGATCAGTGGCGTGTACCCAGTCTAAAAGCTGAACTCATCACTTTTTGCTGCCTACCAATTTTAGAAGGCAAAATAATGGTATAAAACATAACAGGAAATTGCCTAAACCTAATCCCCAATAATAGGGATTATATATATGATAAAAATAACCATAAATTGTGTCATCAAACTAGAAAAATTTGGGGACAGCAAAGAGCTACAATTGATGGTTATACAGCTATCAATTATCCTAGGAAAAGGAGTATAAATCAGAGTATTTTAAGCACATTAGGATGTAAAATTCTAAAATATTATAGACTATATATACATGTGAAATTGATAGGTCATAGAAGTGTATGAAGTATATCAATTTCATCAAATTATGCCAAGGTGTTCTCTAAAATGAATGTACAGTTTATCACATTTTCACCAATCCAGGTATTATAATAACTTGATTTTACCAATGTAATATGTATAAAATATACCTCATTGTTTAAGTTGGTATATCCCTGATTAAAATCTTTTTATAAGTTTTGACTTAATTTTTCCTCCTCTGTAAAATGTCTCTTAATGTCTTTTACCTTCTTCTCCAATGAACTGTTTGTCTTTTATTGTTGGTTTGAAGTTTTGTTTGTTTGTTTGTTTGTTTGTTGTTTTTATGTCTGGACACTATCCTTTATCAACTTTATATGTTGCAAATATCTTCTCTAGGTCTGTGACTTGACATTTCTTGTTTTGGGGGATCTTATGTTCAATTATTGTGAGCATATCTATCACTTTTTCTTCCTGTTTTATGACTGTAATTTATTCAGAATCCATTCCAATGCAGAGAGTACATATTGACTTCTAAAAGTATTGAAGACTTGTCCTCATTGAAATTCTTTTGCTGCCTAGAATTGATTTTTGCATATGGTGAGGAGAGATCCTAGGGGGAAGTGGAGGAGGCACCTTCCACTTACTTAGTGACCATTCACAGATCCTAACATATGTTCCCTGCATATGACAAACACATCACACTGGCGTGAGAGCCATGCCTAAGCAATCTAGGGAGAAGAGGTTGCGCTGGTGGCTTCTGAGAGCAGAGCAGATTTTGTGCAGCGTTCTGAGGTGATCTCACTACATTTGCAGGCCTCAAGCTTCGTTGCCTGTTCCATGTGTGTGTAACCTGAACAAATCCCAATAGACCAGCAGGGCAGTGCAATATTGTCCTTTCTCCTTACAGCAAACACCCAATACGGTACTAGTTTCCATCTCTACATTCATGTTTTCTCATTTGGGGCTCCAAAGATTTTCCTTCAGCTCATGAATTAGCCAGGCATTTAAAATATGGCTTTTGGCCCTAACTGGGTAGCTCAGTTGGTTGGAGCATTGTCCCAATGTGCCGAGGTTGTGGGTTTGTCCCCCACTCGGGGCACGTACAGGAGTCACTCAGTGAATGCGTGAATGTGGAACAACAAATTGATGCTTCTCTCTCTCTCTTTCTTCCCCTTCCTCTCTCTTTCTAAAAACAATCAATAATTTTTTAAAAGTATATGGTTTTTGTGTTTTGTCCAGAATTTAAATGTCCTTCCCTAAGAAATGTTCTCTGAACATCTACTCATGTTGCTTGTTGCAAAGGTCTGTGATGTGACTTCGAAATGCTTGTAAGTGGAATCTAGGCTGAAGGACTATTAACCCAAAGTTTGTGTTAAAAGTGTCAGAATTGTCTCTGTTTTACAAAAAATCCAAGTAGTGCTCAGAGACATTAAATTTCTTGCCAAGGTGACTTCTACTTTGTTTCTGAGAACAATTATTTTCTTTTATTTCTGTCATGTTTCTTAGAGTTGGCAATGATATAGTTTCCTCAAAATCTTTGCAATGCCTTTTCCCTACTCTTTCTGGCAAAACTCCCTTTAGTGGAAGATCATTCCCTGAGTTATTACCTGGAACTATACATGAAGAAAAAAAGAAGAGTAATTAAAAATTTCTGATTGTCATTAGCAAACTGTTAATTACAATTGTGTAACAGGAGTCAAAATTTAGTTAGAAAAATTAATTTAATTATATTCTCATGTTGGTATTCTTAATAGGAAATGTAACTCCTGTCTATGAAAATTAAATTTTAGAATACAATACACTATGTATCTACTTTGTTTTATTATTATTATTATTATTTGGAGAAATAATTTCTCTTTCTCTCATAATCAAGCTACAAAAAGGACATTTTCTGAGGATAGGTCTTCTGGAGAAAGATTTGAAATGGTTATTTGCCTGCTAGAAATTTATTGGGGAATGATCTTGGCACAACACATGTAAAGAAAAAGGGAGGCCCTGCTCATATGGCTCAGTTGAGCATCAGCCTGCAGACCAAAGGGTCACTGGTTTGATTCCCAGTCAGGGCACATGCCTGGGTTGCAGGCCAGGTTCCCAGCTAGGGGCATGTGAGAGGTAACCACACACTGATATTTCTCTCTCTCTCCCTTTCTCTAAAAATAAATAAATAAAACTTTTTTAAAAAAGGGAAATCAGAATTGAACAGAAGGAAAGATCAAGCTCTAAGGCAATAGCAACAGAGGCCTTGGCTTTTCCTATAGTAAACACTAACTGTGATAGTCCTTCAAAGTTGTCCAGGACTGAGGCAACGGGACCAAGCCTTTCCACCCTGCATGACCTAATCATGACACGAGAAGTGCCATAAAACTGGGGACAGAATGGAACTGGACAAAGTGGCTTCCTTTGGCCAAAGGCAATTCCTATAGAGGGAATTCATCTCTGAACTATAGAAACCAACACCGTTTGAAGCTGGAACAAAGCAGTTCTTGGTCCTGATTGGGTGGTAGGAGGAATCTCCCTAAAGAGCAACCTGGGTAGCATACACCAGCATTTTTACTTTTTTTATTTCTATACATTCTTTTATATATTTTTGTGTTACCATTTAGTCCCCTTATACTCCCCACCCCCAGCAATCACCTCACTGTTGTCCATGTCCATGAGTCCTTTTTCCTTTTTGCTCAGTCCCTCCATCTCCTAACTTCCCCTCTTTCCCCCACTAGCTATCATCAGCATTTTTAAATAAGAAGCATGGGAGACTCTAAGCAACCAGTTTTCTGACACTGAAATTTTTGCTGATTTACTTATATTAAAGTACTCCAAACCATATCAACTTTTCTAACTACCTTGAATAATGAGAAAATTTTAATTTAAAAATGAGCTAGAGGAAAAAATGATTAGAAATTTTAAAAATTGGAAAGCTTATGTGCTTTGAGTTTTCATGAAGCTTCAAATTACTTTATAAATTAGAACACTCATTTTTAAAAATAGTACTAAAACAAAATGACACAAATAAGAAAAATTTAAAGAATGCTAGAGTTCCACTACCTATGACATCTCTAGTGAAGGTATGATATCATTCCAAGATCCCCCTCCAGGACAATAATATTTCTTCCCCTATCTGCCTGGATGTTAGCTATTGACTGTTTATCATCAACTTTCATTTTAGAAATTGCCTTTGATAAAAGAAAGCCACCAGCCCAAATTTCACTGTATCTTTAAAAGTAACCATTTAATGGCTAATTAAATGGTCAATGTGGGGATACAAAAGTTTGGCCTTCGTGTCTCAAATTAGAACAGCTCTCAAAGGTCAACCCAGCTCCAGAGCTCTTCATGTTATCACTTGAAGCCTCTCCTGCAACTTCATCACAACTCAATCTTTCCTTTTGACCAGTCCTGCTTCCTTTTCTACTACGCATATCTTGTGCATACAACCACTAACAAGGACACTTCATGAACACACATGTCTGTCTTAGAGTTGTTTTTCCTTCCAGGGGATTTGATCTAAGAGACTTAGTACTAAGAGTAATCCTAAGAAGGGAAATCTGAAATGGAATGTTGAAGCTGAATCACCTGATAGCTACCTGGCAATGAGGAAGGACCTTGTCACCAGGTCTCAGTGGATTATTGATAGTCCCTAGAATGCCATCTTGTTATAACTTGCACTGATGTCAAACTGGTATGAGGAAATATATCAGTGCCTCCAATATCTCACGTATTTGAGGAGTTGGGAAAATTTTTAGTAATGAAGATTTATAATGAAAGGCTAAGGATAATTAACCACTAGTTAAAGGAAAGTGTGAAAACTAGAGGGCCTTCTCAGCAGCATATAAATGAGCTCTAATTTTTTGCAGCCAAAGGGCAAGAAAAAGTAAGTATCAGACCCAGTATGTAATTATAAGGTAGCATATTTCCAGAAAATGTTGAATTTTCACACTAGGAGGTCTTCTATTCCAAGGTCAGGGCCCTGAGTAGGACCATGAAATATGGGTTGGGAACGCTTAGGTTAATGCTCAAAAATTTGGAATCCTCAGATTTCACTGAAGCCTTGGAACCTACACAAGCAACCCAACATTCATGTTAAAGGTTAGGGTCCCACCCTTCTTAGCAGATGATACAGTGCCATCCTCAAGATCCAGCTTTATTTCCTTCTCTGGCTAACAAACTGGTTCTTAGGGTCACGGCACAGCATAACCGAACCGAAAAAGTTCTGGGCCTGTTGAGGGACAAAAGGAAAAACATGCTGAAGGAGTTGTGGAGCCTAGGACACATATAGCAGTGGGAGCCAGGAGAAGACTACATCCTGAGGGTGCTGGACCAGGCGATGTAAAGCGTGAATTTGCATAACAGACAGGATGTTGATATGGAAGCATTCTCCCATGATACAGGATTAAACACCTGGGCAAAGACTTAGTAACAATGAAAACATACTCCTAAATAGCTCTTGAAAGTCTAAAAGTATGTGATCCACACAAAGTAAAGCAGAAATGCCAAGACTGCCATGGCAGGTGTGGAAAAAATAGGTACCAGAACATTTAGGGGAATGAACATTCTACAATGGATAGATTACATAAGGCTGGAGAACTTACCCAACAGATTATATTCTATGGGATGGCAGTAGAGAATGACAAGGAACATGCTGGTTGGGGGGCACCAGAATTGCTGAAAAGCTCAGTGGTGCTTGCTCTCTATAGGACAGGACTAATGGTAAGACATGCTATTATAAAACTTCTCTCCCTGAAAGCAGTAGAGATGATAGATCCTGTAGGGATGATAGAGATAATAATAGAGGCTAAATGGTGATGATGCTAAAACCATCAAAATCAAGTTGGGGGTTATGACCATTATGAGTAGGTAATTACTCACAAGGAGCTATGGAGACGGTTCAAAGAACATGGCATTCCTAAAGGGAAAGAGATGACCTGCTAACAAGTATATTTCTTAATTTAGACAACCACAACAACAAAAATAAAAATGGATAATTTTAAATAAAGGAGAAGGAAATCTCACCTTTTGTGACATCATGAATACAGCTGAAGATTACTATGCTAAGTGAGAGAAAGGCAAATTATATATGGTCTCACTTATATGTGGAATCTAATGAACAAAATAAACTGATGAACAAAACAGAAACAGAAAATGGATACATGGAACAATCTGACAGCTCTCAGAGGGGGAGGGAGGGGGTACTGGATGAAAGAAGGTGAAGGGATTAGCCAAAAAGCATGTATATATATGCATCACCAACAGATGACAGTGTGGTGATGGCCATAGGTAAGAAGGAGCGAGGGCTGGATGGATTTAGGCAAAGGGGTGTGGGGGGATGGGACATCTGTAATAGTGTCAACAATAAAAATAAAGTTAAAAAAATGGATAATCACCCTGACCGGCATGGCTCGGTTGGTCGTAAGTTACCCCGCAGAGCAAATAGTCACTGGTTGGATTCTTGCTCAGGGCACATTCCTGAGTTGAGAGGCCCCATCCCCAGTTGGGGTGCCTGTGAGAGGCAACCAATAGATGTTGCTCTCTCACATCAATGTTTCTCTCCCTCTCTTTCTCCCTCCCTTCCCCTCTCTCTAAGAATAAATAAATCAAGTGTTTAAAAATAAGTGGATAATCAAGATAACCAATTTTCAGACCTAAAATCTAATGACAAAGGGAGATGTTGGGTCCCTAAGAGAAAGAACCTTTGAACAGCAGAGCAAGTGTATATGGTAGTCCTTGCCTAAAACAACCTATAGCCATATACACAGATAACTATAAACTTGTAAAAAGAAGCGCCCATATATTTTGAGGATTTTTGGACACAGGGTCCAAATTCACATTGATAACAGGAGGCTTAATAAAGCACCATGGGCCCTGGTTACCGTGGAGCTGCACAGGAGCCAGGTATGAAGTAGAGCCCTGGCCCAAGTCTGGCTTACAGTATATCCACTAGGTCCATGGTGGTCATTACCTTGGTCTTCAAATGTATAATTGGACTACACATACCAGGTAGTCTGAAGAATCTCTACATTTGTTCCTTGGAATAATGAGTAAAAGCTATCTATCAGAGTAGAGAAAGTTCAACAAAAACCTCTGAAACTTCCTTTTCGCAACTAAAAAATTTTATCTTGGTGGTAGTGGCAGAGATCAGTGCCACCTTCACAGATCTAAAGAACGCAGAGGTAACAGTTGCCATCACATCTTATTTAAATTAATCATAGCCCTAATGAATCCTGCAAGGCCAGATGGATCCTGTACATGACATTTGATTACCACAAACTTAACCAATCTCAGCTACTGTGCCAGATGTGGTATCTTTGCTGCAAACAATGAATATAGCATTAGGTACAAGCCACACAGCCATTAATCTGCCAAATGTGATATTTTCCACTCCAATTACTAAAGAAGATCAGAAGCAGTTTATAGTCACATGAAATGGACAACCATACACATTTGGTCTTGCTGTAAGGTTATGTTAACACTGTACCCTCTGTCATAATATAGTCAGATGAATGACCTGGGTCATGTGGACATTTCACAAAACATCACATTGGCCCACTATATTGGTGACATCATGTTAATCAGACCAGATGTGCAAGTATGAGCAAGTGTGTGGGAGGCCTTGGTAAGACACATGTGCTTTAACTAATGGAGGATAAAACTTAGAAAGATTCAAGGACCTCACCTAATAGTGATATTTTAAGAAGTCAAGTCATCTGGGGTATGCCAGAACTCCCCCTCAGAAGTAAAATATAATTATTAAATCTTGGAATCGCCATCACTAAGAAAGAAGAATGACACCTAGTATGCCTCTTCAGGTTCTGGAGGTATCATATTCCGTATTCTGAGCAATTTTGTAAATGACATGAAAGGCAGACAGTTTTGACTGTGGATGCAGATGGGAAAGTACTGTGGGATTACACCAGACTTCTGGCAAGCATCTCTGCCTCTTAGGCCAGGCATCCTGGTAGGCCCCATGGTATTAAACTTCCTCAAGATCTGAAGTAATTCTAAAAATTAATATGGTTTTGCAATATTTCAATATAGCTAAGTCAGACAGATAGCACCGAGTGCTTAGAGCCTGCCATCTTTCATGGTAAAATGTGGCTACTGGAAAGAAAGGCATTTTCCACATTAGGGTTGATGTGATGACCGGCTCCCATCTATACAAACAGAATGTCTAGAAAATGGATACGAATAGTCATAAATGAAGAAATTTCTCATAAACTTTAAAAAGCAAAAACAATCACTTGAAAAATGAAGGATTTGATTAACTACATAGTTATTTTCTCTATATAAAACTGTTGTCTTCAACTATGAGATATCATAAAGACCTTCAAGGACATCTAGTTCAATGTTTTAATTTTACAAATGAAGAAACTGAGGCAAAAAACTGTTAAGTAAATTGCCTAATATATTTTTAATTTAAATTTTACCAAAGCCTAATTTACTTCCAATTATATTCCCATAAAATGAAGTCTAATTGTATTCATATTTAACAATTAAAAACCAAAATCAATCAAATCTAAAATGTAATCATGTAAAAGAGATTCACATATTAAATCATAAAAAATAGAACAGGTAATTAAACAAGGAGTCATTTGCCCAGCCACCTCCTTATCTGGAAACATAGTTCACATGTCACGTGATCTTGTCTTTATTTCTTCTAACAAAATCCTTTACACAAACTGATAATGACACAAAGTTGCTAAAATTTATGTCCCCATTTCCTCTGATTAATTTATAGACTGAACATTATCACTTCTAATCATTTTATGAGGATGGAATTTTTATGTCCAGAGATGGCTTCAAGGTTATCTTTTGTGTTATAGGATTTGGTGTCTAAGTTGTAAGAATCCAAACTTGATGGCCTGATAAGCCAGAGGAAAAAAATAACTTACTCCTCCCAAACCTATATCAGGCTAATGGCTGCCATAAAAGTCAAAAATCATTCAAGCAAAGGTTTCTGTTGATCAAATCCTATAGCCTCTTTTTAATAGTAATTTCTCCTGGCCTCTTCCCTTAAATTAGGGTGCTCCTACAATTAATCACTCTCCTGATTCCCTTTTTTCCTCTCTGATCATTTCTTCTCAGCCTCCTTTACATCACCTCTACTCAACCCTTAAACATAGCATGCCTAAGGATTCTTTTTGTTGCCTTCTTCTCTTCTTTATAACAGGATCTCCTCTATAACAAAGGAGGTATGAATTTGAACAGGAAAAATTAAATCTTTGTTTTCACTAATCTCTAACTCAAATTCAGTATTCACTTCAATTAAAATAATATTCAATAATATTAGTAATATTACAATATTGAATACATATAATGGTAATATTACAGATACTGTAAAAATTTGTTAAAAATCACAGATTTCTATTCTATAGAAGGGAAGATAAAGTGCTTCTCAGATAAGGTCAAGTTCAAGGAGTTCATCATCACCAAGCCCTTATTATATGAAATGTTAAAGGGACTTATCTAAGAAAAAGATCAAAAATATGGCAGTGAAAAGACAGCAAACTCACAGCTATTAAGAACCACACCTAAAGCAAAAGCAAACTAAGCCAACAACTAGAACAGGAACAGAACCACAGAAATGGAGATCATATGGAGGGTTAGCAACAGGGGTGTGTGGGGGGGGTAGGTACAGAGAATAAGTAGCATAGACGGTAGGTAGAAAATAGACAGGGGGAGGGCAAGAATAGTGTGGGAAATGTAGAAGCTAAAGAATTTATGACACATGGACACGATCTAAAGGAGGGGAATGTGGGTGGAAGGGGGTGTGCAGGGTGGAGGGGAATGAATGGGGGGAAGTGGGACAACCGTAATAGCATAATCAATAAAATATATGTAAAAAAATAAAAATCACAGATTTCTTAATATCACATTGAAGTCATTTCAGATATCTCAAATTGGCATTTATACTAATCACATATTTCAAAAATAATGTAGGAGAAACAATCACATAAAAACATAATATGAGAATGTGCAAGAATAAAAGGAAGGAATAACATTAAATTGAATCAGAAGGAAGAAGGTATATGACTTTCATTAGGGGAATTGAGAGTATTCTATAGAAGTGACCTATCACATTGTTCTTGAAGGATGAATAGAGGTTGTCCAGATGAGAAAAAGGAGAGAGGCCTTTCCCAACAGAAAAAAGCAACATAACAAGAGAGGGTTGAACTGTTCTGTTCCATAGGAGCACAGGATGCAATGGAAGGAAGGGAATGGAAGAGAATGAAGAACAGGAAAGGGAAGGGAAGGGAAAGTGAGGGGAGGGGCGATAAAGGACAGAGAAGGGAAGGAAGGCACAGAGAAGGGCAGAGCACATGATCTAGCTGAGAAGATAGATGGAGAAAAGGTGTGAAAGGCTGTGCATGCTATGCTAAGACCTTCAGATCTTTTCCTATACATGAGGATAAACCACCAATGGTTTTAAGCAGAAGAATTTCATTATCTTACTTGCATTTTAACGTGCTAAAGCTAATGTCAATATGGAGGAAGAATTGGTGGCATGGAGACTAGTGAAAGAGCTATTGGAGTAGTTCATGGAAGAAATGTGAATTATTGTCTTAGGAGAAAAGAAAGCAATAAAAATAAAAATTGGATTAATTTTCTGGCTTAGATGATGGAGTGACAGTGATTCCATTAACATAAAGAGGGAATATAGGCATGCAAACACAAAATCTTAATTTAAAAAGAAGGTTGTAACTTTGGGGATTATTTTCCAGCTTTATGCAACAAAGAACATAACTACCTTAACATAAATAACACAGATAAGGTTTGCTCATTAAATAAGCTGACACTTGTTTAGCAATTTAATAGCAATATGAAGAAATGTGTTCAACATCATTAGCCATTAGGTAAATATAAATTAAAACCATGATGAGATACTACTATGCATATAGTATTAATATTGCTAAAATTAAAAAAACTGACAACCCTAAGTGCTGACAAAAATATGTAACAGCTAGAATTCTCAAACATTGCTGGTAGGAATGTTAAATGGTACAGCCACTTTGGTAAATAAATCGACGGCTTTAAGGTCTTATAAAGTTAAACGTACATTTACCATATGGCTCAAGAATCCCCCTCCTGTCCTGTCTGGTGTAGCTCAGTGGACTGAGCATGGGTTGCAAACCAAAGGGTTGCCGGTTTGATTCCCAGTCAGGGCACATGCCTGGGTTACAGGCCAGGTCCCCAGTGGGGGCCACATAAGAGGTAACCACACATTGATGTTTCTCTCCCCTCTTTCTCCCTTCCTTCCCCTCTCTCTAAAAATAAATAAATAAATTGTTAAAATCTAAAAAAAGGGAAAATTTTCTTAAAAAAAAAAAAAAGAACTGCCCTCCTAAATATTTACCCAACAGAAATGAAAGCCTATGTTCACACAAAGACCTGTATATGAATGTTTATAGAAGCTTTATTCATAATCATCAAAAACTGGAATCAACCCAAATGTCCATCAGCCAATAAACAAATTGTTGTAATCCATATAATGGAATGTTATTCAGCAATAAAAATGAACAAACTACTTAATACAACATGTTTTATTATGTTAAGTGAAAGAAGAAACAATCATGTGAATATTTCTACTTATATGATATTCTGAAAAAACAAAACTAAAAGAACTATAATCATATCAGTGGTAGCCGCAGGATGAGGAAAGGAGATTGACTGCAAAAGTTCTGGGGGAATTTTATAGGATAATAGTAAAATGTTCACTATCTTAATTACAGTGGCAGTTTTATTCTTATATATATTTATCAAAATTCAAGGAAATGTACACCTATAAGACTGCATTTTATGTAAATTTTACTTTAATGAACTTGATTGCAAGAAATTACAAAATCATTATTTTCAGGGAAAAAATGAAAATGAGAGTCTTAATGAGCATAACGAGAACAACTAGAGAGTTAATGCCAAGTAATTTAATGGTCAAAATTTTTGATGTTTGAAACTGTGTGTTTTTAGATCTGTGGCAAATATTCAATTGATTTGGTGATCTTTTTCATTTTTTCATTTGATGCTGTATAACTATAAATAGATTTCCTTGTCTTATACATCTTAATTTTTCAGAAACTTCTGTTTTTCAACTTTTGTAACTTTGAGCAACAACTCATTCAACTACCAATATTTATTATTTTATTGTTTAAATTTTATTAGTACATGACATAGTATTTTACTTAATAGATCTGTAATTTGTCATTTTAGACTTGTACTAAGTTCATCAAAAAATATGGAAACCAAAAGCCTTTATAAATCTGATCACATCCATCACATCCTCACTGATAGCATAAAATGCCATGGTTTTTTTAATTCTTATTTTATTAGGTAAAAATTAACTTTCAACTAATGAAATGTATTATAATAAAATGATAGCTAGATAGATAGATATCACAGTTTTTGGATAAATAGTAGTTGGGAATTTTACATTCTTCTATTACTGAGAAATAAATAGCATTTTATCTATTTTTCAAAATTTCCTGTGTGCATTGCTAATGATACCCATTCAACTTATTTAATTATGTCAGATTGCTATCTTGGAAGACAATGGTTCAATTCACTGTGAATTCACAAACAGCATTGACTCAATAGAACTTCACATCAGACCTTTTGTTCTATTTTGTCCTGACAGGATCTCTAGTTCATGAATACAAGTCTAAGATACAATCAGATACAATAAGTTCAAGGACAACGGTGAGTTTTCTGGGTTAATACACACTGAATTCGTGAAGTCATCTTTGCCTGAGTTCTCACCCTAAGTCTTCTGAAAGACAGGCAGTTCTGAGCAACATTAAAAATATTGGCGACTTGTTCTCAGGTCAAATTTCTCTCCTATTTATGTATGCTTTTCTTGTCGTGGAGGTTTTATCGTGTTTGTCCTACACAATTATTTCTCTTCTCAGTCTGCCCCACCTCCCTGCAGGCCTGGGAGGACTCCCAAACAGAATTTGTGAATGCACCTCAAGATCTACTTTCTGACCTCATCTCTACACTGTACATGACTGTTTAATTTCCTATTTAAAACAAATTAATTGTTGCATGCTCTAATGAGGCTGCAAGGATCCTGCTCCAGTCCATAGGCTTGAAGAGGTTATGCAGAGGTTGTCCAGATTGATGGTTCTGGGGTGGGTGACCTGAAAATGAACTTTGACTAAACTTTGCTCTTTGTGCACTTGGCAGTCTATACTTGGTAAGTGGCAATTGTTTGCAGCAGACAGTTTAAAACTTCAGCCCAAGATTTTGTTTGGAGGTTAGCTTTTGGAGGAAGGAGCGGGGCGGGGGTTGGGGGGGGAACTCTGTATCAATCTTTCAGTACTAATTTTACCAACTGTTTTCTAAGTATTTCAGTCTTCTCTATAACATCCAGTTACATTTGAAAATAGGAAGTATTAGCCTAACTAAAAATGTCTTTTTCTTTTTTATTTCCTCTTCCTACCGGCACTACGTAAGTTAGAACCGATTTTTAACTTAAACCCAATCTACTATAATGCAACTTGTATAATGTCCTTTACTTATGAATTTAAATAACATATGCACAAATATTAATCGGTGCCAACAACCTGTAGGCTATGTATTAAACTCACTTTACTGATTAGATGTAATTTATCTCAGGTTAATGTTGGCATTGAAGACAACTGTGTTGAAACTATTACATTTAAATTCTGCAAGCTTCAGTACAAGACTGCAATCTGTCCAGATGATTCCCCCTAAATTTTCCCCAATTTTTCTTTAAAATGAATGTTAGAAAAATGTTTCATTAATGTGAACGTATAAAAGAATATTCTGAGATAAATTATTTGGTTTTAGCTTACTCTGGCAGTTAGGCTGGATCCTATAAAACCACCCTTTGAATAAAATACTCTCTACTTACAGACACATAAAGAAAACATTGTTTTTTTATGGAATATACTTCACTGTATTTCATCATAAGCAAATGATAAAAATCACACTATTTTCATAGAGAATCATGAATAGGAAGTGGCATCTCCCTACAACAGATGGGAAAAAATGACCTGGAAAATGGCTTAAATTATTTATTAAACAATGGATTAGGAATAAAAAGTCAACATTTTTTTCCTGGCATTTTTTGTTTCCCCTCATTCTCTCATTTTCTCTTGAAGTAACAGTCGCAGGTGGTGCCCAAATACCTCCTTTAGTGTCAAAGTACATTTAGGTGCAAAACAAAAAAAAAAAAAAGGAAGAGTTTTAATACATACTTCTATAGGTAGGTTGGAAAGGAGTTTGCATGTATCTTTTCCCTTGACCAAAACCCCTATAAAATTGTTGGGGGGACACTATTAAAGGTCTCCACATACTCAGAACCAGACTGACATGCTTAGAAAGACTCTCATTCATATCCTGAAGAAACCAGATCATTTCATATTCGTAGGAGTATTCTTCAAGTGTCATGTGAATTAGAAATTATTTAAGTCCCTTTAGAATATATCAGAGGCCCCATTGGACTCCAGAGAAGATCACAATTGCCTTTTTAAATAATTTTCTTCCTATTGCTACTGTGTACTCCTCAAGCCAAGCTGCTTAGCCCAGAGACAAAGCAACTGGAGATTGCCAAACCAATTTCCCTGATGCTTCCCAATGCTTTTTTTGGCTGGAGTTCTCTACTATCAAGCTATATTCTTGACTCAAACAGAGTTGGACAGAAGTCAAAGAAGACACCACATTATGTACAATAGCTAATCAGCACATTATCAGTGAAACTGGCCCATATGGAAAACCAGAGATCTGTAGCTTTGTCACCCAAAGTTGCCCTTGTGCAGCTAGAATATAGGAAGAGGTTGCTGATAAAAACTTGTATCAATAATCTGTCCTCTCTGCTCTTTATTTCCCCTTACTTGTTCATTGAAAAGTCCAAAATCAGGGCTATAAATAGAATTTATGGGCAGGTATAAAATAAGTCTCAGAACCTGAACTCCAGTGGCACTTGTTCTGCAGTACCCTGCACAACTGAAAAATCCAATGGGCGGAATAACCCATAATATAAGGGCCTGATCTCCTTTGCAAGAACAGAGCTTGATTGTTACATCCCAAGCTAAAAGTCAAAGATGGAAGTGAATAAAGCAGAAGCAGATCCTCTGATGAACAAAGATGCTCTGAGTTAATGTTAGAAAGGAAGGGGTAAGAATGAACTGGAAAAAAAATAATAACCTTTTTATTTGGAGAAGAGTAGTATCTGCTAGATAGAATGTCTTTTACAGTTTGATATGACATACAACCAGCTCTTTGGGGGTCATTGCAAATCACACAACGTGGTACTAGCTTGGCTCAGAGGTTAGAAACTGAGACCCAGCTATGATCAGGTACATATCTCAGTTTAGGATGCTATAGAAAATGATAGTATGATAACTTGATCTCTGTTGCTCTCATTCCTCACAGCTTTCATTCTTTTACCTTCATCTAGTGGGCAATTTGATGTTAATAATATTGTTGATATAAACTTTTTTAAGTCACTGAACTTATCTTTTGGTAGAAATTTTAGATATTCTTCTGCAGCTCCTTTAAGACAAAGTTGTGGACTTAGTGAGAAAAAACTGATTGACATAATGCCTTTGAGGGTGATTTTTAGAGTGCCTTCCACACTAAATTTCATGTCAAGACTTCCAGTTACTTGAAGTCCTATGTTATTCTACATAGAGAGCTCTAGGTGGTCTGCGATCTGCTCCATTGGCCACATGGCTATTTCTTTTCTTTCAGAACAGTTTACAGAACAGAGCCATTAACAAGGCTAAGACCACAGTGCAACCAAAAGATATTAGGCAAAAGCTAATTCCATGTTCTTCCATGATCAGTGCCTCTGAATACAGGTCACAAGCAACTGAGAATATAGCCTAATGAGGTTAATTTCTTCATCATGAATAATTACAGTGAATTGGTTCTGTACTGTCAACTAATAATATTTTCAATTGATTTGCAGCTAAAAGAGGAAAAGGCCCAAAAAACTAATGCCATACAGCCATAATGGAAATGAAAATTATTACTTTATTTTGCCATGTATAATACACACCTTTTGCTGAAATTTTTGAGGGAAAAATAAAGATGTGCATTATACATGGGTATAATGATTACATGCCATGGGTAGAATGATCTCATGTATAATGCACAGAAAAAACATAGGGATATTATTTACTGCAAAATACAGTACTCTACAAAGCACGTATTTTAATTGTTAAATCTAATAACTGGTTTTGAATTAAACGATTAACATGCTAGAAAAATTTGGGAGGTGAGGTTTGTGTTCCTAAAACGTATGTCTATTAATCATTAAGGCAATCCATAAATATACAAAGAAAGACTGTTTCCCCTTAATGTTTGTGCATATTCATTTAAATTAACAATAATTAAAATTAAGTATTAAATTCAAATTTTTCATTAATTTCTAGAGGGCTATGATATCCAAGAATCTATGAACCACTATATTATCACTATATTAATTCTTCTTTTACCTTTTTTATGCACTCCCTTGGGTTTTCTTTGCTCTTCCTGTTTAGGGAAGGCAGCTTTCCTTTATATTATTCCCAACAGTGTTGTGGTGTGAGGCAAATACAAAACAATAAAGTACTAGCTATTCATCAGGATTAGGTGAAAGTCAGAACTATTCAACCAAAATTAATAAGAAGGGATGTTACAAACCCACCTTCTTACAGTTCATTTGAAAGTCAGATAATATCAATTAGCATTTATCAAATAAGAACAGACAGGTGAGGGTGACAATATCTTATTTAACTTACAGGAACATATGATGATGAATGACTCACTCATGAAATGTTTTAGGTTAGCATTTTCTCAGCACTCACTATGTTTAAGCAACTCCAAATATCCAGATAAAACAGAAAAACTCACTTGAGGAGCCATAACAGGGTGTACACAAGCCCAGTGTAATTAATACTTTACCAAGTCAAAATCCTAGCCTTCCAGCAACTCATGTCCTAAGAGATAAGCATTAAATGAAATTGACCTGGATTCTATTTCATTCACTTTCAGTACAAAAACCATTTTCTAGGTGAGTATATTACTCTTTTCTAAAGAGTTCCTGTGACTCTCTGAAGTTAATTCCCACTGATCACTGCAAGGCGGGTACCATTAGACCTGTTATAAAGAGGGAAAATGAAAGCAAAGAGACCTTAGAATAATTTGCACAAGTGAAACTGAAAATGGAAACCCACTTGCTGGGCCGTTAGGGCAGCATTTTATCCACTACGCTAAACTGTCTTTTGTACCAAACTACTTACAGGAATACTTTGCATGTAGACATTAGAATCATCACTGTTATCATTTATCTAGGCTCATGCATGTCTACTTGGCAGATTTTCACCGATATATGAAAACACCCAGACACAACCTACTGGACTTTCCATTCAGGCAAACACAGAGCTCATTCTCATGCCTCAGCTCATGCACTAGTTAAGTCAGGACTCCTGCAGCGAAGGAAGGAGAACCCCTGGCCTTGTAACTCCTGGCATGTTCTAGTTTAAATTCACCAAAAATGTTCAGGCTGCTTATATTTTATATAAACACTGGATGTTAATACTGAGGCCAATATCGTGAGATTGGAATGAAATGTTGAAAGCAGATTTGGCTGGTGAGGCATGATTACTTTAGGTTATATCTATAAAGTTGAATACACTGGATTTCTTAGCTTTCCAGTAAAATGGATAATAAATACCCCCAAAAGATAATTGTCTATACCAGATAGTAACAAAATTTGTATTTCACAAGAAAACTATTCAACTCAGTTAAGGTTTTTTTCTGTATTCATTCATTAAATGCATAGATATATTTGAAGCACCTGCTGTTACATACTAAGGCTAAGTGTATAGTTGACTAGACATTGTGCCAGGGGTGAGGAGACCCACTGGGAGCAGGCAGACTGCCTCTGCCAACATAGAATTTGCAGTGCAGCGGAGGAGAACCACAAAGTGCATTCAAACATTCCATGGTTCACAGGAGTACAGGGTGCTATGAACAAGGTACACCATGGAGGCATCTAATCCCCCCAGGAGAGCCAGACAACAGCCAAGGAACACATCCTAGTGAAACCGAAGAGATGTGTACAGATCAGAGAAATATTTAGAAAAATTAATATTTAGAAAATTAATTTGATTTTTAAATGTATTCTGAGGCCGATTTTAGTCTTATCTTGCGGTGGTTGGGAAAGTATTGGGGAGGAAAGAGGGAGAATTAAAGAAAAACTTAGATTTCATGGACATAGCCTTAAAATGTCTTCTTTTTAAAAAGCAAATATGTTTACTGAAAATGTAACTGATTCCATTTTACATAATATGTAAATTATACTTTTGAAGGATGGTGGCCTCTTTAGTGAGTGTTTGCCTTAAAACAACTCAAAAATAACCATGAAATGTCAGGATACAGTTTGATTTGAGGCATTTCTTCACAAATAGTCAGTGAAGCTGCCAAAGAGCACATAAGCATATTTAACTAGGAAAATTAAATTAAAGAGATAATAAAAGTGAAAAAAATTAAGTAGTAAGGGCCTAGAAAACTGACTCAATATTTGTAGGCTCCTTTTAAATAATAGAACTTTTTAAATAGTATCACAAATACTGATACATTTGAGAAATTCTTGTCTTAATGTGATTCAAACGCATTACTCAGCATTTATCAGGGAAATAATTAGAACTTTAAAAATTGGAAGTTCAGAAAATTAAATACATAAATGTAAGTGTAATATATATATTTGATACTTGTGTTAGTTTTCTAGAGTTACCATAACAAAGTACTACAAAGTGGCTTAAACAATAGGAATGTATTGTCTCACACTGGTAGAGCCCAGAAATTCAAGATCAATATATGGGCAATGTTGGTTCCTTTCTTTCTGTGTGCATATGTGTTAGGGAGGTGGGTTACTTTTTTCTTTTTACTGCATTTATTGGTGTGATACTGGTTAACAAAATTATACAGGTTTTGGTTTTTCCTTCTAAGGACTATGAAGAAAAATGCGTTCATTCCTCTCTTCTAGGTTCTGTGGTTTGCAGACAATCATTGGTTTTCCTTGGCTTCTGCAACACCCTGATCTCTTCTTTCATTTTCATATGGCATTCTCTCTGTGTGCCTGTCTGTCTCCAAATTTCTCTTTTTTATAATGACACTGATCATGTTGGATTAGGGCCCATATTAATGATGTCATCTTAACTTGATTGACTCTCTAAAGATCCCATCTCCAAATAAGATCATATTTTAAGGTATTGGGGGTTAGACTTTGACATATGACTTGGCAAGGGGTACATAACAATACTGAAAATTACAAAGCATGGATGAAAGAAAATGATCTAAATGTAGAGGCACACTGTGCTCATGGACTGGGAAAATCAATATAGTAAAGATAATTTTTAACTAGTAACTCTCTTTGCTGCATTATGGATAATTACCTTAGACTTGTCAATTTCTTGGCTTGGGGGTTTAACGCTCACATTTGCATGAAGCATAGGTCATTGTTATACATTTTAAGAACAGCTCTTTTATCCCACCTAGAACCCAGGCCAAAAGAAAATAGCAAATTTTTGTTTCCTATTTCTACTTTCACTGAAATTGTGGCCTTTTGAGAATCATAAAATGAGAAACCACATTTTATGGAAGTTTCAGTTTCAATTCATCTCTTTGGACCAATTCCTAATCTGCTCTCTTCATCTGAGCATCAGAAACAAAGTCGTTAGATTACCATGACTTAGTGTCTCTCCTACCCAATGTATCTCCCACCCCACACCTAGTAGCTGTGCATAGCTATCACACTCACCACCAGGGCTAAGTTATTGAACCTAGTGATTACTTTCCTGTGAGATAAGCCATGTATTTAGTTCTGTGTAGAAGTAGGATTTTTGTGTTTTTATTTTGTTTTTGTTCTCTAGGAAACTACTGATGGTAATCGTTTTTTCATCAGGGTTCATATTTTAGGATAATATATATTTGGCATTCTGGAGTTAAAAAGAAGAGGCTAAGCCTGGCTTTGCTGCTTACCAGACATAGGACTTTGGGCAAGTGACTTAACAAGTTTGTACCTCAGTTATCCCATCTGTAAAATGGGCATAATAATAGCACCCACCTCATGAATTGGTTATGAGAATTAATGAATTAATATCTGTCAAGTGCTTAGAATAGTGAAGGGTACTTAGTAAACACTGTTTAAGTGTTTTATATATAAAATGAAACCAAAAAAGAAAATGTCAGGATTTGATATTATCAATATATAATGTGACAATTTAAAACAACAAAATTTCATTTTGCTTTAAATTCTGGTGCCTATTGAATAGATAAAAGATGAACAAGAACTAAAAGTATTTTTATTTAAAATGATGAGGTTAATACACCTGAAGTTGAACAGTAACATTCACTCAATTCAGTTCTCATCATTCAACAACAATACTTCTCTATCCTATATTCCCTTGTCAGTCATGCCTCAAGTTCCTATATGCAAAAAAAATTATAAATGACAAGTAAAGTGACTACTGCATCTCTTCATTCTCCATTCAGAGAAGCACTCAGAGTTTCTGGGAGACACACAAAACCCAAAGGAAATGAGGTGAACAATTTACAGGGGCTTGCTTTTTATTATCATCCAACTTCCCGGGAGCAACCACGTTGGCATAGTGCTTCTTGAAGTCTGTGTCACCCAGCACCTGTCCAGTGGAGAGTAACTTTCCAAGAAATATGCTGAGATTTCCACAGAGCCACATATTTCTGCATGTTTGTTGAAAAAAAGGCAAATTTTCTGTTATTCTTATAAATACATTAAACTTAAAGTCAAAACCTCTTCACTTGATTTGAATCAGTTTCCAATGCTTGTGTTTCTACTTCCCAGTCTGGTTAACAGTTACCCAGTAACTAATTCAGTGTTTGTTGCATCCTTCCCCAGGGTTTGTATTAAAAGGTTTTTTTTCCTCCAATAAAGTATTTTGGGGAATGTTTCCCTAAATATTTATTTAAAGGAAGAAAAACATTATTAGCCTTTAGGCTAAATCTTATCTAATTGTGGATAAGTTTTAAAGTCAAAACAAGGAGGAAATACAGTCACAGTTACCATCCCCCCACAAAAAATCCGACAAATCAACCACAAAGTAGCTAAGTGACATGTCTGAGTAAATCCAACATGATGATTATTTCCTCAGTTAAAAACTCAACAATGGAGTTAGCTTGTGTTTAGGAATCATGTCATTGGAAAAACATGTGCACTTAAATAGTAGAGTTACAATCAGGGCAATGAAAGGCTTCCACTCTGAGAGTTCCAGGGTCACTGTGGCCCACAGCAGGGACAGCAGACTTGCACCTACCGCTGACTGACTGTGGAAGAACAAGCAGAATCACCTACCCTGTTTAAAATTCCTTCCTTCCTTCTTCCCTTCCTCCCTTCCTTCTTTCCTTCCTTGATAAAATCTGATTTCATCATTCTTTATATCCATAATGATGGGAAAACTTTGTCTAACTGGTTTCCAACATATTTTTAAAACTTAAAAGAAAAAGAACAGCATTTGGGTCAGTGGCAATTCAAGGCTGATCTTAGATTTCACAGAGGAATAATCATAAAAGAGAGTTATAAAGTAAAATTTGATAAGATATAATCTCTGGTTTACATGCCACTAGACCTGCTTATTGATGCTTAAAATGGCTGAACATTTGATAATAACATTATTGTTTTCAGAATATCAGATATGTGTTTTCATTTAAAATCTTCAAGCCTTTTGCTCAAAAAATATTCTTTTACTATATCAAAAAATGAAAATGTATAATTCCATCTCTTACTGGTTTTCAAACTGTTTTGTGGAGCCCCAGAGTTTGGGACTATTCGAGACTGAAAGGGGACATGGTAGCTGTCTTCATCTATGTCATTGTCTGCCACTTAGCAGAAGAATTCTGTTTATAGGAAACTAGGATCAATGACTAAAATTTGCAGGAAAGCATATATTAATGCACAACATACAGCATATATTTTTAACAACTAAAGTTTCCCAGAGTATGAAACAGTCTCACCATGACCTAAGGAATGTTCTTTCCTAAATTTATAAATGGAATAATGGAACATGAAAGCATCTGGCATACAGTAGGTTCTCATGTGTTTAAAACTTAAATCATACCTAACCTGGTGATTCCGCATCAGCGCACTAGTACCAAAGATGACTTGATGAGCTAATTTCTAAGACTTTTCCAGTTCTAAGTTTTTATTATCTAGTAAAAAAATTGTTTATAATACAGCCTTCTCCTCCTCTCTTTTCCTGCACTCATCTTCCATCCTTTCTTTACTCTTACCCTCCCCACTCCTCCCTCTTCTCTTCGCTTCTCTCTCACCAATGTGATGAGCTTTGGGCTCTCCCAGAAATAGATCAAGTCAGCCAGTTGCATGATGCAAGCTACAATGTGACAACCGGTTACAGAACAGGCTGAGGTTAGCTAAGGAACCTCAGCAAAGTCTAAACAACAGTAGTTCTAGATCAGACTGCAAGTTGGGAATACAAAGCAAATCAATATACTTTGAAATCAGGATAAAGCAGGCTATCTCCTAATGTGGTGATTATGTTTGCAGTACTGCTAAAAGACAAGTTGACATTGCAACAGTCATTTGTTTATTCTGGAAACTGATGGCTTAGACTTTATCCTACTGGAAATAACCAAGATATTAGAAAGCCTCAGATCTTTTTCAAATTTGCATGTCTGAATATGGCACATCAGGGTGAGTTTTATGTGCTAGATTTTTTAAGATTTCTGGTATCAAATAAATTAAATTCAACTTTATTTACGCTTTATTCAAATCATAAAGGCAGATAAAGTTGTCATGTGAGGAAACATTAAGCACCATACAGATACCATTATTAGTTGAATTAATAATCATTATTATTATTACATTAAGCTGACCATAGTAGTTTTTATATACAAGTTCTCTTTGGTGAAAAAAAATTCTGAAAAGGGCACTTTGTTTTCTGCTTAGACTCCTCTTTTTTTTTTAACCAGGCCTTTCGTGCCAGGCCCTTAATTAAATTTAAATTGTAGTAGCATGCTAAAAGGAAAAGACTAGCCAGATCCTCTCATTCATTCATTTGTGCATTTATTTATTGGTCAAGTATTAATTAAGCACCCACTATACTTAGAAGTCACATTACTAGATACAAGGAATACAATTTTAAATAAGACACATGAGTGTCTGCACTCCTGGAGCAAACTCTAGCAGTAATATCCCATTAGGCTTCTACTGGTGAGAACTTTCAGCTTAAAAGGAGATCTTCTGTAAGGCCATTAGGAGAGTGATTTGAAGAAAGGGAGACAGAGTATTTAGAAAGTGTTCACCGAATAACAATACACACATGGCTGCCTACATGTACAGGGAGAAGTTTTATCAAACAAAAGTTTCTTTCTAATTAGTAGAAATCAAGAATTATCCAATGTAGCAATGTCAGAAAAAGAGCAGTTTATCTTAGAAGACTTGCAGCAAGATACTTCGGAACAGGTGCATATGTATGTTGTGTGTAAGATGTGACAAACCAATTCTTCCCCTATACCAGAGATCAGCAAACTTTTTCAGTAAAGGACCAGAGAGTAAATATTTTAGATCTTGCAGACCATACGGTCTCTGTCACAACTCCTCAGCTCTGCCAGTATAGCATGAAAGCAGCCATGGACAACACATAAACAAATGAGTGTGGCTGGGTTCCAATGAAACTTTATTTACAAAAATGGGAGCACACCATCTTTGCCCTGCAGGCTGTAGTTTACCAACCTCTGCTATGTATCACAGAGCTATAGATACTGTACAGGGCCAGAGAAGATATATGACTTATCTACAAACTTTTCATTCTTATACTGTGCATGTTTCATGTTATACATTACATAAATATATGTTACATAATGTAAATACAATTTTGTATGAATTTTTTAAATTAACATTAAAACATGAGCATTTTCTTGTCATTAAAACTCTTCATAGCTCTGGCCAGGTGGCTCATTTGGTTGGGGCATCGTCATGCACACCAAATGGTTGCAGGTTCAATTCCCAGTCAGAGCATTCCTAGATTGCAGTTTCAATTCCCAGTTCAGGTGCTTATGGGAGGCAACCAATCAATGTTTCTCATATCGTTGTTTCTCCCTCTTCCTCCCTCACACCCTTCCTCTCTCTTCTTTTTAAAGTCAATAAAACATATCCTCAGGTGAGGATTAAAAAACAAACCATCATAAATGTTATTTTTGTATATTTTGTTGATTATGTTATTACAGTTGTCCCATTTTTTTCTCCCCATTAATCCCCTCTGCTCTGAACCCCCTTCCTCCAGCATTTCCCCCCTTAGTTCATATCCATGGGTCATATGTATAAGTTCTTTGGCTTCTACATTTCCTATACTATTCTTAACCTCCCCCTGTCTATTTTGTACCTACCATTTACACTTCTTATTCCCTGTACCTTTGCCCCCATTCTCCCTCCTCCCCCTCCCTGCTGATAACCCTTCCTGTGATCTCCATTTCTGTTGCTTCTGTTCTTGTTCTAGTTCTTTGCTTAGTTTGTTTTTGTTTGTGATTTTTAGGTTCAGTTGTTGTTACTTGAGTTTGTTGTCATTTTACTGTTCACAGTTTTAATCTTCTCCTTTTTCTTAGATAAGCCCCTTTAACATTTCATATAATAAGAGGTTGGTGATGGTGAACTCTTTAATTTGACCTTCTCTGGGAAGCACTTTATCTGCCCTTCCATGCTAAATTATAGCTTTGCTGGATAGAGTAATCTTGGATGTGGGTCTTTGCCTTTCATGACTTTGAATACTTCTTTCCTGCCCCTTCTTGCCTATAAGGTTTCTTTTCAGATATCAGCTGACAGCCTTATGGGAACTTCTTTCTAGGTAACTCTCCTTTTCTCTTGCTGCTTTTAAGATTATCTCCTTATCTTTAATCTTGAGTAATTCAACTATGATGTTCCTTGGTGCACTCCTCCTTGGGTCCAACTTCTTTGAGACTCTCTGAGCTTCTTGGATTTGTGTGTCTATTTCCTTCACCAGATTGGGAAAGTTTTCCTACATTATTTTTTAAAATAAGTTTTCCATTTCTTGCTCTTCTTTTTCTCCTTCTGGCACCCCTATAATTCGGATATTGGAACATTTAAAGTTATCCCAGAGGTTCTAAGCCTCTCCTCATTTTTCTGAATTCTTGTTTCTTCATTCTGTTCTGGTTGAATGTTTATTTCTTCCTTTCATTCCAAATCATTGATTTGAGTCCCAGTTTCCTTCCTTTCATTATTGGTTCCCTGTATATTTTGCTTTATTTCACTTTGTGTAGTCTTCATTTCTTCTTTCATTTTGTGACCAAGCTCAATTCTGTGAGTATCTCAATTACCGGTGTTTTGAACTCTGTATCTGACAAGTTGGCTATCATCTCGTTGCTTAGTTCTTTTTCTGGAGTTTTGATTTATTCTTTAATTTGGGCCATATTTCTTTGTCTTGGCACACCTGTTACATTGTAAGAGGTACAGCCTTAGGTATTCGCCAGGGCAAGGCAACCTAAGTTGTTGCATTGTGGCACTGTATGTGGGGGAGGGGTCAAAAAGGGAACAATGCCATTTGCTTGGCTCTGGCCCTGTTTTCAGTCACTTCCCCCACTACCCAGAAGCAAATTGGACCCTTCCAGTGTTGATTCCTGTGTGGGGGTCCCATTCTAGGACCCCATGGGTCCCTCCATGGACTTTCCTGTGAGACTGGGAATTTTTCCTGCTGCTGCAACCCCCACAGATTTTTACAGCCAGAGGTTTTAAAGCTTGATTTTTCCCTGCACTGAAACCCCAAGTTGCTCAGTCTGTCCTGTTCCCCAGTTGTTCCTCCCTGTTTATCCACACATAAATGTAAGACCATCCTGTCCTCTAGCAGCCTCCTTGCCACAGGTCTTCTCTGCTCTAGCTGCCCATCTCTGCCCCTCTTACAGTCTGGATGAATGTTTCTTCTTTAACTCCTTTGTTGTTAGACTGCCATACTGTTTGATTTTCTGGAAGTTCTGGTTGTTCCTTGTTTTTAAATTTGTTGTTGTCCTTTTTTTGGTTGTGGGAGGAAGCAAAGTGTATCTACCTATGCCTCCATTTTGGCCAGAGATCTCTAATGGACTCATAATATTCCAATGCATGGACACCATAATTTACTTAGTCTTCTCCTAATTTCCAACAAATATTTATAAACTATTTTATACATTTTATAAAAGTAATTCACACTATGGAGATGCAAACCTGTAGGAAGCATTTATAACCCAAAAACAAGATCTTTTAGAATACCTAAGCTTTCACATTAAACATGGAATATGAACATGTTTGCCTTTTTAATATTTCCTTTGAAAATAACAATAAAATAATGTAAAAGAAACAGACTTACAACAACAAACAGGAAAGGAAATGATAGTAGATGTGAGATGACAGCACTTGGGAAAGGAGGAAAGAGGAAGGATGAGAGTACCTGTGACCTTAGCAGGTACTTGTAACTTTCAGAGAAAGTAGAAAGTTGAAAAAGCAAGTCACTTTGATACCTAACACTCCCACCTTGTTACTTTTTCTTATTATTATTTCATATTGTGACTTTCTTCACCAATCCCTTCAAGTATACGTTATCATGCTTCTTACAAATTTATAATAATTTTGCTGCATTAGTCTGCTTTAAATAATATAAGATAAAAATATTGTTGAATTTGTTTTTATATTAGTTTAGCACAAGGCTAAATGGCTGTTACAGAGAGACCCCAAAATACAGTGGCTTAAGGAATATAGACACTTATTTTTCTCATGTAACAGATCTAGGAAAAGCAGTGGTCAATGGGGCAGCTCAGCTTCGTGTGGTCATTCAGAACAACAGATTCCAACCCTTGTCCTGCTTTGCCTTCCCCAGGACATCATAACCATCTGCATGGTTGAAGATTGGTTGCTACCAAGTCAAGGTTTCAACCAGTAGAAGGGGAAAAAAAGACTGCAGGAGGTAAGCTCAGTACCTTAAGACTCAAGAATGGAAATAGCATGTATCATTTTTCCTTATATTCCATTGATAAAAATTCAATCACATGCCATACCTAACTAAAACAGAAGCTTGAAAATGCTGACTAACTTGGCAGAAGGGGAGAATTAATTTTGTAGAAAGCTCACTGAATTGACCACAGTTGTCTTTCTTTTTCATTAGCTTTACTCCTCAGACATCAAGTTATTTTCAGTGTAAGGTAACATACCCCTAGGTATACCAGTTCCTCTTTCTGACATTGTCCATTGGGGAAAGGCTGAAGACCAGGCATGGAAGGAAAAGGATAGAAGACTGGATATTGAGACTGGCCAAGAGCCAGCACCCACTTTCATCTGTTCCTCACCACAGCCCAAAATTCTTCGTGATTCTAAAATATGAAGTCTTACACACACTATGACTGCTTTCTCAAAATATCCTCCAAACAGTGCTGTTGGAGTTTGATGGACTTCCATGTGAAGGAAATATCAGGAACAAATCAAGCTGAATAACTTCCCAATACAAAACATGTACATGATAACAAATATTCTTCTACCTGCTTAGCCGAATGTGCATGTGAGCATGCACACATACACAGGGTAAAAAATCCTCAGGGACTAAGAACAATGTTTAGAACCAGAAGTGAAAGCAGTTCTGAGAATATTTGTTATTCTTGGATTATAAGAATTATGCAAGGAACAGGGAAGTTCTGGCCAAGATGGAGGCATAGTCAGAAATGCTTCACTTCTTTGCACAACCAAAAGAAGGATAACAACCAATTTAAGAACAAAGAACAACCAGAACTTCCAGAAAAACAGTTGCATAGAAGTCAAACAACAGAGGAGTTAAAGAAACATTCAACCAGAGAGTGCGCTGAGACAAAGAAATACGGCCCAAATGAAAGAATAGATCAAAACTCCAGAAAAAGAGCTAAGAGACAAGGAGATAGATAACCTATCTGATGCAGAGTTCAAAACACTGGTAATCAGGATGCTCACACAATTGATTTGAGCTTGGTCACAAAATGAAGGAAGAAATGAAGACTACACGAAGTTGGGACTCAAATCAATGATTTGAAACGAAAGGAAGAAATAAGTCTCCAACTAGAACAGAATGAAGAAATGAGAATTCAGAAAAATGAGGAGAGACTTAGGAACCTCTGGGACAACTTTAAATGTCCCAACATCCGAATCATAGGGGTGCCAGGAGAAGAGGAAGAGCAAGAAATGGAAAACTTATTTAAAAAAGTAATGAAGGAAAACTTTCCCAACCTGGTGAAAGAAACAGACTCCCAGGAAGTCCAGGAAGCCCAGAAAGTCCCAAAGAAACTGGACCCAAAGAGGAGCACACCAAGACTCATCATAATTAGGTTACCCAAGATTAAAGATAAGGAGAGAATCTTAAAAACAGCAAGAGGAAAGGAGACAGTTACCTACAAAGGAGTTCCCATAAGGCTATCAGTGGGGAGGGGGAAGGTAAGAATGGGGGAAAAGATACAGAGAATAAGAAGCAGAATAGGTAGAACAAAATAGACAGGGGGAGGTTAAGAATGGTATAGGAAATGGAGAGGCCAAAGAATTTTTATGTACAACCCACGGGCATGAAATGTGGGGGGTTGGGGACTGCTAAAGGGTGAGGGGAGTGGTGCAGGGAGGAGAGGGATGAAGGAGAGAAAAAAATTGGGACAACTGTAATAGCATAACCAATAAAATATACTTAAAAAAAGAATTATACCAGGGATAAGATACATAATCTTGGGCCTGCAAAGATGAAACATTAGAATTGAGAACCCCTACATAAAGTTTAGACATCAGCAGGACTATACTTTTAGTGAAAAAGGGGACCAGAAAAAAAAAGTCTTTCCATAAACAAGGAAGTAAAGTGAATTGTCTATTCCAGCCTAGGCTCTGATTGGAGGGAAAAAATGCTGAGAATCTATAGCTCGTACCAATTTGAGATTCAAATGTGTACTACTCTGGTCAGGAAATTCCAGACTGAAAATTAATGTAAAGTTGATTTGGCTCATTATGAAACATTATCTGAAACATTAATTTGAATAATTTGAAACATTATTTGAAAACTCAATTTGAAACATTAATGAAGCAAGTGCAACCTTAATTCAGACCTGACTAGATTCCCAAAGATAAAGCCCAGCCAAATACAATCTCACAATCCAAAACTGTATGTGAGGAAATGTTACCATAGAAAAGAAACATCAAATAGTACAATTAGACTCTTATGAACTTCATTTAATTACTGTGAATTTATACAGAATATAAAATAAATATGCTTAATACTAAAGAAATAAAGTGTGGAATCAAAAAATATGATAGGGAACAAAAATAGAATTAAAAAAAGATCCAGTGTATTTTTTTTAAAGAACCAAATGACTCATATAGAAATAAAAAATACAAGTATAAATACTGATTTACAGTCTCCCTTATTTTGAGTAATGGGAGAATTCAAACGTGCGAGTAAATGGTATTATAAACATATGTACAGCTCTACCTTATTCTGGTTTACATTTGCCCTACATTGTCCTGTGTTTCTGACCTTATGCACCTTCAAAATAATAAAACAATTGGACACAGTAAATCAAGGGCTTACTGTGGCTTCAGTCTTTTCCTTTTGATATTCTAGGATAATTTTTTTTATTTCTTGGAACTTTTTCAAACAAAGCTGATATACAAAAAAACAGAATTGTGATTACCATCCTCGATTGAGGATGGGAATTATGGGTAGGAATGGGGAGAATAAGGTAGATCCCTGACGGCCCTAAGACCTGACACCATAGGGATCCCTGGAGTCCAGTTTGAAAATTCCTGCTCTAATACAACTGACTGCCATGCTGCCTCAATTGCTTTTCCCCTTGATATCCTAAAGGTACAATTCCTGGGTGGTTTGATCATAAGAAAGAATTAGCTTTTTAGCAAATGACTAAAAGATTTTAAGCATAGGATATTTTTTATTTTATTCCCAAATGTTCAGTCATTTTAATACCATTTGCCTCTAAACTAACACTATTAAATATAGTTAAAGAGGATTTCTTTCTCCACAATAGATCTAGGATTTATTAGAATAATTCATGGTTCCCTAAAGACAGCAATACACATATTGCAATTGTTGCAAATCACATCATTATCAACCTTGCTGGATTTCTTCTGACTGAAGCCTTGTTTTGCACAATCAAAATTTAGCAACTTCATTAAATGCATTGCCTGATGCACCTGTTTGGACTCTGGGTATCATTTTCTTTTCTGCAACACATTTTTATTCAAGATGTGCTGAATTTCCCAGAGGCTGTCTGGGGACTTAGAGACATCTGTACCCAGCAGTTTGCTCAAACCAACAAAAAGTATTGAAGAAAAAATCAAACTTTGGAGCATCAATTTAACTATTCCTTCTCAAGTATCCTAGACTGATGGAACATGTCAGCCCTGGTACACCCATCATCACTGTTCAATGCTTAGAATACCTATTAAAGCAAAACTGACTGCACTCTGATGAAAGTTGTCACTGGGAGTGGTGTGAGGACTGTGAAGAAAAGGCAATGCAGGAAATATTATGAAAAAACTTTTTGAAATAGGGTGACTCTGAGGAAAACAGTTAAAATATCAGAAATAATATCATGTAACACAATTTAATCTATACAAGTAATTAAGCCTATTAATAAAGAAGTAAACAGTCAACACAAGAGAATATAAGATCAAGCCTTTAAATTCTCAGTGTATATTTCAGTTGTAGGATCCTAAGTTTTGGAAAGTTTCCTTTTATCACGTGAATGTGCAGTGATTGTCTTACTAGCTCTCTTCAACGAGTTAATAAATTTAGGTTGGAAGAACTGTGTAAAACCAAAAGGGCTAGAAATAATGAAGTAAGCAAAGGGGAGAAAGTGTGACTAGCAAATATCAATTATTTTTCTAATTTTGATGAACCCTTGACAATGTGGTCTCTGAATCTCACATCAGCATTTCTGAATAAAATTATTTTTTAAAAGATATTCTGGGATAGAGAGAAAAGGTAAGAAAAATTAACAGTCAAGATTGTGACCAGTAGGGGGCAGGATGGTGTTAATATTTACAGTGAGTGATTTAAAAGGCTTCAAATATATTTGCATAGATTTTGTGACAGATTGATGGCAGAAGTGACTATAATTCTTCAATCTTCCCTATATCAATTCCCTTGGTAATGTGACATTGAAGCTACTCCCATTTAGAAACAGAAATTATGCCCCACCTCTTGAATCTGCCTTGCCTTGTGACTTGCTTTGGCCATTAGTACTCTGCCGTGGTGATGCTGTTGAGTTCTGAGCCTATGGCTCAAGATATCTTGCATATTACCACTCACTCACTCCCTTGAAACTCTGTTACTACATAGGAAACAAGTCCATCCTAGCTTAGCCAGACAGGTGAGTGAGGACAACCTACACCAGCAAGATGCCAAGCTGAGTAGTTGACCACACAGTACATGAATGAGCCAACCAAGATCAGATAAGCTAGGACCAGACCAGAAGAATGATCCAGCCTACCCACAGACTCTTACCCAAATAAATGCTTATTGTTTTAAGCCAGTGTTTTATATGGTTTGTTAAGAATAATAATTGATTCACTCTCCAAACAAAAATGTCATTTTTTCAACTTGGTCATGTGTGTGTGTGTGTGTGTGTGTGTGTGTGTGTGTGTGTGTGTTTCCATTGAATCATTCATTTATTCATTCACTTAGAATTAGAATTTTTTTCAGTGCCAGTTCCATACTAGCTGGTAGGGCACAGACTATTCAACAAGCATCAACTTAGCACTGTAAGCACATATAATGCAAAAATGGGGACAAAAAGAGATGTTTTTAAAAAGTCAATTTTCCAGTAGTAAAAATAGACATTTAGGGGTTGACTGCAAAGGAGAAGCACAAGAGAGTTAAGGGGATGATAAAACTATTATGTAAAAAACTGTGGTGGCAAACATATAACTCTATTCATTTGTCAAAGTTTCTAGAACTGCACTCTACAAAGTGAACTTTACTGTATATAAAATTTTTAAAACCAACTAAAGCATGAGTGAACCCAAAATGAATGCAAAATATGATGAATTAATCTAATAATATAACAAATAAATCACATAACCATACTAAAGGGTTGGAGAATAATGAGTTTGACCTAAGTAATTCTGGAAAAACATTCTTTTGACTAGATTTGGTAACATTAAGTCAAAAAGAACTATACACAAACACTGTACTTTTATACTGTGGTTGATAAGTTCCCCCCCCCATAAGGATATGGATTACTAACCCTGAAGCTACTTTATATGATAAGATAGAACAAGTAAGTAAAAATGTCTTGTAGCATTAGGAGTTAGGTTTCTCACTGTCAGAGAAAGCAGTTATAAATAAAGAGGAAGGCTAGACTGAGCTGTTTTCTTTCATCAAACACTCATCAGTATAATGAATATTATTATATGAGTATGAATATTTTTAAATAGAGAGAATAAGATAAAGAGATAAAAACTAAATATAGATGGGTGTGTGCATAGGCAACTACATATATGTGTATATACGTATATACACACACACACAGAGTGGGGCAAAACTAGGTTTACAGTTGTTTGTATGGAAAATAATATGATTATTAGAAAGAAGGAGAAGGATCTAGTCAAGAAACATGTATAAAGGACCCATGAACATGGACAACAGGGTGGGGATTGACTATGGGTGCAGGGCAGGGTAGGGAAGAGCAATAGGAGAAAGATTGAGACAACTATAATTGAACAATAAAAAAGAAGAATATGATAATTAATAAATGAAATGCAAGAATAAATGCTATGTTTCTCATACTCACAACTGTAAAACAACTTTTGCTCAACCCTGTACATCTGGATAGATGACTAAAATAGGTAGGTAGATAGATTTCCTGGCTCTGCTGAGAAGGTCTAGAAACAGTTACACCCCAGGAGGAATTAGCACACTTAGTATCCAGATCTTCGTTTCTAAGTATTATTCTCTAATAAAATGAAGCAAAGCTCCTTGGGAAAGTGGTTGATTCTAAGGCTGGGACAGATAAAATACAAGATAAGCCTGAAGCATCCTGTGGTGACAAAAAGTTCAAATAAATAAATAAATAAAGGGGGCATGAAGAAAGGATACAACAGCTAACCTGAAAGTATACCAAATGGACAAATCTACAAGTTGAACATCAATATAAATTATAATAATGCTGTCTTATAATCTAATTAATAAAATAAGTGCTCTTGATTTAAGATACTTATTTCCCTAAAATTTTTTCTTTATAAGCAAAGGGAGCATAAGGACAATGCTTCTTTACTTACTTATTTCCAATTAATAAACATACAAGGAATAAGGGAAATAGAAAATAACCACAATAATAATTGCCATAGGAAAGATCCAAGGATGAATGCTAAAATTAGTGGGTAAAAGTTAAAGAAAAACAGAATATTTGCATAATTTCAATATATTCATGAAAAAAGTCAGACAAGTTGAAGCGCGTCTCTAAAATACCTGACTAGGTCTCAAGGTCATGAGAGTCAAAGAAAGACTGAAGTGTCATGGACTGGAGGACACACTAAAGTGATATGACAACTAAATTTGATGTGGAATCCTGCATTAGATCCTGACAGAAAAAGGACAATAATGAAAACACTAGTAAAATCTAAACAACACCTCTCATTTAGTGAATAATATTGCAGAAATATTAACTTCTTTATTTTGCTTATTGTGCTCTAGTATGTAAGATATTGACATTAAGAGAAATTGAGTGAAAGGAATATGACAACTTTTTATACAAGTTTTACAACTCTTCAAAGTCTAAGATTATCTCAGAATTAAAAATTTAAAAAGCTATATCCATAATTAATTTCTTTTTGTAGTAGATGCTACTAAAGTAGTTTAGAATGGATCTATGGCTCTATAGACACTAAATTCAAACAAGTAGAGTTTTAATATATGTTTACTATATCTTTCAGTCTGTCAACTACATCATTAGAAATTTGAACTAGCTTGCCAGGTTAGTTAGGTCAGTGCTAAATCTCCATTTGTGCGATACATTATATAGACATTGATCAAAACAAATAGTAGTTTTACCAATGTTTATTGCACTTGGCAATGAGTCAGGAAGATGTACCTTAAAATCACTATTCTATTCAAGCACAAGAAATAAGATTAAAATAGAATAAAACAAAATAAACCATGAGCACATCAAGTATGACAGGCATTGTGCTTGGTACTTGGATAAAGTGGAGGGTAAATAGACCTGTTCCCTGTCCTAATGTGGCTTATATGTTACCATTGAGATTATTCAGGTCTTTGGGTTTCTTTAAAGTCTTCCCAGAAAATTATCTCACACACAAAGTCTCTCATCACACACAAATTTCTCAAGAGCAAGAATTATATATTCTCCTTCCTTTAAACCTGATGAAATACATTATGTGTACAACTTAAGTTATCAATAAATGCTCTTGGCTGCTGACCCAGACCCAGGATGTACACATTGTAAAGGCAGTTTTGCTCAAGCCTATGAGAACTCATGCATGCAAAGATAAAAGACAGCTCTTGAAAAATGTTCTCCAAACTTTAGATTGTAGCAAATTGTTCAAGTTGGCCATCCAGCTTTCCTTCTACCATGTCAACTAGAAGACCAGCTGCAGAACTGTCAGAAACAAATTACCTATTAACATACCTACTTCTGCTCAACAATAGTGGAAGATTCTCCTCTTTGGTGACTCCAATTGTCATATATTGATAAACATTATTGGGTAAAAAAAAAACTTGAATAACCTAGTTGATCCATTAGCACAATATCTGTGATTTAAAGAATAAGAATAAATTTTAAAAATTTGTTCTGTTATGGAAATTATTTCTAAGGTGGTTTCAGGTTACTCACTACCAAATACTTCCTTTTATTGCATTCAGAACTGGTATTATTTTCTGACTGTGTCAGTCCTAGTACCATGAAATATGTATAATGCAACAAACTTGATTTATGGAAATAAAGAATGTCTATGTATAATGCAACAAACTTGATTTATGGAAATAAAGAATGTCTGAGTAAATCAGGATTTCAGTAGAGTAATCAAAATGGTCAGAGAATTTGAAATCTTCTCTTATGAGGAACAGTTGAGGAATCAGTTATGCTTAGTCTACAGAGCCAGGGAGGATGGCATAACAGTCTTCAAGCATTATGTCTGCCATGTGGAAATGGAATTCGACTCATTCTGTACAATGTAATCCAGAAAGGTAAATCAAGGATGTATGAGTGAAAATACAAGCAGTTAGCTAAACAGTTAGAAAAGATTTAGCTGTAAATAACACAAAACCCAAAATATAACCTACCTTAGAGAAGAGAGAATTTTGTTTCTCTCAAATAAACAAAATCTGGAAATAAACAGCTCAGGCTCTTTGGAAGATTCCACAATCAGAGACCCAGGGTATCAATATCTTCAACATGTGCCTACTTCATGATCTAAGATAGTTTCTTAAATCTGAGTCCTCATGTCTACATCGTGTCCAACAGATAGCAGGAAAAAATTAAAAAGGGGGTAAGAAAATTGTTACACCCTCTCTATTTAAGAACATGTCCTGGAACACTTCAAGAACTAATATATCTATATTCAGCTGCAAGGAAGGCTGAGAAATATATCTTTAGTCCAGGTAGCATGCATTTGACTAATAATACCACATGGTCTCTGTTACATGGATGCCAAATCAATGTAAGAAAATGTTTTCCAACTGATAATAGCTTCAAAATGGCAGAGTTTCTTGTGAAGTTAAAAGTTCCCCATTGTTAGAGCTATTCTTGGCAAAAGTTAGACAGGTAGTTGCCCACTCAGCAATGCCCAACTGTAATCTAAGCATCTTTACAGGTTTGGGCTAAGTCACTTCCCAGATTCTAGTAAACCATAAGACATTCAATTACAGATGAAACAGGACTACAAACCACTGAACAAACCATTGGACTGATATTTATTCCACAGCCTAGATTTTACAAGTTCACATGTCAACATTCATGCTAACTCATTTTAGTTTTCTCTTTGACTTAGTTTTCTAAGACTGCCATAACAAAATACACTTGGTGGCTTCAACAAAAATTTATTTTCCCACAGTTCTGGGAGCTGAACATCCAAGTGTCAGTCAGTCTGCTTTTTCTTGAGCCCTCTCTTCTTGGCTTACAGATACTCACCTTCCCACTGAGTCCTTACCTGAGCTTTCCTCTGTGCACATGGATCCCTGGTATTTCTTCCTTTACTGGTAAGGACACAAGTCATATTGTATAATGAATCCACTCTTATTACCTCATTTTACCTTAATTACCTCTTTAAAGGCCTTCTCTCCAAATAGTCACATTCTAAGATACTAGGGGTTAGGGCTTCAACATATGAATGTGTTATGAACGTGAATGTGATATGACAGTTTAGGTCATACATCCTTCCTTCTCCTACCTGCTCTGTTGTCAGAGAAGTCAACGGACACTAAAATAGTAGGAAGTAAGAATGCAATAAAAAAACAAAAATTTTTGTAATCTTAATGATTAATCAGCATCTAGCTGTATTGATATTGATTGTATATCAAAGGAAAAGGCATTCCCCAAGAAGTACTGATAGTGGTTGGGGAGTAGCTGGAGGCAGATTTTCTTCCAAACCCAAATGTACAATATTTTTCTTCAAATATATATCTATTTCTACATCTATTGTATTTCTAAATATCGAATATCAGAACCTAGTTTAGGAGAATAATTAGAAAGTGTGTAATTATCTTTATCATGTACTTTGTCCAAAAAACTAAATTTTCATTTAACTAAGCAATTATAATGTAAATGTAACATAATGATACATAGGAGTTCTTAACTTCATAAACACACTTGAATTTCATAACTCAGTCCTTTGCAACCGTGAGCTAAGCATAGCCACTGAGTTTCTGTGCAAACTTTCCTAATTAGGACAAACACACTGCTACCATTTATGTTATGTCAGGAATCCTTTATTTAACAAATATTTACTGAATGATGATGATGTGACAGAAATTACGGGTATACCAGTAAATGAGACCTTTAGAGTTTCTTACGTTTCCTGCTTCAGAAAGCTAATATTCTAGAGAGATGTGTGGACAAGTAGATAAGCAATTATCACCCTGGGAGAGAAGGGCTCATGGGGGTGCCCGCAGCGGTGCCTCCCTGGATTTCAGAGGCTGGGGAAGGATTCCATACTGAGCAGTGGTTAGCCAGGTGAGGGAACTGGGGTGAAGGTCAACCTGCTGCTATTTGTATGTTTCTTTTATGCTCACATTTTTGTCATTTTGAAAATGTTCAAAGCTAAAATTTTGTTTTAAAAAAGGATAATAAATATTTATTTCACCTAATTTCACTAATTGTTATTCAGTTTGCCACTTTTGCTTGGTCTGTCTCTCTCCACACAGGTGTGTACGTACACACACACACACACACATTTTGAAATATAAAAATCAGTTACCTCTATCATGATCCATCTTTTTTTAAAGGATTTTATTTACTTATTTAAAGAGGGTGGAAGGGAAGGAGAAAGAGAGGGAGAGAAACATCAATGTGTGGTTACCTCTCAAGCATCCCTTACTGAGTACCTTGCCTGAATCCCAGGCATGTCCCTTACTGGGAATTGAACCAGCGACCTTTTGGTTCGCAGGCCCATGCTTAATCCACTGAACTACACCAGCCAGCATATCATGAACCATCTTGAAAATAAGTTGCATGTATTATGATATCTTATTTCTAATTTAATACTTCTTTAAAATTTATTACAGCCAAGACATTTAAAATGAAAGTAATAGCGTCATTTAATATAAAGCCCATATTTAAATATACCAAATTATCCTCAAAATGTCATTTACAGTTCTTTTCCTCTCCCTTTTATCCAGAATCCAATCATGGTTCATCCTAGTATCCTGTCAGCAAGCTGGCAGGAAGTTAAACCAATCCCTCTCTTCGGAAAGAAAGACCATACCCAAATTTCACTTCCCAAAGAACCAGGGGTCCCAAATCTCCAGATGTAGGAATGTGGCATTTTTCATAAGTCCCCTAAACACAGCTGGCACTGATGCTCAGATTCCTTGGCACACGAGCCAAAAACACTTACTACCCAGTCCCCTAATCACTACTCCATGGGCCGTTCTCACATTCTTCTCATAAAAAGTGATAACCTGAGCAGGGCAGGGTTCATCTCTTATCACACAGTCAAACAGGGTTATGTCAACTGTGCCCTGGCTCAAACATACCCTCCAAAGGTTGCAAGAGACTCAAAGAACCATGCATTTGATGACTGAGTGCCCAGGAGTTCTAGCTTAGACTAATATTGGGCAAATATTGCCCAAGAGACTAGGCAATATCAGCCCAGAGACTTCTGCATGAAACACCCTCATGAGACACTTAAAGCAGTTGTGGGGGGTGGGATTCCCTGCTCATCTTTTTATTGAGTCTAGCACAGTGCCTGAAATATAGTAGAACATCACTAGAAGTTTGCCTAATGAGCAAATTACAAATGAAAGCATACCTGTTTTTCATGTTCCAAATGACTCTACAAAGTGTTGTTTCCTGCCAATAACAACAGTGTACATTCATAGGTATTTATGAGTTTGCATCATATTATACACATGCAGATTTAACACCAGTGAATTTCCTCCATCCCAGCTTGCAGGGAATAAAATGCTAGAGTGTTTTCACTGCCTCCTTGCATATGTTGGTAGTAAAATATTCACGACTTAGAGAATTATGCAGTGTATTTTCAACAGCAGCTTTTGAAAGCTACTTTTTCCATTAAAACTGTCAGTTTGGTAATACTGCCATGATTTCAAAGCAAAAGAGCATTATGGCACAAATCAAAGATAGATTATATATTTTATGTTTACATATTCTAGGACCTTCATGGTGTAAAGTTGTTGGGGTTTTTTAGACTTTATGTAAGTCTCATCCATTTTGGAATTGAAATGCATCATCGTTATTATGAACCAAATAAAACTGGTGTATAATATATGTTGTATTGCTAGGTATTATGCCTATGCTATTCACTAGCAACTGCAAGGGGAAAGTGGCAGTGAGAACTGAGAAAAGCCATTCCCTGTCACTTTGATTTTTAGTTAATGAACCCCTGCGTGTCTTCTGCCTTCCTTATATTCTGGCATGATGTGCAGATATCCCCAAAATGTCTATGATTACAACTAACTGCTGGTCAGATAACAAAGCTAACAAAGAAATTTATAACCAAGGAACCTCAAAAGTGAAAGGAAGCTCTGATTCTATTTTTATTTGCAGAAAATATAATAATATCTCTGACAATTAGTTGCAATAGAAAACTATTACTGAGTTTGTAGTGCCAAGAAAAAAATTTGCTTGGCAAACAGACAGCCTGTATCTTAATTACAGGTTGCAGTGCACACTCGGACATGCTCTGTCTGCAGGGAAAAAAATAGAGGAAACTAAATCTCTTAACAGTATTTGTCCGTAAGTGGTGAGATGCTTCCACAACACATGAAAGTGACAAGATGATAGCCTGTTTAAATACAGTTAGATAATATGCTTCAGAGGTTTCTATCTTTAGCAATATGGTGGCAAACAAGGGCTGTATAAATTAAACTAATATTGGAACAGTCTTAGGGTCTTAGATTAAAATTCGATGAGAACTATTTCATTTAAGTATCTCTCTGGTCACCAAGACCCCATAAGGGAAAAAAATTAACTGAAATAAAATAAAAGTGATGTGGCTTCATGATTAAGAATGTGGGCTCTGCAACAAATTGATGCTTGCCAGGTGGAAGGAAGGCTTGGGGGGAGGGGTAGAAAAGGGAAGAGATTCAAATGTACAAACTGCCAGATATAAAAACAGTTACGGGGATATAAAGTACAGCATAGGGAATATAGTCAATAATATTGTAATAATTATGTGTGGTGTCAGATGGGTACTAGATTTATATGGGTGATCACTTCATAAGTTATATAAATGTCTAATCAAATGTTGTACATCTAAAACTGATATAACATTGTATGTCAACTGTAATTTAATTTTTTTTAATTGGAGAAAAAAAATTATGTGGGCTCTGGAACAGTCTGGTTCAGACCCTGGTTCTGCCATTCACCAGCTTCTTAAAAAGCCACTTAGCCCCTTTTTGCCTTGCTTTCCTGATCTCCTAGTGCATGTAGCAGTTAGTTTTACTAACCCAATGCCATCCCTAACACTTTTGTCCTTTACCCATAGAAGGTAAAAGAGCCAAAAACTTGCTCTTCAGACTGCTGTACAGAATATGGTGTCATTCTGGCTAGTGAGATATAATGAATAGCCTGGTGAGAGTTACTAGTGAAGTAGTATTTGCTTTCCTGTAAAAGGGACCATGGTACCTGACCCTACCCATTCTTCCATCATCTTTCTTTGAACACGGTGATGTCTTAAATAGTGTCAACCGTCTTCCAGCTTGAGGAAAAAGTCAGGAGAATCCCAGAGACACTGGTCCTGACATCACTGAGCCACAGAAGAATCATCCATAACTGCTGACCACCAAGCTTCTATTTATGTACGTTAATAAACATCTACTTAAAGTTATTGTAAGTTGAGCTTTTAGTACTTGCAACTATTCGTATTTGTAACTGATACAATGGGATTAGTCATACTACCTATTCCATAGAGTTGTTTGTAGAGATTAAATAATTCACATAAAGCACTTAGTACAAGGCCAGCACATAGCGATAACTGAGTAAACTGTTTGTAGCTAGTAATGGCACTACTAGTACTAATAAAAGCAGTATCATCACCATCATATTTTAAAACCTGGTAAGAAAAATATATACCTTCAATATAGTACCCCCAAGGGCACTGCCTTTGGAGTCATGAGGCTGGGGTAGAGGATATGCAAGGATTCAGGCACCCTTCAGGTTCAGTTGGTCTGGGAGAGAATCTAGAACTCTGAAAGAATGAATGTGATTTCGAAAGGGGCATTGGGTATGATGTCAGGCATTGAGAAATCTGGGCTAGCACTACGATCCATTATGAAACAAAAAGAAGGTAAAGCAGAGTACATGCAATTTGGAGTTACAACGAGTTCAGTTTATGTGAAATATAAACTTAAAAGATTATGAAAGTGAAATGTATATATTAAGAACAAGATTCATTCAATGTAGTCATATATCAAGCAGGAAATGATAATTTATTATTTTTTCTGCAAATAAATCTTTCAATGAAATTAGCTTATCAAAGGGGCACTTGGAAAATAAGCACCTTAAAATGTGGCAATCACATATTTCTGATATTTTCAGATTACTTATAACTAGATGTTCTGTATTTACGAGACTTTGTCCCTTTTCATCTTTTGGAGGGAATTTTAATTAATATTTTTAGATTTTATTTATTTTTAGAGAGAGGGGAAGGGAAGAAGAAAGTGGGAGAAAAATATTGATGTGTGAGAGAAACATCAATTGGTTGCCTCTCACATGCCCCCAGCTGGACACCTAACCCACAGCACAGGCATGTTCCCCAACCAGGAAATGAACCTGCAACCTTCTCCTTTGCATGACTACACGCAACCAGCTGAGCCATGTCAGCCAGGGCAAATTATTTTTGTAATTTTATTTTTATTGTTTATACTACTATGGAACTCCTCATTTCCTGGATTTTCATGATAGTGTATAATTACTTTGAGAGACTTTGAGCATCCTTTTATGTCTATGGGCCACCTGTATGTCCTCTTTGGAGAACTGTCTATTCAGGTCCTTTGCCCATTTTTTAATTGGATTGTTTGTTTTTGTGATGTTGAGTTGTATAAATTCTTTATATATTTTGGAAATTACCCTTATCAGATGTATCATTGGCAAATATATTCTCCTATACAATGGGTTCCCTTTTCATTTTATTGATTGTTTCTTTTGCTGTGTTTTTTAATTTGATATAGTCCCATTCATTTATTTTTCCATTGTTTCCCTTGCTCTAGGAAATATATTGGAAAAATATCACTATGTGAGATGTCTGAAATTTTACTGCCTTTATTTTCTTCTAGAATTTCTATGGTTTCTTGACATATTTAAGTCTTGTATTCATTTTGAGTTTATTCTTGGGTATGGTATAAACTGGTGGTCTAGTTTCCTTTTTTGCATGTACCTGTCTAACTTTCCCAGCATCATTTATTGAACAAACTGTCTTTACTCCATTTTATGATCTTGCCTCCTTTGTCAAGTATTAATTGACCATAAAGGTGTGGATTTCTCTCTGGACTCTGTTCTGTTCCATTGATCTATATGCCTGTTCTTACGCCAGTACCAGGCTTTTCTGATTACTATAGCCTCATAGTTTGGCTCAATATCAAGTAGTGTGATTCCTCCAACTTTGTTCTTCTTTCTTAAGATTGCTGAGGCTATTCAGGGTCTTTTAGAAAACTACTTGTTTAAGAATTTCTAATTAGTCCTAAAGGGTATGGCTGAGTTGACTGGGCATCACCCTGCAAAGTGAAAGGTTGCCAGTTCAATTACTGGTCAGGGCACATGCCTGGGTTGCAGGTTCAATTCTAGTCAGGGCCCATCTGAGAGGCAACTGATTGATGTTTCTCACATCAATGGTTCTCTCCCTCTCTTTCTCCTTCCCTTCCTCCATCTCTAAAAATAAATAAATAAAATCTTTTTAAAAAAGAATTTCTCATTAAAAGAAGTTTATCGTCCTCTCACCTTATCCTTAAAAGAAATCAATCCACAACCACAAGTATAGTTTATACTAACCATCAAAAGTGCACTGCCACTTTCACTTTGGCAAGGACAGAGCAAAAATCATTTCCCAAGAGTCACAGACTAACCAACTGGATAACTCCAGGATAGCAAATAAAATAAAAAAAAACTTCTAAAATTAAAAAGTCATCGTTTTGCTTCCTGGCAGTGAGTCCATTTCTCAGTGACAGAGATCCGGTGCTCTGATACTCTTCACTACGAGAATGTACAAGACTACAGATAGGTTCTTGCTGTCATTGCAGTCACAGGAGATAGAAGGCAACAGTAGAGAGGGGGAAGATGGCGGTGTGGTAGGAGGGAGCAGAACCTACTCCCCCTCTACACATGGGAGAAAAACCAGACCAATCTACGTAAAGATCAGAACAGACAAGGAACAGTAATACAGCATATTGGAGAATGAGAGGTCGGAAATTGTAGCGGACACTGAAAAGAAAGCGGTAAGGAGAGCTCTTCGGAACAATAAGAGCCCAGGGTTCCAGCGCGCGGAGAACGGGCGGCCGAGGCCCCGGCCCGGCGCTCCGCCAAGCCTGCCCCAGGGCCCTGGGGAGGGAGCTGGGTCAGCCGCTGAACCGGCTGGGAGATCTCAGGGGCCACCGCGCGACTGCGCCCGAGCAAAAGTGGGTGCCCTGCGAGGGAGCGAAAGTGGGTGCACCCCACCAGGTCACTGCGCGACTTTGAACCGAGTTTTCGTGGTCGCCGCGCGACTACGAAAGCATAGGCGCCCCAAGAGAGACAGAGGCGCGGGCGAAGTGAGACAGCTGAATGAAAATAGACACCCTCAGGGGACCGCGCACGGTCTCGGGCTAGTGGACACTCGCGAAAACATAGGCGCAGGCCACTGGAGACAGCTGTGGAGCCAGAGGCGCCAGTTCACCTGCGGGTTCGCAAACGCGGACAGCTCAGGCCCAAGGTGCAGGCGCCAGATAGCAGCTGGAACGCAGGCCTCTCTCAGATCCGAATGCAGGCAGCTGTGCCCGAACACTGAAAGCCTCCCAGGGACAAAGGCAGGCGGCTGTGCACGTCTGGAGAACCTAGCTCACACCCATAACCTCGGAGAAGTGCGCACACATCAGGAAGTTCAGATCACACGCTGGAAACCCTGTGGGGAGAGGTGCCCACTAACGCTGGGATACATAGCACAGTGAGGACTGAGTTCTGAACACAGAGAAAAGCAATAAGATCACCCCTCGGCCATTGCAGCCAGCAAGACCTGAAAAACCGGCTGGCAAGTTTGAAAACAACAAGAGGGTTTTTTTTTTTTTTTTTTTTCCTTTTCTTTTCTTTCTTTCTTTTTTTTTTAAATTAATAATTTTTTAAATTTTTTATTTCTTTAATATATTTTTATTTTTTTAAATATTTTGTTGTGCATTGCTTTTTTTTTTTTTTTCTTTTTTTTCTTTTTCTTTTTCTTTTTCCCCCCTTTGGCTGCTTATATTTGTGTGGGGGTGTCTGTGTGCGTGTCTCTTTTTTGTTTTGCCAGTTTGTTAGTGTCTTTTTGTTTGTAAGCCTGTATATCTATATGAGTTCTTAACTACTCCTTCTTCATTGTTTATATCTTCTTCTTTACTCCCCAACTCCTTTTGCCTTCCTTGAATTCCTTCTTCTCTTATCCCCTCTTCCTTTCTCTTCAATTTTATCTTTTCTACCTTCCTCTTGTTTCCCCTTTCTTCTTTTTTTCATTTTCCCCCCTCTTCTGTTTGTAAATACACACGAGTGAGACAAAACAAACAAACAAGCAAGCCTGGAACTGTGGCGGGGGGAGATCCAGAGTTGGCCCCCAAAAGAGGGTATTCCAGCTGATGAGTCAGCGGAAGCAGTGAACAACAGGATATCCGAAGGAGAATCCACCATTGAATCTCACAGATATTCTACCACAGAAGGTCATACCACAAACCCAGGGAGCCAGAACAGATCAATTTAAGAAGTTGAGGCTAACAACAAGAGTCTTACAAACAATGGGAAGACAAAAGAACAATCCCCAAATGAAAGGAAAGGAGGAAGCTCAAGAAAGAATGCTAAATGAAACAGAGGCAACTCAACTATCAGATATCGAGTTCAAAGCAATGGTGGTCAGGAAGCTCAATGAGCTCTCAATGAGCTACCATAAACTACAGGGAAGTTATGATGAACTCACGGCAAACTATATCAACATGAAAAAGGAAATAGAAACTATCAACAAGGGCCAAGAGGAAATGAAGAACACAATCTCTGAACTGAAGAACACAGTAGAAGGAATGAAAAGCAGAATCGACGAAGCAGAAGATCGGATCAGCGAGTTGGAGGACAAAATAGAAAAAAATACTCAGAATGAGCAAGATAAGGAAAAGAGGCTTAGAAAGAATGAAGAGGGTTTAAGAGAAATGCAAGACAACATGAAACGGAATAATATCCGTATAATAGGAATACCAGAAGGAGAAGAACAAGAACAAGGGATAGAAAACCTGTTTGAAAAAGTAATGATGGAAAACTTCCCTCATTTGGTGAGAGAAAAAGCCACACAAATCCAGGAAACACAGAGAGTCCCAATCAAAAGGAACCCAAACAGGCCCACTTCAAGACACATCATCATTAAAATGGCAAAATTCCAAGACAAAGAGAGAATCTTAAAGGCAGCAAGGGAGAAAAAGGAAGTAACATACAAGGGGGCCCCAATCAGGTTAGCATCTGACTTCTCAATGGAAACGCTCCAAGCCAGAAGAGAATGGCAAGAAATATTCCAAGCAATGAGAACCAAAGGCCTGCAACCCAGACTACTTTACCCAGCAAGGCTTTCAATCAAGATAGAAGGACAAATAAAGAGCTTCCCAAACAAAAAAAGTCTAAAAGAATACACCTCTACCAAACCAATGCTGCAAGAGATACTAAAGGGACTGCTTTAAGGGAAGAAAGGAAAAGACAGAGAGAGAAAGAGAGAGAGGAACACAGGTACGAAAATGGCAATGAATAAATACCTATCAATAATAACCTTAAATGTAAATGGATTAAACGCTCCAATCAAAAGACATAGAATAGCTGAATGGATAAGAAAGCATGACCCACACATATGCTGCCTACAAGAAACCCACCTCAGGACAAAAGACATACACAGGCTCAAAGTGAAGGGCTGGAAACAAATTTTCCAAGCAAATGGTCAGGAAAAAAAAGCTGGGGTAGCAATACTCATATCAGACAAAATAGACTTCAAAAGAAGGGCCATAAAGAGAGACCCAGAAGGCCACTTCATAATACTCAAGGGAAGAATCCACCAAGAAGACATAAATATTGTAAATATATATGCACCCAACGGAGGAGCACCTAAATACATCAAGAAAATTTTAGAGGACTTCAAGAAAGATATAGACAGCAACACAATTATAGTAGGTGATTTTAACACCCCACTGTCAAAAATGGACAGATCTTCCAAACAAAATATCAACAAAGATATTGTGGCACTGAACAACACTCTAGAGGAAATGGACTTAACTGATATATATAGAGCCCTTCATCCCAAAGAAGCTAAATACACTTTCTTTTCAAATGCACATGGAACATTTTCAAAGATAGACCACATGATAGGACACAAATCAAGCCTCAACAAATTCAAGAAAATTGAAATCATACCAAGCATTTTCTCTGACCACAAGGGACTGAAACTAGAAACCAACCCCAAGGAGAAAAACCCAAAACCCTCAAAATCATGGAGATTGAATAGCATGCTATTAAACAATGAATGGGTCAAGAATGAAATTAGGGAGGAAATCAAAAAGTTTCTGGAAACAAACGATAATGAACTCACATCGACCCAAAACTTATGGGACACAGCAAAGGCAGTCCTCAGAGGGAAGTTTATAGCGATACAGGCCTATCTAAAAAAGACAGAAACATCTCAAACAAACAACCTAACCCTTCGCCTACAAGAACTCGAGGAACAACAACAAAGACAGCCCAGAGCAAGTAGAAGGAAAGAAATAACCAAGATAAGAGCAGAATTAAATGATATAGAGACTAAAAGCACAATCCTAAAGATCAATGAATCCAGGAGTTGGTTCTTTGAAAAGATCAACAAAATCGACAAGCCTTTAAGCAGGCTCATCAAGAAAAAAAGAGAGAGGACTCAAATAAACACAATCAGAAATGAAAGAGGAGATATTACAACCGACACTGCAGAAATACAAAGGATTGTAAGAAATTACTATGAAGAACTGTATGCCAAGAAATTTGAAAACCTAGGTGAAATGGACAGGTTTCTGGAAAAATATAACCTTCCAAAACTCAATGAAAAAGAAACAGAAAGTCTGAACAGACCAATAACGGCTGGTGAAATTGAATCAGTAATCAAAACACTCCCGACGCACAAAAGCCCTGGACCAGATGGCTTCACAGGAGAATTCTACAAAACATTTAAGGAAGAGCTAACCCCTATTCTCCACAGACTATTCCAAAAAATCCAAAATGATGGAAGAAGGCAACAGTAGCTAAGCAGCAGAGGAGGAAGAATAGCTGACGAACACCTGCACTGGTTCTGCCCACACACTCAAAGTGACAGCTTCCATCTCCAATGCCCTGCACTGGTTTTGCCACTGACTGGCAGGATACTACATATAGGTTTATTCCAAATGCTTACAATCACTCGAGCTGATAATGTGTGGTGTGAAATAAACAATATTATGTAATTCCCCAATATCCAGTTGGCCTTTATGAAGCAGAATAGATCTATTTCCTATCTTCTGGGGAAACAGTGTACAATTCAAAGCTCTGTGCCACACTGGCCCATTAGACAGAGCTATCCCAGTTCGCTGGCAGCACAACTATAATAAACACAGTGCCCCTTTCTCCTTCCTTCTTATTCATACTGGTGTAAGGGCGAATTGTTAGCTTTAACTTTGAGCTGCCTGGCATTGGTCCATTTGTATCACCACCCTGGCATTATTTAAACACAGTGTGCTTCATATTTATGAGCTTACAAAATTTCTGGTCTCCTGCTTCTGCCATTCTTAAGAACCACCAAGGGAAAAGGGTGTGACCATAAAAGCTAGTGTGTAACAAACCTCATTCAAATGCAGGCAGTGTATTGGGAATCTTAATTCTATTAGAGCATGGACAATGAATGTATTTGTGTTAGTTACTTTCCCACTTTGAGGTTAAACAAACCAGTGAATGGGACTCTGGGTGGCAGCAGAATGAGATACTGCTTTGGATGACGCAGGCAGACAAATGCCAGGGAGCATTTTTAAAAACAACAAGTCTCTTTCCTGCCTTCCCATGACTTCTCAACAATTTGAATTCTGTAAATGAAATGAATAGCTCCAGTCCTCCAATATCTTCATTCAGCAGTTTGGTTCTGGGGGTCACATGATGCATTTATCTCTATGGCTGCTTCTAAGAAAATGTACCCCATTCAAAAAGAGTCTGAATTGACTATAGTAAATGTGTTCTGTCTACTCTTAAATTGATATCCTTTCCTGAATAAAGTTCTAATTTGCAGTAATTACCAGACTGAATAACTTGCTACAAACCTCCTACTAATGCCACCATAAGACTTGTTTCCTATCAATGTGATTAACTGAATACAGTTGTGTTCAATGCACACACACACACACACACATGCACACTCATGCATGCCACATCTTTAATGATTATGTAGGCTCCAAAACAGGTCCTACTTCATTGCAGCACATGCATTGTTAATAAACATCACTTATTCTGGGGGTGGGGGCTGCCTGCCATAACCTGCCTCTATCTACCGCCTGCCCAAAACTTTCACTTCACACACATTTACTAAATATGCCTGGAATCGAGCATGATTTTTAAGAATGAAGGAATATAGACTCAGTTTGCATGTTTTTCTGAAGATTAATCTATTCAGGTAAAGGAGCTGGTATAGGTTATTAGCACTAGAGATGTGGGTGGCATCCTCTTACCACACTCTGGCACTCTATTACTGGTATCCTGCATCGTGGGCCTGAAGCTGTATTGATCACAGTAAGAATCATTTAACAAGTATGAGTAAAGCACTAAGAATTAACCCTTCCAATTCAGGCAGGTGTTGACTGATAAGAGCAAAAGAATAAAGAAGTTAAACATTATTGCATGGTGTAATAAGATTATGGGTGTCTCAGGGTTTTCACAGACCCTCAAGTCCGGTAGGACTCATTATAAAACAATCTACCCCTGCTTCAAGAAACCTCTCACCCATACAAAGGGGAACTCATTTCATTCTTAATATCTCACTAGAGATTATAATACGAATAATTCTGGTTACCTGTACTATTTCTTTTTTTTTTAAGATTTTATTTATTTATTTTAGACAGAGGGGAAAGGAGGGAAAATGAGAAATATTGATGTGTGATTGCCTCTTGTGCGCCCCCTACTGGGAACCTGTCCTGGCCTACAACCTACGCATGTGCCCCAACTGGGAATCGAACAGGTGACCCTTTAGTCTGCAGGCTAGCACTCAATCCACAGCCACACCAGCCAGAGCTGTACTATTTCTAATTTGAAATAAAATTTATCATAATTTTTTCTAAGAATCTTGACCCTCACTGGTTCTCACCTAACTGGCATTCAATAACATTTATGATATTGCTGATATTTCAAAAAGTTAAGTAGTTATCAAAGTTAATAAAGCATATTTTCTAAGGAAAAATAGTTATTTAGGTATTGCCAGGGTTCGAGTAAAATTTTTATCCTTCATATTTACTAATCACTTATAATACCATAAAAAGCATAGGAAAAAAAAACATGGAAATTCTGCCATATTTTCATCAATAAAGACTTAGAAAAGACGTTGAATAGGCAAGGCAATACTGAAAAAGAACAAATTTGGACTTCTCACACTATCTGATATCAAACTGTACCACAAAGTTATAGTAATCAAAATAGCATGGTACTAGGATAATAGCAGACATATAAATCAATGGAACAGAATGAAGATCCCAGAAATAAACCCACTCTTATATGATGAAATAATCTATTACAAAGGAGGCAAATATATACAATGGGGTAAAGACAGTCTCTTCAATAAATAGTGTGGGAAAACTGGAAAGATATATACAAAAAAAAAATGAAAAGATGACATTCTTACACCAGATACAAGAATAAACTCAAAATGGGTTAAGGACTTAGATGTAAGACCTGGAACCATAACATTCCTAGAAGAAATCATAGGCAGTAAACACTTTGAGATTGCTCTCAGCTATATCATTTGGATATGTTTCCTCAGGCAAAGAAAACAAAAGAAAAAATAAACAAGTTAGACTGCATTAAACTAAAAGTTTTTGCACAGTTAAGCAAAAACCATCAACAAAAGGAAAAGACAACCTATGCAATGAAAGAAGATATTTGCCAGTGAGAGAGACAACAAGGGGCAATATCTAAAATATTTAAGAAACTTATAAAATACCACAAAAACTAACCATCCAGTTTTAAAATGGGCAGAGGATCTGAATAGCCATTTCTCCAAAATGGACATACTGATGTTAAATAGACATATAAAAATGTGATCATCATCCCTAATCATTGGGAAAACACAAATTAAAACCACAATGAGACATAACCTCACATCTGTCAGAATAGCTATTACTGATAAATCCACAAACAACAAGTATTGGGGGGGATGTAGAGAAAAAAGAACACTTGTGCCCTGTTGGTGGGATTGTAACTTGATGCAGACACCTTGGAAAACAACACTGAGGTTCCTCAAAAGATTAAAAATAGAACTATCATGTAACCTAGAAATTTCACATCTGGGTATTTATCCAAAGAAATCCAAATAACTAATTTAAAAAGACATATGCATCTCTATGTTTATTGCCACATTATTTACAATGGTCAATATGTGTGAGCCACCTAAGTGTCCATCAACAGATGACTGGATAAAGACAGTATAGTTCATATATACAATTGAATATTACTCAGCCATGAAAAAAATCAAATCTTAACATTGCAACATCAGTAGACCTAGAAATATATTATACTAAGTGAAACAAGTCAGAGGAAGACAAATACCATATGATTTTACTTATATGTGGAATCTGAAAAACAAAATAAATGAACAAATAAACAAACTCATAGATACAGAGAACAAGTTGATGATTGTCAGAAGGAATAAGGTTGGAGGGATTGGTAAAAAAAAAAGGTGAACAAGGTTAAGAAATACAAATTGCCAGTTATAAAAATAGTCGCAAGGATGTAAGGCATAGCATAGGAAATATAGTCAATATATTGTAATACCCATGTATGGTGTCAGATATCTACTAGACTTTCCATGGTGATCACATAGCAAGGTATTTAAATGTCTAATCACTATGTTGTACACCTAAAACTAATACAATATTGAATTTCAACTATAATTGAAATAGAAATTCAGAAATACAATTAAATTTACAATTAATTTAAAGACAAAATTTTTCTCAAAGGACCTAAGAAAAATAAATATAAAATGAGAGAAGACTCCAGTCAAGATGGAGGTATAGGTAGACCCCCTTCAACTCCTCATGCAACCATAGAAAGAATTATAACCAGATGTCAAAAAAGATAACACCCAGAACCATCAGAAAATTGAGCTGTATGGAAGTCTGACAACCAAGGATTTAAAGAAGCCACATTCACCCAGACAGGAAGGAGGGGTGGAGTCACAGACACAGGGCAGAGAGGCGGTGTGGCATGGAGAAGCAGTGGCAGTGGCAGTGGTGGAACAGACAGTCCCACATTCATAAGAGGTAGTTAAAATTTGGGAGAGATATTCTGGGGGTGAGCCATCCCAGCCACAGGCCAGACCACAAAGCCAAGTGTTCCAGCACTGAGAAGATAAACCTCCATCACTTCTGGCTGTGTGGGTTGGGGTGGCAGAAGAAACTGCTGGATTTTCGCTGCGTAAAGGGCCTGCATGGACTTAGAGCATCCGCAAACCCTGGTGCAGCAGCTGAAAGGGTGCCAATTGCATGAGGGAAGTGGATAAAGTGACTAGAAAGGGGACGTGTGACAGGTAGGCCTCCAGAAGCCAGGCAGAGGCTTTGTCCCCTCACAATGCTCTCCACATACACACACAGAGCCACAAAGTGGTGAGACAGATTGCCCTACCCTGGCAAGTACCTAAGGCTTCACCCCAGACAATTTACAGATGTCATTGCTACTAATAAGATAGGAAATAAAAGCAGCTCTACCTAATACACAGAAACAAACAAAGGGAGGCTGCCAAATTGAGGAGGCAAAGAAATATGGCTCAAATGAAAGAACAGATCAAAACTCCAGAAAAAGAACTGAGTGAAATGAAGACAGCCAACCTATCAGATGCAGAGTTCAAAAACTGGTGATCAGGATGCTCAGAGATCTCAGTGAGTATGGCAAGAAAATAAAGAAAGAAATGAAAGTTACATAAAGTGAAATAAAGGACAATATACAGGGAACCAACAGTAAAGGGAAGGAAGCTGGTTTTCAAATCAACTGTATGGAACCTAAGGAAAAATAAACATTCAACCAGAAAAAAGAAGAAACAAGATTTTTAAAAAATAAGGACAGGCTTAGAAACATCTGGGACAACTTTAAACATACCAACATCTGAATCATAACAGTGTCAGAAGGAGAAGAGCAAGAAATTGAAAACTTATTTGAACAAATAATGAAAGAAAACTTCTATAATTTAGTAAAGCAAATAGTCATGCAAGTCCAGGAAGCACAGAGAATCACAAACAAATTAGACCTGAAGAGGACCACACCAAAACACATCATAATTAAAATGCAAAAGGTTAAAGATAAAGGGACGATCATAAAGCAGCAAGTGAAAAGCCAGAGAGTTATCTACAAAGGAGTTCCCATAAGACAACCAACTGATTTCTCAAAAGAAACTTTGCAGGCAAGAAGAGACTGGCAACAAGTACTCAAAGTGATGAAATCAAGGTCTTACAATCAAGATTACTCTATTCAGGAAAGCTGTCATTTAGAATGGGAGGGCAGATGAAGTGCTTCCCAAACAAGGTAAAGCTAAAGGTATTCATCATCACCAGGCCATAATTACATGAAATGTTAAAGGGATTTATTTAAGAAAAAGAAGAAGGTCAAAACTATGAACAATAAAATGACAATAAATTCACAACTATCAACAACTGAATCTAAAAAACAAAAACAAGATAAACTAAACAAACATCCAGAATAGAAACAGAATCATAGTATGCTGATCATTTGGAGGGACATCATCTGGGAGGGGGAATGAGGAGAATAGGGGAAGTGGTACACTGATTTACAAGTGTAATTGGTAGGAACAAAATAGACCAGGGGAGGTTAAGAATAGTATAGGAAAGGGAGAAGCCAAAGAACTTATATGCATGACCCATGGACATGAACTAAGTGAGGGATTACTGGAGGGAAGGGGGTTACTGGGTGGAGGGGTGCAAAGGAGGAAAAATGGGACAAGTATAATGGCATAATAAATACAAGATACTTTAAAAAATAAGAAACAGGCCAAAGATATAAAAATAATCTCTTAAGAAATGGTAATACCCTTGGTTTTTTATTAGACCTCAGAATTCCTAGTATTTTCTTATTTTTTCAATTTCTAACAACTATGGCTTAGCATCTTTGCTATTAGATCTATAAAGATACAGTGTGATGTGTAGCTGGCAATTTAAAATTACAGAGATTCAGGCCTAAAAAAGAGCCAGGACATCCATGATGATTAAGGTTGAATTAAAGTTTGTCATTTGATTCAGTCACTTTTCTTTTTTTTTTTTTTTTTTCAAAAGTTACAAATATATTCAGCAATAAACTCCATCAGGGTAGGAACAAAATAACTTAAGCTGACACGATATTTATTAAATGAACAAAGACCAGATCTACAGAAGCAGATGAACAAGAGTTGTATAACTCTTACTCCCAGCATCTCTTTGTCTAAAATATACAGTTAGTTTATGCAGGAAATTACATCACATATTGGTGGTAGAAAACCCTCCCAAGAGTTTAGGGTTAAAATATCTGAGTCCTGTGACATCTGACCCTGTCCAGTCACCTCACTATTGGCCACAAACTATTCCAGAAATTCTAAAAAATATAAATTCATATTTGTAGAATAGTGGAAATTACACAAACAAAAATATTTAACAAGGTTTATTTCCTTTTTATAAAACTCAAGAAGCATTAAATACTTTCTTACATTTCTTCTACCCCAAAGAGAGTTTTTCTTCCAATCAAAATATCATATAATGTTTTGCTACTGGCTATCTTATACCTGCCAGTTTTATCAAAATTTGGAGCCTATGGCACAATTCTCCTGTCAGTGAAGAAAAGTCAGATGCAAATGCATTCTATATCCCTGTTGCAGCTAGACAAATAAATTTAAATGTTAATGTCCTGGGTCTAGGAGTGTGTTTAAGCTTCTCTTTTCACGATGTGGAACATTAAAAGCATGCACATTTGAGGACCTAATAATTTTTCATTATGATAGAAGCTCTAAACAACAAAATCTTCTTATATAGAAAATGAAGCATGAACAGTGGCTATGGCAGTTTTCACTTTTTCAACCAAGTCAAGCAACAAAGGAAGGCCTGTACTCATCAAAGTGAGAAAGTGTTTTGTCCCCAGTTTCTATTTAGCCCTTGACCTCAAATGTGACTGACAAGTGGAATGGTGATTTGGGAATGCAAGCAAACACCTGTCCATGGGGAATGGACTGGAGCCAACAGCTCATTACACAGAAAACTACTAAACAGCCATTGTAGAACAACGACTTTTCATCACCTGGGTCAGATACAAACCAATAACCTAGAGGTGAAAGGCTGTCCATCAAATTCCAGTTTCCACTTCCCAGGTCCATTCAATTCCATCTATTCAACTATAAGGACTCTTCTCTATAGGTTTGTGCAAAAGAGGCCATGTGACTCAGTAGAGTTCAGACTGTTATTATTTATGGGATGAACTGAAAGGATTATAGATTCTACCACAATTAAGTTCTCCCCTAATGATTCTGCAGGCTTTAAATAATCTTCTCAAAGTGCACATCACTTTTCTTTTCTCCGTAGACACTCTTGAGAGAAGGCACACTGGGTGATTTCAATGGTAGATACTCTTAGCCCTGAAGTGGATTTGACATGTAGACGAGGCTGTTAAGCCCAAGACTGAAGTCCACACTAGTTGCAGTGTTCCCGATGTGTGAGCACGTATTTATAAATTAGCAGCCCAAGTACTTAATTTTCACACAAGTACTTAGGTGTTTACTAAAGATTAGCATTTTAATTAGTCTATATTTTTTTCTCAGACAATTGTCACCACCAGTATTTGTGCATATCCGACTAAGAGGATGTAATGAAAAAAAATAGGGTCACACAGTTTTTTATTCAAAAATCCTAATTAGCTAGTCATTTCCGTAGAACGAAAGAAAAGGAAACGAAGTATAAGTTAGGTAACAACTGAGATTTTGTATGGTTGGTTTAGTTGGAGGTTTTGTTTCTTATTTTACTTTATTTATTGTTATTTTTGGTAGGGTTTTTTTCTTCTCAATTATAGCTCCCTATAAAAGTTCAGCAGAAGTCTTTTCTCTCGGATCTCTTTGTGTTGTGGATTTAGGTCATGCTTGGAATACTAAACATTTTGTCTCCTCCATTTTAAGTTCTGATAGTATAACATTATGAAGTAGCTTTAATTTAGCTAATTTCTAAGAGACATAAAAAAATGATTGAGATACCTCAGCTCTATTTAAAGGCTTAACTGCTGTGTCTGGGTGAAATCTTTACTGTGAGATTTTTTTAAGTGTAAAAAATGTAAAAGTTGCTAAAAACATGACCCAAGCATCCTAAAAGAAACAGAGGGGCTTCACCTAGATTTGCCTACACTGATGGTCATTGCAATGAATTTAGCCACTTAGGATTCCTCCTAACTCGGTTTCATATCCACAGGTAGTAGCAATTGGGAGGTCAGATGTAGTCATCATGGTACTCCAGCAAATCAAGTTACACTGTGAGTTCATTTTTCTCCTCTGTTACTAGATCATTAAAATAGAAAGCTTCTTAAAAATTACTATACTTTTCTGTTTTTTCCAGGTGCAACTGTTTTTCTATTCCTTACTTCTTGGTTTTCTTTCTTCATTTTGTTTAATAATATTTCCTACTTTTATATATAGCCTTGCTATGATGTTACTCCCCCATGTGAGATTGGTACTTGTTTTGTAAATTTTTTCTTGCAAATTTTTAAAAATAACATGATTAGGAAGCATTACTTTATGCTCATAAATAATTTGCTTCAGATGATCTAGAAGTTATACATTGACCATCAGTGCATGAAAGAAGCTTGAGATTTCAATGAATGCATATTTAAATCCATAAATTATGATTTTGGTTTGCATTATCTTTTTCCATATAGTGGTTAATTTGAAGGAAAAAAGGTGATTTTAAAAATTAGCACCACAGAGATGAGCATGGTAGTACACTATGATGTAAATTTTATGCAGACCTTTTAAAATGTATCATATAACCTGATCATCTTCATTGGCATAGTTATGACCAGCTGTCACATACATATATTTCACAGTGTTATATAAGGTCTGTGTAAAAGGTATCCAGGCGTATATTATGAAAAATAGACATTTACTGAGGAAGATACAAGATACAAGAAACATTGCACATAGGACAATGTTGCCTCAGTCCTCTTCAAAGTAGGCACTTTGGGACCTCACAAAGTTCTCCAAGTCACCATCAGCTATCCAGTCGTATTTTCTTGAATATCATCAATGGTCTGAAACTTCTTCCCTTTCAAAGGTGATTTTAGTTTTGGGAAAGGTCAGAAGTTACAGGGCACCAAATTTGGGCTGTAGGGAGGCTGAGTACCTGGGTAATTTGATGTTTCACTAAAAAACTCTGCATGAGAGGTGATGCATAAGTGAGCATGTTGTCATGATGAAGCTGCCAATCACCAGTTGCCCATAGCTGCAGACTTCTGAATCACCCAAATAGTTTCCATGAGGAATGTTCAAGCTAGATGCAAAATTTGATGCAGATTCATTGCTCTACTCATTCAGTCATTTTGAATGAGATGGTCACACAGTACACATGCTCACTCAAAGGCATCTACTGCTCCACTGACTAGTACAGTGAAGTCATCATTATTCATGCATGCACATTCCAGTTCCCTCTCCTTGGCTGGCAGACTACATAGATATCATGCAAATGTAAACTGTTCTCCTTATACTAACAATGGCTTGACTTTTTCTGGACAGACTTCATATATAACCATGTATTATTATACATAACATGACATTTGACAGACATTAAATGGCTATCTGAAGAGGGCACAGAGATAAGAGACACCAAAATTTTCATGAAAAAATAAAACAAATGAAAGAGCAAATGATTAAAAAACACGTAGTTATAATTGATCTCTTTCCTTTCTTAGTGTTACTCAGAAAACAAAGCCTCAGATTTTATGGCCCTTCAATATTATTTTTAAAAACTTAAATGTCTATAGGAAGTTTTGGCCTCAGTATGAAGACATCAGCTACTTTACAAAGTACAATGCCTGCTCATTTTTAGCAATGATGGCGGGGGGCGGTAAGCTTCTCCACACAACTAGAGCATAATATCAAAAGTGTTTTTGTTGACTTCAACTCTTTTCTATAACTCCTTCTGAAATGTACTTCATACTTCCTTGCCTTCTCAAATTGATTATACTGATATAATCATTTTATTGATGACTTGGGAGTCACCATCATAAGCATCAATTACTGTGCAGTAAGACTCTTATTGGCTCATAATTTTGAGTTTATTTGCTCTGAAAGGAGATTCATACAGCTATGTTTTATTTCTTATATCTGATTGTTATGTCATCTCTTTGAGCTCCCAGTTGTTCCTACTTACTGACTACCTGCAAGTGACTTACTGCTATCACTATTCCTGTGTCCAATAGTCATTTTTAATATTCTAGCTTAAAATTCTAATTGGCTAGAAAGCTGCCAACTGACTTTAGAATTACGTGAAGTAATGAGGCATTCTCCTTAAATGTAATAGGTAAAATAGTGCAAAGATATTTTGGCATCTGTGTTTGCTTCTCAGAAATTTCTTTACCTTCCTTTGCTCTTAGCTGCTTCCTTCATTAGTTTCAGGGGATGAATGAATAATCTTTACATAAAAGAGATGTTCCAGCATTCAGGCATCTGAGCCTGTAGGGCAGGAAGAGTTAGGACAGTTAAATTCAAGGCACTGCTTTCTGACCACTTGATCTGGTCGTTTTTAATCCCCCAAAACACAACCACATTATGATCTTCTTTTGTTTTCTGCTACATTTATAAACCATTATTGATAAACAACAGATTTCTACCTTAATATTAAGAAAAAATTCAGTTCTTAATCTGTTGCTCATGCAATCACTTCTAAGACACTGAAGGATACTTTCAGACCTAAGCTAAGAAAATGTACAAGAACAGTGCTGTGTGTACGAGCAGTTTGCACCTGCATATGATATTAGAATAGTAATAGCTACATAGCTTAAACATTTTGAACTGTCTTTGCAAATGAATAACAAAGTGCCAGGGACTCAAAACTAAAACTAGTATCAGACAGCCTTTCTTTGCTAAGCATTATGTGGTCTGTAAAGTAGAGCATAAATTATTATTTCTCTAAGCACAAATAATTTCTCATGTAAGATGACCAAGAGCAATTCACAACATTCTCTACAATGAAGCACTTATCCAGGAGATAAAGAAATGTGCCAAATTTACATAAGAAACAAAATGAATAAATGTTTGTTAATCCAAAAATAGCTAAGTGCCCTATATAATACCACTTCCTAGCCAGACTAATTATTTGTCATGCTTCTGACTCAGTTTCTTCTTTATCTGTGGAGTTGGGGCTACTTAGAAAGGAATAATGCTGGTATTGTATACTTTTCGTGGTTGTTTGAGGAATTAATGGCTTATTTGAAATTTTGAATTTATCATATCAAATAATATAAGCAAAGAGATTTTGAAAACTGACTGAGCATTATAGTAATGATTAAAAGCTTTATAAAGGAGCTTATCTATGTATAAAATACCATTTGATGCAGAGACATGGCATATGTAAATATTTCACTGCTTTATACCATTTCTATAAATAAAATTTTAATTGTAAATTTTACAAAAGTTATTTTGCACAGAAAATATGTACTAAATAGTAGTACTTATAAATTTGCAATGAATCCCAATAATGGTAGCAATAAGAATGTGAGGGAAATAAAATATTTCTGAAAGTAAACATCTTAAGCATGTCTCTAAAACCTTAATAAAACTTCAAAAATGGATTCAATCATTTTAACAATTAAAGAAACTGCTTCAATGAAAGGAAAAAGAATGACTCCATAAAAATAAGGTGATTGAGCTTCTGTTTGCTCCAGGAGTACATTAATTCTTCCAGTACATATTCCATGAAAGTCTACTACATGCCCCTTGCCACTAGTTCCTGTTCATTTCCAGATCTCAAAATAGATATCACTCCCTCAGGAAACCTTCCCTAGAGTGCTTCCCTGAGAATAGTTTGCATTTCTTCTACTATAACATTTCTCACATCTTACTTCCTTCTCTCCTCCAAAAGACTATAGAAGCTCTAGAAAGGCTGAATTCTTGTTTGTCTTGTTTGCAGTGTAAAAAAAGCGTTTGCTGAATTAATAAACAATAGGCCCTATGTTAGAAAATGGGGATACAAAGAATACTGCATAGGCCCTAACCTCAAGGAACTTGCAGCCCAACAAAAGGGACCACACTCAAACAATGCCAAGTGGAATGAAAGTGGGTCTCTGGGCTGGAAGAACAGAATGTCAAAGGAGACTTCTGGACAAATGGGGAAGGGAGACCAGAGAGCCTATAACAGCGTGCAGAGTGGGAGTCTCCGAAAATAGCAGAGCATATCCCCCCAAAACCTCAATTGAGGGAAGAGGAAGTGGATAATTCAGCATTTAAGATACTTTGTATAACCCATGGCAAGCTAACAGCTATTCTGCCACCCTGGATAAAAGGTGTATCAAAGGGGAAGGATTTACAGGAACAAGTATAAAGGACACATGGACAAAAACTATGGGGGCGGGTGTGGAATTGGGAGGGAGGTGGGGAGGGCTGGGGTGGTGGGTCGGGGTGAGAATAAAAGACAGAAAACTGTACAAGATCAACAATTAAAATAAAAATTAAAAAAAAAATTTTAAAAAAAGGTGTATTGTGACTCATGACATAGCCAGGAGAGTGGATGCCCACCCCAGATGCCCCTGTGTCATGGGGAATTCTTGCCCTAACTAAAAATGGCAGCTGAAAGAAGGTAAAATACACAGGGGAACTGGCAAAAGTAGTACATCAAAGGAGGGACCAGATATGAGGTCATAGAAGTTCCAGGCTGAGCATTTACAATAAGGGTGGTCTGAAAGAGAAGGGGTTTTTCCGCCATGTGGCCTGGGGTAGTAAGGAGGAAGATGTCATGCAGTCTGTAGTGAGGTAGCAATGACATGGGCAGGAGTAAAGGGTATAAGGAGAGAGCTGATGGAGCTGTGTGGGGACCCACCTAAACTAGTAAGGAGTCATGGGAGGTGCTTAGAGCTGAACTTGGACTGTTGAGCTGCAGACTTCTTCTCTGAAGGACATGCAGAGAACTCACGCTCTTGGGACATGTGCCTCCCTGGATTCCACCATGATCCAGTGTAACACAGCACATGTTTCCCTGAACTACTACACGGAGTCTGAGGACAATGTACCCCAGATCCTGAAGGAGACAGCTGCTGTGAGAAGATGGCGACTCTGAAACCCACAAGAGCACATTACAGTGAGGAGGGAGATCTGTTTGTGCAGCCAGCTTAAAAACAGATAAGGACATGGGAAACAACTGGACATGGTTTTGGCTCATAGCCTTGTGGGGAGCAAGGGAAGTGCTGGGTCTCGTGGGAGAACAGGGCTCTGAGCAGGAGTGCTTTCAGAACCCCCATCAAGGTTGGAATCCTGTAAATAAAAACCTTTTCCTTTAACACCAATTGTTGGGTCATGAAACAAGGTGGCCTGTGGATGAGACCTGGTTTGATCAGTTACAAGAAAACTATCAAGTCATAGAACCCATTTGGACTATTTGTTCATAATAGAATTCTAGGAAATTTTAAGTTGACTTCATAAATGTCAAGATAAATATTTTAGAATTCAGTTACATAAAAAACTGATTTACGCCCTGTCTGGTGTAGCTCAGTGGATTGAGCGCGGGCCTGCGAACCAGAGGATCGCGGTTCGATTCCCAGTCAGGGCACATGCCTGGGTTGCAGGCCAGTTCCCAGCAGGGGATGCATGAGAGGCAACCGTACATTGATGTTTCTCTCCCTCTCCCTCTCTCCTACCCTTCTCCTCTAAAGATGAATAAATAAATAAATAAATATATGTTGTTTAGGAAAAAAAAAACTGATTTACAAAGAAACTGAAAGAGATGTTTTACAGCTATATTTTTTTTTTAATCCTCACCTGAAGACTTTTTTTTTCCTTTAGGGAGAGAGAAACATCAGTGTGAGAGAAAAGCATCAATTGTTTGCTTCCTGTATGGGCCCAGACTGGGGATCGCACACCTAGGTAGGTCACCCGAGCAGGAATCCAACCTGCCTCTCCAACCAGCTAAGCCACACAAGCCAGGGCAGAACTACATTTTCGAACTGTGTTTCTCAAAGCATGCTGGTAGAATGTTAATACTTACTTAGTGAAGAAAAGTAAAAATGAGTTCCATGGACAAATATATTTGGAAAACATTATAAGTTTACCCCAACAGAGGAATCCACAGGACTTACTTGATTATTACAGGCTCTAAGAAGCCCTACAGGAAAGAACCTTGCTAAACCATTTCAGCCAGGTTTTTCAAACTTACTTCATCAGGGAACTCTTTTTTCTCAAAACACAACTAGATGGTTATGATTTGACATGCACCAGTTAGTTACATGTGGCTTTCATCAATATCAGGTAAATTATCAATTTTATTGGAGTATAATATTTCAAAAAACACATACAGCATTAGTGAGAATCACCTGAAAAACTATAGCTAATGATAATGAGCTCTAATGCAATGCTCACTTTCTCATCTACTTATAAAGGAAAGGGTTAACAATGGTTAATTATACATAAATTGATATATATAGTATTATATAGTTCCCTGAATAGAGAAAAACAGAAAAGGAGTCAGCATTTACCAAAGAGGACGTGGGACATATACCCCCAATTCTGTTTTCCTCTCTACCACTGAGAGGATGGAGGCACAAGCTCAGTGACTTCCTGTGGAACTCTGAGCAAGTCCCTCATATTGCAGCCTCGGTGAGAAATGGGAGGGCTGACCTGGCAAGGCTCTGAATACACTGGCACCACAACCATTCCACATTAATGTTTTAATATATATTTTCCTTTTACATAGCCAATTTTTATCATTGAAAATATGATGCTAATTTTTAATTGTTTCTTTTCATTCTAATCACCTCTTCAATATTACCAAAAGTCTTTGGTGGATAGAGATGTTTAAAAAGAGCTTGTGATCTTCTTAATCATTACCTATCCCTATATAATAGGTATGTTCCCGGTGTCAATCCCCAGTGGGCTACTATATTGTTAACCATGGAAGAAAACCTTTTTTATTTCTACCTGTAGGCCAAACTACTGAATATTTTTAGTTCCACTTCACTTTCATTCTGGAATACTTGTATTTGTTCCATCACAGTTTTTAAGATTATATGACATAATGTATTCCTAAATTAAGTTCTAAATCAAACATCTGATCATGTTTGCACAGAAAATCAGGAACATGACTTCATCTGATAGGAAAATTTTAAATCGCCCTTTAAGTACAGGCTTTTTACCATCCCAAAGACAGCATTTAGTTTCTCAGAGATTATCACTCTGTTTTTTGGATGATATTAAATAACAAAAGAAATGAGGACTCTAGCAATCCCAAAAGCTGAGAAAATAGTGAAGACCTCAGAAAGCCGAAACAAAATCTGAAGAAACTGAGCACACCCTGTCCACAGAGAGTAATTAACTCGAGGAGAGGAATGGTCCTCATTATCTACACAACCAACAGTCAGTATGACAAAGTCATGTTTAGGCAATTTGAGGGGTTCTTGAATATTTATATATTACGAGTCTCAAAGGTGAAAAAGTTTGGGTTGATGCATTTGAGGCCCATAAAAGAACATTACAGTCTGTTGCATTCTTATGAAGGCAAGACAGGTAAGTTCCCATATGGCCCTTTTTTTGAGAGCTTCACGCTTGGGAGAAGAAATAAAATTTTGATTCCGGTTCATAAATCCAAAGTGGTTTTCAGTGGTTAAGGTTTGAAAATTTTACTCTTCTTGAATTACAACTCTGCCCCGCTTTGGCACTGGAAGGCATTCACGACGGCTATCAAGGTGAGGTAGAAACTGATGGATTGTAAGACCATGTTTCTTTAACTTGTGTCATTCAGAGTTTGCTGGAGAGAACAGGGATTTATTATGTGTTCATTAATTCCAAGACTATGGGGCCATGGTTGGTGCCTTTTATGTTAATGAATCCCCTGTTTCACTTATAAGTTATTAAAGGTGAGAAAACCTACGCAGCCTGGCTAACCCTCACTATAACTGAAATAACCTGCATCCTACCAATGCCCTCTTTAAAAAGTAGCATTGTTTAAGAGTCTGAATTCTTTCACACTCTTATTCAGAAATATCGTGGTTATAAAGGAAGCCTGGAGTTCTAAGTCTCAAAAGAAAAAAAGGAAGGAAGGAAGGAAGGAAGGAAGGAAGGAAGGAAGGAAGGAAGGAAGGAAGGAAGGAAGGGGGAAAACCTGAGTATTGACAATTACAAAAAAAAATAAATGTTTTAAGAGTAAATCATAGTCTTTGTTAAAATTTTGCCCTACAAGAAGATTAGAGGAAAGCTAAAAACACTTTTGAGAGAAGTATCGTGTGAGGGATAAAAATCCCAAAGGGAAGAGTCCGTCAATGGTTGGTTGTAGCCAAGAGAGGCAGAAAAGCACTGCAGGGCTGACTGTAAGAACAAGCAAGAAATAGGTGCCTGCCACGAAGGGCATTTGGCACAGGCTCCAGTAGCCTGCCTGGCTGGGGGACAAAAGGTTAAGGGTGGTAGAAATTTCTTAGTGAGTTTATGTTAGAGATTTGAGAGTTGCAAATCATAAATAAACTGTGTGTGATGAAACTATCAAAGTTAGATATGAGTTATAAAACTCTAAAAGCCATGAGGTGGACTCTATAGTCTTAAAAAATCATAGGCCAAGATTACTAATCTTCTAGTGATACACAGAGAGCATGATATGTATTTTTAAGCAGCCTCAATCCAAAAGAGGGAGTTAGAGACTATAGAGAAAACAAGAGACAGACAGGTCAAATAGCATAGTTTATAACAGGGACTCTTGATATTTTTTGTTGCCATTTTAATCACCTAGAAAGCTTTTAACATATACTCACCCCAATCCCCCCAAATGTGGATTTTGGATCCAGGTTGGGGCCCCTGGCATCCCTGCTTTTTAACTGCTCCTAAGTGATTCTGAAGTGCTGCTGGGGCTGAGAATCCCTGGGTGACTGCTGGGAGCTACTGAAATGGAGATATAATTTCAGAAATAGTGAACTCATGGCAAAAGTAGTTGCCCTAAATATTTAGAGTCAGAATCAGCTAGCTCTTACCTACCTTTCTAGATATTCTCTGTGTGTACTCCTCACTCTAATAACCATTCTTCCCACTGTTTTCCAAATACACACAACTTTTTCATGTGCTATTTATTCATTTATTTATTTTATTGGGGCAACATTGGTTAATATGATCATCTAGGTTTCAAAAGTGCATTTCTATGATACATGATCTTTCACCATATATTTGTCCCCTTTACATTTTACCACTCACCCATCCCCCTTTCCTCTAGTAACCACCATGCTGTTGTCTGTGTCTGTGAGTTTCAGTTTTATATCCCACATATGAGTGAAATCATATGTTCCTTAGCCCTTTCTGACTAACTTATTTAGCTTAGCATCCTGTTTTCATGTTGACTCTTCTGCTTCTAAAACAGTTTACTTGCTCTGCTTCCTCTTCTCCTTCTGGGGAATTGTAGTGTCTTGAAAGCTCATTTGAAAGTTACCTCTTCAGTGACATTTTCACAGGGGTCCTCTTTTCTTCTCTCCATGATTCCATAGCACTTTATTCCATCCAAAAGCCTACCACTTCCTGTTGTATGACAGTTCTTTGTTCAGTCTGCCATACCCCTGAGACTAGTTCAACAACACTCAAAACTTCTGCAAATGGCTAGTCCTTAGGCACCCATCTTTTGAACATGTGACCCTGCTTCTTCTGGCCATGGCTGATGAGAGCAAGGCAAGCACCTGATCCAGGCACCTGATCCAGGCACAATCATTTCATAGGATTCAAATGAGGTCCACCAATTCTAAAATCTGTGCTTTTTATGCTATGTTTCATTGCCAGTTTCTTTTATGTAATTAAAATATCTATAAGATGGCTCATTAAAAATAATACATTTGTGTCCTAAGAAATTTAGAAAATAAAAATAGGCTAAAATAAAATTCAGATTACCTGTAATTCCATGATCCAGAGACAATTAAATTATTTGGGGGATATATGTGTATTAAATTTTTATATATAAATAATTTTATATACAAATAATTTTATATATAAAAAATTTGCTATTTATATATCCCTCAAATTAATAATTTTGTACACATGTATATAGTACTATTCCCCACATGTACATGATGGGGAAAGGATACTTTTGAAATTATATATTATTAACACTCATCAGGGAATGAAGTATTCTTTTATAAAATAATTTAAAATACTATATAACTATCTATAATTTGAAGTTACCACTATTTATAGTTGGACATTTACACTATATCTAATTTTATGAGGAATACTACAATAAATATTATAGCTCAATTTTTGTTTTTTTTTTTAATTTATTATTTATTTATCTTTTTTTTTTTTTTTTTTTTTAGAGGGGAAGGGTAGGAGAGAAGGAGAGGGAGAGAAATATCAATGTACGGTTGCCTCTTGTGTGTCCCCTGCCGGGAACTGGCCTGCAACCCAGGCATGTGCCCTGACTGGGAATCGAACAGCAATCCTCTGGTTCGCAGGCCCACGCTCAATCCACTGAGCTACACCAGCCAGGGCTTATAGCTCAATTTTTGTATTTATTCTCAGCTATTTTAAAACATATATTAATAAAAACTGAATTCTAAGTTAACGAGGATTACTTTGAGAATTTTCCTACAAATTGTTTAATTAGCTTCCATTTATCCACATTCTCTCCAACTCTTAAAATGTAAACTTTTTAAAACATTTTGCCAGTTTTATAGGTAAAAATAACATGTCATTGTTTTCATTATAATTTCTTTAACTATTAGTTACTTTTAGCATGTATTCTTTTTATTAGGGAGGACATTTATATTTCTTTATTGTGAATTTCTTATTCCTTTTGCTTTTTTCTTTTTGAATTGCTTTACTTATTGATTTATGAAAACTCATTATGCAGTAGATGTATTAACCCTATCCTACCATATACATGAAATTTTTTTCATATTTTATAACTTATCTTTTATTTTATTTAAAATGTTTTCTGATGTTCAGAACAGTTTGTTTCCTATGAAATTAAATCTATCAAGATTTGTGTAGGCTTCCGCTTATGTTCTCATATAGTTTTAAATTCTTATTGTTAACCTTTACATTTTTTATCAACTGCAATTGATTTTTATATATGATTAAAAAAGGAATCTAGCTCTATTTTTTCTCAAATAGTTCACAGTTCTCATAATACAATACCAGTAATTTCAAGTGCCAACTTTATTATATATTAAAATCATAGTAAAGACATATATGTATATAAATATATCAGGGTGGTTCTGATTTTTCTAGGTTTTTAATTATGTTCCATTTATCTGCCTACATTCCTACACTGACCCACTGAGTTAATCACTGCAGTCTTGCCAAAGTGTTAAGTATCATTTGGAGAACTCTTCCTTCTTATTAATACTTTTTTCTAAAAATTAACTATTATTGCTTGCTTGTCCTTCCGTGTAAATTGGAATATCCTAAAAATACCTTGGATGTTTTAATTGAAATTTAATCAGATTTAGAAGTTAACTTGAGATACCATTAACTTGAGCACCCCATTTCAATCTTAGTAACGGAAGACAGTGCCTATAACAGCAAATTATAAATAAACAACAAATAGCTGCTTGATTTAAGCAGATCACTCCATTTTGGGCTTCAGCTTACGTATTTAGTATGTTAGGTCTGTCCCCTACAGGAAATATATAAAACTATTTTTAATATATTTATTTATTTTTATATGTATATAAATCTTTACTTATATTAATTTTTATATCTATATCAGTAAAAAAAGTGAACCAAATTCACATGATTCTTTTGGATTAACTGTATAAGACTAAGTAAAGTAATTCATTAAGTGGTTTGACATTGATCTTCAAAGCCCAGAGGCCAAATTCTTTTATTTCTGAACTCTGCCTATAACAAAATTAATAAATAACCCCAGTTACTCAGATTTGGAAAAACAATATTCTTGGTGAAATATGCAGAACTCTCAGATGGCCCCCCAAAATTTCTACTCCCAGGCATCCACACACCCTCTCCCAGTTAATCAATTCAACAACTACCATAGGTACTGGTATGATTATAATTAAATCCCTCATCAAAAAAAAAAAAAAAAAAAGAATCCCTCATCAGTTGACTCTAAGAAAAGATTATCCAGAGAAGGCCTGACCTAATCGAATGAGCCCTTAAAAAGGGGCAGGGCATCCTGGCCCAGTGTGGCTCAGTGTGGCTCAGTTGGTTGGAGCATTATCCCATACACCAAGAGGTTGCCAGTTTGATTCCCAATCCCCGCCAGAGCACCTACCTGCATTGAAGGTTCAGTCCCTGATCAGGGTGTGGAAAATCAATAAGCACGTTCTCAGTTAAGGATTAAAGTAAGCTAATTCATTTGAAAAATAAAAAGGGGCAAGGCTTTATCTAAAAAAGGAAATGTGAAAGGCATTTGACATGAGGGAGATTCTCCACTGCAGATTTGAAGAAGGAGGGAGCCACATGGCAGGGAATGGGCGGAGGGGTGCTCCAGGAGCTAAAAGCAGCTCCCAGTTGACAGCCAGCAGGGAAACAAATTCTTTAGTCCTATAAAGATTCCGTCCCACAAAGAACTGAATTCTGCCACAATCATGGGAGCTTGTAAGAACACAGCCCACACACACCTTGATTTTTGGCTTGTGAGACACTGAGCAGAAAACCAAGTCTTGCCTTGCTAGCCTTTGGACCTATGTGAACTAACAAATGGGTGTTATCTTAAGCTGCTAAGTTTGTGGTCATTAGTGTGGTCATTATGCAAAAACAGAAAACTAATATACTTGAAATGCAACTTGAATCATACTTCATTTTTATCCCAGATCTGAAAATGTTAATGTGACTTCAACCCACAGATAACTTACTTGACTTACTTCTCTGAACTGGGACATCAAGAATCGCTATCAAAAGCAATTTTGCAGTAAGGAGAATTACACTAGGCTAGAAAGGATTCGGTAATCCATATTGCTATTACAATAACTGCATGTGTCAATGGTATCCATCATAATCTAATGTCTTTAATAATTTTTTAAATCTCTAAGTGTTCAGCACCTAGCCAAAGCTTTGTTAGTTAAATGTTTTGAAGTTATTACTCATCTGCATTCTGTACCCTACCATGCATGGTCTACCTCATCCTCTAATGCAATTTACAGAATTAACACTGGGGAACTGTCACATTTTGTATAAAATGTGTTTCTAGAATAATGACATCTCGGTAGCTCCTTAGGTCCTTCCAAACATGTGAATGAGAAAAACCACTATTCAGGAAGGTTCTCATGTGCATGACATATTAGAAGTAAGGAACAATACATAGACGCAGTAGAGGAGTTTCATTTCTATTCAGGGAATAAAAGTGTTTTCAAGGCTTCTCTTTGGTCAAATAATTTCAGTGTTCCTAAGTGGGAAAATTCAGATGCACATACACTAACACATAAGCTATCACAGAATCAGTGACTAAGGCTGACCGATTCTATATAATAAATATCTCTTACAGATAAATACATGACATGTGCATGTACATGTGGCAGCTCAACAAAACCTAGATGAAAAAGAAAATGATCATGGAAAATTTAGGCATATAAGAGCATTATTTCCTCTATACAAAGAATGCTTCATTCTTTTGGGAATTCAAAAGATGAAGCTATCTCTTTAATTGGCTTAGTTGTGTTTCAAACAAAGTTATTTTTTGTAGTGGCAAGTTCAAGCTTTGTTCCTTGGTAGAGTAGTTCTGAAAATAAAATAACTGTCTTTAGCCAACATATCCTCTATCAGTAAAAACTAGTGTAGCTTCTAGTCAGTGACCCTCACCTCTCTTCTTCAATTGCTGTCCTTTCATGGGGATTAGTGGGTCTCTGAGTTGAGTCTCTGTAGTAGCTTATCACCTCTGACAATGGAAAATCGGGGCTTAACATCCTCTTTTGAAAGGATGAACACAAATATCATCCTTATGGAGCAAGTTTAGGATATTGGTACAAGCTGATATGTATAAGGAGTCTCTTAACCCTCTGTATCTCTTCATGCAAGCTCCTGGGATAAAACAAATGACTTTACTCTGACTGTCAACTAAATGGAAACTATAGGATGTAGCCTGATAACCAGCCCCAGACCAGTCAAAGAAATGTCCTGTTCCATGCAGACTGGCCTTAGCAATGAAAGTGAAAGGAGGAGAAAGCAATCCCATATCTATAGTTTAAGTTCTTTTTCTTCTGTTAAAGAACACGATGGAGCCCTGCCCAAATCCTCTTCAAATATCACTCAGTCTGTGTTGAATCATAGTACTCTTGTAAACTCATAATGCAACTCTGGAGGTACCCTAGACATGACTTTTAAAATAACCATCTTACTATAGTAGTGCCTTCAACTGTATTTGAATAAATAACAGAAGAAAGCAAAACTTGACTAGAATGGGAAGTATTTTTTTATTTTCCTAATACTTTTTAAAATCTAAATTGAACCTATATCGTATGGTCATATTGACACAGATTTGAGTCAAAATGAAAATTTAAAATCAATCTCTATATTAAATAATTTTTAAAAAATTAAAAATGAGGTCAGATAAGGTATGGTTTTCTTTCTCTCCAAAATCCTTGACTACAGATGGAATGATGTGCAGCCAAGGGAGTAAGAGATAATAGAGGGATTATTTGTTGTTGGTTTGAAAATCTACCACTGAGCCCTGGCTGGTGTAGTTCAGTGGATTGAGTGCTGGCCTGTGAACCACAGGGTCACCAGTGCAATTCCCCAGTCAGAGCACACGCCTGGGTTGAGGGCCTGGTCCCCAGGGGGCACGTGAGAGGCAACCACACGTTGATGTTTCTCTCCCTCCCTTTCTCCCTCCTTTCCCTTCCCTCTCAAAATAAAAAATAATAATAATAAAATCTTTTAAAAGAAAAGAAAGAAAATATATCACTGAGCATTGCAAACCCAAAGAGGCTATGTATGAGAGCTTCATAGAGCACTCACAGAGCTTCAGGAAGGTAGTTTACAACTCAAGTCTGTTTCTATTAAATTCTATTAAATTTTTAAAAATATATTTAATTTATTTATTTTCAGGGAAAGGGTAAGGGAGGGAGAAAAGGAGGGGGAGAAACACTGATGTGGTTGAGAAACATCAATTGGCTGCCTCCTGCACACCTCCAACTTGGGATCTGGCCTCAACCCAGATTTGTACCCTGATAGGGAATCAAACCAGCAATGTTTTGGCTCACAGGCTGGTGTTCAATCCACTGAGCCACACCAGCTAGGGCTTAAGTCTGTTTCTCTTAAAAATAAACATAAAGGGAATAATGCATATTTTTCAATGGCCATTTCCCTGAAAATTTATATTTAATATAAATTTATTTTTTCACATTTATTTATCAATGGCCATTTCCCTAAAAATCTGGGGAAATTTATCAATGGCTATTTCCCTGAAAATCTGGGGAAATGTGCGCTTTTGGCAAGAAATTGAATTTCAGTAGCATTGCTTTCTGATGGAACTTGAAAAAATGCTTCCATATCTCCTGAATATCCTCAAGTGAGATCTGGAACATAAACTTATTCTGGAAAAAGATAATCGGAAGTCAATTGGCCACAGGAAAGTGATCCCCTCAAGAACATAGATATTTGTACTAACAAACTGAAGTATAGTTACATCACTCTTTAGAAATCAACCTCTTTAAAAGAATAACCTACCTCAAATGAAATCGTACAAGAAAAGGGGGTCATGCGTTTTTATTCTGCTTTTCTCTGTCAGGTCCTTTATGATCTCATTTCATTCTCACAAGGTCCCTAAGAGGTAAATAGTACACTACCATCCTCACTTTATAGAAGAGGAAACCAAGGTTCAAGGAAGTGAAATAATTTATCTAACAGCATGCAGCCTGTAAATGGCAGATGCAGGAGTTTAACCCTTAATCTCCTGCTCTAAATTTGCAACATGAGAACTCCCAGAATAAAGATTTCTCCCAAGCCAGGCCCAATTCACATACACACACACACACACACACACACACACACACACACACACACCAGAAGGCCATAAATCAGTCCATCACAGGGCATCAAATCAGAGAATTGGAGGAATATGTTTATTCTTAGAATAGGAAAATGTACACAAAGTATAATCAATTATATAAAGGAACAGAGATGATGAGTAAAGAATCAAAAAGACCAATTGAATGAAATACAAACTACAACAATAAACACAATCAATCAATAAAGCAATAAATAAAAGTAAAATATGAAATAAAATATTTTTTATTTAAAAAATTTTATTGACTTTGTTGAGGTGGCATTAAGAATGCTATGTTTTTTATTGCATTTTTACATTGCCATTTATCCCCTCTATACACTCTTCCACCTCAACCCACCTTTCCGCCCCTCCAAGAATGGTATGGATTTTTTCAAGTATATTTTATTGATTATGTTATTACAGTTGTCCCAATTTCCCCCTTTGTGCTCTTCTGCCCAGTAACCCCCTTCCATCCAGCAAACCCCCCTTAATTTTTCTCCATGGGTCATGTATGCAGGTTCTTTGGTTTCTCCATTTCCTATACTATTCTTAACATCCCCCTGTCTATTTTGTTCCTACCAATTAAGCTTCTAAATTTCTGCACCATTTCTCCCATTCACCCCCTTCCTCCTCCAGCTGATAACCCTCCAAATGATCTCCACACCTATGATTCTGTTCCTGTTCTATTTGCTGATTTGTTTACTGATTTGTTTGTTTGTTGTTTTTCTTTTTTTAGACTCAGGTTGTGATAGTTGTGAATGCATTGCCTTTTTAATGTTCATGGTTTTGATTTTTTTTTTAAATAAGTCCCTTTAACATTTCATGTAATGATGGCTTAGTGATGAATGAACTTCTTTAGCTTCACCTTGTTTGGGAAACACTTTATCTGTCCTTCCATTCAAAATGAGAGCTTTGCTGGATAGAGTAATCTAGGTTGTAAGTCCTTTCTTGTCATCACTTTGAATACTTCTTGCCGATTTCTTCTTGCTTGAAAAGTTTCTTTTGAAAAATCAGCCGATAGTCTCATGGAAACTCCTTTGTAGGTAACTCTCTGCTTTCTTTGGCTGCTTTTAAGATTGTCTCTGTATTTTCAACCTTTGGCATTTTAATTATGGTGTGGTCCTTTTTGGGTCCAATTTGTTTGGGACTCCCTGAGCTTCCTGGACTTGTAAGTCTATTCCCTTTGTTGAAGTAGGGAAGTTTTCTTTCATTATTTTTTCAAATAACTTTTCAATTTCTTGCTCTTCCTCTTCTCCTTCTGGCACTCCTATGATTCAGATGCTGGTATGTTTAAAGTTGTCCCAGTAGTTCCTAAGCCTATCCACATTTTTTTGAATTCTTGTTTCTTCTTTCTGCTCTGGTTCAATATTTCTTTCTTCCTTTTGTTCCATATAGTTGATTTGAATCCTGGCTTCCTTCCTTTCACTGTTGGTTAAGTGTAGATTTTTCCTTATTTCACTTAGTGTAGCCTTAATTTTTTTCTTTTTGCTTTTGAGGTGCTCAGTGAGTTCTCTGAGCACCCTGATCACCAATGTTCTGAACTCTGCATCTGATAGGTTGTCTACCTCCATTTCATTTAGTTCTTTTTCTGGGGTTTTGTTCTGTTCTTTCATTTGAGCCACATTTCTTTGCCTCCTCAATTTGGCAGCCTCCCTCTGTTCACTTCTGTGTATTAGGTAGAGATGCTTTGACTCCCTGACTTAGCGCATCTGTTAAGTTATATGGGGCAGAGCCTTAGGTATTTGCCAGCATGGGGTGACCTGCTTCACTGTTTTATGGATCTGTGTGTGAGGAGGGCCCAGAGAAGGGACAATGCTGCTTGCTGCTTCTCTTCTGGAGGTTTTCCCAGCACTCACCCCATTTCTAGTCACTTCACCTACTTGCTGTATGCAACTCATGCCCTTCCATCCACTGTCCTGTTGGTGAAACTCACAGTGGGTGAGTATGTGAATGTTCTAAGTCCATGTGGGCCCTTTAAGTGGCAAAAATCCAGCAGTTTCTTCTGCCATCCCAACCTCCCCTCACCCCTGGATTTTACAACCAGAGGTAATGGGGATTTATCTTCCCAGTGCTGAAACCCTCAGCTGTGTGGTCTGGTCATGGGCTGAAATCACTTACTCCCAAGGTATCCCTCCCAATTTGGTATCCACCACATCTGAATGTGGGATTGTCTGTTCCACCACCACTGCCTCTCCGTGCTATACCATGTCTCCACCCATCTCCCTGACTCTGCATCTCCTACTCATCTGAATGAGTGTGGCTTCTTTAAATCCTTGGTTGTCAGATTTCCATACAGCTCAATTTTCAGATGATTCTGGGTGTTATTTGTTCTAAGATCTGGTTGTAATTCCTTCTATGGTTGTATGAGAAGGCAAAGTGTGTCTACCTATGCTTCCATCTTGGCTGGAAGTCTAAATAAAATATTTTTAAAAGCAATAAATATAACATTGTTCATAATTTTTCTCCGTTATCTCCTCCACCCTACAATATTACCTAGAAGTAGGATGACCCTATATTGAAAGTGATAGAGGCCCTTTTAAAAGCTTATCTGGTTCAGCATGTATAAGCCAAGACCTAGAAACACTGTGACAATAAAGGATGATGAGAGGTTTCCTTTTATGGCAAATAGTTGCTTTTGTAGTAAGCTGCTAATAAGCAAAACACAAGTTCCTTATATCTTCAGTAGTACCAAACTTCCCTATAGTTCCTAATTTTTCCCCTGAGGCTGGATTCCTCTAATACCAAAATGTATTCTTTAGGTTAAAAGATATTATGAGGCATTAATGACTCATAATATTACCCTCCCAGGTGTATTTCTATATTAACACAAAACTATTCTTAAATTAAAGGAATGAATTTCTAACTGTAGAGTACCAAGTACGTATAGCACAGGTATTTGGGGAAGCCAATAGGCTCCTCAGGACCTGTTAAAATATGCCATTCACAGATAAGAAAAGCCCTACATATCAGCTCATATCCAGCTATAAATACAACTGAGACTAACCCCAGGAATATGTCTTTATGAAAGATCAAAGTTATTTGAAACAGATGTGCTATTTAATTGAAGTTGTAAAACATAAACCAGAGGAAACTTTGTATGTCTCAGCTCTTGATATTATTTTTTTCCCTTATGGACAACTTTAAAAGTTGTCATCAGGAAAATGGTCATGGTACATAATTGTCCTTCTTGATGAAAGCCTGAATGCCCCACCAAAATGAATCAACCAGTCTAGAAGAGGGTTATTTCAAGGAGAATTCTGAGGTCAGGCTAATCATAAACACAAACTTTCCTAGGATCATGCTGGTACAGACTAGACATTGAGACATGTTTAATAAATTCAGTAAGTAATGAATAAGCAACATAAGTAAACCTATATCTAGAGACTGAGTTAGGTCTCTATACACACCCTCTGACTACAAGTTATATTGTCCTTCAACTATGCAAGACTCAATCTCAAGCTCTGAAGAGTAGTAACATTATACAAAGGATTGTATTTTAATAGTTAGTATCCTCTGTATAGTGGTTTACTTAAAAATGCTTTAAATTAGAAAGAGAAGAAAAATATATTAACAAAAAGAGAAAAGAGTAGGGAGAAATTCGGATTCAGAAATGGATGCATTCATAAAATAGAAAGCAAGAATTACATATGAGATTAGAAAAATAAATAGAAAGATAAAATGCCTTAAAATAGGGTAAAGAGAAAAAATTGAGTAGAAAAATAACAGACAAAAAGAATGTCTATTGTTATTTTTATTTAGTTACTATAAAATGAATTCTTCTATCAAAAATAATTAAATGAAACCATGCACCAGCTTAAAACAACAGAGTTTTCAAAAAGAAAGAGAGGGGCATCAATGCTGAGGAACGGAAATGTATAAAGTTATAGCACATAGGAGGAAGAGAGGAAGAGATACAATTTCAAAATATATGAGGGCTGATAAAGAAATGCAGCAAAGGAAATATGAGTTGAAGTGAAAGATAGACAACAGAATCTATTGGAGAGAAAATCGAAGCATGATATTTTAAAAATAAGCATAGTTAGATGAAAGGAAAGTGAACAGAAGAAGTGATAAAGGCTAATACATAAGACCATGCACAAAAATAATGTCAATAAAAGAATAAAGGACAGAATGGAGAAAAATAAGGGGAAAAGAAATGCAAAGAAAACAAAGTAAATTTTTTTTCTTTGGAAAATTCTACCCTAAAACTTCCCATTTCCATATCCACACTCTGTAAAGAACCAGACACACAACTCTCTTCCCAGACATTGAGAATGTGCTTGCCCCCAGACGTCACCCCTAAGCCCCCCTTACAAAAATTCTCCTGAGAAAAGCAACTGTTCAGGCAGCAGTGCCTGGGTGGGTCCTTCATTAGAATAGTTCCCACAGGCATGTGTCCCCACTAGTAATACACAGGAATCCCATATGGCACAATCTGGATCTTGCAGAGGTGGAATCTACATAAAGAAGGATGAAGCCGTGGCCAGGACAAAAGCAGAGACATGCATGTACCGACATTGGCTCCATGCCCTCTGACCCAGCTCTGTGCCTGTTCCCACACTTTGTGCAAACCCAGATGAGTGTGTCCGAGGGCCTGTAGGTAGCAGCAGTCTGTCACCGGGTGAGGACAGGGCTGAAAAGAAGCCAAGAATTAATCCCTCAACAGTGTGCAGATCAATTTTAAGGCAGTGCCCTGTCATCCAAAAAGAACACCTACGTGTGGCTGCAATTAACCCTGTTAACATGAGTCTAGCTTTGTCCTACTGACAAGCAAATGACCCTGTAGGGAGATGACCAGGGCAAAATATTTCTCTGAAACCTAACTCAGTTATCTGTAATTTGTGGCTAGAACTAATGGAATTAACTAATAAAAGCTTTGTTTGTGTTTGCGTGGGTATATGTTTGGGAGTGGAGTGGTCTTTTTTATTGGAACTATTGTTTAGTTTATTTTTTGTTGTTGTTCTCATTGTTTTAAGTAAATAAACATTGAAATAAAACTAACTTTTATCTGCAGTTCCTGGGGGAAAAAACAGATTTCCAAGGATTATAAATTAAGTAAACACACATGATTGTATTGTGAATTATTAGAAAAAAACATCCACAGACTTAACCATATTAGCTAACAAGCATCTCTGGATAGAAGCCCCATAAATGCACATGCACTCACACACACTCCAGACTCCACTTCCCAGCTGCTGAGCACAGGAAAATGAGACCAGGGCTATCCTCCCAACTCACAAGTCAGAGCTTTAGCTTGCGCCAGTGTTTGTGTGTTGCTCGGTGCTCTCTGAATGACAGAAACTAGAAACATTAAAAAAGTGTGAACTAATCAATTCTTTGTACTAGCCATTTACTCCATAGTTGGCATTTTGATCATGATAATCCAAAAACACAGGAAAAATTATGACCAAAGTTTATGTTTTAATTCAGGGATGGGCACTCTATTTTTTGAAATAAGAATGCCTCTTCAATTTTCCTGATTTTTTTCTGTATACATTTTAAATACATCAATGCAAAGGATGTCGGTCAGGCCATAGCACATACAATTTTGAACTTCCTTATTCAACTTTTTTCTTTTTCTGGTTTGAAAAATTGTAAGTCTTTTTAAATCTTTATTTTAATAGGAAAGAACTTTTAAACCTTCTCCTGCCATTTTGTTTGTTTGTTTGTTTGTTTCAATGTCTGCTACATGTGTGAAAAGAAATAAGGGCTCTGAAGGAATGCACTGAATTATTCAGAAACAAGGGAAACCAGCCATCTCTCCTTGCCAGGCATCCTGGGCTCCTCTGATATGAGGATATGGTGGACCGACCCTCCCAACTCACACCCTCAGTGCTCTGGATTCTGTCTAACAGAAAATCTTCTTCGTGAGGATGATGCAGTCTTAACTAGCGAGGCATCTTCACCTGTGACACACAATCCAGGCAAATGACCTCATGACTTTTAAGACATACCTAACTCACAAAGTTGCAAAAGAAAGCTGCTGTGGGGAGCACTAAAAAACAAGATTTATTTGTTATGAAGCTACAAGCACGGTTATCATAAATGCCTACTCTGCAAACCCCGCATCAGGGGACGGTTGGCCATGTCGCCAGCCACGGGGTCCTGAAGCCATCCCATCTCACTCCCTGAGGCTGGGTGCTGCTTCTGTGGGTTAGCAACAATGTGATTAAACGATGTGGGATAGAACAATGTGTTCTGCCAGCAAATGTCTGACCTATTCCAATGAGGGAAAGAGAAAAAGGGAAAAAGAGTGGAGAGATGGGAAAAAGAAAAAATTAGTATCATTGTTTTTTAATATAGTAATAATATCTAATCTGAAATCACAGAAGAGACTTGTTTTGGTTTTTGGTTGTTTGTTGGCTGTTTTTAGAATTAAGCCCTAATCATATTTTTAAGCAAGAATATTGCTTAGATATTGTACTAAGTTGAATACGCTGAGAAAAAGTTTGGAAACACTGAATGCGTTGTAAGACCTGCGGCGCTCAACTGAAAGAAGGAATGTGGTTATACTTCTAGGCCCTGCACCGCACCGGTGTGACATAATTTGAGGGATACAGGACGTGTCCTCCATCAGAGAACAACCTCCTTCACTGGGATGCCTGGGATGCCATCACTAATATTGCTTTCTTTGAGTTAAATGATACCCACTCCTAGTGTCTGCTTTTAAGATACAGATACTCAAGTAGGAAGGCTCCAAGTGGCTGTAATATTATAATGAGAGGCCTGAGGGTATTCTGTCCCTGCCTGGGAAAGATCTGTGGAAGAAGGAAACAGGACCCATCCATCAAAAGCATTAAAACTCACTGAGTAAAAGACAGAAAACCGTACTTGAACAATTAAAATTTAAAAAAATAAAAATAAAAATAAATTTAAAAAGAGACATAAAATAAAATAACTCACCAGGGACACACAATGTCCATCACACCCTTATACTTGTGAGGTATTCTCAGCACAAAACTGCAGGCCAGCTAGGGCCTTCCTCACCCCTGTTCGACAGCAGAGGTGCTCAGTCACGGGCAAGGGGTCGTGTTCACTCACAGCACCCTGCAGTAAGCCTGTGAGGATAATTTTTTCTTTTTGGTCTGTCTAGATATAATTTCAAAGGGGTTTTTGGGGGGAGTGTTTGGTGTTTTTATAGTGTTGGTGTTTTACAATATAAAACTCACAAAGTTCAAATTTGATTTTACAGCCACTCTATCTTTTTTAAACCAATGTCCACCTCTTCGCAGCTGTTTTCAGATGAAAGCAGGGGCCCTGATCTCCTCCCTGAGAGTGACTTTGCCAGTCCCTGCCTCTCCAAAAACATTTCAGTCAATTGTCTTTATAATCTGTCCTAGGATTTCTCAGTTTTGCTCTTGATGTTTTTTCATTGTATCAATGGTCTTTTAACAGAAGGCATTTTAGAATAGGGGAAAGGAAGAGACCTCTTTTGAAGTAAACCTTAGGTCACACCCTCCCTAAAATCCCACACCTGAAACAATTAAGGGATTGATTCTAATGCACTGAGGGGAGTGAGCTTTCTGTGCCACTGCCCTGAAGGGCTCTTGCAAATTCAGAAGGCAGCCATCTCGCCCAGCCTCCCCTCCCATCACCTCAGCAACAGAAACCCTGAGATGCACAGGTCACTCCACTGTGGCTTTGACAAGAATACATCCCCATGGGTGGTCTGGCTTTTGCAAGTGTTTGGGCACAAATACATTAATGCGGCCTTTTTTAAAGCAGCTGATTCTTCCATGGTTCCGTGGAAAAATCATCACACTAGTTCTCTGCCTTCTGAAATACTTTTCTTAAAACTGAGCAAATCCAAATACTGCACAATTTCAGATTGTTGTTGATTCCCGGATTCCCACTGCCCTTCTGCTATACAGTCTAAAGCTTATGCATTGTATTTATGTTTTCAGCTCTGCTGTCCTCAGAGCATCTCCATGCTTTGCTGCACTGCAAAGATATTTAGTGTCCTGTCAGTTCCCCAGTGGCAAGGAGTGCAACCGAATGGCTTGCTACTTAATCGGCACAAACTGTGAGCACTTAGAAAACAGACACAGGGAGGGCTGTTCCTGGCTGTAGTATCAAAACGCTTTCTAAGTAAGTAAAATTGCCTTGGCTTATTGACAAGGAAAGTGTGCTTGTACATTTTTGTTCTAATTAAGAAAAAACAGCAACAGTATTTCAAGATCAGCTTTATATTGACATCTGCAAACAAAGTTAATTCAATGTAGATGAGATGCTGGACACTTTTATATAACAGATTGTTTGGGGGTCTCAGAAAGTATTAAAATATTTTCTTCATGAATGGAAGGAAACATTGTTTTCAACAGCTATAACCTGAAGGCAATACTTTGCCTAATTCACCCATAGATTATTAAAAAAACAGCAGGACATACTCAAAATGAAAGATGCTTAGTTCTTCAGACTAGTTGAAGAGAGAAACAGCAGGACTTTCCCTGCATTCTTTTTGAGGTCTGAGTTCTAAAAAAGTTGCAAAGGTGTCTTAAAAATTCTAGAGACTCCAGAAAGAAGCTATCAAATTAAAAGGATTGCTTTTAAAGGGAGGAAAAGGAAAGAGTGAACAGTGAATTATTCACAAGGCCTTATTAATGAAAAATGTGTATGGTGTAACTAAGCACTTGATTTTCACAAAACAGAGTAGGTGAGTCAACTTAAAAGGAAATCTAAAGGGAATGGCAAGTGGATATAAAAGTCCTAATAGATACCTATCCACCAGCTCATGAACTTCCAGTCTCTTAAAAAAAAGGGTCCACCCACCTCCTGTTTTACGGTCCTACATGTTTCACACTCTACCTCCTTGTTCTCGGAGATGTCCTCTTTTCCTCCTTTGTTCTGGCCAACTTCTGTTTTACTCTTTCTTCCCTTCCCTGTAACCTCTGTCACACTTTAGCAGACTCTTGCTCTGCACCATGACCTACTCTTTCTTTTCCCTGTAACCTCTGTCATTCCTTAGCAGACTCTTGCTCTGTGCCATGACCTTGCCCGTGTTCTTTCAGGTCAGAGCTCCTTGAACTTCCCCCTGACCCTGACTCTTGTTCCGGCTTTATTTTTATCTTAGAGCTGCTTGCCAGAGGGCGTCCTGGCAGCCTTGTCTGGGCATTGGGGGCAGTGTCAGCACGGCTACACAGTCTGATCAGTGCACATAAGCCTTTCATTGACAGCATCTTCCCAGAGGTGGAAAGCATGAGTCAATTTTGAACTTGAAAATTTTGCATGATTTCCAAATGTCCTGAATGTATTCTCCTGTTTCATGTGATTATCACTTTGCAGCATGCTGCTGGCTACCTAAATCCCATGCAAATTGCTTGGAAGATGTAGGCTCGGTGAAAAACACTCTCCCCCATGTACAATTAGAACCAAGCATTATTCCCTACAAATCTAGCTCTAAGAAATGAAAAAGGGAGGTTATTATTATTTTTAATATTAATAGCAACTATTAACCATTAATTTAGCCTAAATCATCTGCAAGGGAAATCTGTGCAGCTTGCTTGTTAGTTGAGTGGAGTGCATGATAATATTCTGTTGTGTGCTATGTGGCATACTCCGTTGCTAGGTTACCCAGAGCATCAGGAATTCAGGGAACAATGTACTTATATCTTTTTCAATTTTGAAAAATAAAATAGGTATTGACATAAAATACAGTGTGGCACTGAAGTAATTTTGTAGTGGAGAGATCAGAGGAAGGGGGCCTTTCATCTCAGTGACAGCAGTTTACTCCTCGTGGTGACTTACTGAGGGCAGTGGCAGGACAGCACAACAGGATGTCGGTCTCTGCAGAAATGCTTGTGGTCCCTGTACCCCAGCAACTGTTCCTTGAGTCAGGCTCCGCAAAGCCATCCAGCAGCTGCTGTTCTGAGCTGTGTCAACTGGTCCTACAGAAACCCATGACAGGCCCAGTGATGTATGGGCCTGCAAGGGAACAGCTAAGCCTTTCATGTTCAGAACAAATATGACAGATCCGGCTAAGGTCCTCAGCCAGCTGGGGCCATGCCGAGAGATTTTTTTTTAATGATTATTATTATTATCACCTTCCTACTCAGAGATAATGTCATAATTTACAGTCAGGCATTGTGTGACCCAAATGATTGATGCCACTTGGACATGAATTGGTGGGGTTAATAATGGTCTTTCAGTAGGGCCCAGCATGGGAGGAAGCTCTCTCAGAAAGGCTGCCTTTGCTTTAATATTCTGCTCAAGACAGGAAGGTGGACTTCTGGGAGCCAACGCTCCATCATGTTCTACTTATGAAAGCATCCCCTGGGCCCTGGAGAAAACTAGGGGTGGGGAAACCTCAAAAACTCTTCTGTTCTCTCCAGAAGTACTTTTGATTTTGTTTAACCTTCAGCAGGGGATGTCACCATAGATGCTCCATTGAGATAGGCAGCCTTAATTCTCTGATGAAACAAGTACCTTTGGAAGGCACATATCAAGACTCAAGATGAGGAATCTGCCCCATTCCACATAGCATTATTCATTAGGAGCCCAAACTAGATTGGGTTGCTTCATGCTTTTCAATCTATTCATCACGCCATCATATCAAATGCCTACAGTCAGACATTGGGCTAAAGGTTGAGCAGGAGTCAACAATGATTAAGATCTTTCTGCTTATTTCAACAAAGGACTAAGATAACACATCTTTAAAGTGATTAAAACCAATTAGGGATGCTATAGTACATACTGAAAAAGAAAAGGCAGAATGAGGGAGATTAGCATTCATTTTACATATATATGGTAGGTATTTTGATGCATTTTTGCAAAACTTAAGGAAATTGAGATTGAAGCCTAAGAGATGTTAAGTACCTGCCCAAGATCACACAATTAGTGGAAAATCAGGAAGTTGCCCAAGATCACAGAATTAATGGAAAATGAGGATTCTAACCCAGATCTCTCTGACTCTGCCCTGCTCTATATCTCAGTTGAAGGATAGCAGTAAATTATGAGAATCATTTCTCAAAATCTAATATAAAATACCATAAAAATTGAACAAAGAAAATATGCCTTCTGGTTGAAGCCATCAGACAAGTTTTTGAGGAAAGAATGGTGAAAATGTAGACCTTGGAAGATGGCAGAATTTTGATAGAGAAGAACATATCCAGCTCCATAAAAGCCATGTTGTGAACTTTTTTCTGTTTAGAGTCACCACACCTTTGTTTCTACCACTGCCGAAAAGGAGAACTACTCTTTTAAATGATTAAATGTGGACAGTTGTGCCATTAAGTAACGACATGCATTTTTCTCAAACACTGCAGCTCACCTGTCCCTCTGAAACACGTTATTAAGCAATCACCATATTAGCATCATTCATCTTGAATTTCCTTTTTAACTTTTTATCTTCTTCCATAATACTTTTCTTTCAAAGGCCCTAAAGCACTTTAAAAACAGATGATATTATTATTATTATCTTACTGGCATTGACATTGAATCGTATCTACTGTTTAACATTCTCTGTCCCTGGAATTATCAAAATATACTAGTGATAAAGATTATTCTTTATGAATAGGAAAACACAAGTGCAGTGAGCCTTCCTAAGCAACAGAATTGGTTTACAATTATACAGTAGGTATGCGATGAATGGTGAATAAAATCAACTCTAAGAACACATCAACATCCTCAAAAGCAACTTAGCAAGGGTTTTACAGCTTTCAACTCTGAATCTATTAATCTTGTCAACTTTTAACCATAGCCAACACAGAAAAGCCCAAAGTCATCAGCCTGGCATCCAGGGTCTCCATACAGTTCTACCCTAATCTTGAACCTACATTTCCCAAAGTCTATATCCTGTGTGATTCTGGGTGAGTTGACCACCGGAGAAAACTTAATGGAATTTAGAAGCCAACAGTGAAACAGGAGCCATTATGTTCCAAAAGTCGGTCCGCATAGGGTGCCAGGCTTTATTGCCACTCACATACATTGACACTAAATCTGCTGGATTGCCTATGATCTTTCTGTGGGGCACTCACTGTCAAGGCTAAGGATGTTGATAACTGCATCTTTCAAAGCAACCTTTGTCTTAGCTCTCACCCTCTTTACGTTCATCTTTTCTTCCCAATTGCCAGTCCTGCTAAACTTCAGTCCCCAGGAGCAGAGGTGACAACCTTCCCCAGCTCCCAAAGTTATGTGGTCTGATCCCTGTAATATATCCTGTATTTCATATCACTTCCAAGGCACTATCTTTGCAAAAATTATTTGATAGCACAGCACATCTTTATTTATCTTAATTTAATATTTGATCATATTCAAAAAAAAAAAAAAAGAAAGAACCTGAATGTTTTTAAGTCAGTTGATCATGCTACCTTAGAGTGAAAAACAGTGGTCACTTGCCCCAGCTCTTCCAGAACTCTCCATCCCTCTTCTCCTTTCTAGACATTTTGTCCTCTAGTTCTGCTACTCTGTTGTCATCCCAGTTATTCCCTCCTCACCTCTTCTGCATGGAATCCCTGTGTCCTAGTTCCTCTGTCTTTTTCTATCTGTTATGCCTTCATTTTGTTAGAGCTTTTTCATAAGTAGCTTCTACAGCTTCTATAAAAGGATGCTTAGGAAGCAAATTTTCTGAGATCTTGTACATAAAATGTGTTCGTTCTATTGTGGATGTAATGTATAGTTTGAATGGACATAGAATGCTAATCTTCCCCTGTTGGCACTAAGAAGCTTGATGCCATGGAAATTCTTGATCCTTTGGAAGTGTTCTTTTGGCATCACCTTGTTCTTGATTCACACATACAGTATGTTTTCTCAGCTTTCTAAAGATTTTATTAATGACTTTGAAGTGGGAGAAGGGTGTATTTCTTCTGTTACCTGTCTTACCTACATTTTCCTCTGTGTTGTTTTTGGTTTTCTCTCTCTCCTCTGCCTTTCTTTTTTTGAGGCTACCCTCAGATATATGCATATGCTGAGTTGTTGCCCACTCACACTGAAGAGTGAAACACTTAAAAGTTGTTTGGAAACTGTGTGAAGTGAAATTTGTCAGTTGGTGCATTTCACTGTTGGCTAGAGGCACAACCCTTTAGACGAGTGGTTTAGATCAGTCTCTGTAGAGAGATACAGACAGATACTCTATGACAGTTCAGAACCTCCAGAAAGAACTCTCCACTCTCCTACCTGTAAGCTCTTCTTACAGCCAAGCTGTTCAAGGAGATCAGAGGGTTACCATTCAGAATGCAGATTTTCATTTAGTTCTGCTGTTTTCTATATAGTATCTTCCATTCCACCATTCGCCTTAGTACCTGAAGTCAATGTTTTTCATTACATAAAACTTCTGCTTCACATTGACATTGAAGAGAGAAAGAAGAACAAGGAGTCCTAGTGTCCTGTTGTAGAAATGTCTAACCAATTCCCCAGTTTGCAATTCCATAATTTATTCCTGTCTTCAATACTACCAAGTGCCTGATTTCAAGCCTCTCTGAGGTCCTGTAGCATGTGACTCGTTTCCCATTGTCATTACCATTTCTAGGCACTTAGAATCAGGTGTTCCACTTCTGCCAACGTTTTTATTGATATCTATCTTCTAAGAATGCCTTGTTCTCCTGTTGTATCTTCTCCAGTTCTGGTTATGATTATCAGTTCATATCTCTTTAATTCCTTTACTTTCATTGTAGTGGTATTTCAACAGAGTACAAGATAAATATATGAGTCTGATTCATGAAGTTTAACCTGCCTGTGTTTTATTCACGTACATACATTCTTTATCTTAATAGAGTATAAACTCCTTGAAGTCAGGTACAAACATTTATTCTGCTTTTTGTCTGCCATGGGCTCTAGTATGCACAGGCTCTCAATAAATGTCTGTTTCATTGGAGAGTTGGAAAACTACCTGAAATTCTATCCAGAAGCTCACAAAACCTACTTTGCTTCAATGCACTTGAATAATATTTTTTTAGAATAAAATATTTCAATGAAAACCTTCTGTCACCAATCCCTGGAACTATATATAGCAAGCAGTCTTTGTATTTTCTTAACTCATTGTTTAGATTTTTTTTATTTGCTAAGTAAATGTTTTTCACTTAACTTCTACTGTTTAACCAAAAACAGCATAATTTATAGTAAAATAAGAGGCAAAAACCTCTGGTTATTTCAAAATATTAAAGCTAAAGCTAACTAGAATTTCAGAAGTATAACTCTTACTTGACAGTAAATATAGTTCTCTACATAAAGAATTTCACTCTCAATCTTTAGGTTTTTATTAGCACCCTCCTGTTATGATTGAAAGGCTCCTGCCATCAAAAAACTTTGAAGACAGTGATGAAATATCTCAGTGATTTTTTTAACAATGTTATGAACAGTTACTGCTTATACAATTAGGAATGAGATAGTGTGCCCAAAATAAGAGATGACAATTTAAAAGAGTAAAGTATAACTTTACATACATTTTCTAAGATACACAAAAAGATTACTTTTAAATTATTAAGATTTTCTTCCTCATAGCTTCTTCTCTGTGTGTGTGTGTCTTTTTAAATTGCCCTTCCCCATTGGGGCATTATTTTAAGCTGTTATTTTTTTCAAATATATTATTTTAACTGCTGCTGTTTTGTTTTATGTATTTTAATTGAAGTTTTAAATTTTGTTCTGGCACCCCATGGAGTAATAACTACAAAGGATACAACTTTATAATTGAAAAAATAAATTTGGAAAAAATGTGCTAAATAAGTTAGACAACTGTGCTATAGATGGACTTCCAAGATATATATGAATATAAATGTGTTAGTGCTTGTGTGTATCCTTAAATACATGTGAATCTTTTCATAATAATAGTGACAGATAGACTGCTAAAATAAAGTATAAACTACTTTTTTTAAAGATTTTATTTATTTATTTTTAGACAGAGGGGAAGGGAAGGAGAAAGAGAGGGAGGGAAATATCAATGTGTGGTTGCTTCTCATGGGCCCCCTACTGGGGACCTGGCCTGCAATTCAGACATGTGCCATAACTGGAAATTGAACAAGCAGCCCTTTGCTTTGCAGTCCAATGCTCAATCCACTGAGCCACACCAGTCAGGGAAAAACTACTTTTTTTTAAAAAGAATATATACTTTAATCAGTTGAGTTATAAGGGTTTTTAAAATATATTTTATTGATTATGCTATTACAGTTGTCCCATTTCTCCCCCATCATTCCCTTCCACCCTGCACACCCCTCCCACCCACATTCCCCACCTTTAGTTCATGTCCATGTGTCATAAGTTCATTAGTTTCTACATTTCCCACACTATTCTTGCCCTCCCCCTGTCTATTTTCTACCCACCATCTATGCTACTTATTCTCTGTATCTTTTCCCCCTCTCTCCTCCTCCTACTCCCCTGTTGCTACCCATCCATGTGATCTACATTTCTGTGGTTCTGTTCCTGTTCTAGCTGTTTGCTTAGTTTGCTTTTGTTTTAGGTGTGGTTATTAATATCTGTGAGTTTGCTGTCTTTTTACTGTCCTATTTTTTATCTTCTTTTTCTTAGATAAGTTCCTTTAACATTTCATATAATAAGGGCTTGGTGATGATGAACTCCTTTAACTTGACCTTATCTGAGAAGCACTTTATCTTTTCTTACATTCTAAATGAAAGCTTTGCTGGATAGAGCAATCTTGGATGTAGGTCCTTGATTTTCAGGACTTGAAATATTTCTTTCCAGCCCCTTCTTGCCTGGAAGGTCTCTTTTGAGAAATCAGCTCACAATCTGATGAGAACTCCTTTATAAGTGACTGTCCCCTTATCCCTTGCTGCTTCTAAAATTCTCTCCATTTTAATCTTGGCTAATGTAATTATGATGTGCCTTGGTGTATTCCTCCTTGGGTCCAACTTCTTTGGGACTCTCTGAGCTTCCTGGACTTCCTGGTAGTCTAGTTCCTTTGCCAGATTGGGGAAGTACTCCTTTATTTTTTGTTCAAATAAGTTTCTCACTTGTTGCTCTTCTTCTTCCCCTTCTGGTATCCCTATAATACAGATGTTGGAATGTTTAAAGATGTCCTGGAGGTTCCTAAGCCTCTCCTCATTTTTTTGAATTCTTGTTTCTTCCTTGTTTTCTGTTTGGTTGTTTCTTTCTTCCTTCTGGTCCACTCCATTGATTTGAGTTCCAATTTTCCTCTCATCTCTATTGGTTCCCTGTGCATTTTCCTTCATTTCACTTATTGTAGCCTTCATTTGTTCATCTAATTTGTGAGCAAAATCAACCAATTCTGTGAGCATCCTGATTACCAGGCCTTTGAACTGTGCATGTGATAGGTTGGCTATCTCTTGGTTGCTTAGATGAATTGGCTCTGGGGCTTTGATTTGTTCTCCTGTTTGAGCCATTTTTGGTTGTGTGGTTTTTTTTTGGGGGGGGGGGTCTGGTTGCGGCTGCTACATAGTTAGGGGCGGAGCCTCAGGTGTTCCCCAGGGTGGGGCAGCCCAGTCACTGGGTAGTGATGCTATATGTGGGGACAAAGTCCCAGAGGGAACAATGGCGCTTGCTCTGCTCTCTCTGGGATTCTAGTCCCTTCCACTGCTTCCCCTTCACCTGGATTATCTGCACTTGAATGTGGGACTGCCTGGTCAGCCAGCCACCTTTCATGGCCTCACTGGGTCCGCACAATTGCCACCCCGTACCTGGGGTCTGCTAGTCACTGCCTGCACACCTGGGATCTGCCAGCCACTGCTGTCTGGGCATCCAGTCTGCTAACCTCCACTTTTTCCTACCGCAACTCTGCCCCTCTTACCGGTCTGGGTGAATGGTTGTTGGATTTCCTTACAGTTCAATTTTCTATTAGTTTTGATTGTTTTCTGGTTTCTAAATCTTTGTTGTCCTTAATTTTGGTTGTGCAAGGAGGCACAGTGTGTCCACCTATGCCTCCATCTTGGCTGGAAGTCAGTTATAAGGGTTTTTTGAAGTGAGAATTTCACAAAGATTATAATATTGTTTGTTCACAATCATTGTGTAACCACTGTATGCTGACACTATGCTATGCACTAGACAAAAAAGAAAAGACCACCAAAAATAATTGCCTTTAAGGACAAAAGACAGACACATGAACAGTTGCAAAATACCGTGAAAACTGCCAGAGCATTGTTCTGCAGGAACAGAAATGAGGGAACCCTTGAGCTGATACTTGCAAAATAATTAAACATTATCCAGGAAGGTAAAATCTGTACTGGGCATTCCAGAGAAGGTGTACAAGTGTGCAGAGCACCGAACATGGAGCCATTCAGGATAGCCAGGAAATAACAAGAGATGGTGGAGGAAAAAGGAGCTAAGAAGGTATATAGAGGCCAGACTAAGGGGCTTGGACAGTAGGCAATGGAAAATACTTAGGATTTTATGTAATGAAGTAATAAAATCAAATCCATATTTTAGAGAAGTCACAATGATACGAAGGATGAATCACAAACAGACAAAAAGTTTTATACATTACCCAAGAAAGAAATGATAAGGACCCGAATTAAGGCATTGCCTGAAAAGCTAGAGGGTAAATTAGACTATATGTAAGAGATGCAATTGACAGAAATTGGTGACCTGCTAGATGAAAGGCATGAAGTAAAAGGAGGAGTTGAGGATGACTGTGACAATTCTGGCTTAGGTGCCCATGTCAATGGTGGTTCTATTTGCTGAGATAAAAGTAAAGAGAAGGTGCTGGGTAAGAGAAATGTATGGAGTTCAATTTTAGACTTGTTCTCTTTAATGTGGTCCTATCCAGGTAGAGATGCCAGTAGGTGGTTGGCCCTGTGTGCTCTGGTCATGACCTGCCACTCTGATTATCTCATTTCCTCCATTCACACTAACATTCTACTGTCATTGGGACACTCCATGCCTGTCCCTGTCTTTGGGCTGTTGGGCTCCTTGTTCCTTACTGCACATCTTGCATGGCTGATTCCCTTCATCCAAGTTTCTATTCTAAGGGTTTTCATAAAGACTTTTCTTAACACTTGATATTAAATAACCTCCAACCTTACATCACTCTTTAGCCCGTACTCTGTTTTCTTTTCCTTTATAACAGTTATAGCTGCCTGAAATTACATCATGCATTTATTTGCCTTCTGTTTTTTAACTGTTTGCCCTAATAGAATTGGCATATGGCAGCAGTCTTACCTGAAATTCTTTTCTGTATCCTCTGCCTAGAAAAGCTTCTGGAACATAGTCAAGGATCAACAAGAGAGCACTGAGGGCCCACCTGGGAATAGAGGTCACAAGGTTGTAGTGGCACCAACCCTGGTAGTTTCTGACTCTTCCCGTCAGCATTCAGCAGCTTAGACATGAAATAGGTGGGTTAAACTGATCTACAGTACATAAGGTAGCAAAATATCTGTGTAAGAGAAATGAGGAAGATGACTTAAAAAGAAAGATAAAATGGCCAATAGCATTTGATGACATCCAGACTGGGTAAGAAGGGAAGTGCATTATAACCCAACTCAGTTTGGCTTAGGGGGAGAAAAAGGAGTTTGCTAGCTCATGAAACTGAAAATTGGAAGACTATATGTCCCTTTAGGTATATCTGCTTTAAGGTATATCTGGTTTTATTTGCTTGATCTGGGGCCTAACTACATCTCTCCACTTTGTTGTTTCCTGTCTGTGTGGACTTTATTCTCTGTAAGGTTCTCCCTAAGTGGCAGCCAAAATGAAAAGCACCAGGAACAGGCTTACATTTCACTAATTTACCCATCCCAAAAGAAAAATGGGTGCCTCTTCCCTAATAATGCCAAGAAAATCTAAGTTGACATGTTCACCCCTTACTTAGTTACTGTGTCTAAAGAAATGGAGTCTTATGATTGACCAAGCCAGGGTCATATGGCCATCCCTGGATCCAGGGGATGACATCAATACCATCCAATCCATAAACTGGGATTAAGGCAGGAGTGGTTCCCTCAAGGAATACTGAACAAAAAAAAAAAAGAACATGTGTGAACTATAGAGTATAAAAAACTGAGGAACCAATGGAGTGAAAGGAATCAGAAGGAAAATTTGAGTGCTTGAAGACCTCAACAAGATCGAACAGCACTGTTGAGAAGGGAATAAGGAAATGAAAGAATTGGACTGTGGACAGATGGGAGCAAAAACTCAAAAAATATGGGAAAAAAATAGAATGCTAAAACCATTCTATTGTTTTAAAAAATAGAAGGATAAAAACCAAAAAGTAACATAATTAACTAAACAAGGGTCAAGAATAAAGCTTAAGTGAAAGTAAATTCACTAAACAACTTGTCAATGAACTGAGCCATCAGACCAATTACGTCCCTCAATTTATTGGTTGTTTATTTGGGCTGATTAGTTAACAAGTCAAATATATATATATAACATATATACAAATATATAAATAGATATATAAAATATAGTACACTGAAAAAGGATTTTGTCAAGAGTAAAAATAATGTATATAAACCATTATAAGTTTTAGGGAAGATATTTACTACGGGCCAAAAATGCCTAGCTGTGTTTTATCCTGCCTGAATTTCTTCTATTAATATTAACCACACATCAATAAAATATTCAGTTATGTGGTGATAATTGCAGCCTCCAGATAATTGTTTATACAACTATTTAAATTAGGAATTGTTATTCTCATGTGTTTTGCAGTTGAGCCTGCTAAAGTAATACTATACATCAATTTGTTTTATCTAAGAAGCTGATTATTTTTAACCTAATTTTAAAGTCTTAAGAGAGTCTAATAAAAGTTGCAAAATAAATATACCATTTGGTTAATGGGAGAAGTATTATCAAAGACAGAGACAAAAACGGCTAGACTGTTCAGCACTGATGACCATCAACCATCCCGTATGTGTATGTATCATATCACATTCAGGAGTGTTACATAGGAATGTTCTTACCCTATTCCATTGGTTTCTATGAATATACATTTTTTTCCCCAAGCACTGATACCTCTCTCATCACCTTATTTCTGATCAGGTAGGAAAACATACCAGGCTCCTCCAAGTTGTACAGAACAGGCCTCTTTGAGCAGAGGTCTGCTCTGACCGGGTCCTGCCTGTGGCTGGGTGAGGTCTACTTCTGTACTTTGATAATAGGAATCCCATTGTCCTCCATATTATCTAACATCAGAGCTTTACTGATAATAAAGGGGGCACCTGGGCTCTCTATCTGACTATCATGTTTTATCTCTCAAATACTATTTCTCAAATACTATCGTGTTTTATCTCTCAAATTCAACATTAGAGCTGGGATAATGTAGCAATGCAAATCCCAGAAAGATAGTATCTACTTTTTAAACAAAATATATTTCAGGAGAACAGAACTTAAAGGAGCCTAAGACAAAATTCTATGCCTCAGCAATTGTCTTTATTGATACAGATATTAAATATATGAATAAAAGTAAAGAGATATGAAATACAGATCTTAGTATTCCAACATAGAAAGGAATTTTATGTGAAATATACTTTTTTCACATAACTCATTTACTGCTTTCTAAATATGTTTAACCTATCAGTACTAGCATCCCAAACTGCAACCATCATACTTAAAAATAATAATAAAAGAGGTGAAAATATCTTTGCATTTAAGACTTCTTTTACTCTTTTTAGGAAAAAAAAAAGTGGAGGGATAAACCTATTCTTCAGCCAGTTGACTAACCTTTATTTCTCCAGTAAATTAATCAAACTTCAACTCAGCATCTACAAAGGGTAAGACGCTATACAAACACTATGTATACAAACTATTGTGGTTTCTTCTTTCAAGGAGCATACAATAAAAACAAGGGAGATGGTATGTGTGTACAAGTAGCCAGTGTCAGGTAGTATTTGCTATGTCCCATAAGAGGTAATAAAAATCACAGAGATGTTCACAACAAATTGGAACCTCTGTCAGAGAAGAAAAGCCTGGGTAAATTAGGTAGTGTTTTCATTGAGGATAGCAGAGGAAGGTGTAAAAGGATATGAAATTTGGAAAGCACAAGGCAAAGAGTTTTAGGGGAGAAATGAAAATGAAACTGGAAAGGTATTTTGGGGCCATATCTGGAGCAGGGCTTGAATCTTAAAAAGAGCTGAAAATGTTTGGAAAAACTGCTGTGTGGGATGAGCAGTGAGTCAGCAAGGGATGAATAAAAGAAGTGCTGAGCAGAAATGACGGCCTGGTTAAAGTGAAAGAGTATGAATTTGTGGCAGACTCAATCAGCACAGCTTTCTCTAGCAGCATTCTGCAGCCCAGCAAGGAAGCAATCGGAAGTTCAAGGTCAGAGAGGAATTTTAGGAATAAGTAAAGGCACTGCTGAGTTGGCTAGCCATGGAAAGCAGGATAGACAGGAAAGAAATGAAGTCAGAGAGAAGCTAACAGACTACAGGAGAAAGAGCAGAGGCAGAGTTGTGATGAAAGTGATGATCAGAGTCAGTATGCATAACAAATTAAAATGACTTAACATTAAAGAGATTATGACAAGAGATAAGATACTCAGAATTGGAGATTGTGAAGATAAATGATGAGATCCAAGGAGGGATTTGGAATCACTGGTATCCAAGGAGGTGAGGAACTGGGGAGTCACTGACATTATAGTAAGTGACAAGTTAAATTCATGAAGAAAAACGAAATGTACCATGGGGCTTATTGTACCATAGTATTAAAACTAGAGGAAGGACAGTGTGAAATAGGTGCAAAGAGGAGCGACTGCTCAATTTCAAGTCAGAACTGGCAATGGTGAACAAAGGATGTTGACCCTTTCCTTTGTCCTTTATGTTAGTGATAAAGGAAGGAAAAAGAAAAGGCATGGGGAGAGGTGGGATTTAATGGAAAGTAACAACATTAATGAGAAAACCATGTTCACTTACAGAAGAGTGGTAGAAAGAGCAGTTGTGAGAAAGAAAGAAGATATAGGGAAGTTTTATTAACATAGAGGGAAAATCGCCCGTTTACCCTAGGTGCCTCGTTAGCGCATTAGGATTAGGTAGTGCATCCGTCTCATAAAATAGAGGGAAAATCACATAACCGTATGATTCCTATGGCATAGCCATTAGAACTGGTAACACAGGAAGGCAAAGGCCATGTCTAGGACTGATTAAGGCTATTTACAAATATTCTGATTCACAAAGCAAATATAAACATGACTTACTTTAGCCAAATAAACAAGGCCAAATGACATATGTCACTTTCAGTGGAAACTTTGCAAGCTGGCACACATTCTCTTGGCCTAAGGATGTCTAGAAGATGTGTCATAATGGAGCTTCGGTCATCTAGGTCCCTGAATGACCCTAAAAAGTAGATCCCCTCGCCAACTTACAATACATATGTTGTATGAGTGAAAAATAAACCTTTGTTGATGTGAGCAAATGAAATTTGGGGGATATTTGTTACTGCAACCTACCCTGTCCTGACTGATATACAACCTATGTAACTATAGGCAAGAAGCTTTTTTAGAAAGTCTTTGAGATATGTTCTCCTAATAAGTCGCATAAAATACAACGGTATTTTAAAGTTACAAAATTGTCATCAAGATAGAAAGAACTATGAAACTTTAGGCAATGATACTGCAAGATTGGGATACCCTAGTGCTCATTGGTACTTTAGGACCAGCAGTAGCCCCTGAGATCCACTCTCTCCTCCTCCAACCCCACAGCTATCCCAATCTATTAGCATCATTAAGCCTATGCCACACAGTCCAGGGATAATGCAGGTAAAAAGAGTCACTCTTGGGGAAAGACTTAGTCTGAGCTGGACAAGAAGGAAATAGGGAAATAGTTTGTGCCTGGATGGTGGACAGGAAACAGTTGAGAATTTAGCAAGATATTGATATAGAGGCTCACTTGACATAGGTTCTAGAGGGAAATCTGGAGTGAATCTCAAAGTGAAAAAGGCAATTAGGACTCACCCAATCAGTATTTTACAATTTGGTAGAGATCAGAAGGAAGAATTTGGATACTGGAGGATTTTAGAAGCTGATAGGGTCAACCAACTTCGTATTGGATGGGTAATCTGCTGTTTATTTTTGTTTTGTTTTGTTTTGTTTGTTTCAATCTTTGTTTAATTTTAACAGACTGAGAAACACGGTGACCAGGGTTTAGCATGCCTGTTATGGTACCAGTTCTACCTTCCAACACCAGTAGAAAATTTCAGCAATTCACATTTTAATTTTTTTAATAGCCTGACAATGATGATACTGTGTGAAGGAGCTCTATCTATCTATCTACCTACCTATCTAACCTCCCTTTTCCCATTTTTAATCAACTCTCAGATCATCTCTAATTTCTAGGCCCATGGGCCCTGGCTCATCTACCTCATGGGATACATGTTTGGTAAGGCGTCAGTTCCAACCTGCTATGGGATAATTCCAGTGGGATGTGGCAGACTTCCAAGCTGCATGGTCTCACTCAGAGCTGTCATTTATGGCTTATAATGTATGGTACACTAATGATTTTGTGACACTCTTATTTTTTCTTAGGTTCTCAAAAGACACCTGGCTCAACTGAATGAGTAGCCTATTTTGTCACACTATAGGTCATCCTGACCCTTAGAAACAGAATTGAAGAGAGGATGGGGCACCGTGCAATTGTCACACCATTAGTCCTAGCACTGGGTATGCAATGAAACAGAAGTTCAGAGATACAAAACAGACTGCTGGGAAGGTTGGCTGCTTTCTTAGAGCTGACAAGGATAATTTCAGAGCCCCTGGCTTCTAGTAAAAATGTTTCAAATTGGCAGCATTTAGATATACGCATGTTATTGACAGTTTTCTTTAGGTCACACTAAAAGCTCTCAGGAGTTAACACTACAGACCACAGGCTAGAAGACAAAAATGACACTCATTTATATACTTTAGTGAGATGTGCATCATTAAAATGAGTAAAAACATAAAAGAAGGTTCATAGAGAAAGTTTCACAGGTAAAGATTCTGAATAAATAATGCATACCTATTATTGTTACCATTTGATTATTTTTCATTTATTTAGAATTTTCAAAGCCAAACACTATATTAAAGGGTATCTTCTGTTGACTTCACACTTTCTCATTTTATAAATGAGTGGGATCTGCCATCTTAATTATATAGAATAATATTTCTTCTTCCTTTTCATTTAACTTCTGTTTAAGTCAGGCATAAGGTACTACTTCCATTTAAGCAAATTAAATTAATGGAGTTTTGACAACTCAGCCACTTTCATTCAGAATAGGCCTAAATTAGGAGTATGTGCTGCCAACTTAGGAAGAAGTTTTATTTGGAAATTATGACTTTAAAGAGATAAGATTTTTTTTCAGCTTTTACATAACACTTGCTTTTGACATGCAATCATGTACTATATGCACTTTTGTAATATAAAATCTGGACTATGGTTAAGTTTTTCCCAGACAAGAAATTACAGTGGACAATAATTTGTTGGAACTCTGTCCATAGTATGGAATCTTTTCTCTTTTATTATCAGTTCCAAGTGTGTACCGGGAAGGGTTTGGGCATGCAACCTAAGCAGTAATTTCAGATCTGCCATAAAATAAAGAAGAAAGGCTACCCAGGGATTCCAGGACATAATTATGTAACAGGACACAAATAGTCTACTTGTTTTCACATAGAAATACAACTGCATTGTTTACCTTCCTCCTGCTGTTGCATTGGAAGAATGAATTGCAAACATTTCCATTCTCCTCCAAAGAAAATTTGAAAATTAAACCCTACACGAGTTTGAGGAAAGGGTCAACACCTGCAGTTGATTCCAGTTCTAGCTATTATGGGCCATCAAGATCTATTGAGAAAGAAAATGAAGAAATAACTTCTTTTAAGAATGAAAGGATTGACTGGAAAAAAGAGTGAAGGGCAGGTTTTACCAGATGGGCTCCAGACACCTGGGGCCTGATCACAGCCAAATTAGCCTTGAGGGAAAGTGCCTGGAGAGAGTGGGTGGAATTCAAGAGGGTAAAAGACCTGTCCTCAGAAAACTACACAACACTGAAGAAAAAAATTAAGGAAGACACAAATAAATGGAAGCATAGTCTGTGTTCAAGCATTGAAAGAATTAACATCATCAAAATGTCCAAACTATCCAAAGCAATTTACAGATTCAATGCAATCCCTATTAAATTACCAATGACATATTTCACAGATATAGAACATTCCAAAAATGTATCTGGAACCTTAACCAATCCCAAATAGCCACAGCAATTTTGAAAAAGAACAACAAAGTAGGAGGGATTGCGATACCTGATATCAAACTATATCACAAGGCCACTGTAATATGAACAGTCTGGTTGTGGCATAGGAACAGACATATAGATCAATGGAATAGAATAGAGAGGCCAGAAATGAAACCAAGTCTCTATGATCAATTAATATTTGACAAAGGGGGCAGAAGCGTAAAATGGAGTAAAAATAGCCTCTTCAACAAATGGTATTGGAAGATCTGGACAGCTACACACAAAAAATGAAATTCGACCACCACTTACACCATATACAAAAATAAACTCAAGATGGATAAAAGATTTAAATATAAGTCACAACACCGTAAAAGTCCTAGAGGAGAACATAGGTAGGAAAATCTCAGATATTCCATGCAGCATTATTTTCACCAATATGTCCCCTAGAACAAGGAACATAAAGGAAAGAATAAACAAATGGGACTTCATCAAATTAAAAGCTTCTGCACGGATAAAGAAAAATCAGCAAAATGAAAAGGGAACCAACCATATGGGAAAATATGTTTGCAAATGATACCTCGGACAAGGGTTTGATCTCCAAAATATATAAAAAACTCACAGGACTCCAGGAAGACAACCCAATTAAAAAATGGACAAGGGACCTGAACAGACATTTCTCCAAGGAGGACATACAGAGGGCCCAGAGATATATGAAAGGATGCTCACTATCACCAGCCATCAGAGAGATGCAAATTAAAACCACAAAGAGAAACCACTTCACACCAGTCAGAATGGCCATCATAAACATATCAACAAACAACAAGTGCTGGTGAGGTTGTGGAGAAAAGGGAACCCTAGTGCACTGTTGGTAGGAATGCAGACTGGTGCAGCCACTGTGGAAAACAGTATGGAACTTTCTCAGAAAACTAAAAATGGAACTTCCTTTTGACCCAGCAATTCCACTGCTGGGATTATACCCTAAGAATCCTGAAACACCAATTCAAAAGAACTTATGCACCCCAAAGTTCATAGCAGCACAATTTATAACAGCCAATGCTGGAAGCAACCTAAGTGCCCATCAGTAAATGAGTGGATCAAAAAACTATGGCACATTTACACAATGGAATACTATGCAGCAGAAAGAAAGAAGGAGCTCCTACCCTTCATGACAACATGGATGGAACTGGAGAGCATTATGCTGAGTGAAATAAGCCAAGCAGTAGAAGACAAATACCATATGATCTCACCTATAAATGGAACCTAAATCAAGAAAACAAACAAGCAAGCAAAATATAACCAGAGACATTGAAATAAAATACAAATTGACAGTAACCAGAGGGGAAAGGGGAAAGGGATAATAGGGGAAGGGCCATCGAAGAACGTATAAAGGACAGATGGACAAAGCCAAAGGGTGTAGGTACAAGGGTTGGATGCGGGGATGGGTGGGGTAGCGAGTGTGTTGGAGGAAAAATGGAGACAACTGTACTTGAACACCAATAAAAAAAAGAGAGAGAGAGAGAGCTTCCGCTTACAGGCTTGTCGGAATGCCTTGGACTGTGAAGGGAGAAAAGCCTCCACCACCAACCACCCAGGCTCAGGACATTCAAGCCAGATGGCTTGCATTAGTTTTCTATTGCTGCTATAACAAACTGCCATGAGCATAGTTGATTTTCTTATAGTTCTGGAAGTCAGAGGTTGCAGTAAGTCTTACAGGGCTAAAATTGGGGCATTGGCAGGGCCAGTCTCTTTGGAGGCTCTGAAGGAGAATCTGTTCCTTGCTTTTTCAGGTTTCTGAGGGCTGGTTTCCTTGCCTCGTGGCCCTGCGTCACATTGCCTTTTCTCTCCCTGCTTCTGTCATCACATTACCTTCCACCTTAGGCCTTCCACCCACCCTGTGATAAGGCCGCTTATGATTATACTTCAGGCCCACTTGGCTAATCAAGGATTACGTCCCCATCAGAAGATCTTTACCTCAATTACAGCTACAATGCCTTTTTTTTTTTTTTTCTTTTTCTTTTTTGCCATTTAGGACAACATTCACAGGTTCTAGGGACTAGGATGTCCTTATCTGTACAAGGCTCTTATTCAGTGTATCACACCACCCATGTGGTTGCTCCATCCTCTGGTGCCTGGAAACACCACACTCCCTCTTGCACACCTCTCTCAGTGACAGTCCTGCTGAAGCAATGTCTGCCTGTGTCAAAAGACCCATTGGTTCTTTATATATTTCCCCATGGCCACCCTCAAATACACACAATGCTCTAGGGTTCTTGTAAGCTCAAAATGCAGGGACCAGGGACATATAACGGAGTGGTGGAGAAGTTATACACTATGTTTGTCAAGGAGCGGAGGAAACAGGACACTGATATAATAGCACTGAACACTTGTTGGGTGGGAAAAGTCAATTTCAATGCCCTTGAATCTCAGGAATGATGTTCAATAATGAGGTCAACTTTGAGTGGTAGTGGAGTTATAAGAGAAATATCCCAGTGTCCAGGATCTCCCTAGTCTATTAGTTTGTGATTTATTTAAATACCTGCAATTTATTTAACTGGAATAATGCATCTTGTCTAGAAGGAGAAAAATAATTCTTTTTCTGGAGTTGGTCATGGAAAAACTAAACACTTTAATGCCCACCCAGAGCAGTTAATGGCTTTGTTGCGTATTAGGTTTGGTCAGCCCAGCAGCAGGGTAAAGATAGTCACAGACTCCCATGGTCTTCCCTCTCTTCCCATTCAGGAGACCAGCACCTTGTTCCTTACCTCAGATGCATATGAATTTAAAGCACAAATAAGGTGCCATTCCAATAATGCCAGATCCTTTAAAAGCTCAACACTCAAGAAAGATGTGGGAAGGGTTATATCTGAAGATAATGCATAGCACAGGCATCTTACAGTAAATTTTGTTAGGTTTTTAAAGAAAATTATAGATGATGATGGATCTGTGGGATAACGCACAGTCCCAGAGGAACTGCAAAGCTGTGGCACATGTGAAGGGCTCCAGGAAAGCTGTGAACAGGGAAAGTGCAGGCCCCGCCGCTCACGGATACCAGTGTATTCAGAGAAGAAATTCAGTTTCATATGAAAGTTGATAGAATCTCCTGGTATTTAATTCTCAGTAATGATTTCTATTGATTTCCATGTTTTAGTAAATGCAAACAAATAAAATGCCTTAGAACCTCAGAGACGCTGTTATAGAAAGAAAAGTATTTTTATTCTTGTAACTAGGTTATTGTGACAGCTTTTCATTCATTCATTTTACTAATCTGTTCTGAGTGTTCTCATGAGAAATGTTTTGGGGTTATAAATAATGATAACTACTTAATCATCTATAGTTTTACAGTTGACATGGCACTTTTCCAGATACCACCTATTTAATCGCTCTAAGTGCCCTGCCAGGTAGGTATTTTTACCATCAGTTTATGGATGGGGAAAAAAATGTCTCTCATAGTCAAGTATCTTCCCGAAGGTCACGAAGTCTTGGGAAACTGAAAGGGCTACAACTTAATCTCAATTTTTCTGTGTCCAGAGCTAGCACACTATGTCATATGATATGCTCTCTGCCTGCCTTCTGAAATCTTTCTGTCTTCAAGGTGTCTTGCACATAAATAATTGTAATACAACATAACAAGTTGTCTATGCCACAATCTTAAGAATGTGCAAATATTTTCCCAGGCTACTGGCTATCCCATAAATCACATTTTCTGGAGAATTACCTTTTTCCTGTGCCTCTCCTCATACCAAAAGTTAACTACCTATCATCTAAAGTTTTATCTCTCGATTAATAGCCATTTTCAACAGTGGAGCACAGCTTTTAATGAGTTCACAAAACTAACTGCCTTTATTATGAAGAAAGAGTGCAGCTTTGCTAAGGTCCAGATACTAGGCAGCATATGACTCACTTCTGAGTGAAAAAATCCACTACTGCACACCCAGCTTTGCAGCAGACAAGATTTGGAATGCACCTCAGCTATGGTAAAGGAGCCTTTGAATTGGATCTTTGTGGGTTCTAGTGAGTAATCAAAATTCAAGTGTTAAATTCATAAGTGGTCAGCTTCTACAGCATACAGAAAGTGCTGAGGACACCGAGAAATGACAGCCAATGAGGAGAAACTGAGAAGTCTTCATAGAACAGGCCGCCTGAGCGCTGAGCACCGATGTCTTTGTCAGCGTTCAGTGGGAGATTGTGCAGAAGAGATTGCAAGAGGAGGAAATGTCACAATAAGGGTGTGAACATGAGCTGGGTTTGTTCTGGATTCCCTAAAAAGCCATGAGAGGGTAAGGTAGGAGAAAACAAAAAAAGGAGCTGGATTGTACTGTATTCACTACCAATAGAAGTTTCTGAAATTTTAAGACCAGGATGGTGAGAGTTCCTTTAGAAATGGACCCAAGAAAGCACACTTAGCAGAAATGCAGGATGGATTTAAATACCCACCTGAGAGTTTTCCCAGTCTTCTTTTTTCTCACTGACAAATATAGAGGCTCAAAATAGCAGATACTTACAGTCCTGGCTACACTTGCACTCGGAAAGTGACCCAATCCTGGCTAATAAGATCTAAAGTTAAGTCTCCCAGAGTTATCTGTGAAAGATTTTCTCCCTTGATAAGAAGAACACATTAGGAGAAATTTCTCCCCACTACCTGCCTGCTATTAAACACTCTTGTGTGAGGACCTGATGCATGGAGCTGCTGCAGCCATACAGTAACCACAGGGAGAAAGTCAAGGGGTAGTTTACATGGCAACCAGAGCCCTAACATTATTGACCTATTATTAAAGCAACCTAGGAGCCTCCTACTTAGGATCTTCTTGAAATGGGAGCAAAAAAAAGTCACTGGCATTTAAAGTACTTTTAGTTTGTTTTCTGTTTGTTTCAGCCAAAAGCATCCTGATACCAGAGGTCAGTGATGCAGTGAGAGGTAATGATCGCCAGGATGGTAAAAGGATGTGTACGAGATAAATACGTGAGGTGAAATAAAAGTCCCATGGACTGATTGGCAACCTTGTATATAAGTTTCCTCATAATAAAATCAGGTACCCTCGACTCATAAAAGATGTTTTTATTTTTAATCTTGGCAAGTAAAATAAGTGTATATAAATGTGGAGCTAGGGAGACCTGGGTACATCCAAGTCTAACTCAGATGTTAACCCAGGTGTCAGACTTGGAATATGATCACTACAAAGAAAGTTATCATTTAATCAATTGTATTATGTCTATCTATATTTAGAAACTATTCCCAAATCAGAGTACATGGCCAGGAGTCTACCTCGGAAAACCAGAGGAAAATGAATCAGCCTTTACCCAGCACTGCCTGAGGAGAGCGTCCTGAACCGCAGGCTGCAGGCAGATCCAGGGCCAGACTCGGAGGATGTGGACCTCACCAAACAATTGACATCCTTTGGGCACTGGGGGCAGAGGAGACAGTTGGCCTTCTACTCTAATGTACTAACTCAGTTCTCCCAGACGTTAACAAGTTAAATGTAGAGAACAAGAGTAATAAAATGAATAAAACTTAGCCTATGATTTCAGTAATGTGGAATTCTAGGAAGGGGGAAAAATGGGTTGAAAGTTATGTTTGCTTTGGGCCATCTCAAGTCTTAGGAGCAAGTAAAGATATAAATGTACAGATCTCTGGAAGGTGCCGGGAAACACAGGTCTGGAACTTATGGAGAAACACTGATTAAAGGCAGACCGGTTTTACTTGAGGCTATGAAAGCAATTTGCTAAAAGAACAAGACAGAAAACTGAGGAGGGGACAATGTTCGTGTTTGTTGAATATCTACCATGTGTTGGGCACACCATGAAGGGTTACATATATTATCAAATTTTACCTCACAACACCCTAAGGAAAAAACTACAAATTCCATTGGTAGGAGAGCAAACAGGTTCAGAGAACTTACCCATTACTTCCCAGGGACAAGAAGTAGCACACTCAGATTCCACTGCCACGAAAAAACAAAAGCTTTTGTACCTTTTGTACCTTACTCTTTCAAAAGCACATGTTAAAACATGTAGTTGTAAAACTGCTAAAATGTATTCCTACAAGACTCGACACATAAATACAAACTTTGTATGAGTGGTGTAGAAAGGTATTATTGTCCCGATTTTACAGTTGGGGAAACATGCAGGAAAATACACAAAACCAGCTCAGTGAGTCATGAATCCAGTACTAACATTCAAAAAATGTTATTGACTCTACCACATATGGTGAGTGAAAACTACTAAGAGTCCAAGTATCCTAAACAAATGTATAATCTAGTTGGAGAGGTGGTAGTAGATATAGAAATAGAAATAGATTAGGTATAGTTACAGATATGAAAACTAACAGCACAATACTATAGTAAAGGATGGATTATTGAATCAGAAAAATATTTTTCTTTCCAACAAATCACTCTTGCTTTTAGATTGTTTTTCCATAAGTAAGTAACCAGAGATTAAGATGCTTAATAATAAACTTGTCCAAACAAGTATATTCAAATCAATATTATTTTCTTATACAGTATTTTCACAGGAGTCTAGTACATTGATAAAATCATGACAGGTTTGCTTTTGCCCATGCCATATTTACTTACCTAATCATACCTATTTACTCTTATTACATCATCACTAGATCACGGATTCAACATGTCAGGTGCCATGTACCTAAAGTATATCCTGAACATTGTGCTTGGCCCTGGAGATAGGAAGAGGAGGAGAGCATTGCTCTTACTCCTCAGCAGCATACAGTATGGCAGGGAGAACGCAGTCTAGACAGTTATAAAATTGCTGACTATAGACACACTCCGCAGTTCACAGCAAAGGTATACCTCCACTAGATCCATTTCGACATGCTAAAAGAAATGTAATTAGTCCAAGGAAATTTCAGACTTGTTATCATTAAGATTAATGAGATGCTTAACGAAAGTATCCCCATTGCAGAAGACTAAAATCTTTTGGTGTACTTTCCACCAGACTGAGATAAAAGTGTATATAAGAAAAAAAATGACATCTTTCTAAAATACTTTGAATCAACCCTTAATGAACATAGTGCATGTTTTATTATTGAAATACTCTCACTTAACTTTTAAGGGTAAAAGCAATCATTCGAATACATACACATGTGAGACAAGAAAATTTGAAACAGAGAAATTAGAAAATAGTCAAACATGCTACTTCGCCATAAGAAAGAAGGAGATTCTGCTATTTGCCACAACATGAATGAAACATGAGGGTATTGTGATAAGTGAAATAAGTCAAGCACCAAAAGACAAATACTGTATGATCCTACTTATATGTGAAATCTAAAACAGCCAAACTCATAGAAACAGAGAGTAGAAAGGTAGTTGCTAGGGCTGCGAGAGGAGGCAAATGGGGAGATGTTGATCAAAGGGTAAGAACTTCCGGTTATCAGATGACTAAGTTCTGTGTGTCTGATGTGCACGTAGTGTCTATAGTTAACAACAGTGTGCTGTATACTTGAAAGTTGCTATGGGAGTAGATCTTAAATGTTCTCACCACAGAAAAGAAATGGTAATTATGTGATGTGATTGAGGTGTGAATTAACACTACTTTGGCAATCGTTTTGCAGTATGTAAGTGTATCAGATCAAAAAGTTGAGAACCTTAAACTTACATATTATATGTCAATTGTATGTCAATAAGGCCAGGAAGAAGAAAATAGTTGAACAAACAACAAAAAAAATTAGGCAAGTCAAGAATGTCAAATATAATATAACAGCAGGATTCTGTGAATATTTTAACATGAAAATATTTAAAAATGTAGCTAAGCACCTTAAGTTATTGAAAGATACTCCAGAGATATTTCACAGCAGATGTGACCCTCATCTTTGCAACTGAAGAAAAACTCTTTTAAAGCTCTAATAATAGAGTCCGTAAAGTAACAAGAAAACAATGTTCCATCATTAAGTCATGAAACACTTGCAAATTGGTTTCAGCATGATTTTTGTTTCTGTTGAAGAGAGAACATGCATGAGGTCTCTGATATAGATGTTTAAAATATTTATGAAGTAAAATAACATGATAAATATTTCCTCTCATATTCTCATTCATTAGACTGACTGCTTTCAACATCTTTTTATTAGTTGAATCTGATAGAAATAAAGAAATCTGATAAAAATTATTCACTCTCGTTAAGAGAAGACAACAGCAGAAAATAAAAACATGTTCAACATATGGAAATGAATAACTTAAGTGGATTTGAAGGAAATGACTGGGGACATTTCTATCTAGACAACCTCAGGATGCCTGTAGGTCATGCCCACATGTATAACCACATTTCATATCAATAAATGGGTACTTTCTTCCTCCCCAAAACATAAAAGTTTGAAAATAAATAGGGGTGATAATAAGCTATGTCTATACCACCACATTCAGAAAGAACCAAAGAGGAAAAAGTGAATCAATATGATTATGAGTTGAATAATTATATTTCTTGAATTTCCTAGAACAGTCCTGCTTATTGTTGTAAAAAGAAAGTAAAAGTGCCCAGGAAATGTCAGTGTATTGGCTAGTTTCCCAGACAGCCTCTCATTTCTGGAAAGAAAAAAATTCTCTGCCATCCTAGGTATTCTATCTGGGGCTTAAGACAATTCTCATCATATATGAGCCACCCTGTAGATACCACAATTAAGTAAACCAGTGAAAAATGTAGCCAATTATGTTATAAACCTATATTTTATTCATGGTGGCCATATAGACTAGTAATTCCAGATTTTCACCTAAAGAACATAATAAATGTGAATCTTAGATCTTTACTAGGTCTATCTTGAATTATAGTCAATGTATGCTCAATTACTAAAGTTTAGAACCGAATGAAGAATCATAAACCAAGAACCCAAACGAAAAAGACTTATTTGGCCAGAATATATCCAACTCAGAGTTGAACTCAGTTTAACCTTCATTAATGGACTGATAGAAAGGATAAATAGAATTAATTGTTAACTCAATGGAAAAACATTTTATAAGAATGTTGAAAATAATTTTGTATCAGAGAGAAAAAAACATTAAGGAAATTAAAGAAAAACAGATTTTTTTCAAGTGAAAATAAAAACCAACTTATCAGCCAGAAAAAAAATTGTACACTAAGGCTAATCCAAAGAGATGAAAGGTTGGAAGCAACATATTGTTAAGCGTTGGAATAGGTGAGTTTCAATGTTGTGGACCGTTCAGCCTGGTTTCAGGAGTTGTAACCCTCACTCCATGGTGGGCTGTGTAAGAGCCCAAGGGACCCACTTCATCTGGGTCTGTTCTGTCACAAGGACCTGACCTACTAAGGAGACAAAGCTTATCTCCCTGGCAGGAGTACTGCTTCTGCCTCATCCATCTCTGGCCCCAATGCTTGGTTGATAGGGTAAGACTCATGGGAGGAGCAACCTAAGCCAGACACAACCACTTGGGAGGCCTCATGGAAGGACTCGGGGGGCTGCAGCAAAGAGGATGTGATGGACCCTCACCCCCCCCCCCGCCCCCCGGCTATTCTGACATAGCCCGAGTCCTCATTTCCATCTGGGAGATGTCACCTGCTTCCTAATCGGCTTAAAGCCTAAAACTGTGGGGGCGAGTGGTGCAGCCCTGTGCCGGCCAGGACAGCTCCCTGGGTGATCAGGCATAAAAAAGAATTCCTAAAGTCCTGTGAAACCTGCTTTGCTAAGAGTACTCTCATTTAAATGATAAGTGTCCCAGGAGGAAACGAGTATGTCTCCCAAAGTTTGGCAACCCCCTTTCCTGACAAACACTGGCTCGGATTAAGCCCTCTTTGACATGTTAAACCTGTATTCCGGTGTATTTGAGCCCAATAAAAGCCTAGTGAGGAAGGGGCTCTGGGTCATTCTCCTCTGAGAATTTGACCCCTTTCCTCCCCAAGCAGAAAATGTCTTGGTAGTTTTTATTTTCATTCGTGACGGAGGGATGGGGCTCTGCAGGCAGAGCCCCCCCACATCTGGCACCCAGGACAGGGTCCCCCACATTTCATATGCTAACAAGCCCCAAAATAAACTCCTTCCTCTCCATCACTCATTCAATTATTGATCCTTTCTGGAATGCTTGGCATTATGTTGAGTTGTATTTCTCACCTCTGTTTCATTCTTCACTTTGAAGGTGAAGGAGATGGATAGAAAAAGATGAGATTCAGAAATGAAACCTTATGATATCCCCACCTAGTAAAAGCCACATAAAAGGATCAGTATATATTCTGTCTCTCTGATGCAAAGTAACCACTTGGAAAATAAAAGGTCCAATAAGTTGTTTTATCTGTGTATTACCAAATTCATGTAAAAAGCTTACATTTTCTCCATGAACTTGGGTGCAAGAAACATAGTCTGTGTGTATGTATGTATAATCAGATTAATCTGGCTCTGCCCATACCTGCTGAGCTGAGGGGAAAAATCAAATTAAACTGTTTTAGGAGTGCTTCCCAGATCATATAAGAGTGTATTCTAGAAAATTTAAGGAAAGGTCACTGTTTCTGAGTGTATTATGTTCACCAGGCCCATATCATCCAATCAAAGGCAATTTCCAAAGCTTGGGCATGGCGGTCTTTCTCCATGGCCCCCAAGACTCCAGAACCTAAGCATCCATTCTCCACTGCCTGAGCAGTCCTACCACTTCACAGAGAGCTGTGTGGCAGAGTGGCCCCAGACCCACTTTCTCCCACAGCATGCTACCTACAACACTTCTCTTCATTCTGGGGAAGCCCCTTCTAGGACCAGGAAAATCTACTATACCCCTCTTAACCTCAGTTTCTATCTCTCCCTGCTCTGGGGAATTTGTGGATCTAAAAAAATGAAAGAAGAAAACTAAGTAAGAGAAAACCAGTAAAAGCACCTAAGATGTTTAGAAATGCTGTGCTAGGTTCTTCTTCTAAAATGGAGAAAGGAATATCTTTTTTTCTTTTGGTAAAACTGCAAATAGGATAAATAAAAGCAGAAAAATAAATCAAGAGACTATATACATTAGCTTGAAACAAACAAAATTGCCATTTTCTTAGTCCAAGATGTCTTAATATTATCAATTTCATATGGTTCAGCTTAGAATTTTCTTCCTAATAACCTATTATAGTTGTTTGACTAATTTTCATTAAATTGATGTTTTAAATGATCAATTGTTTAAGGGTCCACATCTATCTAAACATAAAAATATATATAAGTGGTTTATCAACCTTTACCCAGAATTCATCTGGAACAATTCTCACAGACATTGCCATAAACATCACCTAGTTGGTCCCATCAGTGTGTCAATCCTATGAGTGTGCAGGAGGTACCTACACTTAACTGTCAGCTTAGTCATGTTGGCCCAGCAGACAGGGAGACTAGAAATAAAAATGGAACCCAGATACCTGAATAAACTGCAGTTTTAGTTTTCTCCTCAAATCATCTGAACTTCAGAATATAATTTTTTAAATATTTTTCTAAATAAAAAGGATCAGTATATTTTCAATATTTGTGATAGAATCAGAGTAATTAATGCCCTGACAACAAGAAAAAAGCTGAAATAAATAAATAGAAAAGTTAATTTTTCTATTTTTTTTTTTGCTAACATAAGACTCTTCAGTTTCTCTGGAATATTAAAGTATTTTCAATAATCTTTTAAATCTTTAATTTACTTCATAAAAACTTCAATTCTCTTCCAACTACCTAACAAGGCTAATTATTTCCCATCAAGTTAAAAGTGTTATGGCTTCCTAGGAGAACAGCAATCTCCTTTCTGTCCAATACAGGAGGGAGAAATCAGAGGATGGGGTTCCTGATCACAACAGCTGGGTAGCCTTTTGCTGATGTCTCCAAATGGACAGACTAGCAAACAATCAGATTCAGACTGTTCTTATTCCAGAATCCCTACACCAGTACGATGCCTACTAGACTCTTACAAATAGTTTAGCATCCATTTAACAAAGGCTCAGTGGGTGTCCCAAAGCAGCACAGAGTTCAAAACTTTGAGGTCATTAAAGTCTACAGTTACCCAAACTTACCTAGACATTTTGAAGCACCTGAAAGGGGCAATGCTTCCCTATTTAGGCCTTTGGAGGGTGTCCCCTGTGGACGCTCTCCCTCCCTTTCTCGCATCTTTATCCCAGTCAGCAGTGGGCCCCCTTACAGCCATCTTCTCTTCAGGTCCCCTCAGCACAGGATGTAGCACTCTTTCCGCTTAGTCCTGGACCAGGTCTCCTCTTCTGTTTTGCAAATTCTGTCATCTCACACTTTCTTGGGGAGCCAGAGAGGTCTGTCTCTACTTAAGTTTCCTGTGAAGGGTGGGTATTTCAGGGTCAGTTAGGACACTTCACCAGTAATGCTGCAACTCACTTCCTTAATACTTGAAGGCTTGTACTCTGTATCACAGACAGGTTCATTTTCTTCCAAAAACTCCGTGGTCTGGTCTCCTTAGTCAAGGTTCTGTCTAATCTTCATGAGGAGTGTGTGTATCTACTATTAACATGAATTTGACCCCTATTTCTTGTGAAATAATATGCCTAAACTTATGACATTAAAAGCTCATGGCTTTCCTGGCCTGGTTTTTTATTACTGATGGTTCCCACATGAATTGAAAATGCTCCTGCCTGAGTTGTCCAAGACGAGTCTTTCCATGCTCAAAGACTGTCATTCTGACACCCTAGTTTCTCTCACGACAACAGATATGACATCTACCCAACACAGATTTAGATGACCTTTGGAAATTAAGTAAGTTCTATTTAAGAATAGAATTATAGTCTATTACATGACCCAGGCATACTTCCATATCTATATCTCCTGTTATCATAACTATGATATCATACTTATTTTTATACCAAGTATCTGAAGAAAAACATGTTTATTGATCCAGAAGATCATTAATGTAGGTCAATGTCCAACAATTCTTTTCTATAACAGTTCAGATAGATAGTTACAATCTCTGCCATAACTATCAAACTCTGTCATTGTAGCCTGAGTGTAGTTACAAACAATACATAAATGAATAGGTATGGCTGTGTTCCAATAAAATTTTATTTACAAAAATGGGCAACGAGTCAGATTTAGCCTGCAGATACTAATTGCCAAGGTCTGTTCTAGGTTATTAGTCTACATTATAGATTTTAAAAGATATATTATATTTACTTTGACCCAAAAATTATATCAAAGGTATAGAAAGGTATCTAAGAGGATAGATCTGTTTACATGCAAGATAGGAATAAAGAAAATATCCACAGGATTCCAAAATTTAAGACTTCAAGAAAACTACAAACATGTAGTTCATGTACTTAATAGATGTATTTAATCAATGACATATACGTGCAACAGATTTCAGTAAAGACCCCCCATTCAAACGATTACAATCCAAGAAATTTATCACAAAATTGAGAAAGCAGAACATAATGTGCACATGAGTAACTCTGGGAATACAAACCGTCTCAGTTACATCAAGGGTATCTGGCCTACTAATGTCTACAGAGTTAGACGGAATCCCAGCTATTTCTCCAGTTCCTTATTCCAATCTAAAGAGGCTGTCAAATAGTAAAGAAGAGCTGAGCCTCTAAAACCCTCTCACGCTAACACACATATCACATACATAGTTGTTATGGGTTTCCAAAATCATCCCAAGCAAATACAGGCATAAAAATTCAACTGAAATATACCTTGACAGTGGCCAGCAAGAGTTATTATTTCAACATTTTAGGAAAATAATAAAGTACACCGAGATGTCAGAAATAATAATACTTAGAATAAGGTCAGCGCAAACTTAAAATATAACTTAAAATATAACATAAAAATTTTAATACTGGTGTGATTTTAAATAACATATATTTTATATTTTGTAATTTTTCTGTGTTTTCTAATATCTTCTCCAATTTGCATGTACTAATTTTATAATCTAAAAAACTAACTCAAAAAAACACTTGACACAGGATATATTACATTGTAAAAAATAACTCCTTGAAAAATGTCTTAATGTTATTGTCAACTCTGTATCACTAGTTCTTGGGAAAATACATATAGTACATATTTAATAGATGTATATATGGTAAAACATATAGAACATTCTCAGTTAAACAGGTAACATCAGTGAAGGTATTTAAAGACTAAAAAATTCTAACAAAGTAATTCTCATCTTTTTTTTCTAATATCCATTATTGGTATGCAAAGCTATTTGACTTTATTACACTCTAAAGTTATGTTTCACAGCTGTGTTTTTGTAACTGTGAAATTTAGCCCTCCATTTGCATCTTAGCTGTTTACACTTTAGCTGTGAAATAGGGTTTTGTTTTTAGCTAGCTAGCAAGAGAACTTTTATTATATCAGTTTCGAAAATTGTCAAATCAGAAATAACAGCTTTAAATATGTCAAAATGTACCTTGCTTTTTCTCATGTGATAATATCTGCCATGTAACAATCAGTAAAGTTGGACAGTTAAATACTTCATTGTTTTTTTCCATAGAAATGTCTTTTATGTTTTGAATAAAGAAAACATCCAATCTAAGGAAAATGGCACAGGGTCATCACTGTTCCTACATTGGTAAGGTACACAGGAAATTCTCTAGTCTGAGGCAAAGTTCATATGTGTATGCGCACAAATAGTTTGCTAAGAAACAAACCAACCCATGTGTGCTTTAACATGAATAGTAACATCCATGTGCAAAACAAGATTTGACTTGCTTGACAGGGCTATTTGGAGGGTCTAGGGCAGTGACACTCAAAAAGAGGTTCCTAGACCATCACCTGGACACTGCTTAGAATGCTGAATCTCAGGCCCCACACCAGAGCTCCTAAATCAGAATCTGCATTTCAACAATCTTAGAGGGTTCGTGTTCACATTGAATTTGAGAAGTACCAGTCTACTGCTAGGTATTTTCAGCAATGTGCAAGCTGACCTTCACAGACACTAGTGAGTCTAAGTTGGTCATAAACATACCAGCATATTTGTATTAACATTTGTGTCAGTCTTAGAGTAGTCGTATTTGGAAGCTATATATTTATTTTCCTGACACTATATTTTGAATTTTCTTTTTGGACTTAGATTCACGAAAGCAATGTCATTACTTTATAGTTTCACCCCCTTTTGGACCAAAAGCAGCTAGCTCTTCATGCTGATTTTATTCATAAAACTAAGCCAAATAACATTGGGCTCTTTCCAAAATTAAATCCATTTTCAAATATAAATATTCGCTCTCCTTGGGAGTAATAAAAAAAGATTGGGCTGTAGGCTCTGAAAGCCTGAAGATGAATTCAAAAAAATGTTTGAATGATGTTGGTGTATTGTAATAATGTACAACAAGGGACTCCTTATAAAGGGTAACTCTCCATATGTGCACAATTGAATTCTGGCATTTGTGTTGTTTTTTTTTTTTTTTTTTTTTTTTTTTAAATTAAGCACACCACTGAAGACTTAGCTAATTAGCAGGATGACCTGATGAACATCTGAGGTGCTTTGTTATTGCCCCCTTAACATGAAGGTCCGCCAATCTGTCCCTGGGAGAAGACATTTTTGTAAGGGAAAGAAAATGTTTCCAGGTTGTGGAAGTAAGCGTATATTTCCATGTCTATGGTCTGGACCATTCGATTAACAAACAAGCTCTACTGTCACAGAAAGGAGTGGAATGGGTCCTTTGTTTGGGGGCAGAGAAAAGGAAGACTGCTCACTTCTGTGGGTTGAATTTGGGACAGTGAGTATCATCTAGCATGGTACATTACTGTTGGGGCCTTGGATGGTACATGAACTCAAATGATAGGCACTAAGATCTGAGTCCCAGGAAAATCACTCTCACTCAAAGGAGCATCCTGGCCTAGAGCTCTGCACAGCGTAGTGTGGTGACAGGAAGCAATGCCACGATGGCCCCATACAACATGGGGCACAGGTTTTCCTGGGGCCATGAGTGGTCAGGGGACCACTTCGAGGACTCTGTAAGCCCAGAGAATTTTTGGATTCCAAAAGAGGGGAAGGGGTGCTTGGAGGGTGTGATATTAAGGTTTACACCTATCAAAAAGGTAAGATTCAAGCCAGTTCTGATTCAACTCAGAAATATAGAACAAAACAACAGTGCCTGCAACCCAAGTGTTGTAGAGTAGATCATACCTGTGCTATTACTTTATGGTCATACCTACAAAGATGTTAATAAAGACTCTCACAGGCAGCAGTTGTCAAGATGGTTAATTTTTTGAATAGCCACTTTAGAAGTCAGCAATGTGGGAGAATAGAGTGAAGTAGCGTGATTCTCATCTGTGGCGTGAGGGTCCACGGGCTACGTGAGGGAAATATAGCCCAGAGAATAGGGAACGGGTAATATCCATTCAGTCTCTCAACCATGTTCACGGAGCTCCTTACATGGTACAGACATTGTGTGAGTCACAAAGAATGCAAAGCAAATAACCACTTTTCTGAAGTTCACATTATTGAAGAGAAAAAGATACATAAACATGCAACCCAATATGTGATATCAAGGAGGAAGCAAAGTAAAATGATTAAGTTTGTGGGTTTTAAGTTCAGACAAATCTGTTTGAATATTTCTACACAACTGATATTGGACAAGTAACATAAAACCTCAGAATCTTATCTTCTTCATCAATAATATAGAGTTATAGCTCTTAAGTATTCAGACATTAGCTGTTATTGTTGTTGTTAAAGTATTTATTAATGAAGTGATATAGTAATTTTATCTGCGGGATAATAAAAGTCTTCATTGAGAAATACATTTGAGCCCTGGCTGGTGTGACTCAGTGGATCGAGTACTGGCCTGTGAACCAAAGGGTCGCCAGTTTGATTCCCAGTCTAGGGCACATGCCTGGGTTGCAGGCCAGGTCCCTGGTTGGGGGCGCACCAGAAGTAACCACACATTGATGTTTCTCTTCCTCTCTTTCTCTTTCCACTGCTCTCTAAAAAACATAAATAAAATCTGTTTTTTTTTTAAAGAGAAATATGTTTGAACTTCATCCTGCAGGAAGAGTGGAGGGAACAGCATTCCAGGCAGAGGAGATATCTTGGGTAAAGTCATAAGAACATTAAAGTTCATGGTCCATCCAGAGAAGAAAGAGGGTTTAAATACAATCATAATAAAAGGTCTGGGTAAGGAGACTGAAATAATGATGAAAATGTAAAACAGAGCTGTGGTGTAGCCATAGAACCTGTAAGCAATGTTGTAAACCATGGAGCAGAGTCAGATACGCATTTTTGAAGGATAACATGGTGCCACGTAGACGCTGGACTAGAGGAAGAAACGTCGACAGGGTAGAGCATCTAAGACAAGAAATCTCTGATGAAAATCAAATAAGTGTACCAAGGAAACCTTGTGTAGGAGATGGGGAGACTGAACAATCTATATCACTTTCTTTCTCCCTCTTTTACATATGTACACACCCACAAACAGGTGTATTTATGGGTTGGTCAGAAAACCACTGTGCCCTAGTCTCCCCATTCATAAAAAGGAGATAATAATAGAATTTTGCAAGGATTAAATGGACTGATACATGAAAAGTGTCTGGCACACAGTAAGGGTTATATAAATGTTATTATCTTGATCTTTCTTATATCAATCCTTTCCCTTTTCCCCTCAGTTTAATCACTGTCCCCTTCCCATTGTCAACTACTTTTGTATCACCAAACTGTCAGTTGTAAATTTGTAGGCCTAAAATGTCAAGGAGTTCCACTTGAATCTAACTCAGTACATTTTAACCAGCTGCCTCTTATGTTAGAAGAATTCCAGACATAGTAGGGGACAATCTATATATAAAAGGAACCATCCTCTTTTCCCTGCACTAAGGAAGCTCGCATTCTATTGGCAGGATAATGAGAAGTACATAATGTTGTAAAACGTAGTATAGAATAAGCAAAAGATAATGAGAGAAGTTACAACCAAATGGAAAATGGAAAAGCACTTTGCTGGAAGTCAGAAGTCCCATGATCTAATTTAGGATCCATCACCAGTGGCCAAATTTCCTGGGGTGAGATACTGAATTTTGGCTAGTCATAGAAGTGTGATGGGTAAGCACTGGGGTCTGAACCCAGAGTGGGTGGATTACCATCTGACTCCACTATTTACTCACTGTGTAGCTCTGGACAGGTTACTTTACCTCTCTGCACCTCTCCAGTTCAATTTATAAAATGAAGATCATAATAATAACATCCACTTCCTACCTAGATCAAATAAATTAAAGCATATAAATTTCTTAAAATACTGCCTGGCACAAAGAAAGTACTCCATAAAGTGAGCTATTTACTATGTTTCTGAGCCTTGGCATCCCTCACTATACAATAAAGATAATAATTTTCATAGCCAATATATCTTACAAGGTTGTTGTGAGATAATTTAAATAAAATAATTTGTGTGAAAGTGTTTTGTAAATTGCCAAGTATATAACATACAAATGTATAGTGAACACTACATTTGAACTACTATACAACTGAACTTGTTGTACAGATAGAAAGTGAACACTAATATCATCAGGCAACAGATAATTCCTTCTCAGGGTGTCATTTAGCCATCTCACAGATGAGAACTTCATTTGGATCCCTTCCTAAATGTGTCAGAACTAGAATGAAGCCTTTGGATCTATCTTGTTGCAATTCTAATCAATGAAAATTTGCGCCAAAGTGGAAAATAACAAAAGCATTGTCAGAATTTTTGTTTCATATTTTTAACAGCCTATCAGATGGTTTGTCTTAATGGATGAACATGTAGGCATTGATGACCACATTTTTGAGGTAATATTAGAGTAAATACAGGAAATTTAATCATTTTAAAATATTATCCACTTGGGATATCTATTGACATTTTGCAAAGCAAACCATAAATTTACTTACACCAGTGAGTAAAACATTAAAATTAAAAATCAGCTTATGTTTTCTCCCAGTACCTTTTTCAAATGGCACAGAGAACTTTACACAAGCTCCAGACACCTCTCTGTTTAATTCCTAGGAGGCAATGGTATCCACCAGGGCACTAAAGCAGCCTGGTCAGGTACTGCTGAGTCAACCTGTTCGGGGACTTTGCTTGCTTGTGGATGCAGCACACAGGCCTTGAGATGTCATTATTCCAACATTATGATAAGGCACTCACTTATGCTGCTTTACAGGAGAGAGAACCAACGTTTAAAAAGCCAGAGTCGCTGATTTATATTATGCTACTATAACACTCTTGAACACAATCTTATTTTAGAAGACTGCCTGGGAAGGAAAAAGCTTTACTGACTTAATCCACAGTCATGGAACTTGTGGTCATTTGAAAGATGTGTCTTTCATTTTTTAACCATCAGTAAGTTTCATTTTCATTAGAAATCACAGTCTTGATAGTAAGGCAGTACCAATTTATTTGCAGTATACAGCAGGAAGATGATCTTCTCTTAATGAGGGGACTACTGTTAAGTTACTGAACTGACGATTTTCACAGGCCAGCATTCCCTAGCATGAGCATGTTTACTAAGTAAGTTGCAGCAGCAACGATGAAAGTTATGAGTGCATGCTTCTCAAAATTATCTTATTTGAATAAAGGACTGTGAATTAGCTCGCTTGGTGAGAAATGGCCACTTTCTCAAAATCTTCAAGTGCACCAGAAAACTGAAGCTTAGATATGTTACAATTAAGTTAAGCAGGAAGATGGTAAATACCTCCATCCACACAATTTGCCATGTTTAATAAAAAAAAATCTGTAAGAGCAAAGCCTCATGACATGCTTCTTGCTGCAGGAACCTTAAAATCATAAGCAACAGGTTTACTCCATTGTGTTTTTACAAGTGAAAAACTTGTGGTACAAATCAGGTAGGTTATTTTCCAAGATCTTGCAGAGCCCTTAACAAAGCTGAAATGTCCTGGCTGGTGTAGCTTAGTGGATTGAGCGCGGGCCTGCGAACCGAAGGATTGCGGTTCGATTCCCAGTCAGGGCACATGCCTGGGTTGCCAGGCCAGTTCCCGTCAGGGGACATATAAGAGGCAACCGCACATTGATGTTTCTCTCCCTCTCTCCTTCCCTTCCTCTCTAAAGATAAATAAATAAAATCTAAAAGGAAAAAAAAATCTTTAAAAAAAAAAAAAAAACAAAGCTGAAACGTGGCTCTATAACCCTTACTTAAGAAGTTATCCAAAGTAAATTTTGAGTGCTTACTGTACTGACTATTCCTTTAGTTGACTAGTTAGATGAAACTTTTGTTTCTAGTGTTGCTTACCAGACACTGGTATTGATAATTAGAACTAAAACTAAGGATGACAAGCAAGGTCTAATATGTAGCAACTGGACACAATTTTAAGGAAGAAAAACTGCCTGTCTTAGCCACAAACCTAGGATTAGAAATAGCAGTCCTTTAAACACAACACTGGTATCACTCTTCATAGCTGGGAAAGGCCCTTTTTCCCTACCCTAAACCACAGGCAGAAAGTAGTCAGTCTATGAACACTTGCTTACTTCTCTCCTTCCCATCTTGCATCTTAATACTACAGTCTCCACTTGAAGTTGAGTGATAAGTTCCAAGACCCTCCAGTGGGTACCTGAAACCACAAGTAGCACTGAACCCTAAATATACTATGATTTTTTCTATATACACTTATGATAAAGTTTAATTTACAAATAAGGCACAATAAGAGATGAACAATAACTAATAATAAAATAGAACAACTATGACAATATACTGTAATAAAAGTTTTGTGAGTATATTCGCTCTCTCTCAAAATATTATGTTGTACTCACCTTTTCACTTGAAGGAAACACTTTAAGGCCTCTTTTCAGCATATCCAAATTTCCAGCATCACTACTTTTTGTGCTTTGGGCCATTATGAAGTAAAATAAGAGTTACTTTAACACAAGCACTTTGACACCTCCACTGTCGATCCGATAACCCAGACGGCTACTAAGTGACCAACGGTGGGGGCGAAGCCGGGAGGCACACGCCATGGAGATGCTGCACAGACGGAGGATGCACGTCCTCGGCGGGGCAGAGCTGGACGCCCTGAGATTTCATCACCCTACTCAGAACGGCATGCAATTTAAATCTTATAAATCGTTTATTTCTTGACTTTTCTATTTAATATTTTTGGACCACAGAGTTGAGGGTAACTGACATGGCAGAAAGCAAAATCACAGATAATGAGGGACTATTATACTGGACAGCTGCCCAAATAGCCATGAGACAGCTAGAGATTTTTTAAATAAATACATTTATTAATAGAGACTTTTAAAATAAATACATTCCCAGCTCTAAGTACATAATTCACAAAGAATTGATATTTGTCTCTGGAACCTGGAGGCATACTTTAAGAAATGCTTTTCTACCAAAAGGCTTATGCTGTCCTGAATTCAACACCTACTCTGTACAGCTCAGCTGTCAGCTTCTCGGGGTCCCAGTGAGAAACGAACGAAAGGAAACCAAACCAGAAGGAACTGAATCCTTAAGACTTGACTATATAGACCAGGATCTGTAATTACTCTGAAATCTTGCAGGTGTTTAGAAATCCTAGCCTGGTGATGTAAGTTGTCAGCAGCTGTGACAGTAAAGGCTGGACTTCAAAGTGCAAAGGTAAATCTTTCAACAAGGACTTAGAAAATATTTAGAAACAAACCATGGTACACACTTGGAAGTATACAGATGCTCCGTTAGAAATCTAGGTCATCAACCCTGACTGGTGTGGCTCAGTGGATTGGATGTTGTTCTGCAAACCAAAAGAAAGGTCACTGGTTGGGTTTCCAGTCAGGGTACACCTGGGTTGCAGGTCAGGTCCCCTGTTGGGGGCACGCTAGAGGCAACTGGTTGATGTTTCTCTTCCACATCCATGTTTCTCTCCCTCTCTTTCCCCCTCCTTTCCCCTCTCTCTAAAAATAAATAAATAAAATCTTTAAAGAAAAAAGAAATCTAGGTCATCAGGCACAAACATATAAATTCATACATGCTGATCATCAGCATCTCCAATTAGTGTCTCCTATTATACTCAGTACAACTAGTTGAAGGGCAATTTCCAAATGACTATGAACATGTGTGTAAAAGTTTCATTACTTCTTTTTCTCATATATTTTAAAAGAGAATTTTATTTTGAATATTTCTGTTAAATTCTTACTTATTATTCAAGAACTTAGCATCAATGTCACTTCTTCCATAAAACCTTCCCATACTTCTCTGATCCCTCATCTTTCTAAAATATTTTAAAGGACATAAACACTGCACATAGAGCTAAAACCCTTGTGGTTAAAGAATCTCTTGCTGCCCTGGAGTTACCTCCATGCTGAAGTTGGCATGTATCCTTTCCTAACATGTTTTTATAATTTTCCTACATAGTTGTGTACCAACAACTTTTGTATTTGGGGAGCTTTTTAAAATTTTACATTAATAGATAATTAATATTACATTAATATTGCATGTATTTTTTGCAACTTGCTTTTTTCATCCAACATTACTTTCAAAACAGTCCTTTCACTTTTAACTGCTGCAGAGTATTTCACTGTAGGAATATGCCAATATATTAATTCATTGTACTCCTGACAGATAGTTAGGCCGATTCCATGCTCTATGTTACATTTTACCACATTTATCTGTTATATCTCTTCTTCCTGCAAGATGATGAACAAATCCATGGCAAAAACTATCCAGAATTCCTGTTCCTGTCCCTAATTTCCAGTACACCTGAGAATCATGGGACATATAATGTGGTTTGCATGGAAGACGCTGTGTACCTTTCATATATAAGCACTCCATAAAAATGTGTTGAATGACTAAATGCTTACAATGTATTATTTCAAATCTTGTGCTCTCTACTCACTTCTCCATGATTTAAGATTGTGGGGTGGGTGCTGACTCAGTTCTCAGGAGAAAGTCCTTTAATATTCCTAGATGGAAGTAGACATCTATGAAACAAAGTAATTTCATAATTTTCCTGCTTCCTCATTACAGGATCTCAAAGCACTCTATAAACCTCGATTTTCTCCAGTGACACTTTTCACCTCAGCGTGCCTCAAGGTCAGTTCCGAGCAGTATTCAAAGCTTGAATACCCTCTACAGGTGACTGTAAAAAGCTGGGAAACCAGAGTCTGGATGTAAATAACAACCTACTGTATCCCAGGTCTTGTTTCTTCTTCAAGGATTTGGATTTTCTTTTCATGGGTCTCCATTTGCATTCCAAGTCTGCTCACCTGGTCGAAACGCTGGCATTAAACTGCACACCTTTAGCAGGTCCTGAGCCACCACTCGCCCCCCTCCCCCATCCCCACTTCTCTGTCTCCTTGATACTAAGTAGATCTAATGCTGTCTGATCTCATCTTCGATTCTTTGCAATTTAAGGAGCCTTGTAGCCTTGATGTACAAGACAAATACACACTGTAGCTCTGGGCTTACAAAATCATCTATCATCATCCTGCCTTTGGACGTGACCAGTACAATGTATGTTTCAGAGAAATTAATCTGGTGTTTAGGAGGAGAAAGGCATTTCAAAATCTGCCTGCGTGCAGAACCTTCCTGCAGACCCTGCAGAGGCATTTTCGACGCCTTTTGCCCCTGCTCAGCAAGCCTCAAACTTGACCTTCGAGAAGATTTCAAGGGTAGTGCCTTTCTATCTTTCCCTCGCCTGTTCCAAGAACGCGCCTAGGCCTCCTTCTGGGAAACAGCTGCCCCCGGACCAAAGCTCGAAGAACTGCACCGCAGACGATGCGGGGAAACGGGAGGAGGTGCCGGCGGTAGACCGGGGTGGAGGGGCGGCGGCGGTGGGGGGAAAGGGGGCGGGGAAGGGGAGAGGAGACAACTGAGGGAGGAGGAAGTTTATCTGCATATGCATAAGGCACCCAGCACTGCCCTCTTCCCCCCCCCCCCCCCCCCGCCCCCCGCAGCTGCTCAGGCGAGAGCACAGGAGGGAGGGGATGGGGAGGGGAAGAATGAGCGGGGGCGGGGCGGCGAGAGTTGCCGCTAAGGCAGAGAACCGAAGAGGTGATTTGCATGGCGCGTGGTGATTGGCTGGTAACCAGGGGTCTGACAGCCGGCACCTGAATGGTTAACCGGAGGCAATTACCGGACTCATTTGGCTAAAGAAAACCGTAGAGGGCCAGGTCTGTGCAATATGAATCCTGGCCGCGAGGGGGCGCAATGTCCCATCTTTGTTCTTGCTAATGGCTCCTTTTCCCTCCTCCCATCCACCCCACCCCCCGTCCCTGCCCCCAACCCCCCAAACACACACACACACACACACACACACACACAGACACCCACAGAAAGTGCAGAGAAACCCTGTGATCCAGTCAACTGGCTCTGCCCCGTCTATTAAGAAAGATGAACACTCCTTTCTCTTCCATCTTCATGGGAGAACACTTTTCATTTCAGATTATCACATCAATAAATATTCTTCGAGGAATAAAAAAGGCACTTTGCCAAAAGATAAGAGAATATATATGAAATGTGTGGATTATAGAGAAAGACAATACAGTAGGCAAGGGAATAGGCACACATATGTAAATACGCACATAATCACCCTGAGAACACAAGACATGGAGGGAGGGAGTGCACAGACAGGATACTCCTAGAGAACACACTCACATGGTGCTCACAGGCTGTACACACGCTCCCACACACAGAAGCACACACCTACTGACCAGCACACCACCAGCAGCACCACCACACACATACACACCCCTCAGAAAAGGCATCCAAGTGAATTCACTCGATGTGGAAAGACTTCTGAGAAAATATGTGAGAAGAATTTAAATGGTGTATCCCCACTTCCTCCAAAAAATTCTCAAGCTTAATGATCGCATTTGCATAATGCTAATATATGCAGGACGCCGACACGGACAAAAAATGGCTCCATTTGAGGCACACACCAGAGAATGCGTGTATACACACGTACGCGCGACTGTGGGCGGGACACACCCACAGCCTGTGTCCTCCACCCACGGGCACAAGCAGAGGATAGATGCCATCAGCAGCACTCAATACAGTTTTCCAGAAAGCACTAACGCGGAAAAAAAAAAAAACGTGAAAAAAACAACCCTACTCAGGCACAGAAGCACCGTGTTTGAACCTGGATTTTCTAAACACACACACAAACATGCACGCGCGCTCTCGCACACACGCTTGTCAGAAAAGAGAGTTGGGTTCACAGAATAATAGATGCACAATAGATAACTGAGAGATAGAGCATGTCATCAGCTTAAACAGTACTTTGAAATTACTTCAGCCTGAAGAAGGTTTTTGGAATGCTTCTGAAAAAAATCATACTTAAAAAAATAAAATACTTTCTTCTGTTCTACCTTCCCTTTATTTTCTTTTTTCCCTTTCATTAATATTATTGTTGTTATTGTTGTTGTTATTATTATGAAAGGATAGAGGGAGAATCCCCCTTCCCCAAAGAACTGTAGCCTCTGTTTTTGTTTTGAGAGCTCATGAGATTTCCAGTTGATTTCCCACGAGGAAGGTGCTAGGGAGCGTCTCCCAGCCAGACGGCACCACAAAAGGCATTATTACACATTCCAAATAACAAGGGCTGTCTATATATTTACAAATCTGTTCAAATATTTAACCTCTTAACTTGCTAAATACCTCCGTTTCTTTTTCTCTTGCACTCTCCCATCTCCCCCTTTTTCCCCTTCTCTTTTCCTTTTCCTTTTTTTTTTTTTTTTTTTTGTGAAAGGGGTGCGGCTGGAAAGTGCCCTTCTGGGGTCCAAAATGCAGCCAGGTTCTCTGGGCTTTACTTGATCCTATTTGAATGCCAATTTCGTTTCCAAGCAATTGCTTATTTGCCAGCCAAAAGATCGGGTTTGAACCACCAGGGCTACTTTTTGTAAAAGAGAAGTTTTGGTGTTGCTTCTCAGTTTCTAAATTGCCACCAAAAGGCATCTCCTAAACGGGAGGGATTTCCTGGCCCTTTAGAGCTGCCAGTGCCCCCAATCTGTGGTGTTTTCCTCCGTCTTGCACCTCCTGCCTGTCAAAGAAATAGCAGAGGAGCAACTGCATAAGTGAGGACCTTCTGAAGACAGCCAGGGAGTTTCTGCAGTTGTTTGTAGACCCAGCCAAGGTCAGGGATGAGGCACACACCTATTGCAGGAAATAATTTGGAATGCCACCGTTGAAAATTTCTTACTGCCCAAATCTTTCTTCATGAGGCTAATAAACTGAGGGTCAATGTAAAATGTGAAGATATATAGCAGTGGGCCTTTAGTACAGTAAAAGCGTTAGATTAATTCAAAATTGAAGTGTTCTCACTTTGATGCATAAAGAGAAAAGTTGTTCATGGCACAGCCGGAAAGGTGCAGGCGACCCGCTACAGGCAAGGGCGCTGCCCACACCCTGCCCTCCAGGCAGGTGCTGTAAGTGGATTTCCCTTGGAAGGACCATACCCTGGGGAGTTCCGGCCTCGCCCAAAACTGCTGTTACTCAATTTAAAGTTCCCTGGAGGGGCTCCCCCACGACATTCTGGGGGTTTCTTTTCATAAAGAATGGCAAGGAAAATCCGGTGCCTCTGGAATTGCCACAGGAAAGGACATTTCTTCGTGGCACTTGTCTTCCGGCTTCAATAAAAACTTTATTTATATATTTTTTTGGTGTTAGCATAAAAAGTGAAGCTGCAGTTTGGCGAGATGAGGTGTGTGTTCCCATAACAGATTTGTTCAGTTGACCATAATATTTCAGCTTCATCTGTTCTCCTGAGCCGCCCTCTTCACCAGCGTCGGGAGAGCACGTTAGAAAATACAGCCCCCTCCTCGGACCCTAGCCTTCAGCACATCCAAGTTGGAGTTACTCCTCTCAGTGGCCCAAGAACTCCTCACCCCCGGGACCCCCAAGTCGCTGACTCTCCGGAGGTACCGAGATTCGCAAGTCTGCCTGGCAATGACCTTTGCTGGCTGCTGTCTGGGGTGGCACGCAGCACCCGGAGCGCTCCGGGCCGCCCAAGCCTTGGACAGGGGGATGAAGAGGGAAGAGAGTGGCTAACGTATATGTTTTAAAGAGGTTTGCTGAAAACTTTTTCAAGTGCCAAATAAGAGAAGAAAGGCTAAGTGATTTTTTTTTAAATGTTTACTCTTTGTCCCACGCCAGACCCAAGAGGAAAAACGTTGGCAGTGAGTTATTATGCAGTGTTTTCTGTAAAATGCCATCTATTTGCATGACTGTGCGGTGGTCAGGACATTTCTCCCTTATTGCACAAATCCCTCAGGAAAGCTGGGAGCAGTTAAAGAGTTTTTTAGTTTTTTCTGATCGAAAAGATATTCATCCAGAGACATTATCTAAATCTACGAAAGAATGAAGGCTGCTTGTCATGCGTCCTTCGTCTCCAGTAATGTGTGCCGCCCAATTAGAAGCAATTTAAGCAATCAAAGCCGTTATGAGAGAAGGGGGTGTGAAAAAATAGGTTTTCTATAGCCTCAGAACTCTAATATGGAAGAAAGTCTAAAATTACATATATACCATTTCCTTATGTAAAATAAATATATAATCTGAGTGTTTTCTGGTTGTTTTTTTTTTTTCTTCTGGATAGTCCCTCCCCCATGGTCTGTCTGCCTTTTGGAAATTCGTAACAGAAATGTAAAGCACCAATGAGGAAAAGGGACTAGGATCCTTAAGAAGTTTTTCTGAGACCAAATGAGGATTTGGGGTGGGGCTTGGCCAAGCCTTTCCAGGCTTCTCGCTGTTGTAGCGCCCTCGTTAGTGGCTAGTATTTGACTTCCATCCTCCGTGGGAGGAAAAACACCATAAAACTTCCCAGAAATGAAGGGGCCCCATTCCCAGAATCGAGTTGTTTGACCCAGGGGCTCCGGGGGTGGGGGGTGAGCGGTGTCGAACTGAGGAAGTGGACCCTGGTCACTGGAGGCTCGTCAGGACAGCTGCTAACCCATGCGTTCATCTCTGGGAATTAGGGATGCAGAAAAAGAGCAAAGGGGATGCGTTGGGGGAAAGGGGACAAATAAAATTAGGTACATTTTTCCATCAGAACGGGGAAAGTAAAAAATAAAAAAAGGTAAAATAAAAATTTTTTAAAAACCTCAAGCCATGTTCTTTAGCAGAAGCAAGAATGCTTAACTCAGGATGCCACTTCTCACCCATTTCCCTTGTTCCCACCCGACGAAACAAGCGCGCCGGGGAAGGCCTGGACCAGCGGCTCAGGACGGGAGTGGCTGACCCCCGCGTCTCTTCCCCTTCCCATCCAGCCTGCCCCTCCTAGCATTGCGATTTGGGAGGCAATTTTATCCTCCCTAGCTCTCAGGAGAGAGCTTAATAGAGCCAGTCCGGAAACCTACAAAAGCAAAGTTGGCAGAACTTCCAGGAAGCTTCCCTCAGGCACTGAATCCTGCGCCTTCGATCCCTACGGCCAAGCGGACCCAAGTTCTCTGCAAAGGAGTGGTGCTCCATGGCGAACTCCCAGAACCTGAACTCTGAAAGCCCTGCAGGGCGTTAAGGGCGGAGAGGAGTCATACCCTGGGCGAGCTCTGGGCCCAGAGTGGCAGGGTGCACATAGGGAGGCAGAAGGTCGCCCCTGTGCTCCATTGAACGGACGCCAGGTGTCTCCCAGGACGCTCTCTCCACTGTCGGAAGTAATCACCTAGCCAACTCCCTTCGGAACCCAGTCTACTGGGAGGAGTTTAAGGTCCTAACAACATTCCCCGCCCAGCGCTGGCTGGTGTAGCTCAGTGGATTGAACCCGGGCCTGCAGACTAAAACTTCGCCAGATCGATTCCCAGTGGGCTGGGGGCCAGGTTCCCCAGAACTGCTAAGGGTAGAGGAGGAGGGCGGAAGTAGGGAGGGTTCTATCCCAGACTTGCCACTGGTGTTTCAAAACAATAGCAGTTCCAGGGGAAATAGCTCAACGGGACAAGCTGAGGATCAACGTCTGGGTTTCTCAGTGGGTGAGCCACAAACCAAGTGCCAGGCAAACCGAGGCATGCGCCAAGGCCCATCTCCATCCCTAGGCGATTCTTCACTGAAGGTTCTTGTACACAGCTACGATTGCAGTGTTAAAATCTTTCCTAATAGCACCTAATTTATTTCCTATTTGTTCTGCTTGTTTGTATCTGATTCATGAACTGAAACCATTTGATTTTTAACAAATGGAGCAATTTAACAATTCAAAGTATTTCTATTTTCAAATAATCTTCCCTGAAAAGTAATGTTGAATTTTTTCTTGAATTTAAATTTCATGAAAGTTAATTGCCTTCAAAATCCTTTGGGAAAAAAACACTGTATATTTTTATACAATTGAGTTAGAAGTAGGTGACATTTAAAAATGCATAGATATTAAAAATATTTACACTGAAGTTTCCTGATTTAATAAATATATAGATATAAGCATTTTAAATTCAATTGCTCCTTTTGCATCATATTAATGATTTAATAAGTTGGTTAGACATTAGAATAGATGTTATCAACAAGTAGCATTACCCTTTTAAAAGTTAAATTTGTCCTTTAAACCTACACTTTTTGTATGGCAATTGAAAGTTTAGTACACACATGTTTATGCACAGAACATAACAGTCTTTTTTCTGCTATAAACTGGCTGGGTGAACTTAAGTTTTTTCTCCATCTGGGTGTCAGCTTTGTTAACTGGTCTAAATAATCTACAGTTCAAAAATTATAGTATTATGAAATATTTTACTTCAATGTATTTTGCAGTTACATAAAATAAGACAGTATTAATTTCAAAATTAACATTTCTCTCATTATTTTATACAATTAGTCTATACTGTATCTTAGCTGTCTATGTAAGACTCTGTTTCAACTGTCCAGGAGGACTTCCTAACCTGAACCATCACTCCTAACAACCTAGATAAGAGTCTGTGGATATACAGGAAAGACACAAAGAATTGTGTATCTTTATGTATATATCAACTCTTCTGTAAATGAGGTCTTATCTTGCACTAGATTTACAGTGAGATTCATAACTTTAAAAAGTTTAAGAACCATTGACCTACAGGATGCATTATAAGCAAAAACACAACCACCCCAGCATTCCTTTTTTTACATTCCTTGGCATGGATAAAATAGTTGCTTCTTAAAGTAATTTAAGGGCGTGGAATGCTATGTGAACTTCTTCAGTAGATCTCAGGAATGGTGTTGTCTATAATTTTATGCCCCTAAAAAGAGTTTAAATTTTTTCTTCAGCTATTAATTTTATAACTTTCTCTGGAAGACAGTTTATTTCAGCTATTATAAGAATCAAGAACTATGCAGAGAATATGTTCTCTGAAAGTGTCCTTGAAGTTGTCTTTTTCTCTAGTAAAAATCTTTTCTTAGTTTTCTCCCTACTCTAACCACAATCCCACCTCTAGTCTCAATCCTAGTCTCCACCTAGGTAGGTTCTTCCAGGCTGACACTGAGTTTATTTAGTCTGGGGTCGACATTTTCAACAATCAGCAGCAGATTACGACAATGAACTTTTTTCACTTCAGCCCTAAGTCGGTGAAATTAATTTCCATTTTGACAATCACAAGACTTCCCTTGGAAATATCAGTGACTGCACAAACCATACACGGATCAAGTGTAGGTGCTCCATCATCTGAATGAGGTTGGGTTATGTTTTCAATGGGAACAAAGTATTAAGTGATTAAATTGTGCCAGCAGACATAGCACTTTCATCAAGCTTTTTCCTATACACACAGGCATAAGGAGAGTCAATCCCTGGCCCTGAAAGTCTCCAAGGAAAGCTTGGAATGCTTTAGGAAATCGTGTTTGCAATTAAAGAACTGGCACTTTTCTTTTCATCACTGAATAAAGGCTGAATACTATTTTTGAAACTTTACCTTTTTTTGTTGTTATTTCAATAAGCTGTTTAAGATCCTCTTGCATTCACTGACAGGATTTTTGGTACCATTTTGCTGCACTAGTCTACAACCATTTAGTTGTTCAATGTTAACATTACAAGAGGCACATTCAGAATTCCAGAGGCCATTAATTCCTACCACAGCCAGCATTCACACAAAACACAAGACCAAACACCAATTTAGATACCATACTTGCCTCCTTTTTTTGTACATAGAATTAGAACACTGGTATGTTTTAATCTTATCCCTATCAGCATACCTGCAGTATGGCTGAAAATGAGTGAATTAATAAATGAATGAATAAATATGCAGAGTACTCAATGTCTGTTTGACTATTTGGAACCATGGGAGAAGTGGCAGATTTTTAGTGATTCCTATCATGGTTCCAAAATTATAAGTGCTCTTGGATGAAAAAATACAAAATTAACAATAAAATATGAAGTACATATTATAAATCTGAAATAAAATTGTTAAGCAGTCAGTTATCACAAAATTATTTTTAAAAGCCTTCTAATTGATGGAAATGGAGGAAATAAAAACCAAACTTTCTTGGAAACTACAGAAGATTTCAGTGTCAGGCACTGTTCTTAGTACTTTGTGGGGATCATTTCATCTAATCTCCCAGGAAAATCCTGAGACATGGGCTATCAACACCATTTTACCGGGTAGGGCACCAAGGCCCAGAGAGGCTAACTCACTGCTCAGCGTCATGCTGATGACTGGTGCATGGCAGAGCCAAGATTCAAATGGAGGCAGTCTGATTCTGGAGAGAGAGCTCTTAGCCAGTTAGGAAGTGCTTCATGCAAAGTGTTGAATTGATGCTTATATAATTTGCTCTTTCCTTTTTTCTGTTTATTGTATTTTTTCTTATCTAATTTGTTGAAATAAGTATAAGAACATGGGAATTAAAGAAATATTCAGAAAAAAAGAAGGTGCTTCCAAGACTCCAAACACTACAAATATTGTTAATGGTGAATGAATGAATGAATGAAACAATAGCATACCATAGCATGGACCATAGAGTAAGCAGAGGTCTCATCCTTAACTCCCCAGTTTTTGACTGTGAGACCTTGGGCAGGTTACTAATTCCTCTGAGAATTAGTTCTCTGAGCCTCAGTTCTTTAACTGTGAGTTGGCAATAAAAAGTACTAACTAACCCCATGGTGTTGGTATAATTATATTTAATGAATACAAAGCACTTGGTATAAAATAAGTATATAAAGTATCAGTTATTTGGTGAGAGATATATTAGAGGGTTGAATTGTATCCTAATTGCAGCATTCACTCTATTTCGAAAATCGAAATGCCAATATTCAGTCAGGTTAGGCTCCCCTAGCTACTTCCACAACATCCCCCACTTCTGTTTTTACCATCTTAATATTTTCAGAGACTGTTTTGATTACACTTATTGTGAAATCAGTTATGTTCTTTGTATTCCAGAGACAAACTTGCAAACCATCTTCCTGCTGACACCAAAAGTATTGTTTTAGACGTATTGTTTAAGAACGCCTCAGTTGGAAGAGGCCTGGCATGTGAGGAAGACTTGTGCAGGGGCCCGAGGGAGATTAAAATGAGACTAGACAGTCTTTTTAATCTGGTCATTAATTTTCCTGTAAATGATATCTGTCAGCTATCTCTCTATCTATTGAATTTGTTATAGTCATTTTGTGACATATTTATGTAATATTTTAAATTTTTATCAAAGTAAAGCATATGCATGGTTTAAAAAGTAGGACAGAATGCCTTACAATGAAAAGCCAGTCTCTGGTCCTAACTTTCCCCACTTCCATTATAGCCTTTCCTAAAGAGTCACTTCAAATGTTCTAAACTGCGACTGATTTTCCTTTGTGGGGAGATTGCCACCACATTGTCAAATAATATATTTGTACATTTACTTTTTATTTATTGATTTTGGACATTGTCAAAAACTCCCTACCATGGGGAATGCAGATATAGCTTACCTGTAACATTCCCCACACATTTACCCAATACAGGTTTACCATTACTTTTAGTTTCTATATTGCCTTTTTAATTTTAAATAAGACATTTTACATGTATTTCTTGATGCTTCAGCCACACATGATATCTTTTGATTTTACACTTTAACTCTCTTCATATCTTTTACCACCCAAATAGTACTCTTTGTCTTTCTCTTCCCAAAATTGATAAATTGCTTTTTTATTCATAAAATTAAGTTTATGTACTTTAAGTAAGCTGAATATAAAATCTAAGATCAACAAAGTTTTAAAATTGTTGTAACAACTCCTATATTATTTATTGCACAGCCATAATTATATTTCATCTTGTACAGCTTTTAGTTTTTCCTCCAGTTTCCCATGGTCTTTCTTTTCCTTGAATTACCTTTGTTGTCTCTGTAAGTTGTGCACATTCTCAAGGATGGTATCAAATATTTGAAAGCTACTATTTGTCTAAAACTTACCTCCATGAACCTTCACATTTTTTGCTCTAACGTTAACAAATTTATCTCCAAGCTGTCTGTACAACACACAAGCTGAGACATCCCTTCATTAATTTTTGAATTGCAGTCCATGTTTTCTGCATCAGAGCTCATGTCCTTTTTTTGGGTCATTCCTCCCTCCTCACCCCATTTTGCCCAAATAATCTCCTCAGGCTGAGCATATGGAAGACAATTTTTCTGAGTCCTTTCTTGTCTAAAAATGTTCTTTACTCGATTTTCTCACTTTATTGATAATTTGGCTGGTTGTAAAATCCAAGGTCTAAGATATTTTCCCTCAGAAATTTAAAGATAATTATTCTTTATCTTTTACTATGACTGATTGGAAAACTAAACAAATTTGATACTTATTCCTTTGTAAAAGTTCAGGGATTTTCCCCATTAAAACTCCCTGTAGTTGAGGGGCCAGAGACCATAGACAGAGGCTGACAACTCCTTTATTACACTAAGAACTTATTCAGGGAACTTACATACTAGAAATGTCTCAGAGGGTGGTGAGATGACACAGATATGCTGTGCACCATGTGGCAGGTGCTAAGGCTTACATAGGACAGGGCAGGATGGATGGGGCACTAAGGCATGACTCACACCAGGTAAGAGGAAGAATGCTTTGCATGCTTGTCCAAGGAGGAGCAATGGCCTATTCCAGGAACCAGCATGAACCAGCTCACCGTGGGGCACAGGGGTAGGGCTGACCCATCAGATAGTCTCTTAAGGCATTTGGAGACACAGTCACTCTTCTGTCCCCATCTAACTGGATCCAATGCAAGGGTTCGTCAGCAGTTAGATCATGGAACAGTCACTCCTCCACACTTGCTCTTGAGGCTTTTTTTTTTTTTAATAAATTTTGATTAATTTTTATAAGGCTGTCTTAAAGTTCCTTTTAAGTGACTTTTATTTATTTATTTATTTTTAAAAGATTTTATTTATTTATTTTTAGAGAGGGGAAGGGAGGGAGAAAGAGAGGGAGAGAAACATCAATGTGTGGTTGCCTCTCACGTGGCCCCCACTAGGGGCCTGGCCTGCAACCCAGGCATGTGCCCTGACTGGGAATCGAACCTGCGACCCTTTGGTTCACAGCCCGCGCTCAATCCACTGAGCTACGCCAGCCAGGGGCTTTAGAGTCTTCTCTTTATCCTTAGTGTCCTGTAATTTTAAATAAGTTCTCTAATGTGGGTCTTCATTTGTTCATTGTTCCGAACATTTGGTGGATACTTTCTAATCACTCATGTCCTTCTACTCTAGGTCCTCTCTTCAGGTGCCTTTTTTTTGTTTCTGAAATTCCTGTTAATTGGGATTTGGCCTCTGAGATTAATCCTTTCTTCCTCGCATTTCTATTGTATTTCCATTTTTTTCTATTTGTTTTACTTTCTTTGAAATTCAGTTATTTTATTGTTCAACCACTTGATCGATTTTGTAGCCTGATAATCACATTTTTAAATACCAAGAATACTTATCTATAATTTCTTTTTCATAACATCGCATTTGTTTTTATAGCAGCCTGCTCTTATTTTACAGATACATAGCTTTCTAATCTTTCTGTGGTATCAATTAGAATTTTTAAGGATTTTGGTGGTGTTGTTCCTGAATTATGTTTCCTTCAGGGTGTCGATGTCTCTTTGTCCATTGCTCTTTATGACAGGCTTTCCTGGCTGTTCTCACTCATGCCATTGGCTTTTGTCAAATGATGAGAGATACTTGGTTTCTGCTTATAACTAGGAAATAGTAAAATGGCTGACTGGTAGCTCTCTGAATACAGGTAGGGTCTTATTTACTGACAATTCAATTAATAAAATGTGCTTGGGAAGCTGGCCATTTTACTGAAAATCACACACTTCCCATAACTTAGAGATTTTTGTTCTGGGGTGCCAATTCCCTGATCCAATTCTGGCAATTTCTCTAGAGAAAGTCCTTCATTATATGGACTTCATTGTCTGGGAAACAGTAAAATGTCTATACTCTATGTATTGGAGTGGGGGCATTGATCATTTCATGCACAATTAAATACAGGTTTTTATCACGCATTTCTCTTGCATCCTTTCTCACACCTGCTATTTCTGAATTCTGAGACTCACAGGGCTCCATGGGTTCAGCTGGCTCCCTTTGCCTGTAACCACCTCTACACATCTTCTAGGAAGTGGCTGCTTTTCCCTTGTTCATCAGTTGCCAATCCTCCATTCATTTTTCAACTTCCAGAACTTCTTCAAAATCTCTTTTGTGGTTAGACTCTTCTTATGTCCTTTGTTCTATACTTATAAAGATTTTTTTAAATTATTGTTTTAGGAAAATCAAACTGTCATATTGAACTGAAAGCTTTGTTTAAAAAAATTTTAAAACTGTATTGTTCATACTTTATTTCATACTACACCTGATTTATTGCTCTTTATTGGTGGTTTCTTCCCAATGGTGAATCTGAGTTTAATTTACAGTATAAATTGAAAAGAAAGTTAGTTTTAAGACACAGTCTTTCACGATTTGAATAACCAAACATAATCCTCTCTTTTTCAAACTTATGCTTCATAATGTGAAATGGATATAAAATGTTTATATTTAGGGGGTCTTATGTTAATGTTAAGAGAGTAGAAAGACAATGTTGGATTTACTGAAACTTATTTATACTATACATTTTTCAAAAGCTGCTTGAAGAAACTACAAAATCTTACTTGTAGCAAAACCATACACACCAACAGCTGGCATTCATTGCTAGCTTTAAGTTTGATTACCAACAAACACAGAATCTGAGATTCTTCCTCAAAAGTATCTTAAGCACCATCACAATAATCACAGCATTGTACTTAATACTGCAAATGATGCACAGTCTTTGACCCTCATTCGTCTATTCACCCTACTGATCAGCCCCACGGGGTTGTGGTCACATCTGTTTTTCACCACTGCATCCTCAGTGCCCAGCACAGCCCTGCACATTGTGGCCAATGGATGCACATGTTGAGTAAATGCTGAATGAACTGTGTGTCCAAACAAGGTTCTGAAACTGACACTCAGGTTTGGGAAATTAGTTGTATTAAGAATAAGACTCTGCAGCGTGTGATAAATGTCATAGGAGGTCACCTGAGCAAGTGCAATAATAGGCATTCAAAGGAGGGAAAGGTTGCTTTAAGCCAGGATGATTGCAATATCCAGTAGGAAATAAGGAGTAGGATCTTGATGGGTAGAAAGGAGAAGGGAAAAGCTTTACATGGCATAAAGGTTTAATTCAAAATAATATTCAGCTTATAAAATGTTTGCATTCATTCAATATATTTAACTTTAAAACAAATGTCTAACTTACAGAATTCAAAAGTAATAATTTCATAGAAAGCACTGAAGGCAGGTCGGATTTTCTTTCTTCAATCAACTCTATAGTTTCCAAGGACATTTAGACATAATCATTTTCATCTAAAAAACCACATTTTTAAAAGATTTTATTTATTTATTCTTTTAGAGAAGAAAAGGGAGGGAGAAAAAGAGGTAGAGAAATATCATTGTGTGGTTGCCTCTCGAGTGTCCCCTACTGGGCACTTGACCCACAATCCAGGCATGTGCCCTGATTGGGAATCAAACCAGTGACTCTTGGGTTTGCAGGTGGACATTCAATCCACTGAGCCACACCAGCAAGGGTTAAAACCACATTCTTGAGGCAAAGTTTAAGAGTTTCATACCATATCTGCTTGGCCGTGGAGCTGAATTAAAATATAAACTAATTCAATACATAAATGTCCTTTACTTTTGTTGATTGTCTCCTTTGGAAATAAGGACAGATATCCCTCATTCCTGACTGTTTTGACAATATCAGCTTGTAGCTCTTAGATTTTCTTAATGAAAATAGAATGCTTGGATATTTTAACGTTGTTTACAAATACCCAGGTACTTGCTCTCTAATCAAATAAACCACAAAGTGGATCAGACAGAACTAAATGAATCTGGCTGAAATTCCCAAATCGAGCACTGCTGGAGACAGACTAGGACACTCAGGGTGGGTGGGTCACACACCTGAAGCAGCATTATCTGGGGCACCCTTCAAAGCGAGTCTAATGTTCCTGATAAGAGAAAGCAGCATCTCCAAAAAGTAGGGAACACACATGGCTATTTGGAGGAAGAATGTAAGCAGGGAGAGAAGGGGAGAAAATAGATGATAAAATAATAAAACAGACAAGCACTCTAAGTCCTTCACTTGGATTAGTTCATTTAAGGAGAAAAGAGAAAGTAAGTGGGAGGGGGGCGGTTAGACATATTTCCCTAGATACTTCTGATATTAAAATGACATATGATCTTTCCATTGTTGTGATGAACTGGACCCTGTCTTACCATACAGTGGCCCCGACCTTTTGGATCTTGTCAGAAATGTCTTACTTCATATTTTATGATAAAAGAGACACTTACAGGTGTTCCCTGGAAACTCCACCAAAGTAGCCAGATGGGGAGAAATTCTAAGTTCTTTTAAATTTGGGGCAGGGGTACTCATAAATTTCAATGCAAATTCTGTATTTCTTACAAATGATAACTGGAAAAACATGTTGCTTTAAAATTATTTATGAGCTATACTCTAACATGCTAAGTCCTCTTCTAACAGGGTGCATCTGCTCTTAAATAGAATGAATGATCAACAGTCTCGTGGTAAAAAGTGCTCTGGTGAGGTAAGAGTCTCGGCGATATAGGCTCACCTCAGCTCTGGCAAGAATCACCTGTGAAGTAACCACACAGACCCAAGCCTTGCAGACTCTCTTAATGTTGCCAGATACTCACATACCAGAGACCTGCTAAATGCCCTGTCCCCACCGAGGACTGGTTATGCCTTTGGACTGACTTATATGGATTTAGCTTTATTTTGATTTAAGATTGCTTTCTCCTTAATAAACTAGCTGAGGTCAATGACTCTAGTTCTAAAGACACAAGGTATTGTGCCATTTAGAGCATCACAGGAAGGAGCCATTTGCTATTCAGAGTGCACCTTGGCTGTGTAAATTCATTTTAAAAGGCAAACGTATACATGTACTTTAGTGGAATCCCACATTAGAAGTCAATATCTAAACCACCTGGTTAAATTTCAGAGATTATGTCATATTTTTCCTATTTTACATAGCAGGGCTTACTGTTGCTCTAAAACATGCAAATCAAAGTCCAGCAAAGTAATACAAGCTAATGGCAAAGAGGAAGAAAACATTGTCAGCTTTTACAAAGTTTCAGCCTCTCTGACAAGCACCATTTTAAATGTTAGTGTCTTGTGTGTCTCAAAGGGACTATAAGGTCGTTTTCTTATTTTAAAGTGTCTAAGCGACCTTGAAAACCCTTCCCCCACTTATTTTCTACTTCCTGTAAACCTATGCCCACCCATACAAAAATTAAGAAACCAATTGTCAGTCGTATTTTAGACCAATAGTTTTTAATTCCAGCAAAGCTAAGTAACAACGGAAGGCTGCTTTGAAGTTTGCAGCGTTGCCAAAATTACACCCATGTACGAGTACTGTTTTGTGGCTCACAGGTAGGTGCCACTGTTAGCGAGGGAGTGTCTCCGGGCAGGAACATGTAGAACCCCCACCTGTGAAGGAGCAGTACCTGGGAAGATTATGAGCGCATTTGCAGGCTGTGCGTAGTACTAAAAGCTCTGTTGAATCCTTCCACTGCTGCTTTAGTTAGTAACAAATTGAAGCACTTTATAAAATTTGTAGCTCTTCAATAATTTTGAATCACTTTTAAAGTGCTCATGCTCCAAAGCATAAAGTCTTTCTTAACCACTGCAAATGTATAAAAGGCACATCATCAAAATGACAGTAATCAACTTCTTCAATTTTAGGTGTAAAATTGTTCTGTTTTTTTCTTTGTTTTTGTTGTTCATCAAATGCAAAAAAATAATGATGGTCATAAGGAGACAATGTACAAAATCTTGTTTTCAACAGCACCAAGTAATCAAGATTCTAAAAAAGTTCTCAGGTAAAAAAATATTTATTTTGAGATGATACCTTACAGGATGTGTGTGTGTGTGTGTGTGTGTGTGTGTGTGTGTGTGTGTTACATCCCAAATGAACTGAAAGAATCCATTCCATAGGTGCAGAGAAAACTCTGCTGATGCAAGTCTTCCGGAACACCCTTGAAATAACATGAATCATATGGTGAGAGAAAGTAAGGGAAAGGATGGCAAGGGATATTGATTATGCACTTTATAGTGTTTGAGTTTGTGAGTTAAAATAAATTTTCTATGGTTTAAACCACTAAGTGAAGAGAACTAAAACATTGTCATTTTGACACAACTTTCTAGCTTGTTTTTTTTTAAGATTTTATTTATTTATTTTTAGAGAGGGGGAGAAAGAGAGAGGAACATTAATGTGTGGTTGCCTCTCATGCACCCCTTAGTGGGGAATCTGGCCCGCAACCCAGGGATGTGACCTGACTGGGAATCAAACCTGCAGCCTTTTGGTTTGCAGGCCTATGTTCAATCCACTGAGCTACACCAACCAGGGCTGCTTTTTTTTAAAAAAAATCATTCAACTGATCTTATTCAGATTAGGTCTTCCTAGTTAATGGACCATATCACTCCCAGTTTAAACTTATTCACAACTAAACCAAATAAAGTCACACTTTAGTTTCTAAATGAAGGGGTCACACCAGACTATTGCAATAATGTCTTCTATTTCCTGGGACAGTTGGAAATTATCTTAGAAACATTCTACATCTAGTTTTAGAACAACTCAAATTTAGTACACTTGAACACATGCATTAAAAATGAACATATCCACCTGGCTGGTGTGGCTCAGTTTGTTGGGGCACTGATCTGTAAACCAAAAGGTCATAGGTTCAATTTCCAGTGTGGGCACATCACTGGGTTGTGGGTTTGGCCTCAGCAGGGACATGTGTGAGAGGCTACTGATCAATGTTCTCTCTCACATCAATGTTTCTCTCCCTCTATGTTCCACTCCCTCTCTCTGTCCATCCCTTCCTCCCTCTCTAAAATCAGTAAAAATGTCCTCTGGTGAGGATAAAAAAAGAACATATTTTTACAAGTTTGAGGCTACAGTGACACACATCGCTTCTGCTCAGGTCTAGCTCGAATTAGCTGATAAAACTAGTCACATGGCCCCGCGTAACTCCAAGAGAGCTGGAAGTGTGGGCAAGCACCTACATATATGGGAAGCAGGACATTCTCTCTGCCACTAGTTCTACCCGAAACAGCAGGTGAGTCCCACTGTTCATGCAGGTTACTCTCAGGTGACAATTCTTTATCAAACATAGAAATAAAGGTAAGCTTTATTTCTCCCTTCTACATTTGTGTAGTTGATAAAAGGTATTTTTCTCCTCTAAACAAGAACTTAAATCATACGGACAAAACACAAGCAAGCTCTTATTATTTTGAGTCCAGTGTGCAATGGACTGAATGTTTGCATCCCTCACACCCCCATCAATTCATGTGGAAATCCTAACCCTCAAAGTGATGGTATTAGTGGGCAGGGCCTTTGGGAGGTAATTAGGTGATAAAAGGGGAGGCTTCGTGAATGGGATTAGTGCCCTTATAAAAGGGACCCAAGAGAGCTCTCATTCCCTCTCTGCCTCATTAAGATAGCGGAGGATGGCCATCTGCAACCTGGACAAGGGCTTTGCTTTTGTTTTTAACTTATTCCAAGGCTTTTTGTTTGTTTGTTTTGTGGGTGGGGGGCTCTGATGACAATAGTTAGAAAAACAAAACATCTTACATCATGTGTGACAGTCCTACCATAAAGCACTTCCTACTGCTCTGACCAGCATGGCTCAGTTGGTTGGGCGTCATTCCACAAAGCAGAAGGTTCACTGGTTGGGTTCGGTCAGAGCCCATTCCTGGGTTTCAGGTTCTGTTCATGGGTTGGGGATGTTACTCTTTCACATCATTGTTTCTCTCCCATTCTTCCTCCCTCTCCTCCCCTCTCTAAAAATAAATATTTAAAAACTTTAAAAAAAGTCTGCTAAAAAAATGTCAACAGTGCTCCAGTTGAGAAATACTAAACTAGACAAATACAAATCTTATGACAAAATTAAGAAAACATTGACTTTAAAAATATTCTTCTTCTGATGAAGCAGAACCCTTCCTATCATATACCCAGAGAAATGCAGATTAGTCTACAAAAAGAGATGGAACATATCAAGAAGTTGGAGGAACCTGAGACCAAAGTTGATAACATCTGTAGTTTTTATTGAAACAATGAAGTAATCTTTGATACCTTCCTCTTTCTGGGCTATGCAGTCAGTAAAAGCATTAGCTGGGCTGAGAAAAGCATCTATTCTTGGGGAAGGGACACTCCCACAGTTGGCAATATAGATTGCTGGACATGAGAACCAACATAATTGTAAATGTATATGTATGTATATATATTTTTTATTTAATTTTTAATTTTTGTTCAAGTACAGTTGTCTCCATTTTCCCCCCACCACTGCCCTCCACCCCAGCCATCCCCACTTCCTACCCTTGATCCTACCGCTTTGGTTTTGTCCATGTGTCCTTTATAGTTGTTCCTGAAAACCCTTCATCCTTTCCCCCGTTATCGCCTCCCACCTCCCCTCTGGTTACTGTCCGTTTGTTCTTAATTTCAATGTCTCTGGTTATATTTTGCTTGCTTGCTTGTTTTGTTGATTAGGTTCCACTTATAGGTGAGACCGTATGGTATTTGTGTGTCATACAGTTGTGTGTGTGCACTTCTATATTTCATAGCTATGTCCACTGTCCACTGAGAGGACGGTCCAATGACAATCCAAACGCAATAAACACACCTAAATGCTCAGCTGGTGGTTCTTTACTTTTCTTTTTTCTAATGCTCACCCAAGGAGATGTTTAATGATGTTTTAGAGAAAGAAGGGAGAGAGGGAGGGAAAGGAGAGGGACATCGATGTTAAGAAACATTGATTGGTTGATGAGAGACAGACATTGATGTGAGGAACATCCATTGGTTGTCTCCCATATCCACTCTGACTGGGAATTGAACCCGAAACCTTTTGGTGTACAGGATGACACTCCAACCAACCAAGCCATCTGGCTAGAGCTCACGGTTCTTAAATAACATTGTCCACTAAAAAAAAATCCCAGGGTTTCCAAGATAAATGATTGATTCCAGATTAGGGGAAGTGCAAGATGAGTTTGGAATGTCTTACTGTACCAGCAAGTAAAGAAGTGCTCAAAGAATGATGGGGATGTGTCAGAAGTCATTGAAAGAACTCCCAATGGCAAAATGTGGGACAATTTGAGCATCAAGATAAATAATAGTAACTGACAGCAACCCCTTTAATAAACATGATTCTGCATGATTTAAATGAATAACTGCTAAGTTTGGTGAGAACCAAGACATTTACAATTCAAGGCATCTCTCCACAAAATATTTACTACAAAAGGATAAAGAATATTTTTACAGTGGCACACACCACCTTATTCAAGGGATTAAAGTGAACATCATCAGTAATTATGTGTCAGCTGATAGGATGCAATGAGAAAAGCAAAGTGTCAGTTCTGTGGTAATCTTGCCAAAGTTAAATAACTTCAATTTACTCATAAGAAAACATTAGACAGATCCAAACTGAGGGCCATCCTATAAAATAGCCTAAAGTCTTCAAAAATGGTTAAGGCCATTAAAGCCAAGAACAAATTAAGGAGCTATTTCAGACTGAAGGGCTGGAACACAGACAACTTAGTTCAATGAAGGATTCTGCACTGGATTACAATAAAGGCCATTATTGGTACAACTGGCAAAACTCGCCCATGGTTTAAGTTCAGATGGAAGTCATATATCCGTATCAAATTCTGGAATTTGATGGTTACATTGTGATTACATAGGCGAATGTCCTTGTTTGGTAAGACAACAAACTAAAGTATTAGGGATTTAAAGGGCACTTTGCAAGCAATTTACTATGCTCAGCTAGTTCAGCTAAGATTTTTTTTCCTTAAAGTCCTTTGTTCTGTACTTGAAAGTTTGCTGTAAATTTAAGATAGCTTCAAAATAACTAATGATATTATTTTTTAAGGGTACCTGTAAAACAGGCTACTTGTTAAGTTCAAGGGATATAGTAGAAAAAACTCAGTTCTTGCCACATGATGCTTATAGTCTGACAGGGAAAACAAGAGCTGAACAAGTAATTTTAAGTGCAACAGAGGAAGCTCTTCAACTGGAGAGTGAATGAAGGCTGCCCCTGAGAAGGTGATCTTTAAGCCAAGGGTGTGATGATGCATAGGATTGGCTGGGTGATGGGTGAATGAGTGTGTGTGTGTGGTGGGGGAATGGGGATTTTGGGCTTTGGCAATAGTATAATCTCTAGTATGATACAGCTGTCCAAAAACTATAGACGTGCAAAGCAACTGGTTATTGATCATGCCCACCATTAATACCTAAGGACTTTACAATATATATACCAATAGTTTAAACTTCAAAATGTGTAATGAGTAGATTAGATTTTGGGGAAAAAATGCCATAACACCTTGATTTTAAAGTCCTCTCCTTCAAATTATATTTGCACTTAGGAAATTTTTGAAACATTGCTGTTAAGAAGTGGTTTAACATTATTTTACACTTCAGGAAACTGAGGCAAATGATTTAACAAATTCACATAATTTTTAACGTATAGGGCAAGGACCATGTTCTTAATTTGTTAATTAATGAGTTTACTTTCATTATTATTTTGTATTGGTTTCAGCTGTATAGCATAGTTGTTAGACAATCCTATACTTTACAAAGTGTACCCCTTGCTATTTTCAGTACCCACCTGGCACCAATATTACTGGCCATGTTCCCTATGCTGTACTTTACATCCCTATGACTATTTTAACTGCCAATTTGTACCTTGTCCTTAATTTTTAAACTCCTACTCCAATGCTTTCTAAAATTACTTGCCTTGAAACTCTCAAGCCATATTCTTATGGCATGAAAAATAAACTATTCTATATTATTTTCATTGCAGAAACAAACATTTACAAAGCATGAATAATATTGAGTACTCAGTAAAGATATAGAATTACTTTGTCTAATCAGTGTCAACTTGATTACTTTTTCTCACCATAACCTCACTGTCTTCCAACCCAGCTCTTTGACTTTGTGATGACTATTCTGTTTCCAGAGAATTTCAGACCTTTCCCGTTGTAATTCTCTCTCAAAGGTAAATGAGCTCCAAATTCTTTCTTAACCTAGTTATAGTTACAGATGTCTGAGAATTATGAACCACATCCTCAGAATATTCACACAGAAACATTTGCATGAAGTCTTGAGTTTGCTGAGCACTCTCCCTTCTCAAGGTCATTCATGTACCTGATTAAGAACCCGATCTTCTAATTAACATCATCAAAATGTCCATGTTCCCAAAGCAATCTACAGATTCAATGCAATACCTATTAAAGTACCAATGGCATATTTCACCGACATAGAACAAACACTTCAAAAATTTGTATGGAACAATAAACGACCTAGAATAGCAGCAGCAATCTTGAGAAAGAAGAGCAAAGTAGGAGGGATCACAATACCTGATACCAAAATGTATTACAAGGCCACTGTAATCAAAAGAGCCTGGTACTGACATAAAAACAGGCATGTGGACCAGTGGAATAGAACAGAGAGCCCAGAAATAAACCCAAGTCTCTACAGTCAATTAATATTCGACAAAGGGGGCGGCAACATAAAATGGAGTAAAAATAGCCTCTTCAACAAGTGGTGTTGGGAGAACTGGAGAGCTGTGTGCAAAAAAATGAAACTTGAGCACCAACTTACACCATACACAAAAATAAATTCAAGGTGGATAAAAGATTTAAATATAAGCCGTAACACCATTAAAGTCCTAGAGGAGAACATAGGCAGGAAAATCTCAGATATTCCATGTAGCAACATTTTTACTGATATGTCCCCTAAAGCAAGGGACATAAAGGAAAGAATAAACAAAGGGGATCTCATCAAAATAAAAAGCTTCCGCATGGCCAAGGAAAACAGTATTAAAATAAAAAGAGAACCGACTGTGTGAGAAAACATATTTGACAATGATACCTCAGATAAGGGTTTAATCTCCAAAATATATAAAGAACTTACATGACTCCACTCTAAGAAGACAAGCAACCCAATTAAAAAATGGGCAAAGGACCTGGGCAGACACTTCTCCAAGGAGGACATACAGAGGATCCAGAGACACATGAAAAGATGCTCGATATCGCTAGCTATCAGAGAGATGCACATTAAAACCACAATGAGATACCACTTGACACCAGTCAGAATGGCCCTCATAAACAAAGCAACAAACAGCAAGTGTTGGAGAGGTTGTGGAGAAAAGGGGACACTACTGCACTGCTGGTGGGAGTGCAGACTGGTACAACCACTATGGAAAACAGTATGGAATTTTCTAAAAAAACTAAAAATGGATCTACCTTTTGACCCAGCAATTCCACTGCTAGGACTATATCCTAAGAACCCTGAAACACCAATCCAAAAGAACCTATGCACCCCTATGTTTATAGCAGCACAATTTACAATAGCCAAGTGTTGGAAGCAACCTAGATGCCCATCAGTAAATGAATGGATCAAAAAACTGTGGTACATTTACACAATGGAATTCTATGCAGCAGAAAGAAAGAAGGAGCTCCTACTCTTTGCGACAGCATGGATGGAACTGGAGAGCATCATGCTAAGTGAAATAAGCCAGGCAGTGAAAGACAAATACCATATGATCTCACCTTTAACAGGAATCTAATTAACAAAACAAACAAACAAGCATAATATAACCAAAGACACTGAAATTGAGAACAGGCTGACAGTCACCATAGGGGAGAGGGGAGGAAATTTCAGGGGAAAAGGGAACAATTTCAGGAACAAGTATAAAGGACACATGGACAAAAACTATGGGGGGCGGAAATGGGAGGGAGGTGGGGAGGGCTGGGGTGGTGGGTTGGGGTGGGAGTAAAAGATAGAAAACTGTACAAGATCAACAATTAAAATAAAAATTGAAAATAAAAGAACCCGATTTTCTGTTGTCAGTCACTGATTATCACAATTTTATTTTCATGACAACCCATCATGGAGGGTTCTGCTATCCTCATCACACAGTAAAGAAAAATGGGCCACATCGAGTAGTATAGCTCAGATTCGAATCAATCCCTGGATCTTTTCACTTACATCTTCTTACTTACAAAGAGCCCTTAACCCCCTAGATCCAGCCCCACAATCCATCCAGTCAGGTTCCTCTAGATGTGTCAAATCTTTTAACCACTTCCCCACTCCCCTAAGAAAAATCAAGCCTAGGCAAGCTGCAAACTCCTCAGGAAGCTTACAGAATTATTTTTTGTGATCTTCTTGCTATGTGTTTCTGGAGGCAGCTTCTTGAAAAACAGCCTAGCATCTAGGGTCACTGGAAGCTATATTTAAATGGTGACTAGTAAGGAACGGTTCCTTTATTCGTGGCTTCTCTGTCAGGCTGATGGTAAATAGGAATGTGGTTGGACAAGGCTTTCTGTTTTCAGCCTCCTCTGTTCTACTTACCTCCTGGGTGACAACGAATCCTCATCTCTAGAACTACTCCTGTGCCTTTCTTCCTCTCTCAACACCAAACAAAAATTGAACTATATGGTAGTCAGACAGAATTTTGGAATAACTGGGTATACATAACTGAAACTCAGACAGGTGAAGAAAACATCACTTCAACCAGGCAGTTACTTTTTAAAGATATGTGTGTCTAAATGTGAAATAAAAACTTTACCTCCTTGTACTTCTCTGCACCAGCAGCCAGATGGATAAATTTATTGTTTGTCTAACAGATTACTGGAACAGACAGGAGAATGTGTTAAAGTCCCAACAGATAAATTAAACATGGACACATTCAGGTTTTGTGGATCCTGAAACAAACAATTGGGTGACTCCTTTCAAGAAAAATATGTAATTATGTATATAATTATGTTAAAAATAAATAGCAACTTAGGAGCTACATCAAATAATAATCATTACAACACTGAAAACATACATACATCACAAAATTAAAAAAAAAATTATTAGGTAACATCTCTGGCCCAGCATCTCATGATATGATGCTGGATGAGTCCACACAGGGGGAGTTCAGTATATTCTAGAAGTTCGTTCTATACATGAGTGACAGAAAAATACATAAACATACCTCACAAAAACTGAGTAACATGTACCTGTAATTTGACTTCCCTTGGCTGGATTTCCCAGCCACTTCAACACCATCCAACCTCAGGAGCAGTGCAACCAAGGGAAGTCTGAATTTGAGTCAGCCACCTTAACTACAAATTTTGCAGAGAATATTAACATTGGAAGAGATCCAAGAAAACAGCTGCTACACCTTTCTTCATTTTGCCAAGTATCAAGTAATTTTCTGAAATCATCACATAGCGTTTGCCTGGGGGCTGACAGGTCTCTGCTGTTAAGATTGCCTCTCTGCAGGACAGAACTCATCCCTCCCTCCATTGTCTGTGATCTGAACCCCTCTTAGTCTCCTCTAGCTTTGTCTCTAGTTAAACAAATGCTCTATACTTTGTGTAACTACAGAGATAAAGAGTTTCAGGAGAGATTCTGAGACAGACCCTCTATTTTTTCCTCTTTCATCTTATGAATGAGGAACCCCTGCTCGAAGAAAGTTTATAATCCAGGTCGCCAGGCTTCTAAAATAGTGGTTCAAGTAGTGTTTCATACTTCTATCCTTGTATCTATGACTCTAGAATACACCTTTTCAATATTTTTCCAGTTGCTAGGTTTGAAGTCTCTTCCTTATTACTCTTAATATTAAGAGTATCGGTAACCTCTAGCATCTTGATTACTTAACATTCAGCCACTCAACTACACAAACTCCAACTTTCAAGGCAGCTTTTGTCCTTCATAAAGTTCTCTCCAGAAATAAAAAGTGCATTAATCCTTAACAAAGCATACTGTATGGCAACTGTGTCTCTGAACTAGTTGAGCCACTTTAGGGCAAAGACTCTCTTGCTCACATTTAAATGCACAACACATGTTATAGTGGCAAATAGTAACCACTAAATGTTTGCTGGGAAAACTAATGCACATTTCAATGAAGGATACACATCACTGAAACATACCCTTATTTTATAGAGCTATGACTATCAATGAGAACAGTTGGAACTCTACCTTGCTTTTTTAATGTAACTGTTACCACACAGGGAAATAGCTGTTGTAGAAGTTGATGGAGGTTTAAATTACTTCCCATAACCTCAGATGTGGAACTTCCAACTCTTGTAATCTAGAAGAAAACAATCTAGCTCACTCTACCCTAAAACAAAAACCCAAGATGAACCTTTTTGGGTTCCATTATGAACAGATTTCTACCACTCACCTTGTGAATCCATTACCCTGAAGGACTTCATTTTTTTTTTCCTCAATGGAAGGAAAAAAATTGATGAGTTCTTTTCTTGGATTCTAAACTTTGGAAAATCCTAGTATTTCCTTTTAACACTGGATGCCAGATGAGACTGGGAAACCTTTGTTTTTACTTTACCAGTTGTTCTGCTTTTATTTCCTTTGCCCAAGGGTGCCAGAAAGTATCAGAAACCTACCTAGACTTTTAAAAATATGTAGAGATGTTTTAACAGAAACACCATAAAGCGATAGTATTTTGGCTCTACCCAGCAGGAGGAGCAAATTTCTGAGTTTTCAGGAACTGAACTGGTAAAGGCTGTGTTGGCTCTCTGACTTTTTGATTTCAAGGCTCAACACTCAACATTTTATTGTACCCCAAATCTATTAGCATAATTGTAAAACAAAAGATACCACAAACTCCAGAAACTACCTTATAATAAAGAAAAATCCTTCCAATTATATCAATTTAGCTTCAGGAAAACAGATCCTATTCTCCTTATCTTACTACAGAAGAGAAAATAGTCTATTACATTCAGAACCTGTGAGCTCCGTTCTAACTCCCTGAATGTTCCTGGAGACTAATATTTACTTAATTTTAATAACCCGCAAACTTCACATGCACTTTTTTAAAAACTTTTCTTTTAGAATGGCTTTAGAGGTACAGAAAAACTGCATAGCCCATAGAGCTTTACATACCCATACCTGTCTTTAGTATGGAGGCTGTATCACAACCAATAAACCAGTATTTTGTTCAGATTTTCTTAGTTTTTACCTAATGTCCCTTTTTTCTTTCAGGATCCCACCTAGGATAACACATTACATTTAGTCATTATGTCTCCTTAGTCTTCTCTAGGCTGTTTGTCAGAATTTCCTTAAAAAATTTTTTTTGATAATTCTTAAAAGTTCTGAGAAGTACTGGTCAGGTATTTTGTAAAATGTCTCTCAACTGCCATTTTTCTGACGTTTCCCTCATGATTAGACTGGTGTTAAGGGTTTGGGGAGGAAACCCTCTGAAGTGAAGTGGGATTCTCATTACATTGTATTAACATTACTTACTGTTGATGATAATCCTGGTCACTTGTCAGGTTTCTCCACTGTAAGGTTATTTTTCCCTCCTTTCCATACCGCATCCTTTGTAAGAAAGTCACTATGCATGTACTACTATCCTGAGTGCTATTCCATTGTACACATATGCTAGTGTGTTTGTCTATTCTATTACTGATGGACGCTTGGGCTATTTCCAGTCTGGGGCTATTATGCATAAAGTTGTTATAAATATTCTTAACAAGTCTTTTTGTGAATGTGTTTTTATTTCATTTGTGTAAACACATACAGAATTGCTGGGATTTTGGCTAATTGTACTCTTAGTTTTATAAGCAACCACTAGAACCTTTTATAAAGTGATTTTATCATTTCCAACGTGGCTGTACCAAAAAGTGGAACTCACCAAGTTTGAAAGTTCCAGTTGCCTCAGATCTTTGTCAGCATTTTGGGGTCAGAGATTTTAATTTTAGCCACTCCAGCGGGCATACAGTGGTATCTCACTGTGATTTTAATTAGCATTTCCCTGATAAGTGATTGTCCAGTGACAAGTCTTTTCAAATAATAAGTGAATGGAAACCTGTCCCTGAACAGACTTGCTGGGGAACAAAAAGTCTCCAGTAAGAAGTTAAAACCTAAAGCTGGGACCTTGCACTTCTATCCAAGGTGAAGTTATAGGGACTGGACGTTGTCTTCTGTCTTACAGAACTAAAAAATTGGACAAAATTCATAAAGAAGTTCTCGGATATTGACCAGGCAGCACAGAACAGTGACCCCTGAAAGGAGGAAAATTATGCGGTGAATGCTTTATTGCTCTAGCTTTCTGCCTGAAGTACCCAAGCCGCAGCAGAAACTGAACCGAGCCCAGTGGTCTCCTGGAGTTGAGAATCTGGTGGAAAGAAGAGTATGAGAGAGGAGAGATGTAGAGAACAAGAACAAGCTCTGGAGATTAGCAGAATTCTGATCAGTAGATGCATCTTGAGGAGATGACCCAACGTTGGAGAAGGAACCACTAGAAAGAAACAGCCAGAATAATTCTCAGGACTCAAATAGTGGTGGGAAAAGACACCAGCCAAAATGAGAAAACTTTCCAGTAAGTGGGGCATTGCTCAAGCACACAGAAGGGTATTTCTTCAGTAGTGGGTAAAAATCAGCTCTCGTCTTCAAGGCAAGCCTCAAAAGTAGTAGTAGAAAGTGTTCTACTACTTAAAATGCTCAAACTAAAATCCACTGTAATTCTGCCAAGAACTTTAATATTCTTAAGCATAAGCAATAGAGGCCCCCCCCCAAAAAAAAACCATATTATCAAATTTACTGCATATGTCTGTTTCTGTAATTAGAAAGCTTTTTATGCTTAATAGTTAGTACTATTACTTAATATTTTATTTTTAAAAATATCTTATTTCTTTTTAGAGAGAGGGGATAGGAGGGAGAACGAGAGGGAGAAAAACATCAAGGTGAGAGAGAAACATCAATCGGTCACCCTTCGTACATGCCCTGATCAGGGACCAAACCTGGAACCCAGGCATGGAACTGGGGACCTTTTGCTTTGTGGGACGACACCCAACCAAAAGCCACATGGGTCAGGGCTATTACTTAATATTTTATGTAACCATTCTAACTTTTAACAATCTACCACCCTTTTCTTTCAACACATTATTCTGCAGAGAGAACTGTCAAAAACTACTGTAAAATCCAGGAATGTACTGCAACTGCATTTCTACTCCTTTCCTCAGGATGGAAAAATTAGTCAGTTTTTAACTCAATCTGGGATAAAAATCCAAACCCAGTTATTTAGGGACCTCGATAAACTAGTATAATAAAAGAAAACTGTAACAAGAAGGATCACCATATCAAAATTGCTAGAAGCTGAGCATCTTTTATTGTGTCTTTTTGTCAGCTCTGAAGTGTCTCTTTAAATTTCTTGCTCATTCTTCAATCTTTTTTTGGCCGGGGGGGGGGGTAGTTTTTTATATAAGGAGAACAAGTCTTTTGTCTCATGTTTTGCAAATACTCTATCTCAAGCTATGACATTTTATTTTGTTAACAGGTGTTTTAGATGAGAAGCTTTTAATTTCTATGAATTCTTTTATTAATAAACTTTATGGTTATTACTTGTACCTTAAACCTTTATGGATTTAGCTTTTACAATGAGGCATATAGTCACCTTTAAATTAATTTTTGTGTATACTATGATGTAGGGACTGAGGCTCATTTTTAAACATGTGGATATCTAGTTAATCTAGTGTGAAGTGTTGACTGTTTTTGCTAGTGTTACAATATTGCTTTTACTATTTTACTAAATTTTAAAAAATGATAAATTTTAATGATTAAAAAATTAAATAAAATTTTTTGGTTTGTTTCTATAACTTAGTTCTTTTTCTGATATTGATATTTGATTTCAACAGACTATTCAGTTGACAAATTACCAACTTCAGGCATTAGCCACTTATCCAAAATAGGTATGTGGATCACTTACTCTAATAATAAAAATTTAAATATATGGAAAAATATATTTTATGTTTTAAGAAACTGTTAAAAATAGAGATGAAAAAACAACTAAATATACATATAAACACACCATAGTAATTCCCATATCTTATCATTGCTACTTATTTGGAGTAATTCTAAAATGGTTACATTTGTTTGAGTCTTTTAGAATTTTCTGTTCATACGTATAAATTGTTTTACTGTAAAATAACATTAAAAATGCACTCCAAATAAAATAATGCTAAAGCTAATTTTTGTAGAGCACTACTTTAAAAAATACATCTCAGTCATTTATAATACTTCAGCAATGGGTATTTTACAGTCATATTTTGTCATACATTTAAAATGCCAATGTCGTCATAATTTGTCCCCAGCCATGTTACCCTCTGTGTAATTAATTACCTTGGTTTAACAGATTATCTGATAGATTACGGAACAGTGGGTAAATTTGTCTGCCAAATGAACACATTGGCTCTAGGATATTACAACTCTTTTGAAATCCTTTAAGTGTTTAAAGGGTCTACTGAAATAAAACAAGATGTAAAAAAGTCCCAATTAATTTAAAAAGTACTTGACAGAGAAAATATAAAACTGGACTTGTGAGATTATATTTGTTGCATGTATACTATTTATTAGGAAACAAAGCACTTAATTCAATGACTATAATCCTTCCTATAGAATAAACCAACAAATATAGGAATATGTAATATTGTCCATCTTTTAAAAAATTCCTTTAGTGACCTCAAAACTAGCAGATTCCAAGCAATCAGGGTGCTTTATTGACCAATGAACTATAGTCATATAAGAAAAAAACAGTTTTCTAGTTGTTGCAGCAGGGCATAAATGTGGTCTTTGTTACTTCATCATGGTTGGAAGTAGAAGTCACCACTGGTTTTAATGTAGCTCATAATACTTTTTTAGGTGTGGTAAATAACTTTCATTTCCATGGATACTTCAGACATGTGTTTAAACTATTTTGTTTAAAGTGGTTTGTTTGAAAATGAAACAAGAAAATCAAAGTACAGAGGGTATTACAGAGATTAGAAAGCAAATAAATTCATTTCCATTGATAATAGACTAATAGATTTGCAAAATCACTAGTATAGTGTGAATCAAAATGTTTCTGTATAATGTTAACATATACAGAATTATATATGAACTTTAAATATTCTGTTTCTGGACTTCCGGCCAAGATGGAGGCGTAGGCAGACACACTGTGCCTCCTCTCACAACCAAAATTAAGGACAACAAATATTTATTTTTTTTTTTTTTTTTTTTTTAATTATTATTTTTTTAATCAGTATTTTTTAATTGTTGATATGGACAACAAATATTTAGAAACAAGAAAACACCAGAACTTAAAGAAAATTGAACTGTACGGAAGTCCAACAACCATTCATCCATACCGGTAAGAGGGGCGGAGTCACGGCAGGAAAAAGTGGAGGTGCGGACCCTGGAATGCAAGTAGCAGCAGCTGGCGTTTCCCAGGTGCACAGGCGGCGGCTGGCGATCCCCGGGCACGGGGGGCAACTGTGCAGACCCAGTGAGGCCGCACAAGGCGGCTGGCTGAACAGGTGGTCCCACATTTGCGCGTGCAGAGGGTCCAGGCAAAGGGGAAGTGGCGGAAGGGACTGAATCCAGGAGAGAGCGGAGCAGGCGCCATTGTTCCCTCTCAGACCCCGCCCCCACATATAGCGTCACAACCCAGCGACTGGGCTGCCCCACACTGGGGAGCGCCTGAGTCTCCACCCCTCACTACGTAACAGCACACGTGCGTGCACAGATAATCCAGGCGAAGGGGAAGCGGCGGAAGGGACCGGAGCCCAGGAGAGAGCGGAACAGGCACCATTCTTCCTTCTCAGACCCTGCCTCCACCTATAGCATCACAACCCAGTGACTGGGTTGCCCCACCCCGAGGAGCACCTAAGGCTCCACCCCCTCACTACGTAATAGCCGCGACCAGACTAAAACCAAAACCAAAACAAACCCCACCAAAAATGGCTCAAACCGGAGAACAAAGAAAAGCCCCAGAGCCAATTCTTCTAAGCGACCAAGAGATAGCCAACCTATCAGATGCACAGTTCAAAGCACTGGTCATCAAAATGCTCACAGAATTGGTTGATTTTGCTCACAAATTAGATGAAAAAATGCAGGCTACAATACGTGAAATGAAGGAAGATGCATGGGGAACTGATAGAGATGGAAGGAAAACTGGGACTCAAATCAATGGAGTGGACCAGAAGGAAGAAACTAATGACCAAACAGAAAACGAGGAAGAAACAAGAATTCAAAAAAATGAGGAGAGGCTTAAGAACCTCCAGGACATGGTTAAACGTCCCAACATCCGAATTATAGGGGTCCCAGAAGGGGAAGAAGAAGAGCAACAAGTGGAAAACTTATTGGAACAAATAATAAAGGAGAACTTCCCCAATCTGGCAGGGGAAATAGACTACCGGGATGTCCGGGAAGCTCGGGGAGTCCCAAAGAAGTTGGACCCAAGGAGGAAAACACCAAGGCACATCGTAATTACATTAGCCAAGATTAAAATGAAGGAGAGAATTCTAGAAGCAGCAAGGGATAAGGGGACAGTCACCTACAAAGGAGTTCCCATCAGACTGTCAGCTGATTTCTCAAAAGAGACCTTACAGGCAAGAAGGGGCTGGAAAGAAATATTCCAAGTCATGAAAGTCAAGGGCCTACATCCAAGATTGCTCTATCCAGCAAAGCTGTCATTTAGAATGGAAGGACAGATAAAGCGCTTCTCAGATAAGGTCAAGTTCAAGGAGTTCATTATCACCAAGCCTTTATTATATGAAATGTTGAAGGGACTTATCTAAGAAAAAGAAGATCAAAAATAGGACAGTGAAAAGACATCAAACTCACAGCTATTAAGAACTGCACCTAAAATAAAAGCAAACTAAGCAAACAGCTACAACAGGAACAGAACCACAGAAATGGAGATCATATGGAGGGTTAGCAATAGGGGTGTGGGAGGAGGAGAGAGGGGGAAAAGGTACAGAGAATGAGTAGCATAGATAGTGGGTAGAAAATAGACAGGGGGAGGGCAAGAATAGTATGGGAAATGTAGAAGCTAAAGAACTTATGACACATGGACATGAACTAAAGGGGGGAATGTGGATGGGAGGGGGTGTTCAAGGTGGAGGGGAATGATGGGAGAGAAATGGGACAACTGTAATAGCATAATCAATAAAATATATTTAAAAAAACAGTGTGATGATCTTCATTTCCTTCAAAAATCACCTTTTCAGTGAGGCTTTCTTACAATTCTGAATTGAAAATTTTAACTTTATCCCTATCATCCAACTTCATATTCTGCCTTTCCTGGCTGCCCCCCCTTCCATTCATGAGATCGTATCACTGTATAATACATCTTATATTTGACTCATATTTGTCTTTATCTAGTGTCTGCATCCCCCTACTAGATTTTAAGTTTCTGGAGGGCAGGGATTTCAATGTTTTGTTCACTGTTGAACTTAAGGCAGTCTTTGGAACATTATAGGCATGCAAAATATTTTTTAAACAAGTAATAAAATGAGTAAAAATTTTTTCTAGAGAAAGCACTCTTTGTGACATAATTTTAACCCTGAAGCCAAAAAACAGTTATTCCATTTTTCTCATGCTAACACCAACAGAAAGTGATAGCTGATTTAGAAATACAAAGAACCTTACATATAATATAAACTGTTTACTTAACATGATAAAATTGAGGCAACATTGACAATTCAGTTCCATTATTAGTATGGGTTGAATCCTAGTAAGTACAAAAAGTAGGTTATTATAGGCAGAAATGGGATGAGCTGTTTCTTCAGCCTCAACGTTCTATTAAATCACGCTGCTACTTCATTTTTGAAAATGAAATATTTTGCCAAATGAGAGACAGGAGGGGAATAACTATGTGTAGTTAGAAAACAACAACAAAAAAATGGTATAGAAAAATAGAAGTGTCTGACCCATTAGAGATAGGCCCATCCAACATAAATGGTTTGTGGCTCAAAGGAGTCCCTTAGTAAGAGAAGACAAGCACATGGACAAGCTGTATCTGGTTTTTCTTTTTTCTTACAAAGCAAACAAAAAATAGGTGAAAACATTTACCATTTTAAAAAAGAGAAAGGTTAACATTAGCCTTTTGACCACCCTTAGTGCTCATGCCAGAGTATTCACGGCATAGAACCAGCTCAGCTATAAACCAAGGTATGAGATGAGCGGGAGTTAAAGGATGATAGCGAGAGTTAAAGGATGTATGACTATTGGAGACAGTGGGTTCAAGCTCTAGGATCATAAGTATGTTTAAGTCTGATTCGTTAAGCCATCTAAAGCTCTGTGAAGACACAAGATTATCCACATTCAAAAATCACTTAGCTTTATTTTGCTGAATAGAGTCATATACCATGATAGAACATTTTCAATTACAAGATGGCTCAGAAAGTATGTATGAATTCAGAGAATACTGAGACCTATGCTTTACAGTACTGAGAATTTAATTTTTCATTTGAAAGAATAAAATCTATCCAGTGAAGTTCCAATTATAGATTTCATAATGAAGTCTACTTATTGCTTCCTGGACCTATCAATTCCATTAATGGATGAATATCTTTTCTGAATCATAACTCAAGAAGAAATGCCAGTATTTTATCAATGATATTTATATCAGAAACAATAAGACAATAAGCCCATTGTACTTCAGTGAACTGGTCATTTATATACAACAGGAATTCTAGAGAAAATACCAAAAGTAATTAATATGCATATGGATAGTAGGATAAAATTATATGCTCTTCATTTCAGGCAAACCAGTGGGGGTAGGAGGGAGAACAGAATTTTGATTTTCATAGTGCAGTGGGCAGGGAGGGGGAGGAGAAATGAACAAATTATCCAATAAATTTCCACACATCATACAAAGTAAGATTACAAGGATTCCTAGTTAATTAAAAAAAATACATAAAAGTAACTCTCCATTGAAGCATATCACTTTGACTAGACTCTAATACAAAAAATAAAAGAATTCTACCATGCAAGACTTCCCATCAAGACAGCAGCATAGGCAGACATGGCTTGCCTCTTTGCACAACCACATCAAAATTACAACTAAAATATAAAACAACTGTAACTTAGAACCAACAGAAACCAAATTGAATGGAAGTCTGACAACTACAGAATTAAAGAAACCACATCCATCCAGACAGGTAGGAGGGGTACAGATGTGGAACGGACTGGTCCCATGCCAGCATGTGGTGGATAAAAATTTGGGAAGGATATCTCCAGAGTGAGGAGTCCCAGCCCCACACTAGGTACCCTAGCCTAGAGTTCCAGTGCTTGGAATATAAGTCCCCACAACTTCTAGCTGCAAAAAACCAGTGGGAATTGAGTCGGTGCAAGAAACTTCTGTTCTGGAGTCTCAAGCAGTTCATCTTAAAGAATTCACAGACACACCTCTTCAGACTCATGCCCTCTGAGCTCCAGCACTGGGGTAGCAGCTTCAAAGGCACCAGTGGCATACAGGGAGAAACAAGTATACAGCATCAAGGTGAGCAGAGGCCACTGTCCCTTTTCTAAACCTTCCCCTCAACAGAGCTACAGAGCTGGCAAGCTGAAGCCGCCATATCTGAGACTCCATCAACCTGGATAACACTGTTTGACCTGCCTGGGAGATCCTCTGAGACTCTGTCCCACCCAGCTGGCCTCAGTGAGCCCCAAGGCCAGGCACTAGCAGCAGCCATCTCAGATTGCTTTACAGCTCAGGCAGGGTGGCCCCAGCGTAGAACACAGGTGATGGCTGACCCAGGCCTCCACCACTTGGGAAACCCCAGGGTCTGTGCACCCAGTGGACAGCTACAGATCAATTCAGAGCACCAGCACCCTGCCCCTGCACAGCTGATCCTCCATGGAGGTAAAAGGTTGATAGTCAGTGGTCACAGCCAGTCCTTGCAGCTGACGGGCCTGAGTAAATGCCTCCCATTGATCTGCAAACAGCAATTAAGTCTCAACTACAAGAGGAGGGTGTACACAGCCCACACAAAGCGGGTACCTCTAGTACCCAGCTTGGGTGATAGGGGAGGCTGTGCCACTGGACCCTAGAGGACACCTACTACATTAGACCACACTACCAAAACATGGAATCAAAGCAGCTCTACCTAATACACAGAAACAAACATAGGGAGGAAGCCAAAATGAGGAGACAAAGAAACACGACTGAAAAGAAAGAAGAGATTAAAACTCCAGAAAAAGAGCTAAATGAAATGGAGATAAGCATTCTATCAGATGCAGAGTTCAAAACACTGGTGATAAGGATGCTCAAGGAACTTAGTGAGGACCTTAACAACATAAAAAAGATCCAGTCAGAGACAAAGGATACACTAATTGAAATGAAGAACAATTTACAGCAGAACAACAATAGAGTGGATGAATCCAAGAATCAAATCAATGATCTGGAACATAAGGAAGCAAAAAACAACCAATCAGAACAAGAATAAAAAAGAATCCAATAAAATGAAGACAGTATAAGCAGCCTCTGGGACAAGTTCAAGAGGTCCAACGTTTGCATCATAGGGTTGCCAGAAGGAGAAGAGCAAGAGCAAGAAATTGGAAATCTATTTGAAAGAACAGTGAAAGAAACTTCCCTGATTTGGTGAAGGAAACAGACATGCAAGTCCAGGAACATAGGGAGTTGCAAACAAGATGGATGCAAAGAGGCCCACTCCAGGACATGTCATAATTAAAATGCCAAAGGTTAAAGATAAGGAGAGAATCTTAAAAGCATCAAGAGTAAAGAAGTTAGTTACCTACAGGGGAGTTCCCGTAAGACTGTCAGCTTATTTCTCAAAATGAACTTTGCAGGTTAGAAGGGATTGACAAGGAATATTCAAGGCCATGAAGAGCAGGGACCTACAACTAGGATTGTTCTAACCAGCAAAGCTATCATTTAGAATAGAAGGACAGATAAAGAGCTTCCCAGACAAGAAAAAAACCAAAGGATATTATCATCATCAAACCATTATTACATGAAATGTTAAAGGGACTTATTTAAGAAAAAGAAGGTCAAAATTATGAACAATAAAATGGCAAAAATATGTATCTATCAACAATTGAATCTAAAAAACAATCTAAGCAAACAAGAACAGAGACAGAATAATGGATAAGGAGAGCATTTTGATATTCAGCCAGACGGGAGGAGGATGAGGGAAAAATGGGCGAAGAGGTGAGGGGATCAAGTAGTACAAATAGGCAGTTACAGAATAGCCATAGTATGTAAAGTACAACATAGGAAATACAGTACTCAAAGAACTTATATGCATGACCAATGGACATGAACAATGATGGGGGATTTGCCTGAAGGAGTGGGCAGTGCTGGGTGGAGGAGCACAAAGGGGGAAATCAGGACAACTCTAATAGCATTATCAATATAATTTTTAAAAAAAGAATTGTACTAAATTCTAATTCAGGCTGTTAAAATATTATTTGGAACCATTTTGCAATATATACATATATCAAATAACTATGCTATTACACCTTAAACTAACATAATGTTATATGTCAATTGTATTTCAATTAAAAATATTATTTGGTTTACATGAAGTACAAACCCTTTTACACTTAACATAATTCTTGGTACAAAGACAAAATGCATAAATAAACTAGTTAGTAGTTATAATCACCTTTGTCTTCTAATTTGCTTTGAAAGACTGAAATAAAAAAAAAGAAGAAACTAAACCAAATCCATTACTTAAATTAATGTTCAGCTTGTGTAAAACCAGTATCCTAAGGGAGATTCCAAATTTAAAAACAGTGAATCAATAGTATTTTAAAAATTCTGCCTTTTCCCCCACAAAAATCCATTGTATAACCTTTGAAACTCAAAACAATAACTTTAATAATTTTTCAAATGTACACTAGTTCTTTAATAAGAATGGTTAGACCAGGTGAGATTCTTTTCAAGTTCAACATGTGAGAACTTTCATATACAAAATAAATGTTATGCTTTGCTGTAATCTTATTATAAGCTACTTATTTTACTTATGCTAATATATTTCAAGATATATATGGAACGCTTCTTTTGAAAATACACATGGAGTGCCTTTAGGCTGTATCTACAATTCATTTCAACCGAAGAGTTTTACCCAACTTAGGCACTTATTATTCAGTCTTTTAAAACATTAGCTATTTCTAAAATATTCAGTCTACACCAAAATACAGAAATTTGCTGTATTGAGATTATTAAAATAAAAGTGAACCACACACCTTGCAAGTAATTCCAAAAGAAGTTTCAACATTGCTTTCAATAGTAACAACAGCACTAAAACATAATACATAGCTTCTACAGACAGTTATATGGAAGGATATTTATTTATAAATTCTAGTATTTGTTAGAAAAAACAAATCTGTTTATCTAAATTCATTCCCTTTACAGCTGGAACCCTTCACCTTGGGTTTTAGATGTAAAAAGCATTACAAAGGATTTTACTATTTTTTTAAACCAAGTTTTTATTAATTTTATTTTTATTTTACATTTTTCAATCAAATCACCTCAATTTCTGAACTGTAAAATACAAATTTAACATTTCTAATTCTGGGTACTACAAATGTAAAACCAGTCCTATTTAATTAGCACAAATTTAAATGATACCTGCAGATTAGTTCCGAGTGGAAAGATTCTGATTTTTGAAAGTGACAGAAAACAAATTTCATTTGGGAGAAATCACCTAAGTATTTATAAACTATAACCACTCTCACACAGGCAACACAAATAAACTGCGTGCTCCAATAAACTTTCAAAATGTATTTTAATTTTATCCCCAAAAGAAAAATTTCTAGATACAAATACATCTCATTCAATAATGTTTTAACATACATTCAGCAACATAAAATATTATAAGGATCCAATATTTTCATCTTTTATAATCTCAATATATTATATATTTAATATATAATATATACAATACATACAGGTCATCAGCAGGATTACAAAGTAATTTTTAAAGTCTGATCAATATTGATAAATATTTTTAATTATTAAAAAAACTATTTAGGGTCATAAAATAAAATAAAATAAAACAAAACATGGGAGGCCCACACCTAACAGCAAGATTACAAATGTTCATATAGCCAGTCATTTTATGAGATCCCTCAAGTTGTAGAGTCCATTGTTAAACAATATTCTTGCTACTCTCAAGCAGTAGTACTTGTAGATATTAAGCATGTACATCTCCATTAAAATTTAAAATTACTATGCAGCTTTTTTTACTGTAATATACAGTAACTATTTTCTTCCCTTCTGTTGGGTTTTCTGTTACTGTTGTTGGGAGAGTGAGTAATATATTACCAACAGAAGCAACTTTTAGCTCCTTTACCTCCTATGGAACATGGCTCAGTTTAAAGAGTGTTCTACAGGCAGCCACATGAGTATTAACAGTACCTTAATACCATTAAGAGCAATCAATAAATGGAGTCATACGAGAAGTTTCAAAGACTGTTTCAGAGGTTTCTGTAAACCAAGGTAATCGGATGTATTACCCTTCTAGATAGCCCTCTCACATCAGTTAATACAAGGAGTTAAAATTTCCAGTGCCACAGTATAGCACTTAGCAATCTATTCTGTAATTTTACATATTATCCCATTAATTCACCCTGAGAACACAGAGGAAGCATTTCAAACAAGATATTCTGATATGTTTCTTTTTTCCTTTGTATTTGCTTTCTTCTGGTTTTTGTCAGCCCTTCAAGGGCACAAATATTTGAATCCAACGTGTGACTTGGATATCCTTTTTCGTTAACTGAGATTCATGCCACGGTGAGATACTGGTGATAAAAAAGCCCAAAAAGGCTTGTAGAAAAGAGACAAGCAGCGATCCACCAGGTAAGGAAAGAGAGAAGTCCTCGAAAGAGCAGAGGGGTGAAAATGTTTTTTAAGCTGCTCAATGCCACTGTTATTTGTGTAACAGTTACCTTCATCTTCCCATCAGCAGATGGTAATTCAGAATGAACAGAGCTGGAGGGGAGACTATTATCCACTGGCAAGGTAGAGACAGATTCTGGATAAATTCCCCAGGAATGATTACCTAGAAAATTCAAAGTAAAACTTGAAAAAGTAACTGATTCCAAAGCTTATTAAAAATAATAAGTTCTTTAACCTACATATGGAATTAAGAACAAGAATTTTAGTGCCACAACAAATTATTTTATGTTAAAAATAAAGTAAAATAATAATCTTTCGACATCTTGGGAAAAATTCATTTAACTTGACCAGACTACATCTGGCCTCATCAGTAAAAGTACAAGTAAAAGCTACAAGTCCAATTTACTTTTAATAACTGCACTAAAATCTTTTACAATAATTTTTAAAAACATTTTTCCTTATATAATACATGAATCAACTACCTCTACTGAAGTGACAGGGACAGACTCAGTAACTTCTTAGAAATCTTTTCTTCCTCTAGAATATCAGAATAAATTTCTTTCTCAGAAACTATCTACGATTTCAACGTGAGAGACTATTAATAGCTTCTAGAAATTTTTTCATCACATACTTTCCAATGTTGGGTAGGATATGAATCACATAATTTACAATTGAGCTATTCCTTTGAGAGATTCCTAAAATTTCCATCTATCATCAGCTCTGTGGTCTACTAAGCCAACCCAAATAATACTTTTAGTTAATTTATCTTCTTAAACCCCTACATTGGGCACCAAGGAAAATGACCAATACAATAATGGATAGTTCTTGAATAACACTACACAGGGACTTGATACTTAGTAAACAGACGTATAGGAGAACTATGTTCTTCCATGGAGAAATCTTTACTCTTCCAACGTAAGTTATCTAAGAAGTAGAACTCACCAAATGATTCTGTAATTCATATAAGTTTACAAGTACCTTGTAATAATTTAAATGTTAAGCTCTTACAAAACCTTAAATAGTCCTTTTATAACACAGAGGAAGATCAACAGCGCTCACTGAAATTACTCAGTAAATTTGGGAATTAACATTTAGTACATGACTTTTACAAGTAAAGCATAACATAAAACCTCATGAACCTGAGTTTTCAGATGTAAAATGAGGCATCAACTTCTAAAGCTAAACATTTCCTATGTTTCCTCTTTAAACTTTTAAAGAAACAACTTTAAGAGGCATGCATACTTATGTGTAACAGGTAACAGGAAGCATTACTAACTACAGGCAGAGAGTAAAACACCACGATTCCCAGTTCCCAGGGCAGGCCTACCTAGTGTTTTCAACAGCAGGGTTGTGTGGAGCAGCATAATCAGAGGTGCCACATACTGCAGTGCAATGACACAAAGGTAATAAAAGACTCGAGCCACCTGCAACCAACAACATTCTTAAGTGTCTAGTATAGCTGACGTGTTGTGAGTGAATTACACTTTCAAGTAATTGTCAAACTGAATTGTTTAAAAGATAAATAATCTTTTTCTTGGAAAAGGTAAATGGTAGTTAAGTTTGTACTTCATTATAAATGCCCCCAAACTGACTTCAGAAAGGCTCAGTTTGAAGATAAGTCTTTTAAAATGTAAAAATATTAAAATAATTTCCTTAAAAAAGTTCTTAAGTGATTAATATAAATCAGAAAAAATAACCACTAAAATTCAAATGGTATATATTCACTTACATTTCAAATATAAAATGAAATGATAAAATCTCTAAAAACAGACACCTAAAAAAAAAATCAAACTAAATAACAGTAATAGGCAGAGTCAAATAAGAGCATAAACCCCTCCTAAATAGAAACACTAACTCCCCATCCTCGATGAGCATATTCGACTGAGGTTAAATTCTGGAGTATGAAAGTATATAAAAGGAAAAACACCCCCAATTTATAAATGAGAGTCAATAACAGGAGCTCTAACACCAAATCTCTTAAAAAAAAAAAAAGACATAACAGGTTACAGGTCCAATTCACTATAATGGCAGATGGATTCCTGGCACTTTCCTTCTCTGGAATCCCCGTTAAGTTAAATATTTATGTTTCATGTTCAATTCTTAGAATAATGTTAAACAGAATAAATGTAGTTGCTAAAATTAACATTTCCTATGCTTTAATTTGTAAAGGCTGGACAACATATTGTAATGTCTTTCAAATCATTTAGGGCTTTCATTTCAGCAACAGTAGACATACCACAGCTTTACACCACACAACCGTGTGATACTTAAGAAGTACCTCAGGCAGGAAAACCCTTTCTTCACTTAGCAGCCAAAATCAGATCAAGGTCTCGTTGGAATCTGTATAAAATCATCCCATTTATTTGCAATAAAATATTATAAAACAAAATGATGATCTATTAAAGGAAGTCAAGTTATTTTTTTCTTGTAACATAGTATTTGCTATTTTTCATTTTAACTATAGTATAAAACTTACCATTTTCTGTAGCTCAACTGTACTTATTCGCCCCGCTTCTTTCTTCATCTGATCCACACATTTCTGGGCTAAGTTTAAGTAAGCTTGCAGGTGACTACGCATCATGGCCAACCGCAAAGCACACAGCAGAATTATTAACCAGAGTCGCAGAGTATCGAATGTAGCTTCTGTCATTCTACAGATCAAAAAGTTGACATGGTGCTCTCAAAGATCATAGTATGCTAGCATGCTAGTTAATGTTCACCATATAACCTACACTTAGCTACAGTTGGAGGTATAAAGCAGAAGTATCCCATTCTGCCATAGGCTTACCTATGTAATACTTTCACTTGCACAATAGAGCCAGATAGACAAATGTATCATGACAGTAAAGAACTAACAGTTATCTAAAAGCAAAAAGTAGAGCAGTACTTGGGATCCTTTTCTCTGTCTATTCTCCCCCACGAGGAAAAACACTGGCTGTGAAATGAAAAGAGCTGAGTGCTCTGAAACTGGAGGCCAGGAGAAAGAAAGAAGGAAACCACCAGAGACTGCCTGTGGAACTACCAAGTCAACGGCTCATCTACAGGCAAGAGGAGGTTCACAGTTGTTTGTATGGAAAATAATACAATTAATAACCAGTATAAGAATAAACTCTGTGTTTTGTATACTCACAACTGTAAACGTACTTTTCCCCCACCCTGTGTTATGGTTAGGGTTTTCTTTGATCATCTATATATTTGGATAAGATCTTTCATCTGCTGAGTTCCTGTTCAGGATCCTTGGAAAAAATCAAGGTTCTGATACATTATGAAGAAATAAGATGGTTCAGATTCCTCTCCAAGTCATTTAATCTGCTATGTGCTGAAGCTGGCTCAGTTTCTAAGCAATTTCTTAAGGTTAACTTTAGGACTGTAGGTGAGATGTGCCCTAAGAAGATTTTTTTCAGAAACTAGACTACCAGTGAGAGTTCCTTAAAGGACCTTAGAAAGAAGAAGTGATTTCTATTGTTCTTTTGAGGTTTACTATTCATAAAATACCATGACTTCTGCTTTAATAAAGGATCATATTGTAATTTGAAAGTAATGACTGGACCATGCTGGGCATCTCTTCTAATCCTAGCACATACTGGATACTTAATACGTGACTGTTGAAATGTATAGTGACCTGCCAGGTAGGATCTGGAACATACAAGGGTCTCCCTCAAATTTTTAAGACTATGAGGGTAGAATGGTTGACTTTAAAAAAACACATGGAAAAAGGTAAAACACCTCACAACACTTTCCCCCCAAACAGATGCTGTTATCACCCCTTCCTTCTGCCAGTTTAAACACCTAGAAAAGGAACTAAAACTACAATCAATATAGGAGAAGTTGCCTAGGGATATGAAGTTGAAGGACAGTATAGGAAACAGAAAAGGCAGGTAGGATGTGAAAGTGTACAGTTTTGTTTGAACCATTTATGAAATGGAGGTCAGAAGTGGGGATGGAACAGAGGCTTTATTATGTTTCCTCTCTTTTGGTTTCCTTTTTATAAGGTCGTAAGTGCGCACGTATATAAAAATCCCTGTGGAAAGCACTGTTGGTTAGAAAAGATAAAGGAGTAATTTTTATCCACACATTTCCATTATACTGAGCAATAAAAGTAAGGAGACAGTCAGTCATCTGAGACTGATAGAACACCAGATGCAAGGCCATCCACAGCCCTATAGGCCAGCGGTCTCCAACCATTTTGGCACCAGAGACTGGTTTCGTGGAAGACAATTTTTCCACGGACAGGGGTGGGGGGGGGGATGGTTTTGGGATGATTCAAACACATTACATTCAAGCTCACCTCCTGCTGTGTGGCCCGGTTCCTAACAGGTCTGGACCAGTACGGGTCTGTGGCCCGGAGGTTGGGGACCCCTGCTCTAGACAACACTGTGTTCCCTGGAGTTGTGCAACAAGGAGGCTTGACTGGTAGCGTCCTGAAGACAGCTATTACACAGACTTTGAGGGTGACAAATAATGGGAATGAAGGGAATAGAAAAAAGTAGTGAATCAAAGAAAATATTTCTTAGTTTATGAGTTCAGGATTTAGGATGACAGTGATTAATTAGTGCCTTCTAATTCAGATTATTTAACTAACTTCATACAGATTTGGTAAGTTGATCTAATGGGGTATCTCAGGAAGGTGGCTGAGACGGGATAAAATACATAGGTAAAGACCAGGCAGAAGACACTTCTCCACATTCCTGAAGTCATTCTAGGTTTCTCTGTATATGTTCTCTCTTGGTTTTCTTCCTATAAGGTCACAAGCCCACACAAACTGTTTGCCCACATTTTATTTATTTTTTATGCTAAATCAGAATACATGGATGAATTTAAATATATTCTGGGGTTGAAACAGCATTATAACAATTTTTGCTTCTGACTACAAATAAAGACCTTCCCATAACCATTTAGTCCATATAACAGGTGAAAAACCTGTCACTTGATTTCTTCTTCATCTCATTTTCTTTGATTGATGGGCAGCCATTCTTTCTCAGTCTACCAAATGAACTTTGGATTTTAAACAAAAATTAAAAATCACCTGTCTAATCATTTAATGTAATGGTTTGACAAGTAGAGAATAGAATGGAGCAGAGACAAGGCTATAATTTTGTTCGAACTGCATATGCAAAGGGTCAGAAATGGGGATAGAACAAAGAAGACAAAATTATAGGAAAAGGATCTTCAGTCTTTATGTACAACAAATTCTTCCTATAATTTAATAATTACACAAGGGAAAATTATCCCCATTTCAATTAAGCACTGTTTGTCATTAATCTGCACAAACTTCAGTTAGGCTGAAAGTGGGAAATGAATGTTGGTATAACCACTCAACGCTTTATATATACCAAATCTGACTGAATAACCTTAGCCAAATTATTTAACTTCTGAGGCCATTACTTTATCTGTAAAATGAGATGAGAACAGCAATCACACACAGAATTACTATAGAATGAGGTAAAATATATTAAGTATCAATACCTAGTATAACAACTGATATATGATGGATACATCATAAATGCTATTTTCCTAATTAAACTAAGGCAAATATAAAATCAGAGAATAACGGGAGTGTAAAATCCAACTTCTTTGATCAAATTTCAAAGAAAGATGGAATGCTTTTAGTATCAAAGATATGAGTTAGAAGCTTCTCTGAGATGTCATCTAGAACCCTAGTATTCTTAGGATATACTTTTAAATTTTTCTCAAGTCCAAACAAAAGTTTATTTAGAACGTTACAGAAGTGTAAGAAAGCTGTGGAAGAAGTGAGCCAGCTGGGCTGTGTGGGCTCAGGAAACAGGTTACAGAGGCAAAAGAATGGCCTTTGGAGCTTAAGAGAAAGACAAAGGTAGTGCCCCTGAGGGAAGAAGAAAGTGGAAAGGCAGGGGCATGCTCCAGAGGGGATGGGGGGTTGGGAGGGGAGAGACTGATTTTTAATACTTAGTGAATCTGTCAAGTTAAAATTACCACTAAGGCTTACTTGTATGGGGAAATAACATCAAGACTTCTAACAATACTTCCTTAGTTCAATTAAGATTAACTTTTTAAAAAGTTATGGTGATCATAGATTATATACTCCAAGATAAATCTGTACCAGGATCTAAAAGAAATACATAATATAAAATGTGTACTGTGGAGTCAATGACTAGTCAAGGTTTTCTATTTTAATTTTGATGAGGCAAAGCAGAGAAAGGAAAATTTATTAAGCACTTACTTGCAGCTGGCTGCATTATGTGTGTTCTTTCATTTAATTCCAATAATAACTTTGTGAGGTAGATACTATTATCTTCAGTTTCCAGAGGAGGAAACAGAGGCTCAGCAAAGTAAAATAATCCCCCTCAAGTGACAGTTTTAGTGAAGATCAGAACTGGGATGTAAACCAGCTCTCTATGATTCTTTCTATTACCCTAACATCATTTCACAAGGTTAATGAGTTAACGTATCAAGTACAGTTATTAATGCTTTTTAATAAACTGTTCCTATGTTTCCTTACCATCTTCTTATGTTGAAATATTGTTGTCTAATTGGGGAAATATGAGCTAATATTAGATAATAATGTTAAGGCATTATTTTTAAATTTTGATAGATGTAATGATAATATTGCTACATAGGAAATTGTTCTTATTTTTTAGAGGTACGTACTAAAGTATTTAGCAGTAGCAATATTATGTCTCTAATTTACTTGAAAAACTACATCAAAAACAAACAAAGGGTAAAGCAAATATGGAAATGTTAATAACTACTATGGGGGTTTCATATATGAATTTCAATTTACATTATTTTTCCTCCATGATTTTCACAATTAAAAAAATAAAAGAACTGCGCAAAGTATCTAAAACAGACACAATTACAACAGGAAAATGTCAACAACTGGATAGTAAGTGAAAAAGCAGAAAAACTTACGAGTGTATGAAATAATGTTAATGCAGGATAATAATCATTCACATTCATTCATAAATATTCCAAAGAACTAAATGATGACCTGTAGTTTTAATTTTATAACACATCTTTTAGCATTTCTATTGTTTTAAAAATAGTATCTTAATATTCTCTTTAAAAAACTTAAATACAGTATAAAACATTTTAGATTATATAATGAAACAAAAATTAGCTATTAAATACCCATACTTACAAAGGGATACTTTCTTTACCCAATGGTGGGTTCATAATGTAGTCTTTGGTGATTGGTTTTACCCAGAGCAGAACCATAAATAAAGGTGCCAAGAAGTTGATATGAAGTAATGTTCTGAAAGTATGTAAGAAATAAACATAAAAATCCAGAAACAAAAATACACTAATAAACTGCAGAAACTTGGGACTTACAAAAATGAAGGTAAAAACTTACTTTCAGTATTCTACATATTTAAGGTGTTACTGTCACGATTATTTTATATTTATCATTATCACGCAACAATGATTTGAGCCCTTATAATGCTACTTATTGTCTTAATTTTTCAGAAAAGAACATTTATATCCTGGAAAGTTAAATGACTCGCTCATGGCAATATTACAGGTTAGAGGCAGATCTAGCACTAAAATCTAAATCGGTTCACTTCTATTGTCAACGATCTCCTCCTACTCTCTGATTTAATGTAGATACTTAAATGATTCTCTAATTCTACATGGTCAATGAATCCAAAAAGTTTTTAGTATATTGGAGTCCTCTTTTGATACTTTTCAGTGTTGCTGAAACAAAATGCCTCACTATTGACAAGTAAGAGATAGAGATTAGCAAGGTCCATAATACAAGAAGGCATAGAGCAGATGAAACCTACTACAACAATCATAACTGAGGAACCTCTTGAAATGTAATAATCATGTATATTGTTTTGATTAAGTTATTAAAATCATAAGGGATTCACATATTTTTATTTCTTCTTGGAGTATTATAAATATACATGGAATTAATTTCCCTATCCTTTACTAAGGAAATTCACATTATTCCTAACAAAGCAATATGCCATAGTACAGAAAAAGGTTTCAGGTATGAGCTATAACTTCACCGTTTCTGGTAACTGTTATCCCAAATTTGTACCTTACAGAGATAGATGACCAGTAGGGAATTTTCTTTTTTCTTTTTTTAAAAAGACAAATCCTTCAGATTATTTTATTACCTTGTACTGCTTTCACTATCAACCATGCTGAAGGGCTAAACAGGAAGGTTTGAAATACACACACACACACACACACACCCCTTAATGCAAATGACAGTAATCTATGTGCAGAAACAGGGCTGGGGTTGGGAACCATTAACACCTGACAGAGAAAGGTGAAACCCTGGTTCTAAGCTCTGGCATTAGAACAAGTACTAGTACCTGGCCACAGGGGTGAGGAGAATGTGGCTGTTCACTGCCAGTCATACTACTCTCACAACAGAACTAGCTTGCCCACACCCTCGCATCAGGCAGAGTGCTACAACACAATGGGGGTGGGGTGGGGAGCGCAACAAACTGGAAATAAGACTCCAAATCATCAATGTGAAACATCTTAAAAAGAAGCCATGTTTACTGAAAAGAAAACTAAAGTGTGCCGTCACCCCCATCCCAAACCATCACTAAATGTTTTAAATGTTTTTATAAAGTGGTTCTTTCATCCCAAAGGCTGGGTAAACCATCCCGTGTTGGGGAAGAAAGCAGCAGTATTAGCTATGCAGTGTTGCTAGGGAACACTCTAGTATTAAGGAGCAGCCCACAGCGGTTTCAGTAGCTGGTGAAGGACTCCCCTCCACCCACCCTTTCAGCTTATTTAAATCACAACACTGGGGTTAGTGGACTGAAGTGTGTGTAGAGAAGGGGGGAGAACCAGGTTTTGTTTTAAAAGAAGCCATTAGAGAGAAGGATGGTAAGAGAAAGGCAGGACATAGCCAAGAGCATGCTGAGTAAAAGGAGGAAAGAGAGGGATAAAGGAGTGTGTACTAGGAGGTGAGAATAAGTAAACAGACAAAACACATATGTAAAAAAGTGGAGGTAAGGAAAAAGCCAAAAACAATGTCAAAATTAAAATAAAGGACAATGACATAGGTAAGAGAGATATGAATGTAAAAAGACTAAATAGAGAATTGGCATCATTAAGTGTAGGGTTTTAAAGAGCAGAAAGGTTAGGAAATGATCACTCAGAAACTTAATGACTATACATGTACCAAAGAGGACTATTCTCAACTTGGACTACTACTGCAGAACAAAAAGATAAGGTGAGAATGTGGATGTGCATATGACTGGAGATATAAACCTGTCATTCTGCCAAGGTGGTGTCTACAGCAACAGCAACAAAATCTATGATGACCACAAAGAATACAATAAACAGGCTCTGAACTGTATATAATGTTCAAATATGATTTCTCCATTTGAGAACTAAAATAGATTTTGATAGTTGAAAGTAGTCTATGATATTTGACACTGTACATTACTAACAATCTTGAAATAAAACAGTGTATCATTTTAACAAGAGTTGTACAAACAACTCTTATGTACACAGATTTTACTTTCAAAAATTTCAAATATTTTAAGTAAAAATATTAAATTATTTAAATAGAATTATACAAATTTAAATAAAATATTCCACAGATCCTTAGTTCAGTTGTAGAGATTACAATATCATAAATTGACCCGAGTTAAAAAGAATTAACACAAATAATGACATTTCCATTTTAACAGGTAAAACAATATGGCAACTGATGCTGTATTTTTTCAACACTGGACTTAAAATTTGGAAATGAATACAAGAAACTTGCTTATAGTGGAAAGACTTAGTAGTGTGACATCAAATAGTTATTCATTAATTTCCAATACAATAATTTATTATTTCATCGCAATAATATACCTTCATTAAGATGGAAAACATATATTTATCTGCATGTGCTTATGTACATTTTCCGCTTACTGTGTAATTTTTTCTGTTGTCAAATTCAGGGCATCCAGATGCATTTGAGCCAGGCGTAATCCAGGAAATGTCAAAAAAGCCCCAATAAGTGAACAGAAAATAGCGAGGAAAAATTTGAAAGTAAGTTTTGAAACGGGACCCCTAAAAATAAAAAATTTTTAGAAGCTGATTAATTTTTTAAATTAACTTTCTAGAAATTTTTCTTTCTTCTAATCAATCATTAAAAAAACACAATAATAACAGTAATATATAAATAGTAAACATCTACAAAAAGACTATGCTTATTCAATTATCTATAATAGATTTTAGTGAACTATAAAAAATATAAACTAAATCAGGCATCTCTTTAGCCACATTTATAACAATCCAACCTGTATCTTCAACACAGAACTCGATATGTGACTCAGATATAAACTTAAGTTTAATCTCTGGTAGCAGAAGAATTAAATCAAATCCAAGTAAAAATCTATGAAAGATACTAACTTTATACAAACATAAAAATTGCAAGTAAGAATACTTCTACAAGTGACAGTCCTACTTAAATAACTCTTCACTGATAAAAACAAAGAACCACTTACAGTAAATCCACTTTACGAAAAACAGAAACATTTAAATTTAAATAATGCTTAATTAAGAAAAAAACTTACTGAGATTCTAAGCCTTGCTTTTCAAGAAACTGCATCGCACTGTCTGAAAAATTTGTAAACCCTGTAGGGAAAAAAATTACTTGTAGGTAAAATACAGAATCTTTCTGTGGAAATAAAATGCTAGAAAATAGAGCATCTTAAATTTTGAAGTGACTAATTTAGCTCTTTCATGTGCTAATTAGTATGCCATAATGCAATAAAATTTGGTTATTAGCAGAAACAGTCTTTGAAAACCATCCCTTTGATATTTCCACATTCCATGAGAATGCATAAAATTTGCATTAGGATTTGCATGTTTATATGAGTAAACTTCAGTATTACAGAAACTCATTTAACTATAAGAAAAACGGAATGTGCAGCATTTCTAAAGAAAGGTAATGAAAAAACTTAGCTGAAACAAACAAAAAAGGAAAGATCTTACTTAAGAATAATGAAGGTTAATTATTTATAACATTAACGATTATGCACCTCTAACCTAATTTTAAAAACCTATCTGATATAAAACTTACTTGAATATTGAAGTCAAAAATATTAACACTAGATAAAGCAAAACTGATTTGTAAAGTTGTATGAATTACCTGTTTCGAGTCCAAATTCCAGATAGTTTTCTGTTACAATCAAGACTGCCATTGCTTTCACGAAGAAAAAAAATCCAAAGGTAACACAGACTGATTTTTCACCACCATCTTTTACTTTAAAATAGTGTGTAGTTAATGAAAATAGAACTTTGCTGCAGAAGGAAAAGTTCAGGAAAAAACCACAAATAACTTTGTGGGAGTTAAACACAACCATATTTACAGGACTTGAATTCCAATAAAATTTGATTACAACACTTATTTTGATTCTACAACATGCTTATCTGCAAGGTGCTCTTTGGAAAGAAGTGAAAAAAACCAATGAAAATCTGAATAGTCTTCTAGAACACAGGACATAAAAATGAAACAAATCTAAGTGAAGTCTATAACATTTACAAGTAATAAGTGCACATACACAGATTAAGTTGTAATTAGGGAAAGAATGTATTTTTAGTTTTTCTGACTCAAATTTTACTAGCAGGCTATAAGAGTAATTTTATGAGGTTATTGGTGACATGAAAAGCCATGGTAGAGGTTATATTAGGGAATTATCTTTTATTGGGCAGGTTTATTAAGTAATTTATATTTTGATTAAATACACAAACACAAATCATAGAAATCATCTGTAAGTCATTCAATAACTCAAACTTTGAGAATTCCTAATAACCAATGGTAAGTTGTGATACAAAAACTAAGTACCTGGTTCACCATTTGATAGTATGATTAAACAAAACACAAGATCCAGATCAGTACTCAAAAACAGCCAAAGGTTCAACATGGCGACGTATTAAAATTTTAAAATATTTTAATTTTATATGAAAATATTAAACAGATCATTTTATCTGAACACTGCCTCACTGATAAAATCAAGATCAGATCAGTGGATGATCCAAACTAGAACCTAGATGTCCATTATACCAAATAGCTCTCCTTAAAAGTATAAGCCTACCAAACAAAATAAAGTAGCTGGCAAAAAACAAAAAAATTAAAAATTAAAATATATATATTAAAATATAGAAAAGCATCTTTCACATAAACTGAATGTCAAGCATAGAAAATAATAACTGTCATAGTACGTGCTAAGTGCTAGGCATTACCAACTAACTCATTTCATCCTCGCATTAGTCAGCTATTATCACCACTTTATAGATTAAAAAGAAAACTGGCACAGACAGGTTAAGTAACTTGCCCAAGAGCACACAGCTAGGTTAGAGGCAGTGGGATTTTAAAATCTAGCCAGTCTGGATCCAGTCCATTCACTTAACGATGTATAATATTGCTCTACCAAACTGTATGCAGCATGTAAATAATGTGGTAGTTTAGCAGTTGTACATGAAATTTTTTATAAGTAGACTGCCATGACAGAAGTGAGTAGTTCTAACAGTCTCACAATCAGAAGAATCCTTATTCAGGAATGGCTGGGCAAGGACAAGGACTCTTGTTTTCACTTCTTAAAAGGAAGCTGCCCTTTGTTGCCCTATTTAAAAATGGTTAATATAGTTATCCCCACTCTCTATTGTTAGATATTACCTAGGATACTGGATATAAATCTAGAGTCTCAGCTGCTTATAGCTATGGGACTTACCCTAAGCTAGGTGACGGGATTGTATGAAAGGTAGATGACTTTTTGGTATCTTTCAAATGAAACTTAAAAATGGAAATAAATCACTACTAGAATGTAAACTCCACGATATCAAAGATTCTTGTCTCTTGTTCTCTGACGTAGTCAGAGCACCAAGAATAATGCCTGGCACACAGTAGGTACTCAACTGGTGAATAGATTTTGCCATAGAAATAATGTTTTACAGCAGTTTAGGCAAACTGAAATAGTGTTAATTGTATGCTTTAATGGTAAATAGGCCTTTTGAAGAACAGTATCAAAAACAACAGTGTTTCCCTGGGACAATATCCTCAAAGTAGAAACAATATAGGAAAGGTTTTAGTCTAAGATCTATTTTTATTATTGGTAATAAAAAACTACACATTCTTTTCCACTTATGGTTATAAATTTAAGGATTTCTGGGTTTTACAAAGGCTAAAGCTTTGGTAAATAGTTCCCCTTTTAAAATGTCAGCAACGAAAAAAATACAAAGTACTGCCTTGGCTGGTGTGGCTTTGTTGGCTGGAAGGTGGTCCCGTACGCCTAAAGGCCACCAGCTCAATTCCCGATCAGGGCACATGCCTAGGTTGTGGGTTTGATCCCATGTCCAGGCACTTATGAGAGGCAACCAATTAATGTTTCCCTCTTACACTGAAGTTTCTTTCCATCCCCACCAAAAAACATCAATGAACATGTCCTCAAATGAGAATAAAAAAAAAAAAAAACCCTGCAAAAAAAAAAAAAAAGAAAATACAAAGTATAAGAAGAGCTCATTTTTACCCACCTATTCCTGGGACAACCAGGCTCTCAGAACGGTGTGTGATGGGAAGTATCTTCATTAATCTCCTTGAGTCAAGGTTCCTTGGAAACAGTATGGTCTTATAAGCTATATTATGGACCAAATGAATTTTCATGGGCTAATCAATCTTGCCTCCCTCCCCAGAGGGGGTCATTTATTTTCTCTAAAGAAAAATATTTTATTTTTAAGCATTTTAGAATACAATCCATATGTAGGTTGGAGGTACTATCTAGAAATTGCGGCACTAAGAAATGGTTTCAACTTTTTAATATATTTATTAATAGATTATTATAATATTACTTATAATGCTAGATTTTACAAAGTGCCTCATTTGCCTCAAAGACAAGACAAAACCAGATAATGAAAAACTAGATATAACCTCTGAAATTTTTGATTAAAAAGACTTCTGCATGATTTCATACTTGCTTTAATGAATAGATGCTTTAGAATGCATATAACCAAAAAACACAAAAAGAACTTCAGCATATACATTCTGAAGATATTTATCTGGTATGATACTTTCATTGTAAATGTTTTATTATATTTACCAAAACTCAGGTTAAACACACACACACACACACACGTGTCCAATATTTGAACAAATTACTTTTTTAATGTAAGAAATAAAACTAATAAGCAAATGCCACTGGTTTATAATTATTACCCTCACCAAGTATTTGGCACCCTAACACAAGGTTCTCTTGCTCAGTTTAGCTCTGCAGTACTCTGGCTATAGAACAATACAGAAATCTGAAACTCTATTGAAGTAAAAAAGCTAATCCACATAGTATAAGTTTTCACTAAACATACTTGTGAATGTTCCTCCTATTTTGGCTAATAGCTACTAAATCATTTATAAGCAACAAGAGTACACTATATCACTGCAGAAGTTGGCATGATTTTATAATATTGAGCTTAAGTAGGATTGTCAAATTAATAGGAGGATATCAATTTCAGTTAAAATTACTGAAAGTTTAACAAAGTACATTTACTTTCCATGTCATTTTAAGATGTAATAAGGATTTTCAGAAACTTTTCAACTTAATCATTGCATACATCCTACTGTTTTCCTCCTTTTCTATATGAATGTAATTCATTTCAGAGTTTTTGCATTTTTGCGCTCACATCAAAAACAAATACTGATAGTCTGTAGTTGCTTAAAGTAAAAAGACTTTCCAAGGACAAAAAATCATGAAGACTGTATATCTAAGAGTGGACTCTGACAGTACTCAAGAGTCTCCAGCCAGGGGAGATAAAAGCCAGGACCTGCCCCACCACCCCTGCAAAGCCATGCTATTAACCTAGGTGAAAACACGAGGACTGTGATGACAGGAGCCAGCTGTGCATGTGGGCAGAAGACAAGGTTACAAAGCATTAATCTAAACTATCTTACATAATCCAAGCTTTTGTAATAGTTTTCTAATTTACCAAGATAATAAACACACTGTATTTTAAATTTGCATTATTTTATTTTTTAGCAATTCAATTAATAAAGAAAAACTACAAAGTTAAGACTTTTCTGCTAAAACTTTCTAACTTCTCATAAAAGAAAATATATATAAATCTACCCAATTATTTAAAAAATTAAGCAATTTAAAAAGTATAACCTCATTTTATTTATGATTAATCAGTGATATTTCAGTGAAAGTTGAAGCCAGATAAAGTGTAAAAAATATAAAAGCAAGTAACAAATTAAAAAATATGATTTTTAAATAAATAGGACTACTGAAACTTTTCCCCATGCAAATAGGGAAGTCTTTGTAATAACGATGCAGAGCATCTGTCTCTGAGCACCAAGTTTTCTAAGACAGCAAGTTAAGAACAATCTTACATTCTTAAAAGAAATTTCACCTAACTTTCAATATTCAAGATGCAATTTATGAAACAAAACACTGTTTAAGAAGAGTGGTGGCAAGAGTCTAGAATACAGATGCTCAAAATTTTCCCTTCCGGATATTCTAAATCTGATGTTCCTATTTCTTCTCCAAAATTCAAAAATAAAAAATAAAGCTGGTGATCCCTTCTACCAGTATCAAATACAACAGGCCCATCTATTTCTTGACATTATAAGGAAGAGCTTACATATTGGGAGATAAGGGAAAAAAAACTCTAAAAAACAAAATATAAAAACTCCAGAACCACAACTGAACTGCTTTTGAGACCTAGCTATGATCTTTCATTGCCTGAGGGCCCTAAGCCCAGACTGGAAAAACACTGCTTCAATTTTACTGAAAATGGATACAGGATCTATAAAGGTACATCATTTACTTACACTAAAAAGCAAAATAACACCTTAGGCCAAAACTGATATCAAATGACCAAAATGCAACTTCTCAAATATTACACCCACTACTAAACTCTGTTACCATAAAAATAAATTATAAAATGTCAACACTAAAATAAAAAACCTCATATTAGAAGCAACCTTATCCATGAAGCATAATCTTGCTTCTATCATTAACACTTTAATATAATCCTGTACCACAAACATCTACAGTGTTATAATCTCTGCATCCTCAATTCATATTGAATACTGGATAAATCTTAAAATCAAGTTTTTGAGTCCTATGAAAGAACAGAACCTTCCCATAACCCACAATGTAAAACACACATACAATATTCTGTTATGTAATACTATCATCTGGTTATGCCCACATGTTTAAGTTTTCATTCAATAGTTCCCCAAACTCCACTTAAACCAGAATGGTGTATTTACCATGTCCTAAATGTAACAGCTACACAGTCTTGGGTCATAATCTATTATCAGAACTACCCTCTTCCCTTCCACCTACCTAATCAGATTCAACTCAATCTCTTCATCCTTCAGGAAATTTACCTTGATCTCTCCATTCCAGACCTATCTTCCTGTTCTAAATTCACAGCACTCACTACTATAAGTTACTTGCCAAGCACATCATAGTATAGTGTGACGGAGATGTAAAGACAGCATTCTCTCAATCTAGACTGCCTGGAGGCATCTTGGTTCTAATCTCACTAGGCGATCCTCCACATGAAATTCATTAATCTTCCCTTGTTTTGTTTCTTTATTTGTAAAATGCAACTAATACATCCACCACTTCAGAGGGCTGTTATGAAAATTAGAGATCTTAGTAGTTCTCAGCAATAACTCGTATTTTCTCTATAACTGAGTAAAATTCCAAACTTCTAATATCAAAAAGTAATATGGAAATGTACACAAAGACAAAAAAGCTATGTTAATTTCACTTTGGATACAATTCTTACTTGTGTTTAAATTTTTAATCTTTCCCAAGAAAATGTAATCTAAGAGGTAGAAGACTGTACAAAACACAGCAGTGCAGTATAAATTGAAAACAGGTATGAGTTGTGCTCTACGTAAGTAGAAATTGGATTTCCAGTTTCCTACTCCTCTTACCTTCCTGTGCAGCCAGGTAACAGACTCCACTCTGACTCCAGCACAAATCTTAAGACTTAGCCGCTGAAGAAAATGAATCTCATGCAGCAGAGTTTAGATTAAGGCAGTGGCACTCAAAACAGAAAGATTAAGTGAAAGTCAACATGCTCAAAGGTATACTCACATATGAAACATGTGCAATAGGCTTATACACTCCAGGCAGGAGATTAGAAACTCTCTTCTACAGAAACCAAAGGTCCAAAGAAAAGCTCAACAGGTAAATGACATTACTGGCTACCTAAAACAAAAGCAGCTTCAGCATTACCAAGTCATTTTTCAGTGAAGCTAGACAAACCCTACTTACATAGTTTCCAAATTGCGTTTTAGTGTCTGACTCTTAGATATGAAAGGAAAGACAACAATCCCAAGACATGAGAGTAGGGATCACAAAACTTTATCAGTAGAGGACCAGATAGTAATTTTTTTAGGCTTTGAGGGTCATACACAGTCTCTGTAGCATATTCTTCTGTTGTTTAGATTTTTCTAAACCCTTTAAAAACTTTAAAGCCATTCTCACACCAAGAGATGTACAAAAATGGGGTGCAGCCCACACACAGCAAGCTGTAGTTTACCAACCCCTACATCCCAGTACATCTTATGTAAAAGACAAAGAGAAAGGGCACGGGGTGGGGGGTGGGGGGAAAGTAACTTAAGAAAGATGATGAAAGCAGCAGAATGTATCTCAAATAGATATTTATTTTAAGAGAGAGGGGAAAGGAGGGAGAAAGAGAAGGAGAGAAACATAAATGTATGGTTGCCTCTTGTACACCCCCTTACTGGGGACCTGGCCTGCAACCCAGGCATGTGCCCTGACTGGGAATCGAACCAGAGACCCGTTGGTTCTCAGGCTGGTACTCAATCCACTGAGCCACATCAGCCAGGTCTACGCACATGTTTTTTATACACAGATTATCTATATTAGATATATCTATATTTCATAAAACTATACAAAGATAAATTCATTGTTGAAACATGAGCAAGATGCTATGGAAAAGGAATAGTTATATATAAAAAATAAGTTCAGGAAAATTAAAAATAGGACAGAAAAAAAATTTAAACCACTTTTGAAAGATAAAATTGAGAAAAAGTTCCTTCAAGCAGGAAGGGTATTAAAATGAGAAGATCAGTCCAGGAGGTAAACCATCTGACTAACAAAAGATAAAGAAAAATAAGGTGGGGGAGATTACAGAAGAAATGATCAGACATGATAAGGAATAATTTCCTAACTCAAAGTTTCTAAATAAAAGAGCCTACCAAAACCCCAGCACAAAGAATGAAAAAAAAAAATTTCCCAACAAGATACATGACCATAAACTTTCAGAAACCAGTTAAAACTAAAAACCTCCTGAGACTAAAAACAATGCAAAACAAGTCAGATGCAAAAGATTAAATATCACGATACTGTGTTTTTTAAGAGCCACTTCTGAGGTAGAGGACAATGAAGCAATGTCTTCAAAATTATGAAGAAAATATTGACAACTTACAGAGTATGGCATTTAGGCATTTTCAAAACTTGGAAGTCTAAAACTAGCTAGGATAGTTACCTGACATGCACACTTTGGCAGAAAGCTCCACCACATTGAACAAACCAAAATACAGAAAAACACTGAGTCCTGGGTATTGGAGACTGAACTTGGGAGAAACGTAAAGGAAACGCCTACAATGACAGCAACGTGAATCCCAGGATACCTGTACAGCAGGCCTGAAGAGCAACCGGCCCAGGCAAAAGTCAGAGAGTGAGGTCCCCAAGAAGAACATCTCCATTCCAATTAAAAAACGAAACAAATACTAGTTATAAGTGACTTTGTGCAAAACTATACTGAAAAGATAGTGGAATTAATGATGGCACACAAAAAAGTAAATTAATAAAAAAACTGCAAAAGAAGCTGTAATTCCTTATTTATGCCTACATATACTTATACAGGTATAATCACCAAATAACTAATTTCAGCAGAAATTGTAACGTTTAAGAACATAAAGGAGGGGAAGCACAGAGGATAGCATAGTGTAACGAAAAAAAATCCTCATCTATCATGACTGATGAAATAGTAGTATAAGCATTACATTTTAAAATATGAAGATTTTTAAAAGCCAGAGTTAACAGCTAAACTAGGACTGGAAGAAGTGGTTTTTAATATAACTCTTTTAGTATTTTTTGTCTATATAAACTATATATACTACTTGATAAAAAGTTAATATTTTAGAAAAATCAATCTACATTTTAATAAAGTTTTGATCTACAATGTACTTCTCATTCTGTAAAAAGAACATTATATCCTAGAGTCTAAGAGAACCTAAAATACATACAAATTCAAAATCTATAAAGTACATTAGTATGCTCTTACTAACCTTTTTAATCTCATGCACTAAGATTATATCCACATCCTATGAATCAAAATAAGAGTGAAATGTTAATGATGATCTCTTTTAACAGTCATATTCTCCCTCTAAAAGGAAAAAACTGAGTATTTTCCAGCAATAACCCTAGGGTCTAACAGTTCATTCCTGGCCTAGAAATTAAGCAAAGGTTTGCTGAACCAACTGAAGTCTATTTTGGGATTCTATTTTTGTGGAATCATCATCATGTTTCAACTCAAACTTCACCTGCTTGTTACACCGAACATTTAGAGCAAGATGTATTTTATTACATTTATACATAAGCCCAAATAGTACATGGTAGCAGAATAAACAAAAACCTCCTAAAAACAAAAGACTTTTATTAGCACTATATATGTATATATACACTATATATACACATATATACACACATATATATATATGAATGAATAAATCTGGCTTTCTTTTTAAGAGACAGGTGAAATAACTACAGGTGAAATACTGTGGTATCATCCTATTTAGAGTTACTCACTGACAACTGTGGTTAAGTATATTTTGAGATCACTTATGGAGACTTCCTGTACTAGTTAAGATAGTACCATTTCTTGTTGAGCTATTTATCAAATTTCTCTAATATCTATATAACAAATTGTTTTGAAATAAGGAATAAAATCTTTTTATGCTCTACTACCATAAATATGCTTATTAAGTTATTCACACACACACACAAACTATACCTAAAATATTGGGTTGGCCAAAATGTTAGTTTGATTTTAAAGTAAAAATAAAAGATACTTTTTATTTTCATCAATAACTTCACTGAACAGCGTATTGATCGTTTTGTTCCATTACCTTCTGCCATCTTTCAGGCAACCACAAAATTCCACCTTCCCAAAACTTAATTTTTTTTTTTTTTTGAGCAAAGAACTGTTCCAGGTGCCTTTTGCAGTATTTCAGGAAATTAAATTTTTTTTCCATTAAGAGAATTTTGTAAAGACTGAAATAAGTGGAAATCCAAAGGTGCACTGTATGGTGAATATGGCCAGAACTTCCCAGCCACGTTGTAACAGTTTTTGTCCAGTCATCAAAGAAACATGTGATCTTGTATTATCCTGATAGAGGATTATGTGTTTTGTTGACTAATTCTGGATGCTTTCCGTCGAGTGCTGCTTTCAGTTGGCCTAACTGGGAGCAGTACTTGTTGAAAATAACTGATTTTCCAAAAGGAGCTCTTAATAGAGCACTCCCAATCAAACCATACATACATCACCACCTTTGGATGATGACCAGCTTTTGGTGTGGTTGGTATTGGTTCATTTCACTTGCTCCATGACCTCTTCCATTCGACATTAAAGTATCTACTTCTTATCACCGGTCATGATGTGTTTTAAAAACGAAAGTTTTCATTATGTTCAAGTAGAGAATTGTGTGCAGAAATAGTCAAGTTTTTTTAAAAAATGCACTGTACTGATTATGCTATTGCAGTTGTCCCAAGTCTTCTCTATTTGTCCCCCTCCACCTAGTATCCCCCCAAGTCCCTCAGGCAATCCCCACACCACTGTTCATGTCTGTGGGTCATGCATATAAGTTCTTTGGCTACTCTATTTCCTATATTTTACTTTACATCCCCATGGATATTCTCTACCTATTTGTATTTTTGAATCCCCTCACCTCTTCACCCATGCTCCCACATCCCCTTCCCATCTGGCAACCATCAAAATGTTCTCCAAATCCATGACTCTGTCTCTTCTTGTTTGCTTAGTTTGTTTTTTAGATTCAATTGTTGATAGATATGTATTTTTCGCCATTTTATTGTTTGTAGTTTTGATCTTTTCCTTAATTAAGTCCCTTTAACATTTCATATAATAATGACTTGGTGATGATGAACTCCTTTACGTTTTTGTCTGGGAAGCACTTTATCTGCCCTTCCATGCTAAATGATAGTTTTGCTGGGTAGAGCAATCTTGGTTGCAGGTCCCTGCTCTTTGTGACTCTGAATGTTTCTTGCCAGTCCCTTCTAGCCTACAAAGTTTCTTTTGAGAAATCAGCTGACAGCCTTATGGGAACTTCCCTGTAGGTAACTAACTGCTTTTCTCTTGCTGCTTTTAAGATTCTCTGCCTTTAATGTTTGGCATTCTAATTATGATGTGTCCTGGAGTGGGCCTCTTTGCCTCCATCTTGTTTGGGACTCTCTGTGCTTCCTGAACTAGCACCTTTATTGCCTTCATCACATTAGGGAAGTTTTCTGTCACTATTTTTTTCAAATACTTTTCAATTTCTTGTTCTTTCTCTTCTCCTTCTGGCAACTATGAGGCAAATGTTGGAATGTTTGAAGTTGTCCCAGAGGCTGCTTACACTATCATTTTTTTTAATTCCTTTTTTATTCTTGTTCTGAATGGTTGTTTTTGCTTCTTTATGTTCCAAATCATTGGTTCTTGGATTCATCCACTCTACTGTTGTTCTGCTGTGAATTGTTGTTCATTTCAATTAGTGTATCCTTTGTTTCTGACTGGATCTTTTTTATGCTGTCCAGGTCCTCACTAAGTTCTTTGAGCATCATTATAACAAGTTTTCTGAACTGTGCATCTGATAGATTGCTTACCTCCATTTTGTTCAGCTTTTTCTGGAGTTTTCATGTTCTTTTATTTGGGCCATGTTCGTCTCCTCATTTTGGCAGCCCCTCTGTGTTTGTTTCTATGTGTTAGGTAGGGTTGCTACAACTTTGTGTATGGGGAGTGTGGCCTAATGTAATAGGTGTCTTGAAGGGTCACATGGCACAGCCTCCCCTATCACCCAAGCTGGGTGTACTAGAGGTGTACCCTTCATGTGGGCTGTGTACACCCTCCTTTTGTAGTTGAGCCTTGATTGCTGTTGGCAGGTCAATCAGAGGGATTTACCCAGACCAGTAGGCTGCAAGAACTGGCTTTGACCACTGTCCACCATCCTTTGACCTCCGTGGAGCATCAGCTATACAGGGGTAAGGTGGTCGTGCTCCACAGTGGTTTGTAGTTATCCACTGAATGTGCAGGCTCTGAAGTTTCCCAAGAGATGGAGGCCAAGGTCAGCCCCGGCCTGTGTTCTGCCTGGGGCCACTCTGCCTGAGCTATAAAGCAATCTGAGATGGCTGCTGTGTGTTCTGGGCTTGGAGATTCCCAGGTCAAGCCAACCTCTGAATCTAGGCTGGTTGCTGCTAGTCCCAGGCCTGGGGCCATCTAGCAAGAGGTATGGAGGCTGGGGACTTACTGAGGCCAGCTGTTGTTTTTTGAAGGTTTTAGGAATTTGTGAAGCATGACCCAAGACCAGTCACTCATATGGAAAAGTCATGGTTAACAGTTTGGGTAGACACTTAAATAGAGTGGGGCGGAGTCTAAGATCTCCAGGGTTGGGCAAATAATATTAGTCAGGTTGATAGAGTCTCAGATATGGCACCTGCCTGCCACTCTGTGGCTCTGTTGCTCAGGACTCAGAAAAGGGATAATGGCCTCTGTCTGACTTTCGTCTGGGAGAAAGCTGTGCCTCAGCTCCTTGATTCCAGACACTTCAGTTCCTTTCTGTATGTCACCGGTGCCTTTCAAGCTCCTACCCAGGTGCTGGAGCTTAGAGGGAGTTAGACGGAGTAAGTTGATATACCAGTTCTTTAAAGGGAATTGCTTAGAGGACGCCGGAAGTTCCTTCCACCAACTCAATACCCACTTGTTTCTGCAGCTGAAAGTTATGGGGGCTTATCTTCCTGGCACTGGAATCCTGGACTGGGGGCCCTGTGTGAGGCTGGAATTCCTCGCTCCCAAGATATCTCTCCTGAATTTCTATCCACCACACATGGGCGTGATACTATCTTGTTCTGTATCTCCTTATCCCTGCCCCTCCAGCCAGTCTGGATGGATGTGGTTTCTTTGATTCTATAGTTGTCAGACTTCCATTCATCTCAGTTTCTGATGGTTCTGACTGATGGTTGTTCTGTAGTTTAGTTGTAATTTTGATGTTGTTGTGTAAGAAGACGAGCTGTGTTTACTACGCTGCCATCTTGATTGTAAGTGAAGAAGGGTTTTTTTTGCTTAACTTAGGTAGAACACAAACATCAATGCAATTAACTTAACCAAGCTGGTAAAAATAATTTTCAACACGATTTGTATATTTTGAGAATGTCAGCTATCTCCCACATGGTGTAATACTGATCGTTATCAATTACTGTCTCAATTTGATCACTATCAACTTCAACTGGTCTACTCAACTGTGGAGCATCATCCAGCAAGAAATCTCTAACTGGGAACTTTACAAACTACCTTTGACATGTTCAATCAGTCACAGCACCTTCTCCATACACTGCACAAATCATTTTTTGCATTTCAGTTGGATTTTTACCTCTTGAAATAATAAGGTATAATATGCTGAAAAAGTTGCATATTTTCTTCCATCTTCAATATTAAAATGGCTACACAAAAACTCACCAATTTTGATATTTTTTAAGTACATGCTGATGTGACAGCTGTCATAATACAATCCAACAAAACTGTTTTAAATGAAACTAAAGACAACTCTGCACTACTATAGCCATCGTATGGGAAAAAAAGGAACAAACTTTTTGGCCTACCCAATACTAGAGGAGTGGATTTAAAATAAAATTTCTCTAAGAGCTATTTTATTTGAATATGTTTGTTCATAAATTGTCCAAAATTTCCAAGTAAATTAGATGTATTTTTCCCTTTTACATATAAATACAACCTGATAATATGAATAAAATTTGATAAAATAAGGCTTCTATATTTATAGATATGTATAACCAAAAAACACTAGGTAAAACTATGGCATTTGTTTATACTTATGCCTTAGTCAAAATAATGGGCAAGTACCTTCACTATGGGTAAAGTTCCCCATTTTATCCCTCTGTTATTTTCATAGATCATTCTGTAGACTTTCATAAAGTATATTTATTAAATATTCAAAATTTCATATGCAAAGTCATTTTCTTTTTATTTAATAATTCCCCCTCCATTAACCTGTCAGTCCTAAATGAATGGACCACCTACTTTAAATGATAACTTATTTTGCTTTATGTTACAAAATCTCAATTCTTAAAGTAAATAGAATGTTAGGGGTAACATAAATTTTTTTCTGCTACATGTCTGGCCGATTGATTGACTGATTGATTGATTTCCTCACCCAATAACATGCTTTTTGATTTTAAGAAAGAGGGCAAAGGAGGGAGAAAGAGAAAGAGAGAAACATCTATGTGAGAGAGAAACGCTGACTGGTTGCTTTTGGTATGTGCTCCGACCAGGGACCAAATCCGCAACTTAGGCATGTGCCCTGACCAGGAATTGAACCTGTGACACCCACCTAACAGAGCCACACTGGTCATGGGCTACATGGCTGATATTTTTAAAGTTCTAATTTAATATCAACATTTTTTGCAACTGGTATTTGGCCATAACTTGTAGATGCAAATACAAAAACTATAATAAGAAAAAAAATCATGGACAGTTTGAAAGACTACTTAGTGGGAAGTATTTTAAATATACTTATCTTTATGGTGAAAATAAGCTTTCAAATGATCAACAGGCTTAATATTTAGTTCCAAAATGGCAAATTTCTCTCAAATCTAGGATAATGTAAATAAAAAAATACTTATCAAGGCACTAATATGTTTTAACTTAGTTTGTATTTACAATGCTTTAAAGACCCTATTCTTGTATTGAGAAAATGCCTTCTATAACATAACATTTTGAAATTCAAGGTATTTTATCAATGCATTTTTAAAAAGGAAAGAAATACAACAGGATCATGTTCTGAGAAATATTTTGATGCCCACAGACAAATCTAATAGTCTCCCAAGGATTAAACATAGAAGTTTTCAAAATTTCACAAAATTTATCATTATCTATTAAAATAGATTACACTTCAACTCAACTAAGTGATTTTCATGTAAACTGAAGTTTTTCTGCACTGTTTAAAGTTATATTCTAGTTTTTACTACTACTACTAATTAAAAAAAAAACAACCTATTCTGATGTTAAATCTTCCATATCCATTTTCCCATAAGAAAAGTAACTAAAATACCCAAAATACATTATAACATGCAGTCTCTCTGCAAATAAACTTAGAAACTATACCAAAAATCTGCTACAGTGCATATGTTGAAAACTAACAATAGGAACATCAATCCTTATGACCTATCAAGTAAAATCCTTTAAAAAAACAATCTAATAGTCTTCCAATGTTAAACAACAACACAAACTAACTGGGATAATTTCTAACAAATATTTTTCATATTTTGAGATAAACGTTTAATTAGTGTATTTTAGTTAAAAAGAAAAGAAATAGAACCTAAGATTTTCTCAGCTATAATCTAAAAACTACTGTGCACATATAAAAACCATCCCACAAGAAGCTTATAGCCAGCAAGCCTAAGCTTAGTCAAATACGGAAGAGAATAACAGCCAAAGATTTCTGAAAGCATAATAAATACATAGCCTTTATTTAAAAATAAAAGCAAGCAAGCAATAGCAACAAAAACCCTATTATCTAATTTCCTAGATTAAAATAAAACAAAACAATAAAGGTAATCCTTAAATTTTCAGATTTAGAAGGAAAATGATCACTACCAAGATAAAGAGTCATACTTCATTATAAATTAATAAACAGAATCCTAATCCCATCTTCCAATGTCACGCTAGGTTTCTAACCTGAAAGATGAACCAGTTTGGGAGCATTACTGTCAAAGCGCCCAAAAGTTTAAGAAAGAAACAGAGCTTTGACACTACATGTTATGCACAAATTTTAAAGACAAAACAAGCACCTTGGCTCAGGTTCAATAGCTTTGACTGTTTCTTTCTCACTAAGAGACTTGACACTTAGTGCAGTTCACTTCAGTATTTAGTGTTTTGTTTTTCTTATTAATCTAAAGCAAAATATTTTTCTAAAGTAAGTACAGAGTAATTTAGAATCTTTTAAGGAATTTAGACAAGGTAACTTAAGTTTGCTCTAGTTGTGTATTTCCTTCAGCAAATCAGACAGCATTTAAATTATAGACTTTTAATCCACAAATATGCATATAGAACTGAATATTTAACACAGAAAACCTTAGAATTTATTTCAGTTTAAATCATTCACAAGTTTTTGCTTTGTATAAAATTTGCATGTATGGAAACCAAAGCAAATTAAAATTTTAAAACATAGCCTTAAAAACTTACATAATAGGGTTTTGTACCTTAAACCATCCACATTGTAAAATACAAGTGCTGTGGAAATGTGACTAATGATCCAGTCCTTTAACCAAACATAATAGGACTACTGAGAAGCTTTATCACTTTGTAAAATAGCTTTCTTCTCACTTAAGTTCACGTAATTGATTCAATATTACTCTGTGATACAGCTTATTCATAAGGGTCTTTAAAAAATTGAATGTAGAGTATTTTAATTTTTAAAAGTTCTACTTCCGCCAAAAATGTTTTCTTCAAAATCCACTTTCACCCTTTCGCTTTTCCTTTATCATAAATTTAAAAAATATGCTTCACCATTGTAATATTGGTAGCACTTCTTCATGTGCCATCATACAAAAAAGACAGTTAATACAACTGCTCCATCATCACTGTAAGGCTTTCTTTACTCATTACCTTCCCAATACTATGAACTTGGCATAAATGGAATTAGAACATAAAGGCCTGGTCAAATAGATGGTTAGAATTACAAATGGGTAGGAGAGTATTAGTTTGGGTTTAGGAGTAAGATTGCAAGCAGGTGTGATAGCTGAGATGCCTGTACAACTCAGATGAGGCAAAAAATGGCTGATGACAAGAGGTGCTATTTTATGTACCAGGATTCATGATTTAAGTGCTACACATTTTTAAAAACCCATTCTCATGACTTTGGAACTTTCAAGATTCTGTAAAAATTGTAACTGTTGTCACAAATAAATATGTCAAATAAAATTAATGGGAGGATAACCATGGAAATAAAACATTTTCTTCCTCACTTTTAAGTAGAACAAGTTATATGTGTCTAATTTGGGGGCCATTGTAACAAAGGACATTCTCTACAGTAACAACCATAGAGAATTTCTGATCCTCAAGAATTTCATATTCTTATTCGATGTTTGTGACTCTGCAATTAAGTGGAGTTATTGTCCTACATAATCAATGGAGACATGTGTTGGACTAGTAAGCAGGCACATACAACAAGAAAGTAAAGAGAAGCCAGACAGAGGTCACTGCAGCTAGACTGTCCATAGGCATACTAGGTACGTTATAATAAGATAAAAAGTAAGCTATAAACAGACCCCTCCTTGGAATTAATCTGGGTATGTGGGCATTTAATTCTGCTTTCCTGCATGCTGTTGAAGGAAGTAGGTCATTTTCTCACATGGCACAACTTCAAAGGAAAATCACGTACCCAAGCATAGACACAATTCTGCTTTCCTTCTCCCCTACCCGCTTTGTTGGAGGGTCAAAGTTGGCAGAAAATAGCTTGGATTCTAAAGCTCTTCAGCCCTTTCTGTCTTCCATGGGATGGGCAGAGAGCTACTAGATTCTTGCAGGGATGCTACTGTTTGGTGCCTTTCACAAGTACACTACTTAGGTAACTAAGCAGAGCCAGTTTAGTGCTGAAGATTATGTGGGGCCTTTGCTCTCAGGTTACAGGCATTACCGAGTAAAATGAAAGATGAAATTTATTCACACAATGATTTGAGTAGCAATTAAGTACATTTTTCTAATTTCTCTGGTAAGTAGGTCATTATTAAAGGCTATGTATACATTAAGTGAAAATGAATATCAAGAATATGCATTTCTATGCAAATATCACAGACAGTATTTTAATATTTCTATAAACCAAGAAGTGAAGCAAAGATAAGAAAGAATATTCCACAATAAACAATATTTCAGAACATAAGAAGTCAAAGTATAAAAAATTAATATGACACACAATATTAATTATCAAGTTAAAATATTTGTAGTGTGGTGCACATGACTTGATGTCTAGAGATGGATCTTTTATTCTGACTAAATGGTATTTTCACATATTTAATACTACAGAATTAAATAGTAGCATTTTAAATGCTTGAATTTAACTTGCTCTTGAAATCAGTACAACACTGGATATTTCTCTACTGGCACATACGATCAGTATGTGTACCCAGTACAATACATACTCTGTAAAAGATGTTGACTCTTATGGCTTTGCTCCGGCTCTTCTGGTCTAAATTATACCTAAATCAATCCAAAAGAGTCAATAGAGAAATAACACAGTGGTGCTGAATGTCAAATCATATCACATAATTTAAATAAAATCCTCTTACAGCTTTTAAAACTGGGTTAGCAGTCTCTGGTTGAGTATAAAAGATGTAAGATATGCATTTACACTGCTTCTTCATCACATCTGACTAAACAAACCACACAGAAAGGAAGTAAAAATCCCCAAAAACAAAGAATAGGAAAAGAAGTAATAGTAGAAAAGGTATTTCAACAAAATTTGGATGACACTCGGTAGATGGAGAAGCTATAACTGATTCAGGTTTCAGCTTTCTTTGCGATGCTGGGTCTACAACAGGAGGAACCCAGAAACACAGTTCATTCATAACACCCTAGAAGTCAGGAATTGGAGACAGCGGGTACCTCTGAAGACAGGGTTGCAGAATGGATGAAAACGAAATGACTGGCTGAATGTCTATGAAAAGTAATTAGACATCCCATATCTTCTGTTTTGCCTAATCAAATAGTTTAGGGGATGGTCCTTCTCCAACTCTGGCAGAAACCAGCAGAATTAATGTTAAACCAGAGAAGATTGAGCTTGGGAGTACTAGATAAAACTCAGGGTGAAAACAAAGAGCTGAAAACAATAGGGCAGAGGGAAGGGATTAGTACACAGACTGACTCACATTTAAATTACTGCCTGTGCTGAGTCTCTGAGTCTTCTTCCCCAATCAGCTCCTACAACACTGGCTGTCAGGCTTATACCCCACTGATGAGAAAATAAACAATTTTTCTGTGGAGAAAATGATAGGCTCAACAACCTGCAGACACTGACATTTAGAGGTTCCTCTAAGAATGCTGCCAAGTCTATACTCATCACCTAGTAAAAGGCCTGCTAATCAATAAGCTCCAGTCACTTGCACAAAACTTCCAATTTTTTCATATCACATTCTTGAATATATAAACAGATACTTAAAAATCATGAGAAATTTGAGTACAATCTTTAACATGACTGTTACTAAAGCAAAAATAGGGAAAGGGGGACTCAAAATAAACAATGCAAGGTTTAAATTAAAACTTAAAAAATACTAATATCCTTAGAAATAAAGAGTGTATATATTCATGACATATAAATACTATAAAAATGGAATATTCAGATAAAAAGTTTAAAAATTAAAAAATACAGTTGATACAAAAATTGCAACAGAAGGGTTAAAAGAGAAAATTAAGAGAAAAAAAACAGAATATAGATAAAATAAATGGAAAAGGGGAGATAAAAAAATTAAAAACTCAAAGAAATCAAAACATCTCACTAACAAAAGTTTCTGAGAAAGAGAGACAAAAGAATATTACCAAAGAGACAATATAAACCTATGGATAAAAATAGCAGATTGAACACATATGCTTATTTTGTTCTCTCCCCAATCCATACCAAAATGACTGTAAAAGAATGATTCTAAGTAAATAAATACAGTAAATGAAAGAAAAAGAGGAATAAAATTGTGGAGGCTAGAAAGCAGGTAAATAAGTGGTAACTGACTAAACAGAATGAGGAAGCTTAATCAGAAAGCCAAGTGAAGTCTGATTTTATTGCAGAATTCCAAAAGGAATAAAGAACTGGTCAGACTGGGGTGAAAGTGTGAGTGTGTGTGTCAGTGGTGGTATTAGGAAAAAGGCACTACTAAAATTTTTTTTAAAGTAACTATCTAAAACTTTCCTCGCATGAAAGGATTCATGCTTTGGAGAGGGGGAAAAGGAGGATCTCTGGCCTATCCAGATTCAATAACTTTCCTTGTCATGTGCTCAGAGCTTCCAGTCTTTTAGTGCCTCGCACTTACATATGAACTGGCAAATATCACCAGATCTCTCTAAGAAAAGCCTTTAACATGAGAGGCGGCAACCAAACCAAACAAAAACTTAGAGGAAAAAGATATGTGGCATAAAGAAAACCTTTACAAAGTTTATCATTATCTCAAATATACGCAAAACAGGGTAATCATAAAACAAGTAGGATTCCATAAAGGTAAGAAAAAAGAGAGAGAAATAAGAGCTCTTAAAAATTAAAAATTAGCAGAAGTTAAAAACTCAACTAATGGATTGGGGAAGGTTGAGAAAATCTCTCAGAAAATTAAAGAATATAAATATATAAACATAAACATACAAGAAAATGAGAGTCTTAGAGAACCAGTCTAGGTAATCCAATGTCTAAAAAAAAATAAGCAATCCAGAAACAGAGAAAATGAAAAGAAAATAACTAATAAAATAATTCAAAAACATTTTCTAGAAGTTAAGACCATGAGTTTCCAGACTGGTGAAGTACCTGCACAATAAATGAAAACAGATCCTCAACAAGGCACATAATAATACATTTCAACACACTGGGTGGCTAAAGGGAAGATGGTAAAAGATTCAAAGGGAAAAAACATATAGGACATACAAAAAAATTCAGAAATCCAATTGGCAAACTAGAGTTTTAAAGATCAAGAATGGAAAGTTCAAGGACAATAAAACAATATCTTCCAAATTATTAACAGAATTTTAAACCTGGAATTCCATTCTTAATCAAAGGATCAATTAATACTCAGGTAGTACAAAAATATTTTCAGGCATGCAAAGTCACAAAAAATGCATTTCCCATTCAACCACTGAAAATAACACCGGGGCATATGTTCCACTAAAATGAGAAAGTAAACCAAATAAGAGTCAGATATAAAATACATACATACATACATACATACATATATATACACATACATATATGTATAAGTGTGTGTGTGTATTAAAAAAAGAGCACCAATTCAAGAGATACAAAGAGTATCTAAGAAGTAATTGGCGCTTCCTGGGGAATAGCTGTATATTAGTTGGGAAGGTTAACCAACCCAGACTAGTCAGAAGAACTGTCTCCAGGAAGATGAAACTGACATACTACCTGATGCTTTTGAACATATTAAGCAATTTATACACCCAGAAGGGTCTGAGGCTGAATTAATGGAATGTACAAATGCAATAACAATGCAAATGAAAAAATAAGACATGTATTTATCTGTGAATAGAGTCCACATGATCATAACATAAACATTAAATATTCTTATAAATGACATTACTGTACTTGGAACATGAGATGAGTAAGAAATGATCAATGGTAAGTGACAACCCAGGGGGGCATGTGCAATGTCCTCATTTCCAGAATAAATAACAATAGTTAAAGCCTAAAACTGAAATCAAACAGTGGTTTTGTATACATATGGAAATACAAATGTGAACATCCAAGGGAAAGGGGAGAAGCTGCCTCTGGAGAGGTGGAAATAGAAGAGAGAATGTTTAATTTTAATAAAAATAATAAAAAAAGAAACAAAAGTTATTGCCCAGTAGTAAAGAAAATGAGTTTCCATATTTAAAGCTAAACCAAAAACTTAGCACAATTAATGATCAAACTTCAGAGCACCAACAGGATAAAGAGAAAAAGCTTCTAGAGTGTATGAGAGGGTGACAGCAGCATATGCCAGTTGTAAGACAGCATCCAATCTGTCAAAACTCTGAGGAAAAACTATTTCAAATTGTGCTGAGCTAAACTATCAACTGACTATAGGGTGGGAAGGCGGACAGGGAATAAAGGTAGTTTCAGATGTGTAAATGTTTTTTAAAAGTGCCCCCCTTTCTAAGGACACTATAGAAAAATACACTGTGCTAAAAGGGGAGTAGAGGAGATGATGTGATCCAAAAAGAGGCACAAGGAATTCTTAGGAAGACAGTGAAGAAAATCCCAGGATTAACATACCTAGGAAGTTTAGAGAACACAAGGTTATGGGTGTCTCGGAATATCCTCTCTAGGAGGTATTTCCATGGGAAAACAAAATAGAAATGTTGTATATGAACTACTGAGGTACAGAAATCTAAGAATGAGAATAAAAAGTTGAGGAAGGAAGTAACACACTAATTCTTAGCTATAAATATTTTCATAGCTGTAACTAAAACCAATGACTGATTTAATTTTAAAGTCTCTTCACTTTCTTGAAATAGAAGAAGAAAGGAGAAGGAACAATAATATCCAAAATTAAATAGCATTATTACATAACATTTAAATGCATGGAAGAAATCCTAATAAAGGTAACAGTGGCTCAACATGAGACTCAGGAAAGGAAAGGTAGGCAACTTGCTTCTTTCCTTGCATTTCAGTTTTTAAACTATTTATCTCCACTTTGAAATTTTTCCAATTAAAGCAAATGGATTTCAACAAAGAAAAATTATGTAATGATTTAAAATATTTTTCAAATCAGAAATGAGATTTAATGGTGGTACCTGCGAAATGGAAAACAAATTAATAAATTAACATTAATAATGTTTTGAAGGATACATTGCAAAAGACAAAACAAGCAGGCACCAGACTAAGCTGATATTCATTTCCTGTGTGGGCTTCATAAAACTGTAGTAGACTTCAGTTACTAGATACACAACTGTAGCAGCCACTGTGAAATCCACCAGCCACTGGTATTCTGGAAAGTAATGCAATGCTGAAAAATAAAGGTTAAAAACAAAGTTTACTTAAACTTTCATAAACAGCCTAGAACATTTATCTATAATTAACTATAAACATGCTAGACATTATCGTATTTGGTGATTTGCAATAAAAGAATTACAAATAGAAGAATCTAAAAATGCTGAAAACAGATCAAGAATGTTGGCACTTAAAACTAAATTCTCATACTACATAAATTAAATAACTAAAATAATCTCAAAATGATCACCAATAATTAAATTGTTGTTAAAATACATGATTGCAAAATGAGCTGGTATTTTCTTAGCTGATTAGCTATTTTTTACAGAAATTATATATCAAGTTGTTTTTAAAGAATCTGAGCTATACTTTAGAACAGTGATTTTCAATCGTTTTAATCTCATGGCACTCAAACTAATTACTAAAATTCTGCAGCATACCAAATAATATATTTTTTTCCCATTTAACCAAACCAAACCAAACCAAACCAAACCAAAAGGATCATTTTGATTCATTGCACCAGATGGCTACTGTTGTATTGGTTGTTGTCATTTTTTAATTTGACAATCTAAGGGAAAAGAGGTCAGTGCCCCTAAGTCGTCAGGTACTGCATGTTTTAAAAATTCTTGCAACACACTGGTTGAAAATTGCTGCTGTAGAATACAACCTAGTGTAGATGACTACATCTTTACTTAGAGTCATTTCTGTGAAGAATGCTAAACTTTGTACAGTTATTAACTACTGTAATGGAAGGTTAGTAATTTTGAGTTACTGCAGATTAAATAATAATTAAATAAATCTACTCTTTAATAAATTATTTGCTCCTGTAAGAAAAGCTGATGAAATACCTGTCTACTTCCCAAAAAACCCATACCCTATCAACAAACTATTTCGTTTTTAAGGGTTCGCATTAAATTGGCCTTCTCTGAAAATAAATATGATTCCATCTCTCTTTCCATTTCAGATATTCTGGCTTACTTCTGCCAGAGTGTAGTCCAATATATCAGTATCATTTTATAGAAAGCTTCCTAAAAATGTGGAAATAAGTCACATCATAAACATTAATTTGTATGATCTCAATGGCACATAATAAATCAATCTACATTGCTTTGGAAAAATTTTAGTTGTAAAATATAATACCTGAGGCTATTTTAAAATCACACTAAAAAGTATTTTTAAAACATCACTCAAAGTAGGACTTACTTAAAATATCAAAACAAACTAACCAAACTTACATCATCTCTATGACGTGGACAGCAAAAATTACAATTTTTTTTTTATGACTGAGTAAATTTTTCATTTGCTTCAAGTTATTTTAATTGCTTTAGGGGTGTGTGTGTATGTGTGTGTGTGATGTTCAGTTTCTGAACCATCAGTATGAAAAATTTACCCTAAAGTAGTTGCAGGATTCCTACCCTCTCTCCCCCTCTAAAATCACCCACCCAGTTAAGCCTTTTGAATAACTTTCTCGAAGGAGGACAGGGAAATGGATGAAACAATAGATAGGTATCTGTGTATCTAAAGGTTTTCATTTTTATTAACCACAATTGAAGTAGGTGTCCAATTCTCCATGCCTGCCCTTGCTCACACAGATCAGCCCCAGGGAACTTAAGAGCAAACTGCCAAGCAACATTCAAATGTTCTTTTTCTTTTTTTTTTTTTTAAGATTTTTTTTTGTTTGTTTGTTTTTGTTTGTTTGTTTGTTTTTAGAGGGGTAGGGGAGAGGAAGAGGGAGAGAAATATCAATGTACGGTTGCCTCTTGTGTGTCCCCTGCTGGGAACTGGCCTGCAACCCAGGCATGTGCCCTGACTGGGAATCGAACCGCGATCCTCTGGTTCGCAGGCCCGAGCTCAATCCACTGAGCTACACCAGCCAGGGCTCAAATGTTCTTATGTTTTTTAAGAGGAACTTGTTATGAATAGCTAATATAAATTGAGATATACTTTTAAGATAATTATTCAGATATCAATAATATATACCTTCAGCAAAAGTACAAATTATACAAATCCTTTGCTATATATTTAATCCAAGAATTATATTATTCATTTTGTATCCAATAATATAATTATACATGTACCCATAGGATCGAAAGAAACTTAAGAGCTTATCAAGCCTAGTAATTTCCTTCAAGCTCCTGAGAGTACCTAAAATTCAGGCAGAAATTCTCTACTTTTACTTAAACACACATATACACATTCATAAATAAATACATCAATCTAAACATAAACAAAACATCTTTGTACTAGTCTGAAGAACTGAAATGCTCTTGATATTTTGTGGCCAATTGTTAAACTAGTACAGTTTGAAGTTAGTTCTCAAAATTGTGTAAGTGAAGCAAAACACTGATTAAGCTGTGTTCTGAAGTCATGTTATCCTACTTCATTTCTTAAGCTCATTAATAGCTTAGCTCTCACTGACTATCTCTACCACGTTTGGTGTGTAATCCTAACCAAGTTATTTAACCTCTATCTAATGAGTTGTATTTTTTTAAAGCTTGATAATAGTTATATACCTCATAGAATTGTGAGGATAAGTTAATACAAGTAAAGCTCTAAAAACAATAGCTAACATGGAATTTTAAGCTATTATTAAAGCTAACTATCTGATAATTATTACATAAATATTAGTTATTAAAGTGCCAAAAATCTGTTCTTAGAAATCGGGATATGTATATGCTTATATTTATACATATCTGTGAATATTTTATGTAAGTAAGCAAACATATAGGATAGTAAGATAAATGTGACAATAAGTCAAAGTGCTTTTAAATATTTTAAATTTTGCATGAAAACTACTTTAAAAGAAAAAAAAAGGATGATATAACCAGTCTTAATGATAAAAGACAATTGATTTAAATTGTTTCTCAATGATTTTTCTGGGTTCTAGGACACCCTTTCCCCATACAGACATAAAATCTTTGTAGATGTACAATCAACTTTCAAATATATTGAAGCCACTTTGAGTCACAAAATAATTTTGTATTATATAGATGCTAAAAGAATCTGAAGGTTTTTCTGGGGTGGTATGATTTA